>CM026088.1:11501122-12244456 GCA_014839685.1 Anableps anableps
CATGATTCTGTCCCCACCATGTTTTTAAGTGGGGATGTGCAGTTTTAGTTTTCTGCCACACATTGTTTTTGCATGTAGACCAAACAGGTGGCTTTCTGCTTTCTTCCTCATATTTGCTCGGTGTCCTGCATAAGTCTTGTTTGAAGTTTGGTAAACTTCAAACAAGACTTTTGTGACTTTCTTTAAATAACAGGTTTTTCTTGCAGGTCTTCCATAAACGTAGGGGTGCACCAACGAATCAGCCCAGATTTCTTTAACTTTCTAATCTGTTTCAGCTTTTAGGTGATTTTCGATTCCCTCATTAGTCCTGATTTCTCTTCATGCTGAAATATATAGAGGTTTTTTGTTGTTGCTTTTTTTTGTATTTTTTTTTTTTTTTTTTTTTTTTTTTTTTTTTTGAGTCATACATTTTTGAATGTGAGCCAAAAATCTTCCCCATATGTTATTTTGTCTGCCTCAGGAAGATTTTCAGACCTACAACTGGATTTCTAGTATGTTATATTGCAGATGAAAATGTCTTGTGGCAAATTTTTCTGTGTTTCTCAAAATTTAGTTCTTCATCACTCGAAAGCAGCTTTCGGCTATAACTCATTGCATTCCGCTTTCCTTTCTCCTCTCCAGTATTCAGCGGGCTGCCCTGGCCATCATAGAGCACTACTACTGTGACTTCCCCATCCATAACCCAGCTCTTCTTTCTGCCTCCAAGTCCCGAGCTGCCAAGCACCTGGCTGGCCTCAAGGTCTACAATGTGGATGGTGAGTTCCCAGCAAGCCCCACTGAGGGTGAGTTGGATACTCTGTGTTGTCTGTAGCTTCTTTGTGCTTTTTCTAATAGTCTCAGAGCCATGCCATTGTTTCCCAAGTTACCATATATACTCTCATGGTAACAAAAAGAAAGTACACCCTTTGTCAGTTTGATCTAAATTGGGTTTTTGCTATTTCTAAAATGATTTAAATCTTCACTTAAGTGTAAATAAAGTAACAAAATTTAACAGTTGAACTCCAGAAATTTACAAAATCTTTGAAACGCTAGAAGGTAAATAAGATGCCCTTTCTTTTTATTGTAGCTGTGAGGAGTTTATTCTGAGAAAAATGGATTTAACATTTTTAGCCACTTCTCTGATAGGACAACTTTTAATCACTGAACCATTAAAGAATTTGGCTCTGGTTACACTACTACTAAAATTCAAGCTATTTTTTTCCTGGTGTTTTTGAAAAAATGTGCTTCTTTACAGTGTTAACGTGTGTAGGATTTTAATTAAAAAGTAGGTGGCAACATCTACATTAATGACATCAAAATTCAAAAGAAATCCTGACCATGGCTAAAGCAGTGCTAGGATAAAGCCAAATGTTGTTTCTCAGTGTTACTATTATCCCTACACCTACCTTGGGTGTGATTTAACAAAACTACAAACCCCATAATCCAGCGGAGAAGTAAGCTGTTAAACTAAATTTATTTGGGTTTCAAAGCTGAAAAACGCCAAACTGAGCTAACGATGTTATATACTTTCTTACTGTAGTTGTTCAGAGAAACATCAGTAAGTTAGTTTTCATAATTCTTTTATCATAAATTTACAATCATAATAGTCTTAAAAAGTCTTAAATTTAACAGACTGAAACTGCCAGAAACATTGTTTTAACTTATCTTTAGCATTAACGATTAGCACCATTAGCATTTGAAAGACAGCAGTCTCCGTGTGTATGATAGACAGCGAAGATTCTTAGCTTATCTGTGAGGTTTCCAAAAGGTTACCAACATGTTCTCAAAAGGATGAATAAGCAAAACTTTGTTGTAAGTCTTGCTCTCTCTCACTCTCACAGCCTGAATGAACCACAAACATTTCTCAACATGTCCTAAAACAAACTGTTGGCCTTTTAATAGTTTCTTGCATTTCTGTGCTTTATTTTTAAACACCTCAATGACATCTTCTTCCCTTAGTAACAGATCCCACGCTGAACAGTGTTGTCAGCATGACCTGGTAGTGCCTTCTGTGATAAATTCACTGTTTGTAATGGGAAAAAAAATGATTAATGATTGCCCAATCAGGGCAAATCAAGCAGAAAATCTGCCTTTTCAAGTCAGCTGCTTATTTCTTCTGCAGCTCTCATTTATGTTGTTTTTTTTCCCCCTAAAAATTGCTTGTATTAACTCATAACGGGACATTTTCCTCGTCTTAAACACCTTCAAGCCTCGGCAGGTGGATGTTCCTTACTCTGCAGGAATGCAGTAAAACAAACGGTTGCCTGGAAGGCAGAAATTGATCTCTTAATGTAACATAATTGGAAAATTGTCGACAGCTCCATGAAGCCTGGGTGATTTGTAGTTAATGTGCTGCAATGTGCAAAAATGCAAGCAGGCTGATTTGATAGCCTTCACAGAAGACTCTGCAGGTGGGACTATAATTTTTACTTGTCTTCTGACTTTCATTTCTCCTTATGCATTGCTAACCCCTTTAAGACACCTTTGAGGCTAGACTGAAAGCCTACATTTGGGACAGTAAGTATGTAAAGACGCTGCTAATTGAATCACTGTTCACTTTCTAAGAGCCTTGCTAAAACACACAGCACTCTTCTCTCTGCATGCCACAGGTTGAGGGAAAAGTTTCATCCTGGTGTCAGCTGGCAGGAATGTAACACAACCCTTCTATTAAATTATTGCTGTCCCTTAAGTGTACTCAAGCTTCAATCAAGTGTGCTAACTTGAGTCACTTGTCTTTTTTCCAGCCACCCTTTGTCTTCCGCTTTTTAAACGCTAGTAAGAGACACTGCTGATAAATCAATAGCTATATCGCAGACACTTGTCATTTCTCCCCCGAGTATCACCATTTTTCATTTTTATTCTGCAACAGCTGCTCGGAGACTCCTCGGCCTCTTTCGGTCCTTCTCTTTCTGGTCTCAAGCGACTTCCCCTCTTTTCTGTCTGCACCCGCGCGATTTGATGAATAATTTCGGTTTAGAGAGAGACGACAATCGTTGCTTGATTAAATGTTGGCTCTAAGCAGCCGTAACACTGAGTTACTCTACATCCGAATGGCTTTAAGTGCTTTTTTCTGACGAGCCATTTGGCCACAACTATTTGGTTTCTATAAAGCGTGCATCATTTACTACGATTATGTACATACAGAAAACATCTGAATATAACCTCATACAGATTTAATCATATTCAAATTGAAATGTATTGAAGTGTAACTCCACTTCTGCACTCGTCTTTACTCCAGTGGTCTGTCCCAGTGAGGTGGATTATTGGGAAACGTCATTAGGCTGAACCTTTATGAATCTTGCATTCTGGAAATAACCTCATAGAAAGAGAGGTTAGTGGTCTTCAAAATAAAAGCATGAGAGAGCATTATGAGAAGTAAAACAAACTTCCCTCGAGTCGGTTTACGAGCCTGATGCACCTCACTGAGGAGGATTCTATCCAGCAACCTGGAAATGCAGAGAAACGTTATGCGCGGAGGAGAAATAACACTGAAATATCCTGAACACACCCTCTTTCAGACAGTCAGCAAAAGATTTCATTAAAAGGAGAGCGGGGTGATTACCCCACCACCACCACCACCTTTATGTTTATGAATTATTCTGTTCATGCTCGATCCTGTGCCCAGCGTTAATAATTCACGGCCTCGGCCTGCCTTTAACCCTCGTTAACATTAGCAGTCTGCTGTCTTCGTCCCAAACATGGAAACTTTTCCCAGTTGAAGGAAGAAACGAACACGTGGGAGGACTTCCTTACAGTGATTAAAGGAATACCTTCCTCTCACGTTGCACTCTGTCGTCATCCTTCATTCTGTTCTCTTTACCGGTGAGATCAAGTCACACCATGTCGTGATGATTTCAGGTCCGGGGAACAACGCCAATGCGGGAATCGCCCAGTCCCAGTCTAGAGCTATGATCGCAGCTGCAGCCCGACGGCGCGACACCAGCCACAACGAGCTCTACTACGAAGAAGCCGAGCACGAGAGGCGTGTCCGCAAACGCAGGGCGCGGTGAGTCAACCTCCAGGGATTTTTTAGCGCTTGTAAGCCACTGAAATGTAACTTATACATTGAAAACATTATCAGTGTAAAATCTAAGGAGAAAAATATGTTCTGAAGGGTAAATTCTGTTGATCTGGGAGTCGTCTTGTCTCTCTAGCTGAAATTTGAATGTGGGGTATTTGTGTATAATTTAGGGTTCTAAATACCTGTCCTAACTCAGAGGAGGAAAGTTTAGTGTAGGGAAACAATAAGGCAGATGTAGAACGTGTTTTACCACTCCAATTTCTCAACATTTTCTGCAGTTTTGAATGGAAAATCTTAACCTTCAACTTGTCTGAATCGCAGTCAGGTCTAATAAACTGTAGGTTCCACAAAGAATGAAAAAACACTATGATAATACTGGATGCAAATTTTTAATGTGTAAGCGTGGTTAAGAGCGCTTTCAGTGTTTTGTTTTTTTTAGGTTTGTGTCTGGACTAACTTAATCAACTCAACTTGATCAATTTAACTTTAAATCAACAACTTTTAAAATCTTGATCTTGTTAAATAAGCGATTTAGTATGTTTCTAAATGCAGGTTGTTTAAAACACAATTGGTTGACTTGTATCTTTTATTTTATTCGCAAAATCTTCAAAAAGGACAGTTTTAGAGCTTTGTTTGGCATGTTACATCCAGGCTAACAACCGCAGGTCAGCCTGAATTTAATGTTGTCTGGAGACCAAAGAGGATAATAAAATATCTCCGTCTTGTATTTGAGTGAGTGCAAATTTGGTCAGCAAGTCAATAACAATAATACTGATGGTGAAATGTTAAAATCAAGCAATTTGTATCCAGACTTGGAATGTGATAACAGCTAATTCCTTACTTTGCCGTTTCTTTTTTCCCCCCAATTTTTGTATTTGAGATCTTTCCATATAAACTGTCAGACATAACAACTTCAGGGTTCTAAAAATTGTGTCTCTTGACAATCTCAGGAAAATCATCTGGAGGGAAAAGATTATTTCCGCTCAGTTTAAGATGAAGTCGGCCTTGTACAAGAGTCTTGGTTGGCGTTTGAAAGGTGTGCAAGAAATGTTCTTCATTCGTGTGCTGTGCTTTCTCCCAGACTGGTGGTGGCAGTAGAGGAGGCCTTCACCCACATCAAGCGCATGCAGGAGGAGGAGCCAAAGAAGGCTCCGGGGGACGTGATGGACCCCAGAGAGGCAGCTCAAGCAATCTTCCCCTCCATGGCCCGGGCCCTGCAGAAGTACCTGAGGACCACCAAGCAGCAGCACTGCCACAGCATGGAGAGCATCCAGCAGCACCTGGCTTTCTGCATCACCAACAACATGACGCCCAAGGTCTGAGCCAAGCCCGTGCAACAGATCGCCGCCGCATTCAGACATTTCAGTATTTTCACTATTTACTCTTTTCCTTCCAGGCGTTTCTGGAGAGCTACCTGACGCCGGGACCCACCCTGCAGTACGGTAAGGACCACTGGCTGGGCCGCCGGTGGACGCTGATCAGTGAAGCGTCGGTCACCAGCAGCCTGAAGGACGGAAGTGTCTTCTTACTGAAGTGTGTGGACTTCAGCCTTGTAGTGACGTCCAAGAAGATCCCCTACGTCCAGATGTCAGAGGAGTACATCGACCCCAAATCTCACAAGTTTGTCCTGCGACTACAGTCTGAAACCTCGGTGTAGGACACCAAGTTTCTTTTTTTATCCCTCACCATGTCACGTTGCTTTCAAATGTTGCTAATTAGGGTTTGAAGTTTTTATATGTACTTTTCTTCATTTTTAATATATATATATATATATATATATATATATATATATATATATATAAATGAATTTATATATCACGTCTGAAATTATTGCGATTTTAATGTTCAACTTGGTGAAAAGAAGAATTGTTGCAGGATTTTGCTCAAGGGTTTGATCAAGATTAGGTTGTACACAATACTGTAAGTATGAGTGTACAGTCCCTTCCAAAAGTATTTCACTTGTTCACATTTTCACATGTTACAGCTGCAAACTTGGGATTTTATTTGGCATAATTGTATTATAGAAGGAAAATCATACAAGATATTATTTCTTTTTTTTTTTTTTTTTTTTTTTTTTTTTTTTTTTTTTTTTTTTTAACCCCCCAAAAAATCAGAGAACTTTGGACAACATGTGTATTCACCCCCTTTAATTTGATACTCCTACGTCATTTTTAGGGGCATCAGCAAAGGGGGCTGAACATAAATGCACACCTCACTTTCAGATTTTTTGTCTGTTAAAAACCTTGAATCCTTTTCCTTCCACTTCACAATTATACACTAGTTCTTGTTGGGCTACCACATTAAATTTCACTGAATATAAAAGTTTGTGACAAAATGGGAAAAAGTTTGCGGTTTTAAAACTAGTGCAAGATGCTGTATACATATGTCATGTTTGTGTCGACACGGTCAAGAGAAGCTGAAGCCAATCAAGACTGGAATAAAAGGCACATTTCACCTCGAAGTTCCCAACGTCTTGATAGATTCTGGGTTTTCCTCAGAACCAGCCTCTGCTGTTGTCTTGTTTAGAGCTGGAAGTTGAATGGATTTCTTAAGTGGATAAAGATTTAAAAGAAACGCTTTCAGATTTAATCTACAAACCCACACGTGCTTGCAAGAGTCTTCTCCAGGTGCATTGGCGCGGAGAACAAGATCCGCAGCAGTCGGCCGTGTGAGCTCCAAACTGAACGCAGAACGGGCTGGATGATAAGAGACGCATGGAAATGAACACATGCCCAAAGACTAACTCTTCCACAAAGGTTCAGTAATCCTCTCAGGGCTTTTGTGTCTGCCGCATCTGCCTGACATGACGAGACAGAGCTGTGAGTTCTGAAATAAAAACTACTGATTGCAGCAGCACATTTATCAGTTTAACATCTGCTTTTCCCTTCCAAGCAACAGTTTTCAGATTTTAGACTATAGATCCGGATGTTTTTTACACATTAAAAATGTTTTCATAAAGGAAATAATTTTATTGTCAATGAAAAAGAAGGCAAAATGTAGCGCCTTGCAATAGTCTTCATGTCCCTTGAACATTTTGTCCATTAAAACTCCAAGCCAGTATGTTTTATTGGGATTTTATGTGATAAACCAACAGAAGAAAATCTGAAAAGTGTGGCATGCATTTATATTCAGCCCCCCAAGTGAGTTCTTTGTAGGTCTGTGTTGTTACTCCTCTTCAAACTGAAATATTTGCACATTCTGATTTGGATAATAGCTTAAGTTTTGATAGAAAGCTTCAAATATTTTCCCAGATTCTCAGTTTGATTTAGATCTGGACTTTGAATGGGCCATTCTAACACAATCTAAGCCACTCTATTATCGAACTGGATTTATGTTTAGGATCATCTTAAAATGACTGAACAGTGCAATTGGTTGCACCAGGTTTCATTTAGGGCGATTGGAGTAAACTGGACTGAAAAAAGCTATGCCCCACACTTTTCAGATTCTTTTTTTGATTATTTAAAGGGGTGTGAATATGTTTGCAAGGCAGTGTATAAAGTTTTCACCCAGCCAGTGAGTTCTGCAAAGATTTATATGTTTGAGTTGTGATGTCATCTCTCAGGGCTCCTTATCGCTTCGTTATATTCGAACAGGAATCAACAGAGGTGGATCAGCAGTCTGAGCTGTGGTTGGGTGGAACCTCCCTCCCAACTGGACGGTCTGGTTTTTCCTTTTACTGCCTCGTCTCACGGCTGCCGTCTGATAAACATCCAATCCCTCGAGGTCAGTCCCTTTAAGGAGGACTCGGATGGATTTATGCTTTTTTTTGTTTTGTTTTTTCCCCCACATGGTGACTAAGTTTGCATGATGATGACTAAAATACTCCCAAATAAGCTACATCACTCCTGTTTGTCTCTGTGCCTGCTGCACTCAGCAAAGTGACACAAATCACACTGAGGTGATGAATTAAAGCCTGTCAGGCTGGCTGTATCCTCTACTGCCCCCTGGTGGCTACCTTGTGATTTGGCACAGGTGGCTCATGTAAAGCTGAATTCAAATCCTTGCTGAACAAAAACAAAAAAATTTGTATTCACTGATGGTTTACCTTCTGATCCTTACATGACGGTGCCTCCTGTTTTTACACTGTATTTATGTAAACAAACACATGTATGTATACGTGTGTCTGATTATGCCAGTTCAGTTCACACGACCTGCCTTTTCGCCTCCCGACATCGTCCCCGCCATCTGTCCCGCTGTTGCCTGGTTACAGCCCTCTTTCCAAGGTCTGGTTTTTGATGGACGGCCTCACAATGACTGCGTGAATTTTCAGGTCATTTTCAGTTGCACAACATTAGTATTTGTAAAGAGAAAAAAAAGTAATGTTAATGATAATAAAACACTTTTTTATGAACATTTGTAAAACCACTGTGATGCTGCTGGTTATTTAGTTTTTGTAGCCAGAATCCTGCTTGGATAATGGAGGATTACAGCTTCAGTTCCCAATGATTTAATTTCACAGCTGCATTTTTTAATTAGAGGCAATGTTTAACTTTGGATGCTTTCAGCTTCTAAAAACTGGTCAAATCATCTGTTCTGTGGCTAAAGTTGATTTGTCTGTGTTGCTTGTATCAGCAAGACACTGATTCAGTAAGTGCTCCATTTCACTCTGGTTTCATACAGCACTCAATAACTCAATAAAATAAACTTTTATTGCAGGAGCACAACTTGATGTAGAAAAACACAGCCTTTAATTTATGTTTGTAATGTTAACAAGATGACTGGCACCAAACTTTGTTGGCACCGCCACCAGTCCCTTTGTCACTGAAGCACTTTTTACTTGCTCTTTTTTAGGTTGATCAGTGTTTCTAGGAAGTTCTAGTTGGTGAGCCGTGACTTTCCCTGATGCATAGATATGACATGAGACCAATTTCTCCCAGAAACTCTTCAAATTGGGAAAGACAAGAGAACATGTCATCCAAAAAAGGTAGATGTTTGTTGATCTTTGTAGGTCAGGAAATGGCTACTGACCCAAACTTGCCCATATTTACAGTTACAGCTATAATTAAAACATTTTTAATAATTAAAAATTTAGCCAGTAATATATATAATAGCCAGGTTGAGGATGAGGCACACTTAGCAGAATGGTAAAGGAGGAGAAAAAAAAATGTCCAAAGTTCATTGCTGGAGAAAAAACACTAAACTGTGGGAAAATTATTCCAACTGTTATGTATGGTGGGGGTTGCTGGCCTGCTTCTCTGGTCTGTTTAAGGAGAACATGCACAGCATAAATTGGGGGGGGGGGGGGGCTAAAGTGAGAACATCACTGCTTGAATCTGACCTGATGTGTGGAGATTTTTTAAAAGATAATTTGCAAAACCAAGACCCTTTCATTATTTCATGGATTAATTTATATAACAAATTTTAAAAAAAGAAAAATAAGCGGAAAATGGTTGTCTTCCAACAGGACACTAGAAGAGTATTTATACACCTTGAACTTTTTTCAATATTTTGTCATGTCGCAGCCAAAAATGTCAGTGTATTTTTTTGGGGATTTTATGAAATAGATCAATACAAAGTAGCATTTAAGGGTGCATTAAAGGATACATGGATTTCCTTTTTTTTTGGGGAAGTGAAAAAAATCAGATTCTTATCTGTGCTGCTGGACCTTGATGCCCCTAAATAAAATCCAGTCCAACTAATTACAATCTGTAGTCTGAGATGAAATCACACGCAGACAGACAGACAAAATTCAGCATTTATGTGGGTGTTGTGTGTTTGAAAACCCTGAACAAACCATCCCCCAATCTGAAACATGGTGGTGGCAGCATAATGCTGTGGCAATGATTTTCTTGAGTAGATTTTCAGATTTTTATTTGTTTTGAAAGCCATTTCTATGGTTTTATTATTCACAGCTCTCTGATGGCCAGCTTTCTAAAATCCATTGAGGTTCATCTGTAGTTGATGATTCCCTGATCCGTCTGCATAAACGGTCACTTTCAATCAAAATCTTATTTATTTAATCACCTTTTACATTCTCCTTCAATCGGCCATTGTTTAGTTCATCATCCTCTCCATATGAGTTTACGTCCTGCCTGGCTGCAGGCTCACTAACACTCTCCCCTGTCGTCGTGCATTAAGCGTCCTGCTCTGCTGTGTGACATGTCCGGGCCAAATATCCTCCTTTTTTTGGTGGCTTTGTCGTTGTCATGGAGCTCAGAGGTAATTGGCTCGCCGTCAGCCTGTCAGAGCCGCGTGGCGGTTGGGCTTGTGGCTAAATGAATGTCAGCGTCTGTGGCTGGCCCTGAGAGCGAACAACCTCATCCCTTCCCAGAGGCGGGAGGGGGACACGAGGCAGCCTGTCGGAACTCATCCGTCCCTGCCCCGCCCTCACCCGCGTCCTCTGATAGGGGGAGGAAATGGGGAGCATTTGCATCTAAATGGAATGTTGTCTTCCCTTCATTTCTGTCTCTATATTTGTACTGTAATGACCTGGTTACATGCTGATTGAATCGAAAGAAAAAATCCTACCAGCTTTGGTTTTGAGCAAAAATCAACACCTGAACACATCTTACACACCTGTCTTTTCTCCGTTCTTTGCGGTTTTATATTCCCACAAACAGGAGATTTCGATTTTTTCCCTTCTTGTTCTGAGGAAGGACTGTAAAACCTCATCACAGCTGACACCCATGGAGAATCTGTGACCTGAGGTGCCCTGCAGAACATCACAACACTTAGAGCGCCTCTGCCTCCTTTTCCTCGGGAGAGAGTGTGACATGTTTACTTGCCTCGGGTCACATTTAAATGGTCCCACACAAACACACCAGTCAATATTCTCCAGTTGCATGGATAAGGTGTGAACCCCATAGGATGAAACAAACATCCTGTTTATCCCACATCTCATCCAGCCTCGAATGAATAATGATTCTTGCATAGCCTTGTATCATTTATTCATGTGGATCATCACATTTTTTTTTGTCTGTGCACTCATTATGAAGTTTTCTGAGCCCCAGGGGGCCCCGTCTCTGAGCCTAAGCACCCCCAGCCTCAATGTCCAGGTGTCCACTACCATTATGGGCCATTACGTCACTGAATTATTTACCAATGTTTGAATAATTCAGCATGAAAATGTTCACTGAAAGGGGAAGAGATTTCTTTTGCACCAATTAGGACTAATATATGTGTGTGATTGTCTTTTGAAAATAACAAATATACACGCTGAGCCTTGGAAAAATAGTCATACCTCTTGATTTTTTTTTTTTTCTCACTGGAAAAATAGTCATACCTCTTGATTTTTCCTCATATTACCATTTTAGAATTGATGTACTTGACAAACACAATGTAGTATTTGTGAGAGGGGGAGAAAAAAAATGTTTTTAAAACAAAAAAAGTCTGAAAAGTGTGGCAGCCCTCCTGAGCAAACCAACTTTTTTTCCACAAGTAAAATGGAGATTTTCTGTCAACATAATCTTTTCTGTCTTAATTCTATTTTGATCTGGTCTTTGACTAGACCATTCTAAGACAGGAACATTCTTTGATCTAAACCATTCTAATAATGCTCCAGCTGTATGTTCTCCTGCTGGAAGGTGAACCTCAGCCCCAGGCTCCAGTGTTTTTATTTTTTTTCAGGATAGCTTCATCTCTCTTCCCATCAACTCCAAACTGCTCCTCTCTGTTGTACTCTAACAAGCTCTATCTATATGAAGGTTACATTTATGATCACAATTATTAGCGGCCCCTTCCCCTCCTTAGGGGTATCAGAATGAAGGGGTCTCAATACGTATGCCTCCCACGTTTCAGTTGAATGTGAAATAATTTGAATATTTTTGCTAGGAGATGTAAATTCACTAAATGTCTCATTTATTTAAGACGTTTGTGGTGTAGAGATAAATATAAGTAGGCTATGTAAGTGTTGTCATTTGTCCTTTATTTTTCCAAACATCTACTTCCACATATGTGATTTACAAACAGTTTAAGGTGAGGGTCTACTCTTAAACATTCACCGGTCTCTGCTTCATTTGTTGCACCAATTTCCCTCTAAGTTCCAAAGAGGAATTAATCAGAGGACGCGATACTTGGTGAATAACAGAGAATTACAGCTTCAAGCAATGTGTAAAATTAGGTCACAGACATTCCTTTGATAACAGAACATTTGTTTCATCTGTCTTCTAAGTCTACCATCTATTTCATCTTGATTTCTTAATATTTAAAGCCACTACATTACATTGGACATTAACTTCTCTTTGATTAGACAAAAACAAAGCTTGAATTTTTTTCTTAACTGAACTCCAAAAACATTAACTCTGGCAGGCTAATCCTCTCCGTCATCCTCTTCGTCTGGGTCTGGACTTCCATCGCTGTCTTCTAAGACATAGCGGTCATCTTCCCGGTCATCTGCAAATTCGTCGTCGTCTTCAGTGTTCACCCTTCCTGACAGGACGTCTTCGATCCAGTCCTCTAGTTCCTCCGCTGTGGGCAGGTCCTCATCGTTTGACATGTCCAGCCAAACGCTATCTGCCTGGAACATAGTTCACACAATAATGTAACTTGCTAAACTTCGACATTTTCGTTGTTTCTGGACAATCTCCTAATCCTAATCTGAAACTTACATCTGTGACGTTGACCACACCTATCTGGGGCCTAAACAGATCCAACTTGAAGGTTTTTTCCCAGTAGGTGGTCAGCTGTAGGGACAAGACATGTCAAGCTTATTTTATACTAGCAATAGTTGATTATAAGACGGGGTGTTTGTGGAGGAAAGGATATATGATGGTGAGGCAGAACCAGAGGGAAGTCATCAGGATCAATCCAGACGATACTGAGCTCTGGATTGTTAGTGTTGTCTCTGGCCACGTCTTTCAGGATCTCCAGGAACTCGTAGCCATCTGTGTACAATAATAGAGATATACCTCATCTAGTATGAAGGGAAGAAAAAACATACATACAGTGCAATGAAAAAGTATTTACCCCCTTACAAATTAGCAGTTTTTTTCTTTTTTTTTTTTTTTCTCACTAACAGAAAAAACACAACACGAATCAATTAAAAATGCACTTTTGAAACTACAAAAAATTTGTGGTAGGAAAAAACTACATTGCTGTAGAAGAATTTTGGTTCACTCATTGCAAAATTGTTTTAATTTGGCCACATTAGAGGATTTTTAAACATAAACAGCCTGTTTAAGGTTTTGACATGGACTTTGACTAGACCATTATAAAACCTTCTTATTTGTGTTTTTGTTTTTTGAGCCATGTCGTTTGCTGGAGTCCCACTTTTTCCACAGGCTTGTGCAATTTGAAACAATACAAATCTTTGAATGGCAGCTATGGACCTGGGTCTTCCTCCTCAGCAAAGGCAACAATATGTATTCCATCCATATCATCCTCCTAGAGAAGGGAAGAAAAAATATTTACTATACATCAACTGGGGTTGCTGAAATAATAGTCAATTTAAGTAGCAAAGATTTCAGTCTGCATCATCAGGACCTAACAATTGCTCACCCATATTTCAAACATATTCTCTGCCCGCAGCTTCCTCAGTGTAGCCCTGTAGCGATAACACTGTGTAAATCACACTTACATAAGCACCCTTGAGTATCCAAATATACAGAACTTGCCTCCTGTGGTGGTTGACAAACTCAACTATATCCATCTCTGACAGAGGTCTCCCAGGCAGGATGGCCGGCTCCTCCATGAACGGCTCGTAGAAATTCACTTCATTCATCTTTAGAGAGAGATGTTTGGCAACCTAAAGCAACATAATGCACCTAGATGTTAATATAATACATTTAAAGGAAGTGTTTTTAATGCATCAAAGATCATTTTTATTCTCCTGTACTAAAAGCACATAAATATTTTTTTCTGAGACATTTGAACCTACACTTACATCTTTATTCTTCAATAGGATATAAGCTAATTTTTCTTTTTTTTTTTTTTTTTTTTTTTTTTTTTTTTTTTTTTTTTGGTAAGTTGAAGATCCCACTTTCATTTTAGGCCCTCCACTAAAGTTTGCTTTTACATCATGAGCCCCAACTTTCCTGACGTTAACGCAAACTAGAGTCTGCAGTAGGATATTATTGGATTATTTTATTTTTAGACTTTGTCAAAGCAAGCTAGCTTTCTGTTGAGTAAAACAATTTGCTATTCACCTAAAAGCCTACACTATGGAGGATAAAACAGGCCTACTGAGCAAGAACGGAGAAATTTGTTCCTTTTTACTCGAGGTTTCAAGAAGAAGAACAAAGTTCTTTCTGACCAGGACATTTCATGCTTTAAACAAATCCATGTACAGAACCTCTGGTGAAGTACTCATTGGTCCCTATCTTATGTTTTAAGAACAAGTGACAAAAAGTCCAAAACCAGATCTGCAAGAACACATTGATCTCCTTTTTGTTTTTGCAGCCCTGGGAAGCGCAACAAATTTCTTTATTATTGCACAGTATGTATTGGCCTTTAAAAGTATAATACTGCTAACCCATGGTCAGGATTTAAGATGGTAGTACTGTATATACTGCCTTTTATTGAATATTTCACTAAAATGCAGACAAATTTATCATCCCTGGTATGTATTGCTAACAGTCGTTAGCCTGGTCCCTGATCAAGGAAATTAGCAATCCCACTCGATCTCCAACATATTTCTGGAACACAGCAGTAATGTAAAATTAATTAATTTAAAAAAAAAAAAAAAAAAAAAAAAAAAAAACCTTCTCCAACGTATGGACCAGTTACTGGTATGAAGAATTACCAGAATTTTAAAATGTGACATTATCAAAGCTCCTAAAATCTTTACTCCTCCTACAGTTTTAAAGTTGTTCTTTTTTTAATGAGATGCCAAAGAATGAGTGACACAGCACTGCCCCTCCCACACTTGTTGCTCCGCACCTCTCGGATGACCGAAAGAAGGGTTAGTACACATTTCTCTAATATTGAAAAATTTAAAATTTAGCTATTAGGAAATATTTCTGTTGATGGTAAATACAGTCATGGTGTAGAAACTATAAAAGCAACACACATCGCTCTTGTTAAGGGAACACTGTTTTGCAGCGAAAGTTCAAGTAGTTGGCTGCAGGCAAGTTACCGGAGCACATGGGAGAGCAGCAAACTGTAATAACATGTTTTTACCAGCACTAGGAGTAGGAGGAATTTTCTCTAATAAATAAAATTAACTGGGTCATGTTTCTGTTTTTGAAGCCATGAAATTGTGGCACTTTTATTCAAAGTTTTTATAGTAGAAAAATCTACCAACCTATGCTCTCTCTTGTATTTACTCATGCTATCAAACACAATTTATGGAATGATGCATTTATTACTTACAGATTTGTCAAATGTTGCAAAAAACTTGATGTAAGGTTGAAATCTCTCTGAGGCTTCCTGAAATGCTTTGTAGTCTGACAAAACAAGAAACAGAGAAAAATGAGTTAAGAATAAATAGCAGAAACATAATTAAATGAAATGAAGCTTCATTACAAGGCTAGACAATTCTTTGGTGTATGATGTGGTAGGAAAGTAGTAATCTTCATTCAGTTTCCACCACTGGGGTTTTGCAGTCTTTGTATTAAGAGAGACTTGGTCACTTTTAATAGTTTTATACGCTTATAAAGAGCTCCTGGCTCTGTTACCAGCAAGGTCACAGCCAAGGACCAGTCTATCTGTGGGCAGATATGGGATTCATAATGAAAATCTGTGCCAGCATCATATCAGAGCAGATAGTATCTCCACTGCTTCACTTTGTGTCTCTTTTTTTTTTTTTTTTTTTTTTTTTTTTTTTTTTGGCTGGGACTATAATTGCAGTTTGACCTATTACATGGAGAGCTGGCTGCTATTTAAAGCATCTCCTGAGACTAAGTGAGACTGTCTGGAATCAGGTTTCTCTTTAACAAGCTTCATGGTGATGTTGCACCATTAGCCTCTAGATCCCATTAGCATATCAGGACCTCACTGGGACATCAAGGAGACAGTGGCTATTTTTTTTTCCAACACAAACACTCAGTAAATACATTCTAATGTGAACTGGCTTAGAGTTTCAACAAACTAACATGAATCCTCTCCTTTGAAGTAGCCAATGAGGCGGATGTCCTCCTCCATTCTCTCAAAGGCTCGCAGCTCCATAGCATTGTTGATGATTTCCACTGGATCCTCCAGCACCTGGATGAAAGAGGGGAATACTTTTCAGTCCACCCAGGCTCCAGAAATGATAAAAACTTCAGGTCAGCTCGCTGTAAAAATTAGCTTGGTAAATTTGTTAAAACATTTTTTGAACTTTAATTAGCTTTAATGAGATTTTATGTGATGGACCAACACAATATAGTGCTTAATTATCGGTAAAGGAAGGCCCTGTATTTAGGTCCATCCATCTACCAATCTCCACATCATGATGTTGCCACCACCATGTTTCACAGGAAAGGTAATGGAAATTCTCTCATACTCTGACCTGTCTTATGTTTTCCTGCTGTTAGCATACTAATATTTTCTAACAAAACTCTTTGGCCTTTATAGAATTGCTGGGTTTAATTTGCACACAGGTGGACTCTAGTCACTAATCGGATTACTTCAGCAAACAATTAGATGCACTGTACTTTGGAAATATCAAAGTTAAGGTGTCTGATGGGATGGGATGTGTTTAAGTGTTTGCAAAAAAATAAAAATAAAAAATAAGCATATTTTCATTTTCCTTTCACCTCTCAATAACATACTACTTTGTGTTGGTCTGCACATAAAATAAAAAATAAAAAAACGTATTAAAGTTTTGGTTGTAAACTGACGAAACTTGGGTTTAGGTTAGCTTTGCAGTGTGTTTTTTTAAATAGCACTCAAAATTAATGATCTGTTCAGTTTCTTATAAGCAATCCTTGAAAATTAATGTTCACAGCTGTCCTTCCAGTCTGACTCTTCAGTTATACACTTTTATTTTTTTTATAATATCCCCAATAAAACACATTCAGGTTTGTGATTGAAAGATGAAAGAATCTTGAAAAGTCCAAGGATATAGGTACCATTTTGCAAGGCATTGAATTTGTTGATTTTAACAATCAGTTATCATTGGTGCAACGTTTGTCAAAGTTTGGTGGAAAAACCTTCTAAAATTCTTTGCTCTTTGACATTTTAAACATGCTTTTCTCTGACCTTTGCATCCTTTATGTACCTACGTAGGGGATGAATTGGCACTGGAACAACATATATTTAAAATTATGTAGTTTGGTTTGCAGAGTTTAAGCTGCTCTGGTAGTCAACCAACAGCATTTAGATGTTTTACAACTCTGTCAAAGTTTGATGTGGCTGTAAGTTCATTTACATCTTGCTGGTGGAGTGTAAATGAAGCTGAGACCATTGCCCTGATGTAGGCTTGACTACTTGTTAGAACTGTTCTTTTATATTAGGATGCATAGCAGCTCTCTTTTCATGTCTAAGAAGGACTTGTCCTTATCATGGCTTCAGGGGACCTGCCATAAGGCTTTGAAGATGATATAAATGGCACATTTTTCAACTTACATCCAAGAGGAATTCCACTAAGGTGTCTGCTGAGAGCTCCCCATCGAACTCAATGACACGGTCATCCTTGAACACATACACACTTCCAACCTCCTCCAGACCTGGTGGGGAGGAGAAGGGTTGATTATACATTATCTGTGATAGGCGACTTTACACACAGCCCTTAATATTATAAGTGTTAGAATGTGTTACATGGGTATGTCAGTACTGGGGTAGCATATGCGATATGACGTGATGCTAAGCCATACCTAGTTTGTTTGCTACTTTGGCATCCTTCTGGGAGTCCACCATTCCAAAACCAATGTCTTTGTTCTCCAGGACTTGAGCTGTGAGCTGGTGGATCACAACAACAACAAAAATACAAATTAATGACTTCATGAGACAGAATTTTCTGTATCTGAAACCACATAGTTAAGACCCTTAATCCATCATGATGCAGAACTTCGGAGAACTTAATGCAAGTTCTTCCACCAAGGTGTCTTTGTGCTTTTATTGTGCATTTTATTTCAATTGACATTTTGGAAATACTGAGTTACAAGTTGCAACAATCAACTGGAATCTCCCCTGCAAGGAATTCCTAAAAGGTTGTTTTCTCACAAACCTCAAAATCCAATATGGCTACCACTCATCGGACAAGGACAGCAGCAGCAATAACCTAGTTTTTGGGACTTCTAATGGCTTGTATCTCATGAAATCAGTAACAATACTGTCCACAACCTATTTGTGAACATGTTTTTCTAGTGTGTGAATGTATATAAAAAAAACAAAAAAAAACAGAATAATGTGATGTCGGTTTGTGAGGCTTATAGCAGTTAGCATTGTTACAGAGGACAACATCGTGCAACTTTTTTTTTTTTTTTTTTACATTTTCTGTTAGAATTTTCTGGTAGCGACAAAAACTCATGGTTCCTTCGAGTACGGTTAGCCATCCAGGTATTTGAACCTGTCAGAGTTCTTCTGTGTTTGCTTTTCTGTCACACTTAAATGTTTCAGATAATCAAACAATTTTAGTATCAGACAGACAGTCTGAGAAAATACAAAAATCAGTTTAATAATGATAATTTCATTTATTAAGAGGAGAAAGTTGTCCTACAGACCCTTAAACCTTAAACAGGCCTTTCATGCTTAAAAATCTTCCAGTGTGGTTGAGTTGAAACAACAAAGAAAAAAAATAAAAAAATTTTTGCATTTCTTCAGCTTATCTTTATGTAGTATATAATTAATTTGATGATGTGAAACATTTAAGTCTGACAAAAAAGCAAAAACAAAAGGAATGTAAGTGAGCAAATACTTTTTCAATTCACTCCATGTGGCAGCCATTTTAGGTTTTGGGTTGGTGAAAACCTTTGAGTACAAACCAGTTGATCTTAACAAACAGAACTCACCAACCAAATCCAAACAGAACTCACCCTAACGTATACAGAATAATAGTCAGTACAGACCTAAACTCTATAAAGAATGGTAAATACTTGGTCACAAGGTGTGAGAACTTGATTGTTTCCCTTAATTTTTCATCTAAAAAAGAGAATGTGTAGGATCATAGTCTGAGTTTTGAAGACAGACAGTATGGCTTTGAGAATGGGTTATAATTAACAAAATGACCTAGAAACATCCACTGCATGTGTTCAAGCCACCAGAGAGATCACATAATGGGTTCAATCTGAAAGTGTGCTCAGATAAAATTCGTAGTGAATCAATCAAACTGACAAGATTACACCGGTTCTTCAGCTTACATTAAAGCAGACAGTCTACAGTTATACAGACAAAGGAGGGATAAAGTTGAACTTTTGCTCTCAGCTATTTTTTTATTTTTTTATTTTATTTATTTATTTATTTATTTATTTATTTATTTTGCAGTAAAGAAAGTATATCAACTCTCACTTCACTCTAAGTTCAGCCTCTTGTGTTCTCCTCTCTTCCTCACCTCTAACACCAGCTCTGTCATCTGGAACCGCTTCTGTAGGCCCTTGTTGGCTGGCACAGGTTCATGGTAGAACAGGCACAGCAGGTCGTACCTCTTCAGGGCCTTCTTGTAGTTTCGCTCGTTAATGTCCAGTACCCTGTCCTTGCCATCAAAGTTGGGGAACTCGAGACCTTCCTCGCCTCTGCACTGGAGAAGCAGTCGGAGGCTGAGGCCGGAAAGCATGGCAAGCCAGATGTGCTTCATTGCTGCTCCCGTATGGTTTAAAAGCCTGAATGAAGTTTGCAGGGCCTAGCAAAAATAAAATATTAGGTATATTGTTTAATTAATACTTTTGCTTCTCTTTATAGCTCTACTTTGGCAGCTCTTCTTCTCCTTTTGTCCTCGATCTCCTCCTTTCCCTGCCCTCATACAGTTCCAGATCTCAGGAGGATTTCATTCCTCCTCCTTTTCCTGTCCTCACTAAGAAACTCATTGGACTGAACTCATTTACAGAGGATTCCCCTGACATAAATTCACCAATGAGAAAATATATTGATAATTTGTCAGACATGGGGTAAGTATTATTCCTAAGCATACAAAAAAAAAAAAAAAACATTTAACAACGAAAACATTTACAGTGCCTTGCAAATTAATGTTCTACATTTTTAACACAAAGGATGCATGATTGTGAAGTGGATGGAAAAAAACATGGTTTTCAATTTAACAAAAATCTGAAAATCCAAGTTGTATGACATTCATTCTTAGTTCATAAAATCTCGTTTGGCATTAGCCACATAGAGCTCACAGCAGACATATACAAGAATGTGCTCTGGTCAGATGAGAGCATGGTAACTCTGGAGGAGCCGCAGAGACCCACACACAAGAATGTTTTGGTAGGACATGTTTGCTGTTGAGTCCACAAATCTAGATTTCATGGAAGAATATAAAAAAGAAAGCCATAAAAAGTCTGTTGTGGTGAAAAGCTGGAAGACAGATGAAAGTAAATATGGGCAATTCTGTTAAAATTCTGTTTTTAATATGACCTTGAGCTATTTTGCGATTTTAAAAAATGGACAACATTTTTTGTCTCTACATATGTAAAGCTAGCAGAGACATACTCCAAAAGATCTGCTGCTGTGATGGGACTTAAAGGTGGTTCTACAAAGTATTGACTTCTGAAGTAAGTTGATCACGCTGGATTTTATTTAGTGGTATCATAATTGGGGGTCCATTAAAACTATAGAGGGTTAAAAGGGACAAAATTAATTTTTAGTAAATTAGCTATAAAATAAATTATTTAAATTTATTCATTTCATGGTTCATTTAATGAATGATTTAATATATGTATTTATTTAATTTTATCTCTTTTGACCCTCCATAGATTCCATCCATCCATCCTTCAGGTGTGCATTTATTCGGCACAAGAATCGACTGACCAGTGAATAATGTGTACCTTTAACGATGCGTTCTTCCAGTGCGCGTTACCATAGTGACTGTACTCAGGCAGAAGTAACAGACCACAGATTGCTGCTTTGTTCTCAGACAGAGCTGAAAGATAGCGGGAAAATGGAGCGCTGCCTTCTCTGGGGCTTTCTATTGCTGTTTCAAGTTTGTGGCTTCTATTCGGCTGGTAAGACAGATTTAAAGTCACATTGAAGGTAGTCACAAGGGTTGTATAGTCTCATTAATTCTCGAAGCGGCCCCTCGCGATAACTTTTGATGATGGAATCATCGATCAATTAGCATTCAAAGCTAGCGGGCTGGAAGCTAGCTGTTTGAGTAACTTTGTTGCCAAGTTTGCATCCATCATTTCCACTGTAAATTTATCTTTATTGCTTTGTCGTATTCATTTAAGATGTGGGAGGGTTTTGAATATATTTGATATATCGACGCCTGTCGTTTCTAGTGTACTTTTCATTCAAACTAGATTTGTTTTAGTCATGGAAAAAGAAAAAAGCACATAATTTATAAGTTTGTCCTCAAATTTCATATCTTTAAATGAGGAAAAAGGCTGTAAAGCTCCATTTTTACATGTAGAATGCTTGGCAGTTCAGTATCTTTTATTAGCAAATACACTCAGTTTATGCAAAAGTCAACATTTATGGCGTTTACTCCTTTCCCAACTTCTCCCTCTCCCTTTTCCCTGCTTTAGATCAGCGTCTGGGCCAAATCCTAACTGATGGTGACCCATTCATTTCTTTATGCCTGAAATTTGCTGGCTTCTGTTTCTCTAGCTGTTGAGCACAGTTTTTCAGTGGGGTTAAAATCTGGACAGTGTTCTGATATTTGAAAGTTTCTGTTGTGACTTGGTGTTCCATCATGCTGGATAATGCGCAGATCTTCAACAACTGTACTCCGATATTTGCAAATGGAGGATGTTTTAATCCCACTCTTTGAAAATATTTATTTAGAGATGCACCAGTCAGTCAACCAGTTTGAAATATACTATTTTTCCTCTACCAGCTGGTATTGTAATGGGAGCTGTTTGGCCTACATCCAGAATGCTACCTGTGGTGAAAAACTCTACAAGCGCTATAGATCACCCTGAACACACCATTGCTACAGTGAAACATGGTGGTGGCAGGATCATGCTGTAGAAAAGTTTTCTTCAACAGAGACAGGGAAACTGGTCAGGGCTGATAAGATGGAGAGAATTACAGAAAAAGTTGAAGTGGACACAGAAAACATCAGCCTCAAATTTCCGTGGCTCGTTTCAGGCAACGAGTGGAAGAAAATACAAGAAAAGGTGTCAGAAGCCGTTAAAGGATACACGCCATGCAACCCTGTCAACTGCAGCTGCTATCTTAGGTGAGTGCTCTGGCAGCCTGCATCAACATTTCTTCTTCTCTACCTTTTAAATATAAACATATAAAAGGGAAATATATAATGCAGATTGACATTTAAAAAAATGCAACGAGCACTGTTTGGATATGTGATGTGTTGACTGAGTGTTGTGCACTTTTTTTCCTAACATGGATCTCAGTGTCCTCCACCATGACCTGAAACCCTTTGAAAGGGGAATCTCTCAGGATGTCATGGCAGCTACTGTTCAGAAAGGGGTGGGCACCCACTACCAGGTCATTGGACACAAACTGTACCGAGAGCATAACTGCATGTTCCCTGCGAGGTACATTAAAGAGCACTTAGTGTCTTTTTATTCACAGAAGTACTATAGTGCTGTTTTAAAATGACATGAATTGTGGAAACTTTCACTGCTTAAATCAGGTTCCCTGTCTTTTTAGGTGCAGTGGAGTGGAGCATTTCATACTGGAGGTGATTGACAGGCTACCTGACTTGGAGATGGTGGTGAATGTGAGAGACTACCCTCAGGTCCCTAACTGGGTGCAGCCAATCCTGCCTGTCTTCTCGTTCAGTAAGGTCAGCATCTGGCCAATCTTTGTCTACATGTCTGAGGACACTGAAACATTGTTATTTAAACGTGTTTTGTTTTCATAGACAGCAGACTACGAGGACATCATGTACCCAGCGTGGACGTTTTGGGAAGGCGGGCCTGCTGTGTGGCCCATATACCCCACCGGACTGGGGAGATGGGATCTGATGAGGGATGAACTGAAGAAGTAGGATTTAATGTCTTTATTTTGAATAATAAACTTAATATAATGGAGTTCAGATCAACCTTTATGTGATTTTTATTTATTTATTTATTTATTTATTTTTCAGCTTAACAATATGCTGTCTATTAAAATTTCATAAAATAACATTGCAAACAGTTTTACTCTCAAACCTTTTCACATTTTTTTTAGTATAGATTCATTACTTTTCGAGGATGTAAAAATATAAAGAGTTCAGACAAAGAACAAAAGACTAAAATCTTTTGCTTTTGCAAAGAGCAAAAGGTCTTTGAAGTGCTGGTGTAGTTCTTTTTCTTTCTTCAACTGGTACTTAAAACATAAATGTGATTTTACTTTTTTAGGTTGCTCTTGATAGTTTGTGTTCCTACTTGGCCACTAGGTGTCAGTAATGTGCGTACCTAAAACTCAGATCTGGGAAAATGACAGTAAACGGACACCAGGCATGAAAGTGAGGGCAGCTCCTGAGCTATAATTCTGGTCTTTTTAAAAACAAACAGTGTATCTTTTGCTTGTCTGTTCATTTTCCCAAGATGCAACATGAAATGACAGTGTAATTATGACCATTAGGTCTGCAGCACAGTGGCCTTGGAAGAAGAAAGAGACCAGAGGATTCTTCAGAGGTTCCCGGTACACATAAAACCATGAAATCCAAATAAAATACAGTGAAGTTTGTGATTGTAACATGAAAAAAAGTGCTTTCAACTGAAATTAGCTCAGATAAAATAATCTGTGTTTTGCTTTTCCTTTCTGTAGAACCAGCCCAGAGCGTGACCCACTCATCCTTCTGTCCAGAGAAGCTCCTGATTTGGTGGATGCAGAGTACACCAAGAACCAGGCCTGGAAGTCTGAGAAGGTGCAACATGAAGCCTCACCAAAGCTCGACACCTCTGTATTAAGATCTGTTGTTTATTCCTATAATTTTCTTTCTGTATTAGGACACACTTGGTAGACCTCCAGCTAAAGAAATCCCCCTGGTTGATCACTGTAAATACAAGTAAGCATCTTTTTATGGGTATAAACATAATCACTAAATTCATAGTTTGAGTGAATGGTTTGGTCTAAAAAGCAATCTTTCCTGTTAGATATTTATTTAACTTCCGTGGTGTGGCGGCAAGCTTTCGCCTCAAGCATCTCTTCCTCTGTGGCTCGTTGGTGTTTCATGTGGGTGATGAGTGGCAGGAGTTCTTCTACCATCAGCTCAGACCCTGGGTCCACTACATCCCGGTGAAGCAGGACCTATCTGATGTCAGGTACCTCATTGCTGCATTACTTCATGCATCTTAATGGAAAATGAACCAGAAATACAGTAAAACACCCTGTAGTGTTAATGTCACGTCCTGTGTCTTCAGGGAGCTGCTCCAGTTTGTCAAAGAAAATGATGCTGTTGTACAGGAGATCGCCTCCAGGTAACTGATAATGTTTTATGATTAAATTTAGATGCAAGTAAAATCCAAAGCCATCTGGAACTCTTCTGCCTCTCCTCTCCCCACAGGGGTCAGGAATTCATCCTCAACCATCTTCAAATGGAAGATGTTACGTGCTACTGGCAGAGACTGCTGACCGAGTTTAGCCAGCTTCTCACCTACAAACCCAAAAGAAAGGGCAACTACAAACAGATTGTCCAGAAATCTATCAAAACAGAACTTTAAACTCTGCAGAACCCGGGGCACCTGTTGTGAAGGCGAATCAACAATAAAGAATGTATTTTCGGGGGTGCAAATTCTGGTTTGGTTTAGTTTTTGTTATTTTTAACTGATTGTTTCTCAGTTTTGAGAAAAATCGGTTTTGAAAACTTCTGTTTCATATATATTTTTAGATAGTTTCCTAAACAGCTACTATAGGGCTTGTGCATCTACAGTATACTGGTTCATAGAGATAATTTCCTGTCAAAATTGCTCTTCCTCTGTTCCTAGATTCTTAAACCAGTATAAGGAAGTACTTTTGTTGGGAGACAAAGTACTTGGTTAGTTGTCCTGGTCTAAGGTGAATCTCTGCTCCAGCTCGTGTTTACCAGTGGCCAACAGGGTTCCTATCAGTATTTTTCTGTATTTAGCTCTGTCCATCTTCCCATCAACTCCTGTTTCACATTGGGGTGATCTTCAGTGTTTGGTTAGGTTACCGCCCTGGGTGGCAATTTTTCTTGTAGACCTTCATGATGATGTTTGTTCACTAATGTCTGGTGCGAGAGAAAAATGTTTAAAGGTACATTTTACAGAAAGATTGTACATAAAAGTTGCCCGAAAAGGTGGAAAAATGTTTATTAGCCCGAACAATTTTTAAGAATGTATCTAACTGCTTTTTTGATAGGTTTTAAGAACTTGAAGAATAGTATTTCCTTTTACACAAAGTGCCAAAAGAAAGCAATAGAGTTCATATTGGCATTTTTTTTATACTAAAAGTTTAATACATTTCATGTTTTTTATATCATGAAAAGTATCAGGGTTGGTGTTTAGAGATGATTACAGACATCATGAAAGCAGGATTATACTGAATATGTTGTAGTATTTGTACTGTCCTGTCAGCTAGACACTTTTGTTTTTCTAGAATTTGTGAATTTGTTGCACATTATGGCTCATTTGTGATCAGGATTGACCAAAGATGCTCTGATCATTGTGTGAACATAACTGTGATTGGTTTCAGTTTGTTCTTTTATTACAGTAAATTTGTAAAAATAAAATAACTTTCAGCCTGACTTTGCTTTTTTTTTTTATAAAGGCTACAAAATGTATTTTGCCAACTTTTGTTAGAAAGGTATCAAAAACTACTTTTCATATCACTTTGGCTGTGATTTCTTGTTTTAATTTCTTATTTGGCTGAAATTTTCTTTTACCTATTTGTAGCTATGCCAAGAAAATCCTATTTCTATATCCTGTTCCGGAAGATGACTGCTGTTCTTCTCATTGACGTCTCTGCTTCCCGCAAAGTCTCTTGACTGTAAACAAACCTTGTGAGGTGGAGTCCAGAGCGCTATAGTGTTCTATATTTTACAACTAAAGTGAAATTACCAAATTTTTTTGTTTGTGTGTTTTCCTTGACTTGTTTCTGATGAGAAACCTAATTATAATCTAAACAGGATAGTGCTTGTGAAACGTTTGCAGCGGTGGCACTTTTAATGAAACTCTGATAACCTGTGTTGCTGCAGTAGTGATTCGACTCGCACTCCAGCCACAAGGTGGCGTTACTCTTCGGTCACAATCTCAGCTCTGCATTTTTTTTTTTTTTTTTTTTTGAGCCAGAGTCAGGGATTGTCTTGCTGCTGCAGCAGTAGTAGTAGTTGGGTTGTTAGAAAGTCAAAGTGGAGTGACTGTAATAAGGAAACCTGTGAGAAGAGAAACATTGTCATTCATGTTCGTGTTATCCGGACGTCTCCACTAAACAAGACCCACAGCTTCCTGTTGCTGAATTGCTCTGCGGCTGCATCCTAACCTACATATAGGAAGCTGATGGGAAGCTCGCGCCGCACACCGATAGCTTAACAGCGCAGTTGACAATACTATGTGAGTGACTTATAAAAAGTAATGAATGAACGCATTTTTATTTTTGTTTGTAAATACAAAGAGTGCTGTGACGTTGCTGTACGGGATAATGGAGCGTTTTCATCACATTTAACCTAGCCTAGCAGCAGTTTGACCTGACACAGGTGTTTAGCTTTAGCTTGATTACTAACTGCTACGCGAGCTTGTTATAAAAAAAAAAAAAAAAAAAAAAAAAGAGGTAGGTCCTGAAGTAACAAAATCAGGTTATTTAAAAATGTATTTCGAGTACAAGTTATTTATAGTACGATACGATAGTAGTTTATCTTTGTGTAGTGCTAGGATAGAATAGGAATATCGCTTACTGTCCCATAGTGGGGAAATGAAGGTGAACCAGCAGCGAGTTGAAGGTAAATAGAAGCATGTATATTCAAACTAAAGTAAAATTAAGAATGAGACTGTACCGTTAAGGCAAATTTACAGCATAAGAAAAATACTGTACAGTTATTAAAAATTGCACACTCAGTTTAAAGGAAATGTGCAACTGAGTAGGGTCATTTTAAAAAGTGTACAAGATTTGTTTTGTTTGTTTTTAACAAGAAATGGGGGAGCCCCTACAAATAACAGCAGGTATGTAAGGAGTGATTGAGTTTGTTGGGAGCAGTGATGGTTATAAACTAACAGCTGCAGTCTGTCATTAGCCAGAGTTCTTCTGTCTCCCATCACGTGAAGTCGGTCGAGGCGGCATCCGAGCTCAGAGTTGGCCTTCTGATTAGCGTATCCATGACGATAAAACGTGATGCAGTACATTGTTAAATTATTTAATACCTCTTTCAATTTCCCTAATTTTGTCACAACCATAAACTAATATGTTTGCTAAGATTTTATGTGATAGACCAATACCAACCAGCAAGTAAGCATGAAATGGAAGGAAGTTATACATGGGTTTCAACATTTATTTTTTTTTTAATAGAAAAAAAAAAAAAGGAAAAGTGTGGCAAGTGTTTTCCAGCTTCTAACAAGAGCCTACTTGATTGAATCTGCAAAACATTGCTCTGCATTTAGCTTGTTTCTTTTCTAGCCTGTCAGTTTAGGTGGACGGCCATTCCTTGGTAGGGTTTATAGCTGTGCTATCCCTGTCCTGTGTTTCTTGGTCTTCATGTTCTTATTTGTTCACTGATGTTCTCTTACAAATCTGAGGCTTTCACAGAACAGCTGCAATATACCAAGATTAAATTAGGCACAGTTGTACTCAAATATACTAAATGGATGACTTCCAAAGGTAGTTCTTTTTTTTTTTTTTTTTTTTTTAAAGATTTTTATTTAGCGGTGTTAGAATAAAGGAGGCTGGACAAAGGTTCAGGCCACTTTTATCAGGTTATTTGTAAAACTTGTGGATCCATTTCCCTCGACTTTATAACTGTGCACTGCTTAAATGGTCGATCACATAAAATCTTAATGAAGCTTCAGTTTCTCGATCTTATAATTTCACCACCATTTGTTTTGGTCCAGTAACTGTAGGAGTTTCCAGACATCAGAGCGATGATCTCCTGGAATGAAAGAGGAACACAACACCAAGGGTTACGGCTCCAACAAGCTTCGTCAGCTCTCCTGTAGCATCCTGAGCACACTCCTTCAGTTTCTTGCAGTCCATTTTTAGCATAACATTTCTTTTTAATTCTACATTTAAGATGGATCTCTCTTAAAATACAACACTTAAAGATGTACTTAAGTTGAACCACAGAATTTTAAAACTATTTTAATATGTAGTAATGTGCGTTTACAGTAAATACTTTTCACCTTGAATGCTTGGATCTTTAATGCAGACACATTCAGGATCCACATCTTTCACCTGCTCCGCCCTGTCTGCCTCCTGCCTTCCCTGTTTTTGGTATGGCAGCAGTATTTAAAAGCTGATTAGTGTGACAGCTTGTGTACTGTAACTCTTCCATGATTTAGTTCGCCTCAAGCTTACTCATTTTGAGAGAAGAGTGTTAGTTGAAACTCCGTCTCAGCCCGTAACCGTGTGTTTCTGCCTCTGTGTTGCAGCTTATCGTCAGTTGAATCATGATGGATCCAGAGCAGCAGAGAACAAGCTTCGCCCTGCACAGACAAGCAGATTCCAGCCTCCGGGGCGTGATGAGCACGGGCCCGTTTCAGGGCCTCATCCAGACTGCCATGCCTCGTTTCTTCTGCTTTCTGCTCCCCAGGGTTGATGCAGCTGATGTGGCTGCTGAGCAGATGCCCCCCTCCTCTTCCTCCACTGGTCCTGTTCCTGCTGCCGTGCTCCAATCCAGCACTCTGCCAAAGACCATTGGCAAGCCGGTATTTCCAGAGACAGGATGGGAGCGCATCAAGGACCTCTTTGATCGAGAGTTGGTGTCTGTTTTCTCATAGAACTTTGTCTTCATTTGATTTCTAAGTTATCAAAACATGTTTGTTGTTGTGTTTTCTCTGCCTTTATTTGGTTGTTTAGAATTTTAATGGTACATTTAGACAGATCTGTGCAAAATCTGCATTAAATTTGAATCAATTCATAAGTTAATCACCCTGGATTTTTTTTTTATTTTATTTTGTTCTTTTAGCTTTTCAAAAAAAAAAAAACATACCAAGCATTTTTGGGGGCTATACAGAAAAGCACAAGGAGACTTGTTCAGGATCATAACTTTTTTTTTTTTTTTTTTTTTTAAAGATCCCATGTTATTCTTTTGCACCACCCCATCCTCAGCATGATGCTGCCACCACCTTCTCCACAGTATGCTAATGCTTCAGAAGGAAGCTGTTGTAAAAGTGGCAGTGGATTTAGTCTTAGTGAAAACATTTTTTTTTAAAATCATGGAATTACTCCCCACCCCCTTCCTTTAGTTGATCCTTTGGTGTCTGTCTTTCTATTCTGCGTTTTCCATATTTTAAGTCTACCCACTGTATCAAATTAATGAAGAAAGTTTGTGTTTATATTTTAAAATTGGTGAAAAGATGGAAAACTTGGAGCTTTTGAGTTTGAAAGATTCTGGAATTTTACAGGAAAAATATACCAGAAGCCGAAAGATGGGTATCTGCTCTGAAGATTTTTATTTGGTTTTTCTTTTCTCATCATAGTGAGACTCAGAAACGGCCAGAGGAGCTCAGCACTGTGATAAAGTGTGGCGTTGTGGGCGCGTTCACAGGCTTCATGTACGGCGGCCTGCCAGCTGCACGCTTCGCTAGGCAGAGGTACATCCAGATCAGCCAGGCAGAGGTGTACGCGAGTCGTGTGGAAGCGGTCGTAAGTGAGATCCTTATTGGAGTGTGAATGATCCTGACAAATTAGTTTTGATCATCTGAACATTTAAACACGCTTTAGGTTATTTTTACTCCTGAAGGGAAGTGAAGAAATGTGAAATGTTCTCCATGATGATATCTACAGATCTCAGAAAGCTGTCATTGCATTAACTTAGTTTTAATACCAAATTCTATTAAATTTTCTGATTTCTCTCAACATTCCCACTGATTTTCAGCTTAAGTGTTAATAATGTTGCCAGGAAACTACTGCTGAGCCTGTTGTATTAGAATAATCGCCTGTAATTTTAAAAAAGTGTATTTTTGAAGACATCTTTGTTAATGGCCCCAACTCTGAAATGTAATCACTGATCTTTGCCATGACAGGAGTGAAAAATGCATCCTTGTGTTTTTTTGTTTTTTTTTTTCATAGCGCTCAGCTCACAATGCAGCTATCAGGGGTTTTTTACGGTACGGCTGGAGATGGAGCTGGAGAGTGTCTTTTATAGTCACTTTGTTCAGGTAAACAGAATAATTGGATCATTTTATAAGACTTGGAAGTTCATTTCACAGAAGGAAATAGATTTTTAATTAGAGGATTACAGGACACGTCTTTTTCTGTTCCAGAATGCAAATCCTAATTAAAAGGTCAATAGTTACAGTGCTTTGCAAAAGTTGTCATTTTCCCATGTTGCAGCAACAAACTTCAATGTATTTTATTGGGACTTTATGTGATAAACCAACACAATGTTATGTTTATGAGGAAAGCAAATGATTCAGTTGCATCTAAAATTATTCAGCGCTCACAGCAAATGAGTGTTGTTGGTAAAACATACCCACCAGCAGCTGTCTGAAATTAAAAAAAACTAACACGAACAACTGAAATAATTGAAACTGCCGTTTTAATGCCTATTACACTCCCAGAATTATTCAGCCTGATCACTAAAAGCATTTTTAGTACATAGAGCACCCTTTCTCTGCAAACATGCTTAGCCAGACACCAGCTCCTGGCAGCGTTCTTTGGGAACCTTAGCCTACTCCTCAACAAAGACCTCCAGTTCTTTAATATTCTGAGGTTTGTGTGATCCAGCCGCCTCTCTCCACTCCCACCAGATATTGTTAAGTTGGGCGGCGGTGATGGTCACTCTAGTATTTTCCTGGACCTCTTCTGAAACCAAGTCTTTGTGGACTTCGAGGTGTGCTTAGGATGATTGTTCCAACCTTCAGCTTCCTCAGACATTTTCTTCCAGAATCTCCTGATACTTGTTTGAATCCATCTTGGCTTCTCCATGCAGCAGCTTTCCAGTGCTGCAGGTCTGTGGCATAAAATCCCAGTGAAATGCAGCTGCTGTTGTTGTTATTGTTGTATTGTGACAAAGTGTGAAAAAAATTGTGAAATACTTTAACAAGGTGCTGTGTGTGATGAATAATGAGGAAAGCCATCTAATTGAATTATTGTTAAGCTCATACAGTATATGCTAGATTTTTGTTTGTTTTTGTGACTGTTGATTCCTCTGTCCTTTAGTTCTGTCAGCACTGGCCTGTCTGTGTACAGAGACAAAGACGCTCTGAGTAATTATGTCGCTGCTGGAGGTGAGTTGGCTCAGGGAAAGTGGACAGATCGTGCATGCCTTGTTAATCTGAACTGTTATTGACTGGTTTACCTGACATCGTGCAACTGTGGAATAAACTCTTCTGTTGTTGCATAATTTCACACTGAAATATTTAAGTAAAACATTTTCTTCAAACACTTACAGATTAAATATCTTTAGCCTCTTGGAAATGAGCTTTTTTTTTTTTTTCTTGATACATATCTGATCCTTGTGTTCCTAAGGTAATTGTGTAACACACATAGTGTTTATTTCAGTGCGTTGAGCTGTGATTGATGATGAAACTCTCTGTGAGCAGCTGTCACCGCAGGCCTTTTCAGACTGAACCTGGGCCTGAGAGGGCTGGTGGCTGGAAGCGTCATTGGAGCAGTCCTGGGGTAAGGTTGGCTTCTCCTTTCGCATTGCATGCGGCTTTTTGCTGAAGCAGCTCGAATATTCCGGCTCATCTACAGGGCTTGCTATAGTATTCAACCCCCTGGATGTTTTTACATTACACATCAGAGAAGATGTGTAATGTAAAAACATTTCACATCTTCTCTGATGTGAAATATTTCAGTCTGTCGATGTGCAAAGCTGGTAGACGCACACCTGCAGCAAAATGTGGCTCCACAACTATTGACTCAAGAGGCTGAATATAAATGCTGCTTTCCATGCTTTCAGCTTTTCAGCTGTTTCTGTGTCCTTTTTATCTTTACGTTTACTCTCATCCTTATGTTTTGTATTTTCACTCATGCTTGTTTGCTTGTGAACGGTGAGGCCTTTTTGCTTGAGAGCAGAAAGAACTCTGGCAGGCAGCTGCGTCCCTCCCAGCAACCCTCTGCTGTCCAGCTGTAGCTTTGCCCACCCCCTATTCTGCTCCCATGTCTGTTCCCTGTGCCAGAGGGACTCATGTGCACCACAGTTGGCCATATTTTTTGGGTACTAGAGTAAAAAAGCCAGCCAAAGCATCAGCTGCTCCTCAACATGGATACCATTACCGTTACTTCTGCCTCTTTAACTCCCATCTTCTGATTTTAGATTTGGAGTCTTACATCATCCTTTTTCATCTGTTTTTGTTGCCGAGTTCACTGGGCTAATAGGAGGTTATGATTTGGAAACTAAATATCAAGACTTTACAGGCACAACCAAATAGACAACTTGAGGATGGATTGTCTGTAGTTATTGTCCGGCTGTTGGCTCAGGACTGCTGCGTCCTCTTCTCTCTGTGCCTGAGTGGGCAGCCACCTGGAGCGTTTGATGTGCTCCAGCCTCCAGTCTGAGCTGAAGTAGGTGAGGTGGAAACACGGCAGGCTAGTGATTGAAGGTAGCTAACTGCAAACACATCACGCTCCAGAGCTTTGGTTAAAGGTCCTAACTTTTATGGTGGAAAAGAAAGTGGGGTGAAATCAGAAGGTGGAGTGTTTTATTCAGTGGGGATTGCTCTTTTGACAAAACCTTCATGTCAAATATCAAAATTCATTGTTTGAATCTCGTATTTTTAAGCCATGATTTTACTTCGTCTTGGTTTTAAAGGGAAGGAAACATTAAAATAGATCTCTAATAGGGGTCGCAGCAGAACTTCTTTTAAAATTATTATTATTAAATACATCTTTTATACAACAAATCACAAATATGGCATATTTTTCTATTGAAATATACCTCTCCACAGGATTCCTGTGGGTGCTATGGTCATCGGCTTACAGTCTCTAACAGGAGAAACTTTCAGAGAGAGGAGGCGGCGAGAGCGCCAAGAGCTTTATGAGCTCAAGCTCGCAGAATGGTAAGAAAGGGTGCCTTAGAAAAATATTCAATGGATTTTACTGAAAACGCGTAAGAGTAGAAGCATTATGCTGAGGTTTTATTGATTATTAAATGACGTTAATACTTTGTTGAAAAATTAAGAAACAAAATAAAATTTTAACAAAGGCTAATTAAGGTTAAATTTGACAAGGTACATGAAAGATTGAATGAAACACAAAGAAATCGTTTTTTGTGTTGATCGTTTTCTTCCGATAAGGACGGCCCGTCTGCAGATGACTGATGAGTTGATCAACAACTTGAACGTCACCACTTGGCTAGAAGAAACCAATAAGGACATGAAGAAGATTGAGGAGCTGCTCAGTTTACCTCGGAATGACGACGGGGACAAAGACTCAAGCAGGCAATGACAGTAGCTGAATCCCTTTCTGGTATTTTTCACACTTTAAAGGTGGGACATATTTTCAGTGAAAGGAAAGGGTAAAATGTTGCCTTTTTTGCCTGGACTCTGGATTTGAAGAAGCCAGTGCTTTTCATCAATTCACTGTCAGAACTTGGAAAGCTCGCTGTGCAATGTAAATAAAAAACATTATGGTTTAAAAATCCTTTATCTTCAAACCCAGAGTACCGCTGCTATGTTGATGACATGGTAATCATAGGAACTAATAAATGTCCAACAAATCTTTGCTTTTAACATTTCAGATTCAAAAGCAATTGAATATATTAGGGAAACCATTAATATTAATTAATTATTTTTAATTCTATTAGAATTCAAATTTCCTTCCACTGAACAGTGAAATTTTAATTTATAATCTGCAACACATTAAAGTTTGTGGTTGTTACTTCTCCAAAAGCGAATTCAAATCGGTGTGAATGTTATTGCTAAGTACTGTATGGTCTTCTCACATTAGAATGTAGTTAAAAAGTTTTATTTCAATAATTCAGAAGCTGAAACTCCCATCCATCCACCAAGTCCAATCCGTTCAGTGATATATTTCACGTTTTTCTTTGATTATGGGTTACAGCTAAATAAAATTGGAAAATGTAAATGGTTAATGACCAATTTATTAAAAGAGGATGGGAGGAAAGTGACAACTGGGCTGACTTTGAATGTGATAAAGAAAAAAACAGTGAGCTAACACCAGCAGATGACTACTGAAATCATCAGTCACTGTGGAAACATTACTCTGGTCCTCGAGCACTGAGTATTCTGTGCTTCTCCAGTCTGAGACTTTGGAAAATTGAGAATTTCTTTGGAAATCAAGGTCTCATTTAAAAAGATAACTTTGAACCATTATACGACAGTCCAATGCTTTTTCTTGTCAAGGTAGGAAAGACCCTTCTGTTGCTGTTTGGTGGTTTTAGAGTAGTTTAATAGAAAAAATGTTACAGCGCTAGCCCATACCTAAATGTCTGTGTGTGGTGACTCTTGAAGCTCTGACTCCAGCTGCAGGCTACACCATCTCCAACTCTGGCTTTGCTTCATAAAAAGTTATGGTCATTTCTGTTGCTTTTGGAGCGTTTTTTTTTTTTTTTTTTTTTTTTTTTTTTTTTTTTTCCTGCTGTGTGTTTTCTTTCCACTCAACTTTCCATTTATATGTACTTGGATCCAGCTCTCTGTCAACACTCAGCTTCTTTAGCAACAACGTTTCAGTGCCTTGTCCTCCTTGTGTCAGGGTATCAGTAAATGTGAAGACTGTAATCTTACCTGTGACTGTAGACAATGGCATTTTTGTAGCAATAATCCATATGGGAATATATTTAGAATTTTTTTTATTTATAGTAAATATTTCCTAATTGGCTGTCAAGTATGTCATGGCACATTTGTCCCCAAAACCCTCTTCTCGTTGGTGATCAGCTTGTGATGTGTTCACCTTCACAGAAGCTTAAGCCCAGCCAAATTCAAAACAAGGCTCTTCATCTTGTGAGATTTTGTTTGGAATAGTTCCTGCCAAGTTATGCTTGGTTTTCCTCCTCTCATCTGACATGCTCTGTGACTCAGTGACTTTCTAAAGCGAGTAACCACCACAACATGGAAAATATCTCTGCCAGTCTTTTTTGGGTGACCTCAGGACAAACAGAACTGTTGCTGGAGCAGAAGAGCCACCCTCCATCCAGCTGAGGGAGCGGAAGTGGTGACAGAAGCTGGGTCAGAAATGCTACTTAGTTCACTTCTGACCCAAAGTAAGGCACTGTTATCAGTTTTATATCTCTGGTAGTTCAGGAAGCTGATGCACACACAATTGGTTTCTCCTTTTAAATTGCTCTAACTTTCGGGGTTTCTTAAACCCAAAATAACGGCTCAACTCAAAATTATGCCACGAAACACATTCTTTAAACTTCTGAGATCTTTGATACGTTCTCCCCAAATAAAACAACTTTTTGATCTTTTAATTCTGCCCCTATTAAAAATTGGGTATATCAGTTATTCATTTTGTTTTACAGTATGTTGTGCTTCCTAATTTGTTGTTTAGGAAAGACATTTATGTGATTTACTGAGAAATATAGTTCTTGTTAATGTATAATTAATTACACTGATTTAAAATAAATGTTCAAAATTTTATTCCTTTAACTTTGATAACAGCTCCCTTAATGGAAAGGATTTGCTTCTGTCTAGATTTTTTTTTTTTTTTTGTTGAAGATTTTAGATTTTAAAAAATTGGACAAATTGATTTCTGATCATCTTAAATGTAGCTCATCAATCTGCTATATTACCCAGCTGTTTATCATCATTGTACATTGGTTATTGGTCATAAAAACATCACTTGATAATGTCTTTAAACCATACGCAACTTTTCCTGAAATGGTCTTATGCCTCTTTTTCTTACTCACGTGTTTCTATTCCTATTTTAAAAGCATCTGGAAACATGTTTTTGCAGTTTGCTTTTCTCTGCCTCATGGGCTTTTTTAGCAACTAGGTCACACAAAGCTTCGGCCCCTGGTGTAAACAAGATGCGGCTAATCAACAGCTGTGGCCCACGATGCAGCAGTGACAGCTGATGTGCTGATGGACTGATGTGCAAAGGTTTGTCTGGGATAGAGATGTTGAGGTAAATCCTTCACACAGAAGTTATTTGTTTATATTTCCAATTGACTGGAACCTGTATCCATTTGTCACCTTTGTCATTTGGGATTACAGTTATGGTTGACAAACTGTCCTCATTTATAAATGACCTGCAACTATGAGCCACTTACTATACTTTCCAACACCTGTTCATGTTAAACCATATATTTTTAAGGACTTTTGAGGGAAAATAGAAGCATTGTAATTGTAGCGCCTGCAGACAAATCTGAAGGATGAGAGCAAGAACAGTTATTGTTCATAAATTGGTAATGAGCACCCTCTTGTGTAGATTTTCTGAAACTGAAATAGTTTTAATTTAACCTCTTGTTCCTGCACAGCATTTGCTTTGTTTAAAAAAAAAAAAAAAAAGTGAAGAAAGTAAAGACACTTATTGGTACTGTAAATCACTTTAACAAAAATGCAACGAGCATTTTTTAGACTTTACTTTTTTAATTTTAATCATCATCCGATGACAGGTTCAAGAACATTTAGATTTGTTGTTTATGACTTGAGACAAAATATGGCAGCACAACCCATTTACTTTAACACACACATGGGTGAATGAGGACCCATGTTTAATTTGCCATGATGCAGCAGCATGGTGGTTAGGGAGGTAAGATAAAATCAAACATGTTGCTGCAACAGAACTGCAGGAAAGTAGCATCTTGTTGTAGACAATCTGTTACCCCATCTGCTAGATGCAGTCTAAATGCCAACAGACTCTTTGTGAGGGATGGGTTGGGTTTGCTAAACTCTTCAGGGAATGTAACTGTAACGGTGCACTTTGGTCAGATGGGACCAAGTCTGATCTTTTCATTAACAAATTCTCTGAGTTTCAGATTGAAAAACAGTGGATCAATATGTGGAAAAAAATATCCCCACTGTTAAGTTTCTCTTCCAAAGGCTGAGAGCAGGTCATCATGAACTCTTTGAAATGGAACAACACTTTAATTAAATATCTGGTAGAGTCTTCCAACAAAAAACTGAAAATGGGTTTCCAGAAGGCGTCAGCAGGATATTCATCCAGAACATTGTGCCAAATTAACACAGAAAACATTCTCCAGACACAAAATTGACCTTCATCCATGGCTATTTCAGTGTCCAATCCTGAATACTATAGAACATCTGGAGGTTTAGCAGAGGAGTACAAATCAAAGAGGACTAAAGACTGAAGAATCTGGGGAGTTTTAATTAGTCTCTAAATGTTTTTAATCTGGGTCCGTAGGCTACACAAGCATGGGAAGACTGCTGACTGGGCATGTCCAGAAGGTAGTCATTGACCCCCTATGTCATCCACAAGGAGGATAAGCCAGAAAGGTTTATTGCTAAAGAAGCTAGTTTGTCACAGAATTCTGTATCCAAGCATATTTATAGCATGTTGAGTGAAAGAAAAAAGTATGGTACAAAAAGGTGCACCACCAACAGGATAACTAAAGCCTTGAAAGAACTGTAAGACAAAATCCATCTAAGAAGCTTCACAAGGAGTGGACTGAGGCTGGAGTTAGCGGATCAGCAACCACCAAGCCCAGACAACTCAAACTGGAAACATCAGAAAGATCTTATTTGGGCAAAGGAGAAAAAGAACTGGACTGTTGCTCAGTGGTCCAAAGTCCTCTTTTCAGATGAAAGTAGTTTGCATTTCATTTGGAAATCAAGGTCCCAGAGTCCCAGAGAAGAATGGAGAGGCACAGAATCCATGTTGCTTGAAGTCCAGTGTGAAGTTTCCACAGTCAGTGATGATTTAAGGTGGGATGTCATCTACTGGTTCTGGTCCACTGGGTTATCTGAAGTCTACATTCAACCCGAACATCTACCAGGCCATTTTAAAGCACTTCATTCTTCCTTCTGCTGACGAGCTTTATGGAGATAATTGTCTTTTTCAGCAGGACATAGCACTGGCCCACAGTGCTAAAGGTACCAAAATTTGGTCCAGTGACCATTTAATTACTTGATTGACCATCAAACTGGCCTGACCTGAACCCTATCGAGAATCTATGCAGTATTGTCAAGAGGAAGATGGGATGCCAGAACTGACAATGGAGATGGCCTGAAGGCAGCTATCAAAGCTTCCATTACACCAACGCAGAATCACAGGCTGATCTTCTCTGTGCCACACCATATTGATCCAGTTTTTCATCTCTTATTCAGTAGTACCGTCTACACCTTTCATTGATTGGAAAGGTCCAGTCAAGCTCAAAATCATCCAGTTTTGTTCTCTAGATGTTTTCTTGGTAGGTAAGTTTCCAATTAATAAACTGTCTTTTTATTTAGCCCAATGAGAGTGGTATCTTGTGGAACTCAAAAATGGAGGAAAATACCTAACATTCTGGAACTAAACTTTAAAGGGACAGTATTATGTATTTTACAGACGCATAATGCCATTTTATAGCACAATCAAGTAACTGTTCAGTTTTTAGAAAATTGGGTCTCTGTTTCTTTAAGAAAGTCCTGCTCTTTCCAACACTCCAATGAAATGGTAACACTCCTTCAGGAAGACTTGACCACAGTGCTCCTCTATTAACCCTTTAACAATGTTTTTACCAGCATTGCATTAAGTAGCTTGTATAATGAGCTCAGCAGATGTGTAGTTCCACCAGGTGTTTGCTAATTACTGCTAGCTAGTCTGAAGGAGCCAAGTAGGGAAATCGTGGGGGAAAGGTGTTCTGTGAGGTGGAAGTGCGGAAGCTTGGAAACTGCAGCTTTGAGGAGGAGCTATATCTACCCATGCATTTTGCATAGCTGAGTGGTTGCCATAGGAGAATAAAGGAATTCTCAAACATGCATGAAAGAATCAAGGCAATACTTCAGGTATGTTTTTGATGAGGGAATAACATAACATAATGTAACGCTCAAAAAAGTTGATTTTACATAATACTGCCCTTTAAAAAACACAGGGTCTCTGTAATGTTTTATAGAAGTGAAAGATCTACCTCTTACAGATCTTTAACCTTGATGCTAACCTCCCCATTCAATTTTTTTTTTTTTTTTTTTTTTTTTTTTTTTTACTTCTCTAAATTAAAAAAGCTTTTCTTCAGCCTCAAATGTTAAATGTGGAGTTGATTTCACAGTTTGTTGGTTGCCCTCTTCTAAGTCTAGGTTTTTACGAACCTGGGCTACAGATGAGAGAAATTCAAGTGTCTGAGAATAAAGTTGAGAGATTAGATTTTATCCGTTGGCTGTATAACACTGTCAACAATCAGGCTGACTCTTACATAAGCAACTTATGCCTTCAAGCAAGTGAAGTACTTTTTAACTGGTTAAACGTTCTTCCTCATTTTATAATCTATTGTGCTTGTCTATTTGTAATGTTCACTGACGGATCTGGTGGGGAAAAACAAAATGACATTAAATGCTTATTTCTTCTACTACTTACATATTTATTTTCAAATTCAAAAATACTTTATTTATCCTAAAGGGAAATTAAATGTTGATGTAACTCATTTAATCAAAGAGTTATTATAGATTGTGATTGCTGTGGGCAGGAACGATCTCCTGTAGCAGTCTGTTTTATAACCAGTCTGAAGAAGCCTCTGACTGAAGACTAATTTTATGAAAAATCCTTCTTTGCATAATCATCTCCAGAGGTTCCACAGTCGTCTCCAGAACAGAAACACCCTTCTGAAGGTTGAGGTTAATGAGCCTTTTTAGGTCCACGGTTCTGATGCTGCTGCCCCAATAGATATATATTTTCGTTTTCCAGATGGACAAAAAGTTATGTTGAGCATTTTGATGGTGTTCTCTATAAAACTTACCAACTCCCTGGTACTGGTCTTCAATCTACTTTAAGGTGTTGGACAGTGCCTGCAGCCAGAGGTTAGGCCCACACTTAGTCCTGTTTTATGAACACGCTCTAGAAAACCACAACAAAAGAGGTAAAACAAACACTGTCATCATGGAGCATGTCTTGAATATGTTAATCTTGACGTGTATACAAGTTCTGAGAATTGGAAACCAGCTTTCTACACTTTCTCCAGGGCAATTGACTTGCAGTTTGAAGCCAAAGAGGCAGAACTGGTAAAGGCTGCTTCTTCCAGATGTAACTAGATCCTGTGACCTTCATTGAAATTCACAAAAAGAGAATGTAAACCAATGTTTACCAATTTTTGGTTTACATTGGCTTGTAAACCAATGTTTGCATTGAAAGATGATATCCATATTTTAGTTAATCAGCAAATAACTACCCCATATTTTCAAGGAAAAGTCAAGAGATGGAAGTGTAATTTCTTAGTATTATATTGTGTGCTACCTTGATGAGAAATTGCATGATAACTATTTCAAGTGTGAATTTGTTATTTTCTGGACAAAAATTGTGATAACTTAAAGAACCCATAGCTGCATAACATTTTGAGATGGTCTGCTTTCAAATGAACTGTGGTACAGTTCACTTCTGGAGTGAATACAGACCGGCCTCTATGTGAACCAACTACAGGAAATAAGTCTTTTTGGACTTCATGAGCCACTGTTGCTGGGCAGTATGGTTAAAAATCACAATGCTGCTGTATGTACTGATTGTGATGGTAGCTGATCCGCCATTTTCTGTTTAGTGATGCTGCTGCCAGCATGTTGTGGGTCCGAACACACAGCATCTCATCTCATTCATCTTGCAATTTGGCGTCCCCGTTCTAAAATGAGGTTTCACAATTCCCATTGTGAAACCTGCATTTAATGAGCTGCTCTTGACATTCAAAATAGTATTGCAGTTATAATAACAGCACAAATGCAGCAAGCAGGACTTCCTTGTTTGTTTCTTCCAGGCCTGTGATCTGTCCTGTCACCTTCATTTCTGTTGAATGGGAGCAATGATCGTCACCAGAATGGCTTTGTTTACAAATTATAGTCTGCTTGCAAAAAAGTGCAATGTGAAAGTAAACCACATCAAATTAAAAAAATAGTCCCGTTTTGGTCCAGACCAAACAAGTGAAAAGAATTTCCTGGTGTGAATACACCCTAAGATCCAAATATATCCCGGTTAAGTTTAAATCACTTCAAATTAAAGTATACATAGTCTAGATCCCAGTTAAAGACAGTCACTTATATAATGTCACTTATATAATACCAATTGGTAAAAAGTTATTTAAGTCCAGTCAGTTGCATTGAGTTTTTAATTCTACAATAGTCGAAACAAGGATTTAATGAAGGAATGATTCACTTTTAAGAAAGACCCCAATAAAACAAGGCTTAGCTTGGGGCACCTTAATGCCTTTGTCCAGGAAAGAGACACTGTTAAACATGGGATCTTGAGTGTGAATACAAGAGTAGGTAGGTAGGTCTATGAACATTTTGGATAAAGCCAACTCTGTCATGAATAGCATTAAAGGATATGTTTAGTCTTGTCACTGCCAATAAGTTTAAATGTCACTAAAATGAGTTTATTGGCATTTACCACTTCATCAGAGGACAAAAAACTGGGAATTGATCTAAAAAACTCTGATTTAGACCAGTTGAGCAATATACAACAAAAATGATTTTGTGCCAAGGGTCTGTAGCTAATTTGCTTTGGGCTTATCAGTAAATCTGACTAAGATTGTTGCTGTTCCTCATCATCCGGTAGTTCAGGGAATGTAAAAAATTTAGACAGCTGGTTGGATTGGACTCATTTACATGCAAATTATCTTCCTGCTGCTGCCAGAGACAATAAATCAAATGCTATCGTGCATAAACTCATTAAATATAAATTACCATTAAAATTACTCTTAGGAAAGTTTTATCCCTGGTTTTCAACAGAGGAAATATGATTCATCTGGTAAACGACTAGAATTAAGTGACTTAACCATGCTCTTAACATTTTTTTTTGTGTTCAACTTCAGGAGACATTGTCTTCATTAAGAAGGATGAGGAATGAAGCTACCTTTTCATGCCTGCCTGGCTTTCTGTAGGGATTGTCTCATATACAGTAACTTGTTAGGACAGGTATTTCAGTTCATGCTCATTAAGACATTCTCTTGTCTTAAAGTCACATTACACAAGACCTCACAGAGCTCTGTATGTCACAACACATCTTTCCACTCTGCTGTAACCACTCCTGGCATTCTCTTGTCAGGTTTCAGGTTGTTGCACAGCTGAAGATGTCATGTCAATATGTACAATCTCTAGTGAAATTACATTTGACCAATACATTTCTATCACTTTATTGCCAATATTTTTCAGAAGTTGTCTTTGCCTAACAGAGATTTATGAATGAGTCAAAAAACAGAGCAACCATTTAGCTTTGATTTATCACTGATGTTACTGTGAATAAAACATGGTTTCCTCTGTTTTAACTTTTTTTGTGGAAAACACTGTATATTACCAAAAACCAGAGCTAGACTAGGTAATATGGATAATTTTGATAATTATCACGATACAGTTCAAAGCTTAAACAATACATTAAAATAAACCCTGAAATTAATTTTTAACAACAACCATTCCCTAAACAGATCATTCATTTGTGCATCAGTAAACATTATTAAACAAAAGTACATACAAAGTTTGTTTTTTTGTTTTTTTCCCCTCAGCTAGCAATATATCTTTAAAACCCATTTGGAGTACCATTTAAAAGTGCAAATATGTTTTGGCGCAAGTATAAAATAATGCAATCAATAATAATGCAATCAAGTTTATCCTAATTTTTACTGATTATTATCGCTTATCTCGTAAAATAATTAATGATGACCCCACGTCTTGTCTCAGGCCACATTTAAGAAGATCTAGTTTTTAAGGCCACTCTTCAGCTCTCATGTTATTTTGAACATTAGGAAGAGGAAGCCTCAAAGTTCTGTGTAACTGAACAGTGTAGATTTTTAAATTGTAAAGGAGTCTCTTGTTCTTTTTTGCAATAACATCCCAATATTTTCTACCTAAATCATAGCAATCTAAATCTCAATTTTGTTTTTAATCATTGTTTATTTGAAAGGTTCTTTCCAGCAGCTAAATTTAAGTCTAGATAACAAAGCAGTTGTTGGAATAAAGGATGCCATAATAAATAACCTCCACCGAGAGCAGTGAGATGTTCTTTGAAAACCACAGGCCAAATCCCTGTTTTAAAAATGCATTTTTTGTTCTCATACTGAATATACAAAGAACCTCCAAAATAGTTGACATCCATCAGTATTCATAAAGTACACACATGAATTACTAAACACCTGAATGTTCCTTTGGGCACTGCTTGGGTTGAAATTAAGAAGTGAAACATGATTTATGTCCTCCTTGCAAGAATTTTGACAGTGTTACAAAAGGAATAAAATGTTTGCCCATGAGCCAGGAACTACTCCTCAACAGTTTCAGGAAGGGAATTAAAGGGCACAGTCCTTTTAAAGATAAACAGTGCTACTCTGCTTCCACAGCTTCTATACATGGTAACTTCACAAAACTCCACTGTTGAAGAAAAATCGTGTCATACCTTTTAAAGTTTACTTCAGTTCATTTAAGCAAGGCAATGAGATTACTAGGAGAATGTGGTCTTGTCGGATTTGGCCCAAATTTAACTCTGTCATTTTATACCACGTCTCTGAAGGATAAATGTTACTCCACATTACCCCCAAAACACCACACCAACAATGAAATTTGGAGGTGGGAACATAAGGGTGTAGGGCAGGTTTTCAGTTCGTTGGACTGGTAGACTTAAGTAGTAATGTATAGAGAAATTTTTGATTAAAAATGTGCTAAGAACTATAAGTATGGCAAAAATGAAACGCTAAAGATCAACATGCATAGGAGAGGCTCCAACACCCTTCAAGATTTGAGAACAATTTGTGTGAAAGAATCAGTCAAAATCATGCCAGACGAATACAGGAGACATTTTGAATCTGTTTGTACGAAGGCTTCTTTAATGTAGTTACTTTAATACATTTCAGTAACAGTGTGCCATTTCAGTTTATTACAAATAACTTAATTTTTGGACTTTTGTTCTCAATGCTTGACTTGTTACTGACATCTGGTTTAAATTTCATGTCAATAGCCCCATTAGAAATGCATTCTTTCAGGTTCAGGTATTGGATACTCATTTTATACATTGCATTTGTGAGCAGATATTGAAAACAACCATGAGACTTTGAACTTGTGGGCCTGTATCATTCTCTAAAGGGCCTAAAATTTACACGGTGTGATTACGAAGTCCACAAGCGGAGAGCCATGCAACTGAAGCTTTGGTAACGTGTGTCAGCTATTTAGGAAAGTTTAAGATGAGTCGAGATATATAACATCTTACTGAAGATGTGAAGAACAGTGCTGTTTATCTGAGGTCTTAAAGCAGTTTTATTTATTACATTGCTGTGGCCCATGTATTTGTGTTTTAGATGTTGGGGGGGGTTTTTTGTTTCTTTTTATTGCCACTGTTTTAAAGCAATTTTGCATTATCATGAGCAATTTAAAGCTAAAAAGAATGAAAAAGAAAATATATACATGTAGCTCTAAAACCAGTGCAACTTGTGAGCTCATTGTTCAGTGGTCAATGCAGGCAGCTCTCGCTTCAGGCTAGAGATTAGCTCTGCTCATACTGTATGTTTTAGTACAATAGCCTTTTGAGTGCTGCTGGCGTTATAAAGTTTAATCTTCTTCTGAGGACAAGATGTCGAGGAAGCATATAATTTTGTGTCAGAAAACTTTGGGGTTTTAATGACAAATGAGGAAAAAGTTAAAGCTATGACTACTCAAATACCAAAGTTGTAGCACAGCTAATAGTTACTGTCTTAAAAAGTAGAGAAAGGGAAAAATAGCTTTGATTTTTGTAAATAATAAATATTTCAGTATTTGCAGTATCATTTGAAGATAAATGCATGTGAGGTTATATTGAAGTAATGTCTCAAATTTTGGCGCTGGTCACTCTTTTTTAGTTGTCACCTACCTTTTAAAAGGCGACACTGAACTTTAACTGGATTCTTCTTGTTTTCTTGATTCTTGTGATCATAACTGTTTCCTGTATAGATGTTTACTTTGAGTTAAAATGGCTCCCGATAGCTAAAGTAAAATCTGATTTGGATGTCCTTTCTCCACAACAGTGTTTCTCAGTTCCAATCTTCAGGGACCACTGCCCTGCATGTTTTAGCTGTTTCCCTTCTACCACACACCTGACTTGAATATGTGGGTGATTAACGGGCTTCTGCAGCACTTGATGGCATGCAGACGAGGTCATGCAATTATTTGAGTCAGATGTTCTGGAACAGAGATACATCTAAAATATGCAGGGCAGTGGTCCCTGAGGACCAGAATTGAGAAACATTGCATTACAGTCATATGATACTGATGCTTCACTCTGTGTACCCAGCTTTGCTTTTCAGAACCCAGAAATAGACCCCATGGAGGTCTACTTATGTCAGTTTTAACCTTCTTGCTTATTGATGTGCTGAATTGTAACAAGAAAACTGAAAAATGATTAGACTAAAATTATTAGCCCTCCTCTGCTTGCTTTATTTCCAAGAGAAATCTGACTGTTCAATTAGCTTTAAAACCACACCTGAAGATTTGGTTAACTTCATGTCACTCCTCAGTAATCTGTCATCATTTAACCGTATATTAAAAAAACTCTAGCAGGCCCAGAGGCACTTGAACATTTGGAATACTCTGGAAAAACAGGACATTAGTCTGGACCTCAGAAGGAGGATATTAGATGCTTATCGTGAGAGTGAAGGCTATACTTCTATTTCCAAATGTTTCATGGTGTCTAGAACAGCTGTATGATGCATCATTGCAAACCACCATCTGTTGCTGATAAACCTGGGCATGGCTGTAAGTGCAAGATTTCAAAACCTTCAGAGGGAAAAACAGTCAGATGTCAACAAGGATCCCTGGGTATCTTGTCAGGGTGATGGTTGCTCAACCAGCTTCTACTGGAGTTGATGTGTCAAGGAAGACAATAGTGAGAGCTCTTCACCGTGGAGGACTTTGTGGTCACCGTCCAAGAAAAACTCCATTGCTGAAACAACAGCACATCAGTGTCAGACTAAAGTTTGCCAATCATCATCTAAAACATGTTGTGTTTTGGAAGTGTTATTTGGGCTTTCAACCCTAAATTCATAGTTCCCACTGTTAAACATGATGGTTGGAGCATCATGTTGTGGGGCAGTTTTGCTGCTTCCAGCATTGGGAACCTTGTTTGTGTTCATGGGGTCATGAAAAAAGAGCAGAATATTGGCATTCAAAATAATATTTTAAAGAAATATGTTGCGAGTCTTGCTTTAGACCGCTGTGGTATTTTTTTTGACAAGGTAATGTCCCAAAACATACAAAAATCCAGGTCCTGGAGTGTCCCTTACAAGGTCAAGATATAAATCCCAAATGAGAATGTGTGGAATGTGCTTAAGATCAATGTCTATGCTTGAAGACCTCACAAACTAGATGAGCTGGAATGATTTACCGTTGAAGAGTGAGTTTGATACCTCAAGAGATATGTGCCAATATCCTAGTGAAGAAGTATGGGGAGAGGTCGTTAGCAGAGAGGCCATACTATTGACCGTTAAATGTTAGGAGGGCTAATAATTTTGGCCTAGTCATTTTTCAGTTTTCTTGTTACAATTCAGCACATCAATAAAATATTCTGATCAAACTTTGTGGAGATTTTGGAAGCAGTATAAGACTGAGCAGTTTTATTGTGGTCATTTCCATGGAAATATTAAGAGTTTTGTGTGATTTCATCAATGGGGGTAATAATTCGGACTTTAACAGTAGATGAGAAAACCTTACAGTTATTTTTTTTTTTCCCGCGGTTCTCGAACGCACCACTGTACGTCAACAAAACGTGAACACGAGGATTCGTTTGGAACTGAGTTATCGCGCAACCAAGGCAATAACATGGTGAGGATTAGAAACTTCACGTTCTGAGCCTGCGGTCGCACTTTGGAGACTTAAATGCGGTCAAACATTACTCATGTGATTGTCACGATTACCATCAATGGTTTGAAACACGTGATAAGAAATGTGTAAAGTCGAACGTAGGATCTAGATTTAAACGGGAAAAACAATCAGAAATGAGACCCATGCAGGTCTGAGCGACAGTGAAGCTGGTGCTTCGAGGTATGCATTCCCGCTTTCACTTTGAGCTGGCCTCGTTTTGCGCTGCTCTAGTATAGGCTCTGACATCTCCCCACCTACTGAATCCATAGGTTCTGCTGCAGCGAACCTATTGGCTGATTCTCCGCCTGCATGTCCTGTCAGCGATTTGCTCCAGGGGTTGACAGAGCAGCCGGCTGAACTGATACAGTCCCACCATGGAGATCACGGAGAAAGGTTTTACAAGTAATCCACTGGCGACTGCCAACCTCTTCTCAAGGCTATTTCTCTGGTAAGTGTTGATGGATCCGAGGGGGCAGCGAAGCAAAGCGCCTACAATTACTAGGTTTACCAGAGCGAACGCTAGAAATAAACAAAATATACTTTTTAATATTAATATTGTTATTGTTACAGACCAGCCGTAGAGCGGTACAGTTTAGTTTTGGTTCAGCATTTTCTACCGCCTATGAAGTTTGTTAAAACTTTATAAAAATCCGGTGAACTGCAGACATTTCTCTCCTGTCCCATTGACGCTAAAAGTATTTAAACTATTTGCGGATTTATTTGTGTAAATAAAAATGAGGAGAAAACTTCGTGTTCCGTCTAAATTACGGGTCTTCAAGTGTAAATTATGTAAGGAGTCTCAAAAGAACTTGTGGTTGAACCTGCTTTGTGAGAATTTTTTATTTAGAGTCTGCACAGCACGAAATCAGTTTCATCCTGAAAATTCACAACGTTATTTATTAAACTGAATTTTAATTTAAAAAAAAAAAAAAAAAAGATCGCTGTAACGATTTCCGTACATTTTATCTGGGTGTATTTTAGTAGAAATTGTTTAACAGCGACAGCGCTTAGAAAGTATGTGCCCCCTCACATATTTTTATTTATTTTTATTTTTTGTAAATGTTTCAGTTCATGAAACAAACTGTAATGTCAGGCTAAGATGATGGGAGTATATACAAAATACAATTTTCAAATATTTATGAAGAAAAAAGTTTGTGTGACTCTTTTCCCTTGAGTTACAATTCTGAAGAAAAAAAATTTCTAACTCTTGCAGAAAAAATATTTTTGGCCACATTGTTGTGTTTTTGAGGTTATTCTTGCATTTTACTCTGGTGGTCTCATAATTACTATTTTATTTTGTCTAGCTTTTTGATTTTATTGTTCATTTGCTTGCTGGTTTTATGTTTTAAGCTCTGGAAAAAGCTTGACAGATGTCTTAGGACCCTGCAGCTGCATCTAATTAAATTCCAGTCTTTATGTGTCTGTCCAAAACCTTTTGGTTTTTCTTATTCACTCAAAACTGGATTTGGTAGCCTGCTTTGAATTATTGTCTTGCTGCAAAATCAAAGTTTGCTTGAGCTTAAAGTCAACAACAGATGAAAGTTTTAATTTGATCAAAATATTAAATCCTTATCAGTAATCCCTACCTTTTTGTATCCCTGAGCTGGTCATGGGTCACTAGTCTAGACATAAACTCTTCATAACTTTGTTACAGAACTTTAGCATACAGTAGCATTTTAGAATGACCAAATTGCCATAACAGTCACTAGACAGATCTCAGTGCGAACTGGTTGTTTGGAAGGAATGCCAGAAAAAACCCTTTGTATTACCATCACAATCATAAAAAATGTGGAATTTGGGTTTAGTGTGAAACAAATATGTGGAAAAAAACGCCTCATGATCTGTGATATATATATATATTTTTTTTTTTTTTTTTTTTTTTTTTTTTTTTTTTTTTTTTGTTGGTCTCATTGCTCTTACAAAGGCACTGGGATCCGTCTTAGAGGTATTATGTATTTTCCTTTTCAGCAGTGAAAGTTGATTACCACACATTATGTTGCACTCTACTCATACATGCATGTTAATAAAATGCAGTTTGCCTGACTTCTATCATAGGATTCATAAAACTATAAAGGTTATAATGACATCAGTGTTGCTTATGTTCTGCTGGATTGACATGGACTATTCAAACTGCTTTTGTGGTTCTGTTTCAGTTGGTTGACCCCACTGCTGCACCGGGGTCACAAACAGCGACTTAATGAGAATGACATGTATCGTGTTCTTCCAGAGGATCGCTCAGAAAGACTCGGAGAGGACCTACAAAGGTACACTAAGTTGATTACTGTATTATTAAGTCTAATCTGCTTAGCTTGTTCGAAGACATTTCACATGATTTAAAATGTGTGATTTTAGGCAAAATGGATATGATAAAAAATGAGTACAGTTGTTTAGATACTAGGGACAGAGCTGTTTAATGGCAGAGGGTAAGGCTGCAGAAAGCAGAGCAAGGATCTCAGCTGCTATTTCTCTTTGCTGTTGGAAGCAGGCAGGTTGGTGGGAGAGGTTCAGGTGGGTCCAAAAGGCAAGGGAAATTCCAACCTTGCTTGGCACCCAATGACCAGACAGACTAGAACCTGCCATACCTGCCACTGACTCTGCTTAGAAGATTTTATCACATTTCAAACACTGCATCTGCATTAATTTCACCACCTAAATGCAAACAGTCCTGTGACTCTGAAAGTTTACCTGCAGACCCTTTTTGTAAAGTAATGTTTTAATGTGAAAAAAATCTAAGATTAAAAATGGTGAAATTTTAAACTTTTAATGTGACATGGACCCATCAGATATCAAGAAGAAAATCTGAATCAAAAATTGCAATCAAGTTGCTTATGCTTCCTGGAAACAGCTTTTTGTGTCTGTTGCTTCATTCTCATTTGGTAGAAGTCTGTTAACATGTCCTGTCTTGGCAGTATATGGCCACTCTTGTTTGAAATTTATTGTCTGCGGCAGTGTTTTTGTTTGTTGCTTCAAGTGTGCGCTTTAACTCACAGTGAAGCCAAAAAGGAAAATCTTTCTTCATCTTAACAACTTTGGGTGAAAAGGGATTTTTCTTTCGAACTTATCATAAATTTATTACAATTCAACGCCTTAATGTTTTGTTTGAACGAAAACAATCGTCTTATCACTCTACTTATCCGTTAAGGTAAATCGAGCTTAGAGGAGATTGTTGTCACATCTAGACAGCCGTTCTTTTCAGCAGCTCTTTCAATGTACCTGTACCTCTTGGAGCCTCAGTAACCAGTTTCCATCTTTTCCACCTTTTCATTAGCTATTGAGTAAATGCTGGACAAAATGTGTGAGGTTACAGAAACATCAGTAAACTTTGTTTCTCTGTTGAGCCGATTGCGGGATTTCAGAACATAATTATTTTCTTATAAGGGGATAATTAAGATCTTTTCTCTTGATGGATTTGAATACCATTTGTGACCAGTCATGCATGAAATTGGTGACTTGTATCTGAATCAGTCAGAAAGCATAATTATCCCTTGTCTGAGCAGAGCCTAGTAACTGAAATATACATTACCCGCCCACCAACATTCTGTTGTGTTTTACTGTAACACATGTAGCTTTGATTGCAGCATACCTTTTCCCTGGAATTGTTTTCATTAAGGTTGCAACACAGAATGTCATAGCACTTTCCAGTCAGACATTTAAGAAACTTTTTTGCCAGCTTGTTCAAGAAAAGAGATGAGTTAGATACTTGCATAAAGATTTCACCAGCCTGTTCGAAAGATTCTCAGTAGGCTAAAGGTCTGAGCTCTGTGGTGCTTTTGAAAGGAATTTCATGCTTCCTGAAGCACTGTTTTATAAGAGTCTGTTAAACACTACTGTTGTCATGCCCTGTGAGATGAATCCTTTATCAGCCATGTGACATAGTTAAATAAGAAGCAGTTCATTGTATCAGTTTAAATTAGGTTAGGTTAGAAAACAACATCTTAAGCATTAAACACCTTGTACAGTTCTGTTAAATCAATTATCTAACAATGTAAAGAGAGAACAAATCTAAACCCAACAATACATATTCACGCCATTTGTTTCAGATATTTATTAGGAGGATATTTCGAGAATCATGTATCATTTTCCTTTTACCTCAGAATTATGCGTTATTTTGTGTTGGTTTGTTATATAAAATCTTTTAAAAAAATACATTCAAGTTCATTTATTTTACTTGAGAAACTGTAAAAGTTTAAGGGGAATTAAAAATTTGGACGCTGTGAAATTGGCACACCAACTGTACCTTTTTTTCTTGTCTGGGGTTCGGTCGAGACTTTTTACTGGACTATTGTTATCTTGTTTGTAATGAGGGAAAAACACTTTTTATATGCATAGTTTGCAGTTCCTTGAAACAACTTGCATGTTGGCAGCAATTTCTTTCTCTCTACAAGTTTAACTCCTCCTTGCTGCCTTTTTTTGTTGAGCTTGCCAACCGTCTGACAAAAGCATTTGGGATCCATTTAGGCATCAATAGTGAGTTGAATTTCAGGTGCTCAAAGTTCTGTTAGACTTTGTACTTTAAGCCAAGCTAAAGATTAGAGCTATTGCTTGATGCAGTAATTAAGCAGAAAAAGTCAATGTTGTCAGGAGTGGCTGCCAGAAGTTCATCCTGAGGTGAGAATTTGCATTACTCAGGTAAACCTTCAAACACGGGTGAGACATGCCTGAAAATTCATCCTCGGAGCTAGGATCAGTTGCCTGAAGCTTTTGACTCCTCCTGCTGACTCCTTTGAATACAGAGAAGTGGTTCTACACCAAACTCTTCACTTGGAGTAGAACCACCATGGTTTAAACTTTTACCACTCATGAACTAAACACCAAGAGACTTGAACTCCTCCTAATGGGACAAGGACTGGCCTTCGAACTCTGGTTGAGAACTTTGTCCTTTGGTTCAAATGAGCAAAGTCTCTCAACTCTTTTCTGTGCGCGTAGAAGGGCGTGGTTCTAGGGTACTAACATAACCACATCATCTGCAGAAAAGCAAAGACGAGACCCTGAGGCTCCCAAACCAGAGACCCTCCTCTCGATGCCCACACCTTGAAATCCAGTTAATGAACACCAGGGACAGAATCTCTGAGATTGGGACGCCTTGACTAAAAGCCAAACAAACAACGGATGAGTGAAATTTGTTTTTGAGTCAACCCCTCTGCTATTTAAGAAAGTATTTTAGAGTCTGATACGACGCCATCTGTCTGACTACTTAAGCTTTGCTGAAACTGGGTCATTCATCAGCACAAAGACCTCAAACACAACAGCAACTCGACAAAAACAAAATAATTTTACAATGATCTATTCAAAGTCCACACCTCAAGCGATTAATGCATTGTTCCTTAGATTCATTAGTAACAATGTAAGCATAGTCATCCTAAAGGTCTAATCAGTTTATGGAGTCTAGATGGTGGAACATTGTATCACTCACCAGTTTAAGTTGATGCGATACAGTATGCTGGTGTTTGATCTCAAGACATGTCAGCTCTCAGTAAATATTTACCAGGTTTACCGTTGCTGCATTTACATTAGGACCCAAAACTGGGAGCTGAGAGCTGGCAGCTGTTGGTTGCAACTTATATTTATTCACTCTTAACTGTATCCTCCTAAAGAAACATGTAATGCTGATGTTGTTGGAGACATATTTGTTTTAATAAAGAACAAATGTTTTTATTTTCTTCTAGAATTTGGGCCCATGAAGTGAGAACAGCCACAAAGGAACTCCGGGATCCAAAACTGTCCCAGGTTCTCATTAAGGCCTATGGAAAATCTTATGCACTGGCTGGGCTGTATGTATTTTCACTGGTATGTTTTAAAGGAATCATCATATTTTAGTATATATTTTAGATTTACACCTTAAATGATCTTTTGTGTCCTGAATCACAGCTTCACTTTAAAATTATGTAATGTTTTATATATTTATATATTGGCATTTTATATATTTTATATTTATCTAAGTATATCAGGAACAGATCAATTTATTTAAGTTTCACAAGGTAGCCAGATTATGGTTCAAAGTCTATTGTCATGTTTATGTATAGTTTGGACCTACACTTTATAAACAGGTGCACTGTTTTGACCATTAGATGCTTGAGACTAAAACCAACTTTATTATCAAAGATAACCTGAGAAAATACAGAGAGCAGCTTTTAAATGCTGCTCTGATGGTTGCATTCTCTTTCAAGACAATTTGTTCGAACAGGATTAGGTCGTCCAGGTCCTGAAGCAGTAAAGCTGCCCCAGCCTATCACACTACTGCCACCATGTATGACTTTTTTTTTTCTAAGATGCTGTCAGGTTTACTTCAGATGCAACAAGATGCACACCTTACAAAAAGTTCACTTTTGTCATATCAATCCACAGAATATTTTTTCCAGAAGTCTTTGGGATAGATAACTTTTTCAGTCTCTTTCTTAAAGTTGAATTATGAACCCTGACCTTAACTGAGGTGAGTGAAGCCTGCAGAGCTTCAGATGATGTTCTGGGTTGACATCCTGGATGAGTTATCGTTGTGCTCTTGGAGTAATTTTTCTGGTTCCCTTCTGGGAAAATTCACAACTGTTGCATGATTTCCCTATTTTTGTATAATAGCCCTGTGTGGTTTGCTGAAGTAACAAAACATTAGAGATCGTTTCTAACCCTTTCATATATGGTCAATAGGTTGCATAGCTGCAGATGTGATTAACACTCATTCAGAAATTCAACTACGGGAAGCAAAATTCATTTTCTGTAAAATGAATATTAAAGCATTACAGCAGTTTCTTTTGAAATTTCTTGTTTTATAATTTATTAGATGTCAAATGTCTGCTTCAAAACAGCATCGGTAGTTTGTTCTCATTTGTGACGCATGCTCATCGCAGGCTCCGCCTCTTTAGTGGTGCTAATCGTCATCTGGCTTCTAACAAAAAGTACAAATTAGATTGTCAGAAATTCCTGTGCTTGAGTGCCACTGTCCTGCAACTTCTGGATGCCTCACTGCATCAACACGTCTAAATCACATGAATGGTTAATGACCAGGCTTTTGCAGCACTTTCTCAAATGCCAAGGAGGTAATTCAGCCTTTTGATGGAGCAGGGATGCATCCAAACATTGCAGGACAGTGGTACTCAAGGACTGGAGAGAATCTCCAAAATCTGATGGTTGGGTGGAACCTGTTTCTAAATAAGGGTTCAGTGTCAGATTTAAATGGATCAAGTTTTACCGATGCAAGGATGTGAAAACGGGCGCATCTAGATTTAATTATCAAAACCGCACTATTTCACTACTGCTCCTCTGATGCACTCGGATCCTTCACTTGCATCACGTATCGATGCCATTCATTTGTTCAGCAAGCACAGCAATTACTGTTTGACTTTGGGGCACTTTGGTTTGGATAAAGTTTTTCCCCTTAAGAAAATAATCATTATTTTTAAATGGTTGCATATTTTATTAAGATTAATATGCCCTTGTCTTTGTCTCAAAGGAAGCCATTAAAGTTCTCCAACCTCTTCTTCTGGGGAAAATAATTGAGTACTTTGAGAACTATCACCAAGATGATCCTGCTAGTCTTTACATGGCGTATGGCTATGCTGCTGCCATGTCCATCTCCACCTTTGGGCTGACGATCCTCCAACATCTTTACTACTATCAGGTGCTCAGAATTGGCATGAGGATTCGGGTGGCCATGTGTCATATGATCTACAAAAAGGTCAGTCAAATATTTGGAAGATTTGCAAGAGCAATGGAGAGTTTTAGAAGTCTCGACTGCTGTGTTAAAGTGTTCCAGTTACCATCACCACACAGGTAAATTTCTCTCACCAGGCTCTTCGTCTCAGTAGTGAGTCTATGGGACGGACAACCACTGGGCAAATAGTGAACCTCCTTTCAAATGATGTAAACCGTTTTGATGAGGTAAGGTCATGCTAACCTGAAGTTGTCCAATATGAATTTTTTGTAAGGTCATCAGTATTGCTGTCTCTGTAGATTATACTGAATCTACACTACCTGTGGGTTGGACCTCTTCAAGCTTTGGTCATCATCGTTTTCCTGTGGTGTGAAATTGGCCCTTCATGTCTGGCAGGTGTTGCTGTCATTGCCCTCATGATGCCTGTACAGACATGGTTCGGAAGACTGTTTGGCATCTTCAGGTGAGAAACGAAAACATCAGACCAGCCTCATCCTTTGGACCTTTAAAGTGTAGTTTATGGTCCTTTTGCTAAATTTCTCAAACCGTTTTCTGTCACATTACAACTACAAACCTTTGGATGTTATTGAGTTATTATAAATTAAAATCTGAACCTGTGTTGTGAAGTACTCATCCCCCTTCGTACTGAGAACCGAGTTCAAATGCTCACCACACAGCACACAGTTTGTGATTTAAAACGTGACGTTTGTGAAAAACAGGGGGGAAAAAAGAGGTGCTGGGTGGCTCAGGCTGTTGTACTGATAAAGGTGTTTAAAAAAAAAAATTCAAGGCATAAGAATACTTTTGCATGGTTGATCCATATGTAACAGGTAGTTTCTCTCTTGAGAAGGAAATATTTTCTGAGATTGTCAGTGTGCAGCATCTTGTAAGCCCACAGCTGCAAAATCCCATTTTATACATGGTACATAGAAACCACAAACTGAAAATAGCTTTTGTGAAATCCTTTAACGCTGGAGATTTTCTATCAGTTTCCATCCTGAGCTGTGACTTTCACTCCCTTTAATTTGTTGGCATTAAAGTAGATTAGCTGACTTTTGGGTTATTCAGATGTTGAGAAGACTGGTTTGGTTTGCTGTTTGATCAGTTATAGCTGAAGAAATGACTCATAATGATTCATGTTACGACTAATGATGGAATGCTGGTAACTCCAAAGGAAATGGTGCCAAGACACACCAAACGTCCTCAGTTCTGCTTTGCAAACAAATAAGTTTTCATTTTTCCATTACTTCATATTTGCAGTTAAAGCACTTTATTTTTGAGGAACCTAAAGAGCTTCCTATTTTGCAGGAGCAAAACGGCTGTCCTTACTGATACCAGAATCCGTATCATGAATGAAGTGGTGTGTGGCATCAGAATAATAAAGATGTACGCCTGGGAGAAACCACTTTCAGCTCTGATCACTGAAGTTCGACGGTAAGGAAACACTTCATATTTTGCTGTGAACGGAGCACCTTTGCCACCTTTCATAGAGGTTATGTTTTGATTTTTCTCAGTGTGGCGTTTCCCAAATTTTCACACAAAAAAGCATCTAAATGATTTGAAATGTTATTATTTAAACTTTCTAATGAAAAAAAAATATATAAATGCGACAATGGTGAGCTTTAGTATTGGGATAGGATTTTTTTTTTTTAGTCCAGCAAGAATTAAATATTTAATTGTATTTTACTGGAATTCAGTGCAATATGTATTTAAAGGTATAGCTGTAAAACAAACTCAGTTGAAATGCGGTCGGTAATCAACAGCCTGAAGGAAATGTAGTGAAGTTATTCAAGATGAAGGTCAAGATGCAATTGAGACAAAATTGGTTGGTATTCCACCCCCTGTGTTCATATTACTTGGCTTTCACTGCAATTACAGCTGCAACTCTTTTTGTGTGTGCTTCTGAAATATTAGTCCAGTCTTCATTGCAACGTAGCTCAGCCTCTTATAAAGTTGATGCAGAGCTCTGTAAACATCAATTTTAAAGTTTTTACACGGATTCTCTTTTAGATTTAGGTCTGGACGTAGATTTTGTTATTCTGACCCCCCTCCTCGTTCCTCCTACAGCAGTGTTTCTCAGTTCTGGTCCTCAGGGACCACTGCCCCACATGTTTCCCTTCTGCCAAACTCCTGACTTGAATAAGTGGGTGATGAACAGGCTTCTGCAGCACTTGATGGCATGCAGAGGAGGTCATGCAATCATTTTAATCAGGTGTTCTGGAACAGAGAGACACCTAAACTATGCGGAGCAGTGGTCCCTGAGGACTGGAAATGAGAAACACTGGACTAAAGTAAATCATTCCCCTGCAGCAGGATGCAGCCACCATCTGTCTCACCACGGGGACATTGGTAGTTTTCTGCCACACTGAGTTTTGCATGTAGGCCAAAAAGTTGTATTTTGGTTTATTTAGACCAGAACACATTTTTCCATGTCTGTTGTGTCCCCTACGTGACTTCTTATTAATTTCCCTCAATAACAACTTTCTTCTTGCTGTTTCACATTGTTGGGTTTGTGAAGCACACAGCTAATGTTTTAATGTTTTGTGTTAATGTTTTCCCTTTGTGAAACACTTTGTGATCTTTGCCTGTGAAAGATGCTATAGAAATAAAATTTTACTTACTTAATATTTGTCCCCTTTGCATGATGCTGCCAGCACCATGTTTCACCATAGGACTAGTGACTCCAATCTATAGTTCCTTCTACCAATTTTTTGTAGCACTAGTTTTTTTCAAGCTAGCCGTGTGGTGAACTGTCGTGCTATTGTTTAACCCTGACAAAGTCAACAAGCTTACCCTAAAATCTGTTCATCTGTAAAAGCCACATTGGGCAGAGCCTTAAATGTGACCTCATGAGTTCATTGTCCTTAACAAGAGGTAATGATTAACAGATGAATATCTCTTATGAAACTCAAATTACCTGGAATTCCCAGTCATTGCTGCTAATGTTGTAAGTCCTGTCAGTCTGCAAGTTAACCATTTGTTCTCCTCTAAACTGTTGAGTCTGTGGAATTCTTGCACTTTTTGACCAGTAAGTGTTTCTGAAGTCAGGCAAAACTAAATTTGTCCGTTTTTTTTTTGTTTGTTTGTTTGTTTTTTGTTTTTGTTTTTTTTAATTGTAACTGAGTAGGGGGTACTCTGAGAATAAAGGGCAGTTGCAATAACACATTAACACATATATCTATGGTTACACATCACACTCTTGTGAAGGTCACCACCACTCAGAAATCAGGGTTTTAAAAGGATCAGTTCCTCAAATAATGACAGAATAAAATCATTTATTTTAAAGGAATGTTTAATACTTGAGCAGAATTTCATTCCATTTCTGTTTTTTTTGGAAGCAAAAATCAAATACATTTTTCTCCCAAAGGAATGCAAAGTGTTCCTCTTGTTTATTACTTTTAGTTGACCCTTGTTAGACATTGCCTGAGGAAATCTCATCAGTGGTATGCTCTCCCACGTAAGTCATTCAGTCTTTTTTTCAAGGACATATTCAAGCTATGTGATATATTTCAAGGAACTATATCACGGAAATATTTAAGGGATTCAACAGAGCAAAAGAATCTTCTGCAATAACAAACTGTTTCCATATATCCACAGGAATCTCAATCAGATCACTACATCTTGCAACATCAAGTGAAGTCGAGTTTATTTGTATAGCACGCTTAAGCAGCAAGGCAGTTCAAGTGCTTTACATCATAAAAACGTCAAGCAAATATACATCAAAATCATCAAAGTCAGCAAGCAAATATACTTATTTATCTTGGTAAATACTGAGATCTCCCTGTTTTTAAAAAAAACTCTTTGATGGTAAATTGAAGCACCTCTGTGGCAAAGATCACCTTCTGGTCTGGCTTAGAAGCTCAAACTACAGACCGGATGATATCCATGTTTCTAAACAGTCCCATAGCTCCCATTACAAGGGGAAAAAAAATCCCCTCATATTGTTGCTCTCATCAGTAAAGTGATTACTACTAATTTTGGCATTAATTTTGTAAGTTTATCTCATCTAGAATGCACTCTGGTTGTTTTGTACCCTATAAACAGAGTTTACTTAGTGACCAGAGATGATCTGTTTGAGAGATTGAAGGCCTCAGTCCTCTGGGGAACTTGAATTGCTCTAGGAAAGGAAGAGAGACATCCATCTGTCCTTAGAGCTCAGCCTTGAAACTGATGGATGTTTGAAATGTACAGACTTTTCTCCTGTCTTGAAAGTTGGATATTTGAGAGCCTTCTCTGAATAATTTAAAACATCTGAATTCTTCGATATCTTTGTACTTTTTACTCTTTTCTCTCTTAAAAAAAAAAGAAAAAAAAAGTGTTAGACTAGAAATATGTAAATAAAAATAAAATCTTGTTTGTTTTTCTAATTTTGCTTCTGACATTCCAGTTTTGCTGTAAAACAGCCACATTTGTGACTTTGTGTATTGCATTATCAGTATTAGTGGTCATTGGTTTCTTGTTGAAGTCACAGCACGTTGTCCAATATTTCCAGGAAAGAAATCTGCCAGATTTTGAAGAGCTCCTACCTACGAGGACTAAACATGGCTTCCTTCTTCGCCAGTAGCAAGATCACAGTTTTTGTTACCTTCACTGTCTACGCTCTGTTGGGAAACCCCATCACAGCCAGCTGTGTGTTTGTCACTGTGTCCCTTTATGGCACCATTAAGCTCACAGTCACGCTGTTCTTCCCTCTCGCCATTGAAAAGATGTCAGAGACCGTTGTGAGTGTTCATAGGATTAAGGTAATTTTTAAACTCTTACAAACTAGATTAAAACTTTCAGAAAAAAAAAATCAAATTTAGTCCTCTTATGGTTGGGCAAGAGACGGTTATTTCCAAGACATTTTTGCTGTTATTAAAAAACGTGTACTTGATCCTAAGTTGTTTGAATGTAAATATGAACGCAGTTTACACATCCTCCACTTGATTAGATACATAATCTGCCAATCAAATGGCAGCAGTTCATTGCATTCAGGCATCTAGTCGTGGTGAATGCAACTATGTTAGACATTGGAGAAAAATAGTGAATTAGGATACTAGAAAGAAGAGATTGCTTCGTGTAATCAGTTATTGCAACTAAGGTATGCAGAATACCGTCTTTACAGCAACAGAACGCTCTCCTGTCAGCTAACAGCTGGAAACAGTTGCAAGCCAGACATGTCTGGCCTCAGTTCACAAAGATGCCCCAAAACTGTGTTGGTCATATTTCCTTTGCTCACTTTTAGCCCCTTCGCATTGTTGAAACCCCACAGACCAAGGTGTGTTTTGTTGCTGACCTCGTCCATCCCTTTATGACTATGCTGTAAAAGCATCTTCTGAACGTCCCAATGAGTTCACTGGATTTTATTGGCCTCTACAGTCACCTGATCTCAGTCTATTAAAGTACCTTTTGAATGTTGTGGAACAGGAGATTTCTATCATGTATCGTTTTTCAATCTATGGCACAAGGAATTGAGGTAGTTCTAAAGGCAAACACATTCATCCTCTGCATATCAATCAAGTTCAGCAGAGGTAACAACCCTTTCATTTATATATAATTGTACAACAGGACAACAGCCGCCTCAGAAGAAAATGTTTTAAGAAGTAAAAGGCAAATGTGAAAGATAAGTCCAAAGAAGAGCATGTATGTACTACTAGCAGATTAAAGAATTGGAAAGAAATCCTACCTCAGAGAAGTTTCTAAAACAGTCCTATAATGAGATGAAATGCTACAAAGGACACTCCAGTTCTCAGGGCTATGGTGAGCTTGAAGTTGGAGGGCTGTCTCGACGGTTTTGTGTTAAGCAGTTTGCCCTTTCAATATCTAGAAGAATGATTTTTGGTTCAGTGGTGTTTTTTGTCGAACCAAAAGTTGAAACTGTTAGAAAACTTAGACTGCAAGACAACATGTCATCTGGGTTTGGTTATTGTTGAAAAGCTTCTGTGTTTATTAACTTCCTTCTAGAATTTCCTCACATTAGAAGAAGTTGAGAGAAAAACCTTTGACCTGCATCTGGAGGCAATAAAGGAAAACGCTATAGCGATTGAGAAGCTGACCTGCTACTGGGATAAGGTAAATGTCTCAGTAGTTAGAATATGTTTCATTGGGATTTAATGCTTTTTTAAAATATTTAACAGATGAAATCTGTTGTGAGGAAAGAATTTCATCTTCTCCACTTATGGGTTTTTCCAGAGTTTGGACTCGCCGTCTCTGCAGAATATTTCTGTCACAGTAAAACCACATCAACTTTTGGCTATAATTGGACCTGTGGGGGGTGGAAAGGTCAGTAAACCAACAGGTTGCAACAGTTAGATGGTCAAACCAATTATCTTATCCCCAACTTTGTTCCCACCAGTCGTCTCTGCTGAGTGCCATCCTGGGAGAGCTGCCACATGACACGGGCATGCTAACCGTCAAAGGCCAGCTAGCCTATGCTTCCCAGCAGCCCTGGGTGTTCCCTGGAACCATCCGGAGCAACATCTTGTTTGGGAGAGACTTGAACCGTAAGAAGTATGAGAGAGTCCTCCGAGCCTGTGCTCTGAAAAGGGTGAGATGTAGCGCTGACACTCCACCAGTACCATCACAGATGGCCAAACTGGGCCCAATCAGTTCCTCTGCTGCGAAGGTTGTTGCAAACAAGTGTCACCTGGTCTGTTTTGTTTACATGGCTACATATACTTACTTGCATATGCACCTAACCTTCACGGAAGAACAGGTGCTCTGATGTCACACAATGTAATATCCATAGAAATCACAAGCAGGAAATTTGTAACTCTGTAAAAAAAAAAAAACATGTTTATGACATTAATACATGGAAAGTGTTAGATTAATCCTTTGTATCCAAAACTTTTGTCTTTATGTTGGGTAATACTACCATAACAGCTGCTGGTAACACTTGACATTTGATTCTGTTATTAAAGCTGCAGTAGGTAACTTTTATAAAAATAGTTTTTTACATGTTTGTAAAAATTGCCACTATGATACAGATTATCTGAAAAAAATGGAGCTCCTCTTCCTCCTCCCTGTGGTCCATCTGCAGAAAAACTCCGCTCCCGGTCAGAAACAACCAGAGCCAGCTGTCAATCAGGATCATGTATGCGCTGCTCACACCCCCCCCCCCCCCCCACAGTGTGCACAAGTCAAGATTGCCGGTTTGCTGCAGCCGTGCTGACGGCAGAGAAACAAGCTAATGTTGCATTAAAACAGTTGATCACGGCAGGCTCTGCTGCGGCGGAGGAGCTGTAGCGCAGCAGAGAGCGTAATATTCTAACTTTGAGACTCTGGATTTTGAGTCTTTGTAAGTTATAATCAAAATTACATTAAATAAAGAGTTAGATGTAATAATTCTATAGAATATTAGTTTCACTTTCTGAAATGAGTAAGAAATTGTCAAACTTTTTCCACATTGTTGAAACTATTTGAGGTGTCCCTTTGTATCTGCACTTTCTAGATTCAGTGTATCACTGCTCTTTAGGTTTTATGAGAAATTAACTGAACAGAATGCATCAGTGTTTACTCTTTGGCCCTCTTAGAGCCCAAACCTTTGTATTTTTGAAATCCTGTGTTGCTTTTTGACTAGGACCTGGAGCTTTTCCCTGATGGCGATCTGACACTGATCGGGGACAGAGGAGCCACTCTGAGTGGAGGACAGAAAGCTCGTGTTAACCTGGCAAGGTATGGACATAGTCAGTTACCACACTGACATTATGTAGCTGGAAAGATTGATGTGCTTCTAATTTCCTAGTCAAAAAAAATGTTGTTTTTCTTGTTAGAAAGTCTGGTGTGCCCTTGGATAATTAAACATTCAACTGATAGTTTTTGTTTAAATTGTCCTGATCCAATTATTTGTCGATATTTGTGCTAAAATTATGCTGACGTTTGATAATTAAAGCCTGAATGTCATTCAGGGCTGTGTATCAGGATGCAGACATCTATCTGCTGGATGATCCTTTAAGTGCCGTTGATGCAGAAGTTGGGAAGCACCTCTTTGAACAGTGAGTGAGACTCTTTTCTCTTTTTAGACCTGCACTCATTAAGGCTTTGACAATTTTCCACTTGTTGACTTGATGTTGAGGAGTAACGTTCAAGCTTCGGTACTGTAAGGAACTCTACATTAAGCATCATCTACCTCATACATGTGTAACAAATAGGTTAAAACATCCAAAATAAATGCAGTAGATGACCTGAAGGCATGTTGCCTTTCACCAACACCTTCATCACTGCAGAGAAAACGTTCAATTTATTCAGCTTGAAGATGACACGATGTGGATTATCTGTCCAGCTTGTTGAATATTAATTAAACAGATTGAAAATGAAAGGCAAATGTCGTTATTATCTTAAAATTCATAGGAAGAAATAGATTGTGACAGGATTTTTCTGACACCGTTGGTCAAAATGAAAAGTCTAGTGCGACCCCTGTGAAATTTCTTTTTTTCTTTTTAATTTATTAGTTTGAAAGTAAGGACTCTCTCATAGTTAAAAAAAAAAAAAGACTTTCAGTCAACAGTTTTGAAAATGTTGTCAAGAAATTAAAATATAGTTCACTCTTGATGACCCATTACAAGGTTGAATATCCAGTATTTTTTAACTGTGGAGCTGATGACAAACTGGAGTTGAAACGTCAGCGGAAACGATCAGTGTCTCCTTTTCCTTTAAGTGTGTCTAACGTCCCTTTTTTTCGGGCAGACAACTTTTACTTGAATGTTTACTGCAGTTAAAATAACACATTGGTTTTGCTTTGTGTTGAATAATTTCAAAGGTATAATCATTCCTGTTTCTTATTTTGCTTAATGGCATTTAACTTTGCAAGTCTGATGCACAGAATCACAAGTTCAAGTGTAAACTGTCCCAGAGAGTAAACACAATAAAAACATGCATTGTTCATTAATATGGCACAACACTACTGATGTATGAAAGAAAATATACATACAGCGGAGACACTTCATGGTATTCTAGACATTCAGCAAGTACTTTTACTTTCAATACTTTAAGTATTTTTAAAAGCAAAAACTTACTTTTACTTATTAAAAATGTTAGTGAGGTACCTCACTAAATGTACTAGAGTACATTTTTGTCAGTTTCTTAAGTACTCTTTCTTGAGTACTTTCTCCACCACTGGTTAAAGTACACTTGTTACATCAGAGTGTTATAGAACAGTGTAACGGAAAACGCCAGAGGTGGACAGATTGCTCGTGTTGTCTCCATTTGTGTCTGGCCGAGGCCTGCTCTGTTCTCCCTTCAGGGTAAAATAGCAACACACCTCGCCTCATTTCTCACAGTCTCTCCTAATAAACCAGTGTCATGGCTGTCTGTTGATGAGCAGGTGCATCTGTGGGCTGCTGAAGAACAAATGTCGAGTCCTGGTCACGCACCAGCTGCAGTATCTGAAGGCAGCAGACAAGGTTCTGGTCCTCAGGGAGGTATGTAACCTTTTTATGAACTGAAATTATGAAATGTTTTGGGGGGGTGTTGCAAAAAAGTGCAGCCTCTGTGTTTGTGTTGTGGACTTCTATCAGGTGATCCTTGATATTGGATTCTTCTAAAAAAAACTGTTATTTCTTCCCAGGCTGCTGTGTGAATGAGCTCATATTAATATACGTAAATAAGTCTGTTGTGTGGGTTTTATGATGGTTTTTTGTCTCTAGGGGCACCTCATGGGGCAGGGCACCTACAACGAGCTGCAGAGCTCTGGTCTGGACATGGTGTCTCTGCTGAGGAAAGATGAAGAGCAGGAGCGCTGGTCTCGCTCAGCAGACTCTGATAGACTGTCTTTACTCAGTCAATGGACCAATTTCTCCCATGGTTCCCACTGTTCCCACAACAGCCTCCTGCCGTCTGATAGTATCTGCCCAGACCAGCTTCCTGTGGGTATATTTAAAAAAACACAACAACATTTTTTTTGTTTTATACTGAGAAATTACAGATAGGCTGTTTGTTTTTCACCCATCACTTTGTTTTCAAATGTTTCCCTCTGGTGAGATTTGTGATTCCATCTGCTTTGCTCAGTCAACGTTTGCAAAGTGTTCTTCATGCGTTTAAGTAGAAATTTGTTCTGCAGGCTGAACCAGCTCACACCCTCGCAGAAGAGAGTCGAGCTGAAGGAAACGTTGACGGCCACATTTATCTGAAGTACTTCACCGCAGGCTGTAACACTCTGGTCTTACTGCTCATTGCCCTGATCAGTGTCATAGCAGAGGTATGTGTCACCGCACTGATACTAAATCTGATCGCTGTAGAAATATCAGCAATAAATTCATTGAGTTTCTGTTTCATATATAAATAATTCTGAACTGGGAAGTCTGGATAAGTGAGCCTGGAATTTTGACATAAAATATGTAGGAAACTTGGACATTTGCAGTAGACATTTTGGTACTCAGGCGATTTATGGCAACACTAAGGAAGAAAATAAGCTCCAAATAAATTAGTCATAAGACAAATTAGGTTTAATGTGTGAACAAGACAAGCCGATTAACACGTTTTCTACCACAGGTTGCGTATATCCTGCAGGACTGGTGGCTGGTTTACTGGTGAGCATTAATGTAATGTTTCTACTGTGAAGTGCGGTAAATTGTGGCGTTTTCCATCACGTCCGTGCTGTTTTTGTGCCAACTCTCAGGGCAGGAGCAGATGTTTCCAACAGCACAGCTCCTGTCGTCAGCATTAAAAACGGCATTAATTCCACCCCTACAGATGGAGAGTTTCATCTCACCTTTTACCTCGGCGTTTATTCAGGCGAGCCTTCCTGTTTGCCGTCCTCGTGTATAATCACTGCCGCTGACTGATGCCAGCGCCTGACGTGGTCCTGCTGTCCTCGCTGCAGGTCTCACCGCGGCTGCTGTGGTCTTCGGGTTTGTCCGAAGTTTACTCATCTTCCATGGCTTGGTGAAATCAGCCCAGGCTCTTCACAACAACATGTTCAATGCTGTCCTCCGGACTTATGTTCACTTCTTTGACGTCAACCCTATTGGTGAGCCTTTCCAATGATGCGTTTTAAGTACAAAAATATTCACATCCCGTGTGGATAAAAAGTCACATTTTGTTTTCTACTGCTTTAGGAAGAATTCTCAACAGGTTTTCTAAAGACATTGGCCAAATGGACTCCACGTTGCCGATAACCTTTGTGGACTTCTATCAGGTGAAATCTTGATATTGGGTACTGTCAGATTTGTCCTCTGACAGATTTTAGGAGCAATGCAGTAAATACCACCGCTGCTCTGGGAGACTCTAGGCTTTTTGTCTACAATAGCACATGTTGGTAAAAAGTTATGAAAAAAATAATACTCTGAAAATTTAAGGACATCAGAAGAAAATAAATTCCTCTTCAAATTGTAGAGGAATTGTTGGAATTTTGAAAAGTTCCAACAATTGACAGTATGCAGGCGGCGGCTGCTGAGTCAGCTTGATCTTCCCATTGTTGTTGCTCATCCAGTGTTCGGCTACATCATATCGTTATTGATTCTTTCAAAGCCAGAGTGCTAACAGTTTAACTCGTGTCATTGAGGTCTTGGGTCAAAAATACACGCAACACTGAAAACAAGGTTCATAGTGGTGAGGCGAGGCCTTGAAAGCACTTTGATGTGATGTTTTAGTCAGAATTTCTGTTAAAGGCAGAACTCTGAGCACAAAAAAATCACTCGCATTCAGAACAACTCAGATTTGGTCATAACTTCTTATCCAACACATGCAACATCCTAAGTCAGTCAAGAAGATTTTGAAGGTAAATTGTGAAATGTAGTTAAATATATGCGTAAGGTCGGATCTAATGTGTTTTAATCATCGTTCTTCTCACCATAAGATCTTTTTCTCGCAGTTATTTTTACAGAACGTCGGTGTTGTAGCAGTGGCCGCCTCAGTCATCCCTCTCATCCTCATCCCTGTTGTCCCTCTGCTCTTATTCTTCCTTTACTTGAGGCGCTACTTCCTCCACACGTCTCGGGATGTCAAACGTCTCGAGTCAACAAGTACGTCCACTAATGACGGAGCATGTGAACCTAATGTTTAGCTATCAATCGCATTACTGTCCTCTGTCAGCCTGTTGGTTAATGTGTTAGCAGGAGTTAACACATTAACACCTTGAGATGATTGAGGTTGAATTTATTTTCCTAGAGTAAGAACTAAAATGGTATGGATTTAGTAAAGTGTTAAGACTTTAAGTCCATCGTATAAAATCCTAATAAAATACATTGAACGTTTTTGAGAATGGGAAAGATTTAGAAGGTATGGAGATGTTCATTTTATTTTCTCATGGCGTCGTGCAGCTCGCAGCCCCGTCTTCTCCCACCTGTCGTCGTCTCTTCAGGGTCTGTGGACGATCCGAGCTTTCAGAGCAGAGGAGAGGTTGAAGAAAACCTTTGACTCCTACCAGGACCTGCATTCAGGTTTGCCATCAACCATTAAAGCTTCAGCATTCCCAGCTTGAGGTCAGGTGTCTCTGTATTTAAGATTTTTTTTTTTTTTTTTTTACCTTGCTGTTTTTCAGAGGCCTGGTTTCTGTTTCTGATGACCTCCCGGTGGTTTGCTTTGCGCCTCGACAGCATTTGTTCCATATTTATCACCTTTACAGCATTTGGCTGCATCGTGTTCAGAGATGGTGAGTGTAGCTCGTTGTTATCTCCCATGTCCATTGTGGAGTTGTTCTGGTCTCACAACTGTGTTTTCCGAATTTTTAATGCAGAATCCTTTATTCGTCATTGTTCATAGGTCTGGAGGCTGGGCAGGTGGGCCTGGTGCTGACCTATGCCGTGACACTGGTTGGAAACTTTCAGTGGACTGTGAGACAAAGTGCAGAGGTGGAGAATATGGTATGTAAGATGCTAAATATGAATAATCTTAGGAGTTTCTACTGCACAGTGTACGACAGCAAACAAAGTTTTAATGCTTCAGACTTTCCATGTCTCCATCCCAGTATTTACTAGTTCATTTAAACCTGCAGACTGGTTTCTTCCCCAGCGTCTTAGAATTGAGCAATAAAGCTTCTGTGCCACAGCCACGATGACAGGTCATAAATTTTTTTTTAAATTTTATTGCTGCCTTACAAAATAATTCAAATCTCCTTAACCTTACCAGATCGTGGCACACCACAACAACCTTCAGCGTATTTTATTGACATGTTAGATATCGTTGAGAAGCAGAGGGAGAGGAATCTGAAGAGGAGTGAGGGGATTATTTAAAATAGGCCTTGAACCTTTCTCTCATGTTTTTATCTGTCACAAAAATGTCAGTTTTATGATTGATGCCTTTATATGCCTTCCTGCGTCGATGGAGGTTTGGTTCTGTCTTCAGGTTCAAACATGTTTTTAGTGGTCAAAATCTGATGTAACTATAACTCAAGGTGTTAATGACAAAAACACCCTGATGTTTAATTGTGTTCTTGGCTGAGAACATGCATTAAAAAATTATTCTCTTGGCACTTAATTCATCTCACATTAGCCAAATAAAATGCAGTTGAGGAGAGGCGGTCCTTCATTACCTATGATTTGTGTGAACTGGACATTTTCTGATTTCTTCATCTGAGCCAAATGTCATTACTGCCTTTGTTTTTCTACAGATTGTAAAATTCCGTGATACTGATCTAATAAAAAAAAAAAAAAAAAAAAAAAAAAAACTGTCACATTTCCAGATGACTTCAGTTGAGAGAGTGGTGGAGTATACGGAGCTGGAGAGTGAAGCTCCCTGGGAAACTGAAAAGTGCCCTCCTCCTGATTGGCCAAGTAAAGGGATGGTGATCTTTCACAGAGTGAACTTCTCCTACACTGCAGATGGTCCATTGGTTCTTAAAGACATCAGTGCTACAATTCAACCAAGTGAAAAGGTGAGACACTTCTGTTCATATTGGGGGGAAGAAAAAAAAAAAAAAAAAAAAAAAATGATGGAGGCTCACTGAGAGATAGTTTATTCAGCAGAACTGCCGTACCACAGGGCTGAGTTCTTAGTCCTCTACTGTTCAGCCTGAATGTATGCTGAAAGTGCTGTTATATATGTGGCAGGAAAGGACGTCAGTTTCTGCACAGTTGTCTGGTGCCGATAAAGTTGTGCCAGAAACATTTTGGATTTCTAAACCATGCTGCATGTCTAAAGATGTAAGGAGCGGTTCAAAAATCTGCTAATGTGAAGACTCCAGCAAAATCAACAACCATCATGTATACCAGAGGAATTAATACTTTGGACAGAAAACCTGTTGCCGTGAACTTTGTAAAGCTTTTACTTCATGATTCTTATTTTTAGATACCTTGATTTAGAGAGCCTTTCACGACCTTGCTTAAGAAAAGCATCCTCCACAGTATGATGCTGCCATCACTGTGTAGGAACGGTCTTTTGTGCTGTTAGTTCTCTGAAACACAGATATTACCTGTAAGCCATACATGACAAAGTACTTTTGAAGGGTGTCAGATTTTGATTTGTACATTTTAAAACCACGTCTAATATTTCTTCCAGTTCACAACGATGTAATATATGGTTTTGGTTTTTCACCTAAAATCCCAGTTAAACGCATTGAAGCTTGTGGTTTTAACAACGAAATGTGAGAAAAGGAAAATGTCAAGAGGTATGAATAGTCTTGCCAAATTATTTAGTTTCTCCTGTGTTTCAGGTGGGGATTGTTGGAAGAACAGGAGCTGGGAAAAGCTCTCTGATCTCAGCTCTGTTCCGCCTGGCAGAACCTCAGGGAAAAATCTACATCGATGGCATGTTAACCTCTGAGCTGGGCCTCCATGACCTGCGCCAGAGGATGTCCATCATTCCTCAGGTGAGCAGAAACTGATCCAACTAGAAAAGCCATAAACAGCTCCACAGAACACCTAAACCCAGTTCCAACCACAGTTCCACAGTGACGGTAACATTTTGGTTGGGAGCAGCTTCTTGATCTGATCGTCTCATAACAGTGGTGGACATTGGACCAGATCCTTTAGGGCACCAGTCCATGACCTAACCGACCTACCACACATTGTGTAACTGCATAAGCAGCAACAACATCTGTGGCTGGTAAAAGATTTGCATCTGAGTTTCTAAACTCTGTTTATTTCAGTCTAGTCTGTAGATGATTGTTGTTGTTGGTGTCTTCTTTGACACTGGTAGCACTTGATGTGGTGTTGCCTGTGTGCAGTTATTTTTGCCTTGCAGCAAAAACTTTGAAAGGACCGGTAAAGGATCTGTCATCTTGTTTGCTGAACTTTGGTCTCTCCCTGATCTTCAGGACCCAGTGTTGTTTACAGACACAGTGAGGAAGAACCTTGATCCCTTCAACCAGCACACTGATGAAGACTTGTGGAAAGCTCTGGAAGAGGCTAGTATTTACACCTCATTATTGAAGTGTTCCTAGTTCAGTAACTTCTATTAATTGTTGCATTACAACCACAGACTTCAATGGATTTCATTTTATGTGATATGAAAGAAAATAGGGTTAGGTTCTTCCCTAATGTTCCTGCATGTTTCCCTCAGGTGCAGCTCAAGTCTGTGGTGGAGGAGCTGCCTGGAAAGCTGGAGACGGTCCTGGCAGAGTCTGGCTCTAACTTCAGCGTGGGTCAGAGGCAGCTGGTGTGTCTGGCCAGAGCCATCCTGAGGAGGAACCGCATCCTCATCATTGATGAGGCTACAGCCAATGTGGATCCCAGGTACTCCACGGGGAGAACCACACACAGCCCAGATCAGGCAATCAGCAGTTTATATAAGATATCTTTATTGTTGCAGGACAGACGAGCTGATCCAGAAAACCATAAGGGACAAGTTCAGAGAATGTACTGTGCTCACCATCGCTCATCGCCTCAACACCATCATAGACAGCGACCGCATACTGGTGAGTCCTCTGAAAAAAGGCTGATTCTTAATTCTGATTGGTGTCTCTGGTTCAACAAACTTCATTCCTAGAGGGCTGGAGATTCACAGCATGTTTGAAACCTCTGGTTTTACCAATCTAATGACTTTTATTCCACTTGAAGGTGCTTGACAGTGGCAGCATCCAGGAGTTAGACCGACCCTTCGCTCTGCTTCAGAACCAAGAAGGTGCTCTCTACAAGTTGGTGCAACAGACAGGCCAGGCTGAGGCAGCAGCTCTGCTAGAATTAGCAAGACAGGTGAGGTTGAAATCTTTTTAAACTGTGCCTCTGAGTAAATGTTCTTTATCTGAATTAAATGTTTCCACAGTCTGCGCACCAAACTGAAAGGCTGACAACCGAAGGAGCACATTCCTGAAACAGAAGGCTGTCATTATGGTAATACCAGCAGCTACAGGTGCATCTTGATTGTTCAATAAGTTCATATAGATTCTTTACACACAGTGATGTGCTAAAGTGTTTTTATACCAGTTTTTTTCTTCTCATTGAAAATTTTAACTCAGTTCCCTAAGTGAAACTGATTCTGTTTATTGATTTCACTTTTTGAAATTATTAAAAAGATGCACCTCTAGAGAAAAGAATAGCAAATGTATAAAATCAAATTTGGATTAGTTATAATTAAGGTTACACAGATACCTGTAGTGCAGGTCAGATTTGACATTTGATTCAAGTAACCTTACTGCTACCAAATGTGACAATGTTTTGTGTGCTGGTCTACACTCCAAATGCTAATTTATTTTGTATGGCATAAAGTGAGGTTTGTAAAAAGTTTGGTGTTTTTCAGACAGTTTGGTAACTGGAGTTTTTTTTGTGAAGAGGTGCTGGGAATTGTCCTGTTAGAAATAGATGGAGCTGAAAACAAGTTTATAAACGCTTTACTGAAAAGTCAAGTATGTACAGTTATAATCTTAATGCTCATTCTGTGCAACAATGCCAACAGCACTTGCAGATTACTGACATCTTTGGATAAAATAAAAACCACTTAAGGCACCAGTACATGGAACTACCTGAACAGTTTAAAGCAGTGCCTCCATGCTGCCAATTGAACTGATAGAACAGAAACCAGCAGCATTGCATACAAACATTTGGCTGAACTGTTAATGCCTCACTAAGGCCCCAGCCTTGCTGTAGATCGTGGCCTCCTCGCTGCAGTGGATCAGTGCTTTCACCACAGAACTGACCTTCTCAGGCTCACGTTCTCTGTGTATTCGTCTTGTAAAGAAGCAGCTTCACCTCTCCGAACTCACAGAGCCGTTTCAAAGATAACCAAGTTACCGTCGGCGGTTTCTGAGTGGCCGTTGGGTATGCTGGGACGGCTTCTGCTGTCGTAAGCCTGCAGATGTATTTCAAGTGAGTTTTACAGCTGTTTAGTTTTCACCTGGCATTTTTCTATCTTAACCTCACCTTTTTGGCTGCTTCTAGTAGTGCTGCTGCCTCCTGTTTCCCAGTCTGCTGCACCATTTTATAGAAGATGCCTTTAGTGTCCTGCAGCAGGATGTAAGGCTCATCGTATGCATGGATCTGTCCTGCATCCAGAACCTGCAAACAAAACCAGCCACAGGTATGCCAGACAAGTTTATGGTTGGAGAATCGAGATGTACGACAGTTTATATGCCACTCCGCTGGCTGATCAGAGGAAAAATTAAAAAGGTAATTGAATACTTTTGCAAGGCCCTGAACTGACCACCTACTAAATGTCTGGAAAAGTCTTAGAGCAAGAGAACATTTGTTGCTTAGAAATGTTCCAGAATGATATGAAAACATTTAAATCAATTCTTCTGCCTTAAGACATCCAGACTTGCATGCTATGCAAATAAACTTGACTGGACCACTTGTGCTCTAGGCAATGCATACTGAAACTGCTTAATTACTGTCAAAACAAACAAGTGATTTAATTCTCACAGCTGTAAATATTTCTAAACATGTTTTTCCTTGTGAGGGAAAGGTTAGACTTTCTCTGTAGCCAATATTACAATTCCAAAGTTTGAACCACTGAAAAACAGGTCATAATTAATCTTCAGCAGCTGCCTGTTACACACGCCCACTGTTCCTGGAAAAGGGAGCATACTTCATTGTTTTTGTGATTGCGTGAATGTAATTTTAATTGGGTCATTGGAGCTGCCTGGTTTATCTGGAAATGGACTCACCAGTATGCGGTCGCTGTCTATGATGGTGTTGAGGCGATGAGCGATGGTGAGCACGGTACATTCTCTGAACTTGTCCCTTATGGTTTTCTGGATCAGCTCGTCTGTCCTGAACAGAACATCTTCAACCATTAATTTGCTTTCAGAAACTTGCACTCTGGAATTACAAGCACCACTTCAGCCAAAGTTTTGAAATCAGGGACTCTTTTCTCCATTTGAATATTTACGGTACAAAATCTAGACTCAGAACAAAATGCAGCTTCATCTCACTTTATTAGGCTTCTTGAACTATGTCCTGGTCAGAGACAATAATTATTGTTTGATTTAGTTATCTCGGCAATGTTTTCTGCACCAAGTAGCCCTGTGTGAATCATAATCCATTACAGATGGCCTTCGGAATTTTTTTTTTTCGTCACCATTTAAGAGAACTGGTCAAAGGAGAATATTCCGTTAACATGACCCCTGCTGTGTGTATTCTGAGAACCACGCAGACTCTGCACACACTGAGGATGGTTGATTTCATACTCAAGCGCCTATATTTCTTGTGACAAACCATTTCCCACAAACTGAATGAATGGTAGCCGCCTGTCAGTGCAGCACAAAGGGGCAGTCTAGCTGCATGAGCTTTCTATTGATGTGAATCACTATAGATATTGTTTTAATCGCCCAGCCCTAGCTGCAAGTCATTCAGACTAACAAAACTTATGGAAGATTAAATGCATGTGTGAAACAAACACTAAGGAGTATGATTTGCTTTACCTGGGATCCACATTGGCTGTAGCCTCATCAATGATGAGGATGCGGTTCCTCCTCAGGATGGCTCTGGCCAGACACACCAGCTGCCTCTGACCCACGCTGAAGTTAGAGCCAGACTCTGCCAGGACCGTCTCCAGCTTTCCAGGCAGCTCCTCCACCACAGACTTGAGCTGCACCTGAGGGAAAACTCAGTTCACCAACAGTAGAATCTGACTTTAAGCAGATCTTTTAGTTTGATTTTTCTGATGTATCATTTATTACATTTGGATTCTGATTAGAATCATCACATTATAGCATGACTTTTCATGCTATAATGACAACAGGTCACTCCTGGCTGGTACTGACCTCCTGCAGAGCGTTCCACAGGTCTTCGTCTGAGTGTTGGTTAAAAGGGTCCAGGTTCTTCCTCATGGAGCCTGTAAACAGGACCGGGTCCTGTAAACCAAACAAGACGTTTTTCTATAGGCATGTCAATATTATACCTGTCTGCACTGGAAGAAATCCCACTATGACATGAAACATCACTTCTCAATATAAAAAAAAAAATTTCAGAAAAAGCCCCATGTCTGCATTTCTATTACTATTAGTTGTTAAATATGTAAGAAGTTTATTCTTTTCATGGCATTCATAACTCCTGAACTTTTCCCCTATTCTGCCACGTTAGATCCACGGGATTTTATGTGTCAGGCCAACACAAAAAAGATGACTGTCCAGTGGAATGAAAATGTCCACTTGTGTGTATTTAAATCTTAGAATAAACAGCATTTCTGTGAAGGCCTCTGAAAATTTCACAGCAAAACGTGGTGGTGGTGGCAGCATCATTTTCTTCGAGGAGGAAAGGGAAACTCATGAACATACAGCCAGAACTACAGACCTGTATTCAATTTAAAAATATTTGGCAAAACCTGAAAGAGAAAAAAAGAAAGCAAATTGCTGTTCACAGACACTCCATCTGAGTGAATCAGCAAACTCCTAGAGATAGTTGGTTGCACTTGGGATACTGATGTCGAAGGGTTTGAATTTCTGCAGAACAAAGCCTAGCTTTGGCGCACATATTACACCTCAAGTCAAGGACTGATCTCGTTTAAACAATAAATGAGCAGCAGAGACTCCGGGCTCAGTTGCGCTTTCTGCTCACCTGAGGAATGATGGACATCTTCTGGCGCAGGTCATGGAGGCCCAGCTCAGAGGTGACCACCCCGTCGATGTAGATTTTTCCCTGAGGTTCTGCCAGGCGGAACAGAGCAGAGACCAGAGAGCTTTTCCCAGCTCCTGTTCTCCCAACGATCCCCACCTGAAACACGGAGGAACATCGGTTTCTGTGGATCAAACAAGACGAGCCGCTTTCTAGAACAAATAGCTCACCTTCTCTTTGGGTCGAAACATCGCCTGGAGGCCACGCAGGACCTTCGGGCTGTCGTCACTGTAGGAGAAACTGACGCGGTCAAAGGTCACAAGGCCTTTGCTCGGCCAATCAGAAGGAGGGCGCTTCTGTGTTTCCCAGGGTGCTTCGCTCTCTAGTTGAGTGTACTCCAACACTCTCTCCACTGAGGTCATCTGTGGACAGAGAGAAAGTTCACACCATCTGCTTCAGGGCACTTTTTTCCAATCAAATAGATCATTTCAATCCAAACACAAGTGTCTCTGCCTAGTTTACCCTCACAGGAGGGGTGATGGCATCCAATTAGAAATCTAGATTTTTCAGCATTTTGATTCATATCTCTGTGATATTACATCTAATAAAGGTTCTGGACCGTGGGCCAATACAGGCAGCTTGATGCTCCCATATCAGTCTCGATGGATGGATAGATCAACATTCTATAAAGTGAGTACAAATAGTCTCTCACCATGTTCTCCACTTCAGCGCTCTGCCTGACGCCCCACTGGAACATTCCCATCAGAGTGACTGCATAGGACAGAGCCAGCCCAACAGAACCAGCATCCAGTTCTGCAATATAACCAGGACAGCAGAAATGGCTCAAAAGGTTATACTCTGGCACCCTCTAGTGGCAAAGGAGGGGATAATCTGCAGATTGGTTTTTGACAGAATATACTCCTTACGGTCTCTGAGCAACAGGCAGCCAAACGTGGTGATGGTGACGAAGATGGAGCACATTCCATCAAGGCGAACAGCAAACCAGCGAGAGGTTGTCAGGAAGAGGAAAAAGGCCTCTGTTCACAATCACAAAACGTCAGTAACGTGGCAGCAGAAAGGTTTATACCACTGGACGAAAACATGCAGAGGAGGAGCACCTGAGTGTAGGTTCTGATGAGCATCGAAAGCCTTCTGGAACCTCTCCTCTGCTCCGAAAGCCCGGATCGTCCAGAGGCCCTGAAGGGACGATGACAGGTGGGAGAAGACGGGACTGCGAGCTGCATGGCACACGGAGATGTCAGGGAAAAGCAATCAGTTTAAATAAACCTCTCGACGCAGCGTGAGACGCTTACTGGTGGATTCAAGGCGTTTGACGTCTCTGGAGGTTTGCAGGAAGTAACGGCGCAGGAAGAGGAACAAGCCGAGGAGAGGCACGACAGGGATGAGGATCCATGGGATCACCGATGCTGCCACAGCGATCACTCCAAGAATCTGAAGAAACACCTACTCAGAGACAGCAAAAACAGGGCAATGATCAGTGTAACATTCAGTTGTCTATGGAAACAAAGTAAACCAATCATTTCCCCCTAAACGCATCACGTTGTTTATAATGACTTTCTTCTTGCTTACCGATAGGGTTGATGTCAACCCTACGTCTAGCTATTAAAGCTCATGAAAAACATCTGACAAAAATATTCACTCCCAAACTTAAGACTGCTGCTTTATGCAGCAGTTATCTACTAATGCGATTTTGGGTTAGTGAGATATGATTTAATAGGTTTCTTCTTCTTCCAACACTTTCAAACATAACACTGAGCTGTTATGGTGTAAATAGTGTGAAATATTAGATATTATTTCCTGTTTCTTTTACTCTTGTTTTCCTATCATGTTGGAAATAAATGATAAGTAAATAAAACTACATTTAGGTTCCATGACACCAGAGCACCTTCTTCCACATGTTTAAATTAAACAGAGGGAGCCTATTTCTGCATAAGGTGTCGCTGGATTTTATTACATGGAATCAGAGTAAAGAAGCAGAATCCAAATACGTTCATGCAGTCTTTTCACCCCCCCTTCATATGCACTACCTTTGTTGGTCTGTCACATCAAACTGTCTGCTGCCTCGCCACCTGTCCTCACCTGAATGAAGTCAGTAAATGTCCAAGGCAGCATGGAGTCCACCTGACCGATGTCCTTAGAAAACCTGTTCAACACTCTTCCTGAAGAGACGCAGCAAGAACAGCAGGAGAGCATTTAGTTCAGTGTAACATTCAGTTGTCTATGGAAACAAAGTAAACCAATCATTTCCCCCTAAACGCATCACGTTGTTTATAATGACTTTCTTCTTGCTTACCGATAGGGTTGATGTCAAAGAAACGTACGGGGGCTCTGAGGATGGCATTAAACATGCTGTTGTGGAGGGTCTGAGCAGATTTCACCAGCACTGTGAACAAGATCATGTTCCTCATGAACCCAAAGAGGATGGTGGTTGCAGTTAAACCTGGAAAAAAAAAAACCAAGCAGGATTCTGATTAGCAGCAGCGACGAAACATTTAAACAGAGCAGACTGCATGCGAAGCACAGGAAGTCCAGTCAGATTACCTCCATAAACACCAAGGTAGAAACCTAAATCCAACTTTGTGACATTGGTTCCATTTGCAACGATGCTGCCATTAGTGCTGCTGGTTAGCTTGTCCTGCTCTCCTGCCCTGATCAGTCACAATGAAGAGACGCAAGGTCAAATGTGGAAACAGCTCTATCAGCATCTAGACGTGTTCTCAGAGACATCCTTACCAGTATGCCAGCCACCAGTCATGCATGACGTATGATACCTACAACAGAAGGCGTGTGATTACTTGCTTATTTTGATATTTGCTAATCTTATATGGCTAGAGTATTGTTGATGTACTTGAGCCAGGAGGTTAACCAGCACGGCGAACAGCAGGATGACGATGTTGGCTCCAGCTCTCAGGTATTTCACGTACATCTTCAGTCCGATGGTTCCCTGAGCTCGACTCTCCTCTGGTACCATCTGGACCGGCTCTGCCTGCCAAGGAACATCAACAAGCAGCGATCAGTATTTTGCACATGAAATTCTTCTCATGGGTTTGTCTTCATGTTATTAAATCTTAGAGAACATCCTTAAATTAAAAGGAAATGTTTGAACAGTAAGGAGCACAGTCGTGGATCACACACAACTCAACTGTGAGGTAACATGCATGTGAGAATAAAGCTTTTTCCAACTCTTAATGCATCTGACTAAACATGATTAGTCATCACACCAGACAAAGTAAAAGAGAACCTGAAATTAGAGAAGCAATCAGCAGATGTATATTTAAAGCAGCAGAATCATGCAAATGTGTTTAAAACCACAGCTTCACTGCTTATTCATTTCCCTCTCTTGGCACAGAGAATAAAAGGTCAGAGTTCTAAATTTTCCATCTAACAAAGATCTTAATAAATCTACCTCATCTTTAAACGTTTATTAAAGTTATTAAAAAGGGTAAAAAAAAAAAAAAAAATGTGGCAAAGCTGCTCAATGAACTCCTTTCTTCTCTGTGGAGATTTGTGCTGGACCACTAGAGGGCGTAACAAACCACTGCACCAACCTGTAAATGATCTCCATCTTTGACCGAGAGAACAGAGGAGTTCTGGGAGAGCGCAGACATCTCGGACAGGGTTCTGCTCCTGGGAGCAGCATCCTGGGGAGGCAGCGGTTGCTCTTCCTCCTCTTCTTTCTTCAGCAAAGAGGTGAAGTCCACTCCAGAGCGCTGCAGCTCTGTGTACGTTCCCTTTGCAACCATGTGGCCCTGATAAACACCGACAGCCAGGATTGTTGTTCATGAACTGCTGCCGACAACTAAACATCTCAGCATCCAAACACAAACTTTTAATCACAGTTTTCTATCCCTTGCTTTCGAAAGCCCCAAACCACAGCAACCCAAACATCAAGTCAACTGAAAACCTAGGAAAAAAAAAAAAAAAAAATACGGTGCTTTGCAAAAAGTATTAAGCTTTCTCAATTTTGCTGATTCAGCTGGTTTTATTTGGGGAATTTTATGCAACTGAAAAAAGTAGCACAGAACTATAAAACAAAGACATGGTTTAACATGTTTTTATAAATAAAAATCTGAAAAGATCAGAGCATTTTTAATTAGTCTCCATGAGTCAATGCAAAAAAAGCTCAAAGTTGATCAATTTCACTGACCTGGGAAACAAAATGATTGCCTGATCTGCTTCACAGAAGAACTCAATAAGCTCCAACTGATGTGAAACAAAGCCAGCTGTGTCCCAGCTGTCCAACAGGCTCACATTTAAAAGCTGCTCTGATGTTCTCAGCTGTAGGATCTAAAACATGTCCAACTCCAGAAAATGTAACCTTCACCCACATAATTGCAGAGCTTCCAGCCAAGCTCTTAATTAAAGCTTTAACATCGGAACAGAATGTGGTGCAGCCACATTTTGGAGGCTTTGAAATGTTGCTGAGGAATAGTCTGCGCCCCCAAGGTGGAGGAGCCAAACAGGACAGGCTCCCAGGTTCCCGCTGGGTGTAGCCATCCACGGAAAAGAAAACGAATTCAAACCAACCTCCTTGAGAACTAAAATCTGGTCTGCTGCCTTCAGGTACTGCAGCTGGTGAGTGACCAGGATACGAGGCTTGTTCTTCAGCAGCCCACAGATGCACCTGACAAAGAAAAGCAGGAAGCCATATTAGCACGTGAAATGGGAACACTGCCTTCTTTGATACAGCTCGAAGTCAAGGTTTATTAGGACTTGATTATGAAAAATGTTTGCTGCTGGATTAAAGAAATAAGGTGTTTTTACTCATTATCCACCACATCCAAAACTTTTCCTTTTTACTTCCCTTAGTTGAGAAGTATTGTTTTGCAATCAAAGTTATAACAAAATTCTTTTTGTTTAACGTTAAACAATGACCAAGGCCTTCAAAGAGCCAATAAAGAAGGAGGAAACCTCCAGTTACATCACATACAGTAAGAATGCTGACAGGTCTCCACCCTGCTCTTTCCAAGGACTTCCTCTGAATCAGAGGCTTTCCGCTCCTCTGGAGCGGAAAAGCTTTCCTGTTCGGGGAATTCAGGGAATCTATTGTCCTGATTAGTAAAAGTATGAGCAGACTTGAAGGGACTCACTGTTCGAAGAGGTGCCTGCCGACCTCAGCATCCACAGCGCTTAAAGGGTCATCCAGGAGATAAATGTCTGCATCCTGATACACAGCCCTGAAACAGAACACACTTTATGCCAGTGTTTATCCTGGACCTGCTGGAAGAATCAATGACTTCAAAAGCAAAGTTCCCCCTCAAGGCAGAAACAATAGGAGAGTTTCTTTCACATGGACCAGATCACACAGATACTGCGCCTTGCAAAAGTATTCACACCTCTCACACTACTGCATATGTTGTCACTCAGAAGCCGCAAACTTCAGCATACTTTATGGACCCTTTCTGTGACAGACCAACGCAAAGTGGTGCCCAATTTCATAGTGAAGTAAAGACATTCATGGGTTAACTCCCCCCCCCCCCCCCCGTTATTGCAGTTCTTAATGATACCAATATTTTGCTAATGTGTGATTTATTGTGCAGCCCTAATCACCATTAAGAAGAGGCACCCATGGCAACCCTGGAGGAGCTGTAGGAACGTGAAGCTCAGGTGGGAGGTTCCGTCAAAAGGACAGCTATTGGTGTCTTTATGGAAGAAAGCCACAGTCCTGTCAAGCAACGACGCAGAAAACGTGGATGAAGACGCTTTGGTTCGATGAGAACAAAGTTGAACTTTCTGTTAAACATGTTTAGCATCCCCCACGGTGATCTGTTATCGATGCACCACTTTCTGTTGGTCCGTCACATACAATCCTAATAAAATCATAACGTATCAGGTTCCCTGACCAAGATAAAAATGATGCTGAATAAAAGTGGTAATATTAACCACCATTTAAATGACATCAGCTGATGAATACAAATGCGTCTTGTCACGACTGACCCATCAGGTTTCATAACCTTACCTAGCCAGGTTGACTCTGGCTTTTTGTCCCCCACTGAGTGTGGCCCCTCTGTCCCCGATCAGAGTCTGATCCCTGTCTGGCAGCAGCTCCATGTCCTACACATAAACAACATTTAGAACACCCAGAAGGACCTAACATCACTTCTCTTCTTAGTCAGTCTTAAACAGTTCACCCAACCCATCGTAAAAGGTAAATGGATGAGCGTGCACGGATTCGTCTGGGGGTTAAAAATAAAAGAAGATTTCAACACAAACAATGAATCAGCAGATTTAAAGGCTGATCTGTGACAACTTCATGTAAAACACAGATAAAGTTGATCAGGAGGAACGTTGTGTACCAGCTGCAGAACTTAATGCCTGATGATACAGTTCATTTGGTGCAGCCATCCAAGATAACTCATTTTTTAGAAACCTCTTCAGTGACCTCTCCTCTAAAACAGCCTAGCAAACATTAACAGCCCAGCCTTTCACATCACACAGACCGAAACGGGAAGAGCTAAACACAGCGTACGGACGAGTCCGCTCTTTGTTGCATTTTCACTCGAAAAGCAAATAATTTAACCAAACGTTTAATTTTTACATCTGAGATCCATCAGTGTCGGTGTTTGGCTTTATTTTCAGTATAAAAGCGCGTTCGGTTTCAGCTTCTCTATCTGCACACCCATCTTTGGGCAGCTGCAGATGCTCTCGGGCTCACTGGGTTAGATGGTCGTTTTCTGGTCTCTCCGGAGATGCTGGTTCAGATTCAGGTCTGGGCTCTGGCCGGGCCACTCGACCACATTCACAACGTTGTCCTGAAGCCACCGCTTTCATATTCATGCTTGTGGTCGCTGGGCCTGCCATGATCAATTTTGCTCGGTGATAAATTGTCCCAGTAATTATCGCGATGAATGATAATATTGTTGTTTTGAGACCATTTTTAAGTCATATATTAATAATGGCATAATAATACAAGTTCTCCCTCTTAAAGACCAATACAATTGTATTTTGTAAAGAACGCTCCACACTGGAACTGGAAGATATTTTAAACATCCAAAGTAAAATTTGACAACTAAAAACAAACTTCCCAAAACCCATTTCCCACTAAAACCATAAATAAAATGGATTATGATGTCTCTGTAAAACAAATTGCCCTTCAAAAGATATTAATCATCAGAATAGAAATTAAGAAAATAATTAAATTAACAGGCACTAAACTAATTTTAAAACATGATCCAGAGTCTTTCATACGTGAAGCTGTATGAAAGCGTACAACCTGGTTGGTTTTCAACCAGCAACTCAAAAAAAACCCTCAAATACCCAAAACAGATTTTCTTCTTGGCCCATTTTAACTTCTGTACAAAAAAAACAAACAAAAAAAAAAATTAAAAAAAAATAAAATAAAAAAAAAAAACTCCCCAAAAATTGTAAAACTCAATCTCACCCTTTTCAGAGCGCAGGCTTTGATTACTCTTTCATACTTCTGAGGTTCCAGGTCTTTTCCGAACAAGATGTTGCTGCGAATGGTTCCAGGAAACACCCAGGGCTGCTGAGCGGCGTAGGTCAGCTGACCTTTGACTCTCAGCACCCCTTTTTCAGAAGGAAGCTCTCCGAGGATCGAGCTCAATAAGGATGACTGCGTGAAAACGCAAACATGTCAGGAGCTGACTTATGACTCGGGTAAAGAAATCATCATCGGTGAAATAAACGTGTTAGTCATACACAGCCAGTCTGACAACATGAAGTAGGCTAAATGTCTCAAAAAGGCAACATTCAAAGAAAACTGACTCTTTTAGGAGGTAAAAACAAGAAAAAAAAAATTTGTTAACAAGCAAATACTTTTTCACAGCACTATGAATATTAAAGGGAAAATATGCCTGACCTTTCCAGCTCCTACTGGTCCAATGACAGCCAACAACTGATTTGAATCCAGCGAGAGGGAGATGCCCTGCAGAGTTGGAGCATCTAAATTCTGGAGATTAAAAAAAACAAAAACAGCTTTATTATTTTAACTTTCCACTGAAATCAATCCTTAGCTTATAAATAAGATTTCTGTTCAGTTCTATCTTGACATGTGTAAATCAAGTGTGGATAAAGACTTTTCAGGAGTCCAACCTTGTCCCAGTAGCAGGTAAGATCATTGAGCTCCACACCAACATCCTTCCTCTCCTCCTTTGACAGAGCAGTGCTGGTTTTTGTGATCTCATCCAGCAGCATGAACTCCTTAACCACAGGAACGGATGGACAATAAATCAATTAAAAAAACAAAAACAAAAAAAAAAAAAAAAAAAAAACAATACAGCTGATTAAAAATAAACAAACACAGATGTTCCATACAGCGGATATTAAGTTGACAGAAAAGAATGACTTTGAATCTGTCTGTCAGACTGGATTGACTATACACACATTTCTGAATATAAAAATGCTCAACTTTGAAAACTGAAACATTGTGTCAAATGTTTCAGTTCCCAGACACTTCATCTGATCCACTGCTGTCGTGATATTTCACCCCCACAGATTAAAGTTGCACATTTTGATCCGTTATCCCATTAAGTTCAGCACTGATGCAAGTTGAGAACCATAAAAGTAATACTTCTTACCTAATATCACCCTGAAAAAAAACTTTAAAATAATTTAAAAAACAACAACATGTTTACTGACTACTCCCCAACATGTGGAAGCTGGTGTTTGACTGGTCAACTCGCCATAACTTAGCACTTTTACACTGCATAGCTGTGTTTTACTGCAGCAGTCAGGTGGCCGTGGAGTTTATCAGATATAAAACTACAATGAAATCTGGAGTGGAAGATAAGAGATTGACAGAGCTGAACGATAGAGCAAAAACAGTGATAACGCAGTAATGACATCAGCAAATTAACAGCAACAGTATGAATCTCTAAAGGCTTTATTGGCCTTTATGAGTTCTGCCAATAAAAGCAAAGTCATGCTGATTTTTCTTTTTTACAGACACTTCACTGAAGCTCAGCAACAGTTCATCTCCTGGGTGCTCAGCAAATATCAGTTTATTTGCACTGTTAGTTTGACCAACATTGCTTCGTTCTACATGCGAAACCTTTACACTGAATGGAGCCATATAATGACCTTAACCTATGAATGAAGCTGTGGCGGTGCTAACACTAACAACGTTTCTTCCTTTAATCAACTTCAGTCGCGTCGTTTTCAGAGAGTTTTGGGTACTTATTATACCTGAATCCTCCGAATGCTGACACGGCTCTCAAAAAGCTTTTCAATAGCGCTGGGGAAGAAGAGTGTGACGGTGAGCCGCACGGCTGTGTACAGTGACACTGTCACAAACACACGGCTGGCGGAGATGGGGTTTCCCAGCAGCACGTAGATGGTGAATGTGACAAACACAATGATCTTGCTGGCACAGAAAAAAGATGCCATATTGAGACCTCGTAGGTAGGAACTCTTCATGATCTTGGAGATCTCCTTCCTAGGATGACAAAGAGATGACAGGAAGAACACAGCGCAGGGTGGTTTAGTTAGATTACTTTCGTCGTACTTAAGCAACAAAATGATACAGACAATTCATATGTTTTGTTTAAGATTTGTTGAAAGGAATTTGGATCGCCCCATGCAATAACCAGCATGAACCTGACTTCTTTCATGAAATCAACAGCGCAATAGTTAACACAGAAGGTTATGATATACTAGGAGGCAATTTCAACCTGGTAACAGATGGAGTTACTGACAGAAACACACCCAGTGGGGAAACTATTACCCATTAGGCTGCAATCCAAATGTTAGCACAAGACACAAGAAGGCTAGCAAATCTACAGGACAGAGTAGGGTTTCCCCAGCGCATTATAAGCATGGCAGGCTGCCAGGCTTTACTTCCCACACCTTTCACTCAAAACAATTAATTGGAATGTGCTCTTGCAGAGCAGGTTCGACTGTACCAGCATCTATGAAGGCTGTCTTTTTGGGGAATATTGCTCCAATATATATCTAAGTATAAAATGGGCTCGCAGCGATATAAAGGGTAAGTTATGGTCGCGCTTTTAGAGGTTCAAGTTGAGTGTGCAGTGAGACTGATCTGAGCACATAATATGCTCTGTGAACAAATTTCAGTGTGTGGCGTGAGCGTGTGTGAGATGTAAACACTCGCTTGGCTCTGTGTCTGTGCTTCCAACTTGATAAAGTTTATTCAATTTAAAAAATTCTTTACTGATCCCAAAGGAAAATTAAATGTAATTCATGTTATTCAAGGTTCTTCAAGGAGTTGCTGTAGATGCTGATGGCTTTGTGCAGAAAGGATCTCCTGTAGCAGTCTGTATTACAGCAAATCTGTCGAGGCCTCAGACTGAAGACACTGTTGTTGTATGACAGTCTGGTGAAGAGAATGATCAGGGTTGTCTATAATTATGTAAATGAGCCACCAACCAGCCAATCACAAACAGATCTTTCTTTGTCCAATCAGAATATTCCTAGCAAATACTGCATTTGCTTCTTTTATTTTATCTTCTTTTTAAATGTGACCAGCATTACCATCGCTTATTTCAAGAGCCACTGGCTGATTATGTCATTAGGATTTAACTTAACAGCAAAAAAATGATACTATTTATTTTAATTGCTTATTGTTGTGTATGCATTTTTAAGACTATAATTCCTGTTTATGTATTGTCAATAATGTATTCCAATAAGTAATTACCCAGCCAGATTTCCAAATTCCCGTCAACTTTTAAACATTTTTTTTAAACAAAAATCTGGTGGGCTGCTGGTGGTCTGCCCTAGTTCGGTTTGAACTGAGCTCAACCGAACTCATTTTTGAAAAATGTAACTAATATTTGTTTTATCACTTGGACACAATCAGACTGTGTACAGAGCAATTAAAACTGATCTCTGAAAACATCAGCACATCATAGAAATGACAACATTTAATGCGGGGTTCTGAAACGGCAGTTCTCGAGGGCTGTTGCGCCCAACTTTTAGATGCCAAGCTGGTCCAACAAACCTGAACGAAACGGCTGAACTACTTCCTCAGCACGTAATCCAGTGCTCCAGAGTCCTGCTAACAGCCCAGTTATTTGATTCAGGTCTGTTGATGCAGAAACATCTAAAATTTTGAGGACTGGAGTTTTAGATCTCTAAATGTTTCATCTAGATCCACGTAAAGGTGTGCAGTTTGACACACAAACATATATGGAAAGATAAACAATGTGATAGAGGCCTGAATCAAAAATACCAGTGCGGTTTTTCAAAAATCTAATTCGTTCTCAAAGTTTTCATTTTCCTTTACAATTACAATACAGAATACAAGTCTGCACACGAATAAACAGCGAACTCTTGTTTTCTAAGAATCATTTACTATATACTCGCAAGATTATTGAAAAAAATAAATAAATACTACAACAACAAAAAAATGGACATGTGATGAAATATGTGCACGTTGCAACAATAACGCAGTGAAAAAGGTAGGGAAGGTGACACAAGAATCTCCCAACCATAAAACAAACACTCCCACAGTGCATAAAACCCTAAGTGCAAACAAAGCAGCATCAGAAGGTTCAACTCTGAACATTCGTCTCATGAGAACAAATCTTCACAGCCTCAAAATGACTTCCTCTCTTGTCATAAAGAAATATTTTTCAGAAACTTCTCAGCACATGTTTTATTAGTAGTCACATGCAACACTTTTCAGATTAATCATAATCTGAAAAATAACTCTGCTGATGCCAGTCTATAAAAGTGTTCCTACTGCTTACAGACTTTCATGAGAACCATCTAAAACTGGTAGCTTGGCTCCAATCCCCAGTTAGTCGCACAGGTTTTACTGGAGGTTTTATAACTTCTAGTAATTTGTGGACACAAATAATATGTCCACCACTGAACCCTAACTTTACCAGTCCATGATATTAGATTTTGTTTTTACCTTCTAAACTCAGAGACCAGAGCAGCAAAAGGTTTCTCCCAGGCGTACATCTTGATGATCCTCATTCCAGACACCACCTCATTCATGGTACGGATGCGGCTGTCGGTTAGAGCGGCGGTCTTACTCCTGTACAGGAAGGGTAGGACACTGAGACAGTGCTTTCCTCTCTGTGTGCAGGTAAACGTACATACAAGGCCTTGAAAAATTACTGATAAGCCTTGAACTTCTTGAACTTTACAATCACAAACTTCAGCATTTTTCTTTCAAGTTCATATGACAAAGTACACGTGCAGTACTTCACGTGAATACACGTGAAGTACTGCAGAAGGAAAATTATGTATTTGTTGTCAGACCCCCACAACCAATACTTTGCAGAATTACCTTTAACTCCAATTAAGGCTGCAAGTTTCTACCTACTTTGCTACAGAATAAAAGGTTTGCCTCTTTGCAGAAAAGTTTAACCTCAGACTGGATAGAGAGCATCTATGAACATTACTTCTCAGCTGTAGAAAAACTTATTTGGTGGTATCAGGTAAAGAACCCCCCCTCTTTTTATTAAAAAAAGGGGGGGGGGGTTCTTTACAATTATGCACTACTTTTCTTTGGTATGTCAAAAGTCATACTGCAAGTCACAATTAAGTCACTCAAGTTTCGATTCCACTCCCAAGTAAAGAAAGTCCCAAGTTAAGTGCGTTCATTTGCTCAAATATGAATTTAGTAAGAGTAATATTGAGATTTTAAAGTCATTTTTGAAGGTGTTTTTATTTGTCTGAACAACCAGCAAGAAGAAATGAACTTCAAACTTGTCTGAAAATCAATGCTGATGTTGCTTTTTACATTAAATATTAATGTCAAAGTCCTTTCAAGTCAAGGGGATTAAGTTCATGTGAAGTCACAAGTCACTGGTGTAAAATCCATCGATTCGAGTCCAAAGTCATTAAATTTGTGACTCAAGTCACATGGAAGTAAGGCTGAAATGATTAATCGGATTAATTGTGATGAATCGATTATTGAAATAATCGTCAACTAATTTAGAGATCAATTAATTGTTAACTGCAGGAAACAGACTCAAAAAAAAGGTCATTTACGGAAAAAATAAACATATTCAGAGCCATAATTTAGCCGAAGCTGTACAAAAATATATACATTTTCCAATGAAGATAAAAAAACACCCTTGTCTGTAAATACGTTCTATCCAGAATTCCTCAAGGGGCATAATTTTAGCTTCGTCTGGTTCAGATTCCTTAAAGAAAAAAAAAAAAAAAAAAAAAAAAAAAAAAAAAAAAAAAAAAAAAAAAAAAAAAATCTATTACGTACCTATTGCTATCCAACTATTATTCAATTAATCCAAAAAATAAACCAACAAATTATCCCTCGCTGTATTGATGTTAGGTCAACCAGAAAGGGCTGAGCTTTTCACATGTTGATGTTACAAGTATTTTTCTTAGCTGCAAATGCATCCTTTGCAACAAGTGATCAAGTGAAAACTAAAGTAAAGAACAGCTACTGAATCACATGCACATCGGAATTTGAATATTCAAAACATAATACTGCAGACAGAATGTGTACAGTTTAAGCTGGTTAAACAACATCATCAAGTGAAAAGCTACATCCTAATGAGAGTCTCATTTGGTCACTGTGCGTCTTTTACCTGAACTTAGAGAAGAGTCTTCCAAACATGGTTTGGGTGGGCATCAGGAACAAGAGGACCACCATTCCTGCCAAGCAGGAGGGGCCAATTTCATCCCACAGCAGCCCCACAACTGCAGCTGCCTGAAGAGGCCCCACCCACAGGAAGTGCAGGAATATAGTCACCTAAAGACAAGGATTCAGGATTAAAGTGCAACACAGAAACACACACATCCAGAACAAAATCATCAAGAAGTTTCCAATGAGGTGATAGTGTCTCCTTCAACTATTAAACCCTTCTCCCTACTGTTCCACAGGCTCAGATCCAATCATGTATGAAAGTGTGACATGCTGTAATTAACATCCCACCCACTGCCAAGAAACCAAACTCCCTCCAGAAGCCGGGGCTTTCACAGCACGCTCTGCCCCGCTGATTAACATGAAACTCAACATTCCTGAGAAACAAACAGAATTTGGTGCTCAGAGGGTAATGAGACCTGAACCTCATGCTTACAAAGAGACCTACCACAGTTTCTGATGAACACATTAGCAACAGTTCTGACAACAGTTTGCACTGACCCAATCACATCCCAATCACTTATACCCGCCGTTTCTGTCTTCATGAACGGCAACTTGCACCAGAATCCATTCATTCGACTGTTTCTAGGGGTCGCTTCTGCTAGCGCAAAGACAGAAATGGCGAGAATAAACCAGGTGTCCGATAGCTAATGAGATGTTTGAAGCCTTTTAAAAATGTACCTCAGTAGAAATTACATTTGTGTATTGAAGTTTTGCTACTGTAAAGAAAACATTTTAGAGCTGCATATTTTACAAAGGCTGCATTGGTCCTCAGGTATTTAGTGTCATTTACCAAAAGAAAATGAAAAAAAGTAAAAAATATTCAGTGAATTTTATTGGAATTAAATGTGAGACAAACACAAAGTAAAACATAATTTTGAGGTGAAAGGAAAATGATTAATAGTTTGGTGTGGTGAGTGTTTGGATAGCTGCCTCAGAGGTGTCAGAACTAATCTGACACCTCTGAATGAAATTAGTTCCAACCAACTGACTTCAGAAATCACCGCGTTTGTAAACAGAGCACCGGTGTGTAGTTTAATCTTAGTATAAATGCTGCTTTTCTGTGAAGGCCACTGTGAGTTTTTCCAAACAGTAAAACATGATGGTGGCAGCATCATACTGTGGGGTGCTTTTCCTCAGCAGGGACAGGAAGATTGTCAGATTTGATAGGAAGACTGATGGACAACAACCATTAACACATTGCCAGAGCTACAATGGAACACACTACATCAAAATATAGTATTCACACTTCTCAAATTTTTATTTATAAGAAATTTAGAAGGAAATTTAGTTTTCCCATCTAAATCACAAATAAAATGCTACTCTGTGTTGGTGTACCACATAAAATCCAAATAAAATACATTGTAAATTGTGGCAAAAGGTGGAGAAGTTCAGGTGATACTAAGCACTGAACCCTGAAGAAGAAACATCACCTTGAGTGATTATTTTTCCTCATACCTCATCAAACTTGTTGACGTCATTGGATAAGATGTTGACTATCTGGCCTGTGGTGGTCTTTCCCATGGCTGAACTGCTCAGACACAGAGCCTGAGAAAAAACAAACAAAACAAAAAAAAAAAAAAAAAGTCAAGCAGAAAATGAAAACTGTTCACAAAGCATACTTGATCTGATCTGGCAGACAGCGCCAGGATGAAACTAGATGTCTCCATTATTCTTCACATGCTGAGTAACGTCAAATGATCATCAAACAATATCATTTTCTCTAATACTGACCTTCTTATAGATCATGTGACACATGGCCACTCTGATCTTCATGCCTGCCCTCTGTACGTAGTAGAAGTAGAGATGGTGGATCACTGCCAGGCCGATGGTGCAGGCGGACAGTCCGGCTGCGTAGCCCAGAGCCTTATTTAAAGCCTTTCTGTCATCTGGATTGTAATTCTCAAAGTACTGAATCACTTCCCCCAGAAAAACTGGCTGGATCACTCTAATGGCCTCCTACAATTCAGAAAAGAGAAAACGAACTAGTACAATGATTTAAGAAAAAAAAAAAAAAAACTTTCAGACTTAGAAGTACAAACTGGTGTCTAAATCATGAGCATTTTTTTTATTATAAAAATAAGCACAGCTACATAAAACCATTTGAAAGAATCAGGTATTATTTTAAACATTCAGTATTCCTACAACTTTTGCACATCAAAATTTCATTTCCTAACTCAAATTTCAGAAGTTGTGACAATTTATTACTTATTTTTTACATTTATTTCCAGAAAGCAGACCTAAGATGTAGGATTCCATAAAAAAACCTGACTGTAATGAGGGGAAGAGATGGATGACGGACAAATAAACTGATAGAAAAGAACAAAAGATATATATGTTTTAGGTTTTAGCTAATGGGTTGGGGAACAGAGGCAGCAAATATACATTTTTCTATGCTGGTGTGTCTTTTCTTCTTGGAAAATATTAAGAGCGTCATATTTTCCCAGTCTGAGTCAGAGCCCTGAACATTTCACACAGACAGACCTCTGACCTCAACAAGTGTAAAGATTCCCAGCACTCCGTATGATTTCCAGTAGCACTGTATGATGACTTTTGTCAGCCCTGGTGTCCTCATCTCTTTGGCAGCTTTCTGCACCTCCTGGTCCCAGTATCTGTGACAGAGAAGTACCAAAACTTGATTAGTCTTTGTATCAAGAGGAGTCGAGCCTCACCTCTGAGACAGCAGTAGCATTACTTAAGCAAAAAAGATTCCTTTCACCTGATGGCAAAGCTTGCACTAAGTTAAAGCAGGTCAAAGGCAGGTTTAAACACATCTACAGCCATCAGTAGATTACGGTAAGTCAAGCGTAACTCCTTATACTGATGGAAATTTTACAACACTGTGAAAGAGAAAGATTTTTTTCTATAACTTTTTGATAACTCATTATGATCATTTGTTCCATTACTGAAACGGTTCTTGATCAAGAAAATCATGAGTGCATTTAAAAAAAAAAGTTAAAATGCCAAGGTTTTATGACATTACAAAAAAATCCAGTATAATTTAAAAGAAAAATATCTGAGTGGAATATATTAAAAATAAAAATGGTGCAATAATCTGGTTGCACAGCCTGAAACTAAAACTGCGTTGAAACATCTGTGAATGGTTTTCTTTGATAGGGGTCTATGAGCATCTTAAATCTTGACATCTAGTCAAGATCCATCTAGTCTTTTAATCAGTTTTGAAGAAATGTCCAGATTTTGTGTCGTCACTGTTGCTTTTTTAACACATTATTTAGGTTCCTCTTTAAGAGTTTTAAATTTAAAAAAATTGTATAGTGTTATATTTTGACATGGACACACAACTATGCTTCATAGCTTGTAGTAATGCATGAAAACTAAATTTTCTGGTCCTAATAAAACGGATAATCTGTTAAATTACAATGACTTTACAGTGCTTCAGGGCACCCCCCCAAAAAAAAAAAAAAAAAAACCCCAAACTTCTATTGGCCTATCAGGAAGTCAAGCAATGACAGGGACCATTGCCACAACATCATCATTACACGGCTGATACTTTACTTTGTAGCCATCTGAACTGCAAAGCCAGCCTACTGTGAAACATTCTAACAGCCTATACAAGCAAATAACTGAGATCTGAAATCACATGTTTTAAAGGGCAACACTTCATGCTCGTTTAGAAAACGAGAAATGCTTTAAGAAGTTTAATACTGGATCATACCGATTCAAATTAAATTGAGTTCTAATTTAGCAAAACAACCTCTCTGTACCACATTTTTTGGACACAGGAAGTCAAATAATACCCAACTGACTTTGTTTCATCGAACTGGCAAAGAAGCAAACTGACCTGAAGCCCACTTCAGCAAAGACCAGTTAAAGCTTAATATATTAAAGCTAATTTCTCCACTTATGTTATTACACTTTTGTGTGTTAAGAAATATGCAGGATTTAAAGGCTTCTGAAAAGCTCTGAATTTGGAGGAGAATCTGGATGCTATAGGAAAACCAATAGAGACTGCAGTTTACGGTTGGTAATGCTAACCTTGCTAATTGTGCAAATGGAAGACTCAAGGCAGCTTAAAAGCTCCTTGTAAAATATTTTGCTTTGGGTTATGTTGCCTCTGCTCCTACTACATTCTTCTTCCTATCGTTTGTTGCTTTAGGTTTATGCTTGGACTCATTGTGATATTAAAAAACTAAATCCTTTTTAGTCCTTTGCTTTCTAGCAGAACCCTGATGATTTTGGTCCAAAAAATCCTGGGTAAGAACAAATCACTTCTTTTATCAGTTACATCTGAGGAAAAGTAATCCTGGAGCCTGATGCTGCCTCCATCGTGTTTCAACATCAATTTCAAAATGTTCTTTTGTCCCAATTATTGATAACAGCATTTATTGTTCCATGGCATATATAAATTATGCATTCAGTTATTTTGTATCCTTCTCCTGCCTCATAACTTCATACAATGAAATCCTTCTGATGCTTCCCCCACCCCAATAAGTTAGTTTTTCTAATTTAATAGTGCAGAAAAATCTTACACAACATAAAAAAAACAGTATTGAGTTGTTTAAAATAGTATAATTTTTTATCACAAACACTTGTCATGTGTACACTTTGGAGAACCACTGAAAATAATTAATGATAACTCAGGGCAAGAAGTCTGGGAGGAAATATTTTGAACACTTCAGTTTGTCAAGCAAAACTAGAATCAGGCAGGTCAAAGTTTCTCAAGAAGCAGAGTTCAAACAGTGACCCATCTCTAATTTATACATTCAACTAAAATCAGGTCCCCAAAAAGAAATTCATACAGTATTAAAATCCACTATATAGTGTCAAAAGCCAGAAAATTTGAAGGATTTGAGTCGTCTTATGCAGTAAAGAGACTGGCATCCTTTATCATGTTCAACTGTCAGTTGTAGTTTGATGCAGACTATCAAGACCAGATCTTCCTTGTTTTTATCATGATGCCTAATTGAATAAAGGTCAATAAAATAAAGCTTGGAAACATCCTAAATACTTACTGCAAAAGCCCTTCATAAAAAAAGTTAATCCTAAATATTTCAGTGGTGAGGTAACTTTCTAAGTGTGTAAAATTCCAAAAAGAGCTTCTATGTTATGTTCTAAATGGTGCCACCAAAGGAGCTACGGCTGGCATCAACTTTTTCTTTAACACATAAAGTACTCCTGATCCTGTTTTATAACTAGGATCAAACTGGAACGCATGCAAACTGAACTGAAGTTCAGTACCTTTGCAGCTCCTGTCCCAGCACCTCTGACCTGTCCTCTTGGAGCACTTCATACATGTCTTCTTCCTCCAACCTGCGCTTGTAGCCAATCCTGAACAGAGGGTTCAGCCACCTGATGAAGAGACGATTGGGGTGGATAGGAGGAGAGGCACAGAGAGAAGCAGAGTGGAGAGGATTAATTCACGATTTTACCCAGCAGATTATTTCCAGTCTTGATAAGGAAAGGAAACTTAGTAAACTGATGCAAAAACCATCAAGCAGCCATGACTAAAGACTGTAAATTTCAACAGAAAATGTTGGTGAATCAGTTCTTACTAATCTGATTTTGCATTGCACCACAGTAGACCCCAGAGCACAAACAAGAAAACTGACACATAGACTGCCATGAATTAAAATAATAGGCTTTCAAGGAAAGGTTTGTGTGGTTTATCAACATAAATGAATCAGTCTTTAATGCTTATGACATTTTTATACAGCAAATCAACAGCTAAAACCATATGTGAACAGAGCAGCCCATTGCCTGGGCCTGACTGAGAAAATTAGCACAACTGTTATTGCTTCATTGTCTATCCCAGAGAAGACAATTCTCTTCCAGCAAAAATAAATCTGCAAGAAAAATCCCATCAAATTTACAAGTACTAAAATAATTAAGATTAGAAAAAGCAACATTTTTTGAATCCTTACTTTCCAAACTCTGTCTCAGATTCCCGGTGCAAAACCTGACCCTGATTGTTTCCTTCGCACTTGGCTCATTCCTTAAGGGTCATCTGATATTTGACCCTGGTAGAAGTGATTACCTCGGGTCAAGAGAACCCAATCTTCTTAAATTGAAGGAAAACAGTTTTCTAAAATCTGGGGTGATTTGTTAGCACGATCCAGATTTTTTTGTAACCATGTTCAATTACTTTCTTCACACTTTTAATATGAACATTTTTAGAATCTTCCAGGAAAGCTTTTTTCCAGCATTTCAGTATCAATCAGGTACAAAACAATCCAAACCTGAAGTGTGGTAAAGTAATATTCTGGTGGCATAAAAATAAAACTAGTTTTGTTTGTTTTGTTTTTTTTAAAAACAAAGTTGTTTTTTTTCCCTACATACTATCAATGCAAAACAAATTTTGTTTTTCTTTGCCCTGAGGGCGAGTATAGATAACGGTGAAATTGCAACATTAGTGTAATACAAATGGATTTTGAATGTCAAAATAATCCTAAAGTGATCCAGATTTAATTTAAAGGCGTATTAAATATGCGAAGGGGGGGGGGAATCTACCTAAAGTTCATAGAAAGATGCAAAACCTCGCTAAAAGTTTTACGCAATGAAAACCAACACAGACATGCAAAAATTAAATAAATAAAGACGTGGGTAGAAGGAAGTTAGTTTACAAGTAGAAACTCTTCTACTGCAGCATAGACCTCTGCTGCCTAATCTAAAACACCTGCGCTGACATCGGACATAAAGGCCGTTTATTTCGTGCACGTGTCTATTTGTTTCTTTTACCTGAACCGTATTTCCGTGCGTTCGTAACGTCGTCCTCTCAAACTAACTTTATGTAAAACGTATAGTGACCGCGGTGAAGGCGGAAAGCCACACTTCTCCTCCAAACTGAGTCCGTTTTAAACTCCCCGCGAAGTTAACGTTGATAAAAGCCCCTGCGTTCACTCACCAGAAAAATATCTTGGACAGAATGTTCGCCGTTGCTGCCGGGTTTTTCTTGCCATCTTTGCCGACTTTTTCCATGGCTAACCGGGAGGTACACTGCGTCTCCCCTCCTTAACAACTGCAGTTCCCGGTTATGGGTCGTAACTTTGTAGGACAGGCATGGTACATGAAGGTACGCGCCCCCGAACCAGGGTTTACGTAATCCTCTACGTCCGGCCGAAGGTACAAAATAAAAGAAACACAAAAACTCCCATTCGCCCCGCCCTCAATACACCTGATTGGCCAGAAATAAAATAATTTCTTGCCACGCTATTGGCTACGTGTCCATTGTGCTTTTAGGACTTTGAGTCAGCATAAATCAAATGGACAGTTATCTACATCTAATTTTAACTGGAAAGATAACTAAAATATTTCCGCATATACTTTTGTCTCTTTATTTTCAAACAATAGGTAAAAATAAATATTCTTCTGAAACTATCAGTTTTACATGAAATCCATGTAGGTAAAAAGATGAGCTCAAATTCTCTAAATTCACTAAAAAAAATTACTTAACAGATGTACACATACTTGTCCTGCTAAAGTATTCATACTCCCTGAATATTTCCATACTTTGTGACATTACAATCCCAAACTTCAATGAATTGGATAGGATTTTATGCGACAGACCAATACAAAACAGAACATTACTGTGAAGTTACAAGATGATGATGCATGACTTAAAATGTTTTGCATATCAAAATGTGATTTTTTTTTTGGTGGGGGGGCTATAAAGAGCAAAGGGGACTGAATACAAATGCATGCCCTCAATATAACAATGAGGTCTAGGGTATTAACATGTCTAAATGTGTAAAAAAAAATAAATAAATAAAATAAAATACTTATATAAGCTATATACTTATGCAAGGTACTGTATTCTAGACAATAGGTCAAAGATGTCCAAGTAAATTTCCAGTGTTTCATTAGTTAAAATCACATTTTTATTACTCAGCACAATTTCAAGTTCCTTTATTTTTGTCACATAGTTATGATATAGAACAGTTATGCCTTCCCAGTGTATGTCTTGATCATGATGACGCAGTAAAGTGGTCACAGGGATTTTTAGAAGCTAGCTCGTGCGCCAGTTGTCATGTGAGAGGACTGAATCAACGTAGTAAGGAGTTTTCCCCTCAATTTTCTACGGTGGAGGACCTGACTTTTGTTTTCTCATTCTTTGGTTTGATACAGAAAGACACACAAGGCATGCTGTCCCCACAGAGAGGATATCCTATGTATAAACAGCAGCCTGCGTATGAGAGATGCCCCCTGACTCGCTACAGGTGTTTCCTGCAGGGTTACTTCCCAGCATGGCACTCCCTTTAGCCTCCTATTACCACCATAGCACTCAAGGAAACTTCTGAAGCAGCCCACTCACATGCAGCTTAGGTGAACTATTATACTGTCACTGTTAGTCTAATCATAACAGAGCAGACTGGCTGTGGCTCGATGACTCATGTTTTCCTCCTGTTGATGTTTAGCTAGCACTAACTAGGAGAAAAGCCAAAAGAGAAACAGCAGCGGGAGATTATTCAAACAGCTGAAGAGATGCTGGGAAGAAAAACATCCAGTGGATAAACGCTGCTGTCCCACACTGTTCTCGCCATTATATCTACTCTGTTCTTCAGTCACCAACTAACTATTAAAACCACTGACAGGTGAAAGCTTTATCTATTATGACGTTTATAAAGAAATATATATATATATATATAAAAAAAAAAATTCCCTTCTCACCCTCCACGGGTGGTCTTTCTCAACCTCTGAGCTCGGGTCCTCTACCAGAGGCCTGGGAGCTTGAGGGTTCTGCGTAGTATCTTGGCTGTGCCGAGAACTGCGCATTTCTGGACTGAGATGTCTGATGTTGTTCCTGGGATCTGTTTTAGCCACTGCTCCAGTTTGGGGGTGACTGCCCCGAGGGCCCCGATGACCACAGGCACCACTGTGGTCTTCACCTTCCAGGCCTTCTCCAGTTCCTCTCTGAGGCCCTGGTATTTCTCCAGTTTCTCGTGTTCCTTTTACCTGATGTTGCAATCGCTTGGTATTGCTACATCCAGCACAACGGCTTTCCTCTGTTGTTTATCCACCACCACGATGTCCGGTTGGTTCGCCATTACCATTTTGTCTGTCTGGATCTGGAAGTCCCACAGGATCTTAGCTCGGTCATTCTCCACCACCTTTGGGGGTGTGCCCCACTTTGATCTCGGGGCTTCCAGTCCATATCCTGCACAGATGTTTCTGTACACTATGCCCGCCACTTGGTTATGACGTTCCATGTACGCTTTCCCTGCCAGCATCTTGCACCCTGCTGTTATGTGTTGGACTGTCTCAGGCGCCTCCTTGCACAATCTACACCTTGGATCTTGTCTGGTGTGGTAGATCTGAGTCTCTATTGCTCTGGTGTTTAGGGCCTGTTCCTGTGCAGCCAGGATGAGTGCCTCTGTGCTGTCCTTGAGTCCAGCTTTTTCCAGCCATTGGTAGGATTTCCTGATATCAGCCACTTCAGTTATTTGTCGGTGGTACATCCCATGTAGGGGCTTATCCTCCCATGATGGTTCCTCCAGCACCTCATCCTCTGGTCCCCATTGTTTGAGACATTCGCTGAGCACATCGTCGGTTGAGGCTTTGACCTTGATGTATTTATGGTCAGAGGGGAGTTAGCTTCAACTCCCCACCCGGAGATTGGGTATGCAGCCCCAATAATGAACGACCCATCACAGCTGAACGAGGCAGCAACTGACCTGAGAGGTAGGATCGTGGCCCGAATGAACACCAGGCAATCCCGATGCCAATTACAATGGCTGAGTGAAGTACCATCAGAAAGTCTCATTGAAGATGTGAATGCAGCATTGAGAACGATCCCTACCAACACCATAACGGAAACCAATGAGCTGGTGTACAACTCAGCATCAGTGATCCTTGAGATGCTCGGCTATAGGAGCAACCATGAGATTCAATACCCACCATGGAAAAGACGGTTAGAGGCTAAAATCAAGGTAACAAGGAGGGAAGTGAGCCAATTGTCAGAGCTCCAAAGAGGTGCAATCAAAAGACCGGTACCCAAGCGGTACAGCCAGATGCCCATACCTGAAGCGCTCGAAACTGCCAAACAAAGGCTCCAAGCCTTGGCCAGTCACCTAAAGAGGTACACGAGAGAAAATGAAGTCAGGAGGATTAACCGGCTCTTCTCCACCCAACCAGCTAAAGTGTACTCTCAATGGCAGGGTAATAACAACAGAGCAGACCCACCAAGGCTGGAGACCCAACAGTACTGGAAAGCCATATGGGAAAGGGAGGCGACCCACAACAGCAATGCACAGTGGCTAATCTCTCTACGAGATGACCACAGCAACCTCCCTGAGCAAGCCCCAGTAACTATCACAGTGGCAGATGTCCAAGAAAGAGTCTCAGGTATGAAAAACTGGACAGCACCAGGTCCTGACATGATCCATGCCTACTGGCTAAAGAAACTCACTGCCCTCCATGAGCGACTGGCAGCTCAAATGAACCAGCTGCTACAAAGTAGGATCACCCTGAATGGTTAACTGAAGGGCGCACAATCCTGATCCAGAAGGATCCCTCAAAGGGATCCCATCCAACTATCGGCCAATAACCTGTCTCTCTACAACATGGAAGCTCATGTCAGGCATCATAGCAGCTAAGATAGGTGGGCACATGGATAAATACATGAGTACAGCACAGAAGGGCATCGGCATAAATACCAGAGGAGCCAAACACCAACTCCTGGTAGACCAAACAGTCGCCCGAGACTGCAAAACCCGACACACCAACCTGTGCACGGCTTGGATTGATTACAAGAAAGCCTATGACTCAATGCCACACACTTGGATCATTGAATGCTTAGAGATGTACAACATCAACAGGACTCTAAGAGCCTTCATTGCAGCCTCGATGGGGATGTGGAAAACCACCCTTGAAGCCAACTACAAGCCAATTGCACAAGTGTCCATCAAATGTGGCATATACCAAGGAGACGCTCTGTCCCCACTGCTGTTCTGCATAGGTCTGAACCCCCTCAGCCAAGTCATCAACAAGACTGGCTACGGCTACCGACTCAAGAACGGAGCCACCATCAGTCACCTCCTCTACATGGATGACATCAAGCTGTACGCTAAGCGCAAACGAGACATCGACTCACTGATCCACACCACCAGGATCTACAGCACTGACATTGGGATGTCATTCGGACTAGAGAAGTGTGGTCGGATGGTTACACAGAGAGGGAAGGTCATCCACACAGAAGGGGTCTCACTCCCAGAGGGAACAATAGCAGACATTGAGGACAGTTACAAGTACCTGGGAATACCACAAACAAATGGCAGCCTCGATGAGGTCACAAGGAAAGGAGCCACAGCCAAATACCTCCAACGAGTAAGGCAAGTCCTGAGAAGCCAGCTCAATGGCAAGAACAAGATCCGTGCGATAAAAGTCCTCTATATACATATATATATAATTAGCAGTTAAAATGGACAAGGCAGTTATATTTTTCTGTTAATGATAAAAACACCAAAAATGCCTGGATTTTATCACCTGTCCCTCCTGAACTCCTATCCTACAAGTCATGACTTCAGCTTTTTTGAAAGATAGAATTTAGTATGTGACTCAACCTTTGATAACCTAGTAATGTCTCCTGTGCCTCCAGAATCATTACATCATTTAAATTAATTTAATAAACAGAAATATGGATTTTTGACAGAAACACTTTGTAAGCTAAGATCCACACCTTGCTGCCTTTTTATTGTCCGCTGGGTTTTTAAGAATAGTTTTTAAATCTGCAGTGATAAACCTATTTTAAAGAACCAAAATCAAGTTGCAATAAAAGTAAGTAACTACAAACCAATGTCCAATTGACTATTTCTGGCAGAGGTAAATGGAAAAACAGTTTATAAACAAATGTACTCCTTCCAGATAAAAAAATAATTTCAGTGACTTCCAGTCAGGATTTAAATCCCTCAACAATACCTAGACTGCACTTGTAAAAGTTTTGAACAATATACATCCTGACAATTACTGGGTGTAGAATTATCTCTTGGTATTATTAGAGCTCAGTGCTGATTTGTTTTTAAATGTGTCCTGTCTTGTCTGAGTGCCAAGGAGAAGCCAACAGATTTACTTTCAGAAGTGGAGCATTACAGCTTTCGCATATCTAAAAAACTATTAGAAATTGTTTTGTTTTTTATTTCAAATGCAATGGACACGGAGACTGAAAAGAAATTGAAAATTGTGGCAAAATGTTTAAAGGAAAAGAAGGAGATCAGAGTAGAGGAGAGAAGGAAGGATAAAGAGAAGACAACACCCAAGAAGTCTGCCTCTACACCTGCAGAAATAGAGAAAAAAAGAGAATAGAGAAACCAGTGACAAACAACATATGCATATGTAACAATAACAGCAACATCACTAAAAAGTACATGGTACTAATTAACTAATTAATACAAGATGTATTTATTGGTAACCACAGCCCAATATAGTGTGTATCTGTAAACACCTGAATCCAAAACACCTGTGAGTGTGTGTGCACGCTTGTGCATATAAGGTTTCTCTATAGGAATGTTCAACAGGAGAAACAAGCCTGCCCCCCCCACAAAGACCTGAGGCAGACATCCCAAGGTCCCCCAGAGCCTGGGAGCCCTGGGAGGACCACTGCAGGGACAACTGCGCCCCCTCCTCCCAAGATAGGGGTAAAGGAGAGCCCAAGTGGAATCACCTGGCAGCAACAGCACAGATGCCCCAAGGGACTGGAGGGCCAACCCCCCCGGGGGTGCCAGAGCAGATCCTGCCATAGATCCAGAGACCCGAGATCCAAAGGCACACCACCCCCAAGCAGAAGCCTGAGAGAGCCAGGCCCCACCAAGCAGCCACCGATGATGAGCCAGCACATACCCAAGCACCCAGTCCCGGACATCGAGAACCACCACCACACTGACGGGCTGAATTTGACACAGTTGATCATAACATACTGATTAACAGCCTAGAAAATCGGAGGAATTATCTAGTGCTGTGTTAAACTGGTTCAGCTCTTATCTGGCAGACAGCCGTTCATTTGAATCATTTGGTAATTATAAATGTGTGCGAACAAAAGTTAGTTGTGGGGTTCCTCAAGGGTGCATTCTCATGTCACTTTTATTTAACATCTGATCCCACTCAAATGCTTAGAGATTATATTATCAGAGTACTACAGCATCCCCAACCCTATGTATGCTGATGACACAACTTTATATCTCCATTTCACTGTATGACCCTAATCCATTACACTCACTGAGTCAATGTGCCCATGATATCAACAAAAGGATAGGTCATAATTTACATCCATTTATCACAAATAAGACAGAAGCTATTGTTTAAAGTCTCAAAATCCAAGGTCTGAGATCAGCGCTCAACTAGAATCAATTAGGCTAAAAATCACAGAGCATGCAAGGAACCTGTGTGGAGCTTTGGACTTGGATCTAAAATTTCACAAGCACAAAATCTCTGTTACCACATCAGCCTACTTTACACTTAAATATATTGCCAGAATAAAGGATTTCATGTCAACACAGGACACAGAAAAACTAGTACGTGCCTTTAGTTTCAGTAGATCAGATGACTGCAACAGCGTCTTTACTGTTGGTGGTAAAAAAAAAAAAAAAAAAAAAAAAATCAATAATGCAACACTAGCTCCTCCAAAATTCTGCTGTTGGTCTATAAAACACTATATATGTGTTTATATATGTAAGTGTGTGTGTATATCCTTTATTTATCCAGGAAAAACATCTTGATAATTAACTAATCCAGGAAGTCATAAAAGAACCCAGGACATATCTAAAGCACAATTAAAATCAGTTAGAATCAGTTAAAATCAGAGTTCATGATTTAACAAGAAAGATATTGTGCAAAATGACAATAGGTGAGTTCCTGCAGCAATCATCATCACTGACCCCAAAGAACACAAAGGTCTGACTCACACATTTTTAAGATTTTTTTAACGAAATCTATGGGGGAATTTTACTGCCATAAGTCAAGAGCGTACATTTTCAATTTGAAAGCAGGATTTCATCTCTTTGCTTTGAAAACTTTCAATACTTCAGCTTACATTTTCGATTTGAAAGCAGGACTTCATCTCTTTGCTCTCAAAACTTGTAATGCTTGCACTCAAAACTTCTGATCCCTTTCAAATATGCTCTGTTCTTGCTCAAATTTTCTCCTCGCGCACAAACTCCTCTCTCTTCACAGATCAAATCTGCACTAGCAAACCCCTGCTGGCTTTCGAATTTTTTCTGCTCTCTGGTGGATCAAAGAGTATCATCGCCTAGCAACCGTTCCAGCCAACAGAATGACAGCAGGGGGCAGCATATTATTTTTTCCTGTTTCCAGGAAAGAAATCTATTAAGATTATTAATCTCTTTTACAATGGTGTCAGTCTACAGAAGGTGTTCAGCTGGGTTCTTACGGAAACAAGTTATTTTGCCCAAAATTCAGTCAAGTTAAATAACAGAGGAAACAAAACCCAACTTGCATTAAAATATTTTATTGGAATTTGCAGTAAAAAAAAAAATTACTGTATACATTTGTAGCTTATTTGGTGCATATTAAGTCTTTTCATCACATTCTAGAGTTTTTCAACTATGGTCCTCAGGCCACGCTCCCCTGCATGACTTGGATGTTTCGCTGCTCCAGCACACATGTAATCATCTGAATCAGGTGTGTAAAAGCAGGGGAACATCTCTAATATGGTGGGCAGTGTGCCTTGAAGAAAAGGGTTAGGAAACACCGGTTAAGATGTTTCAGAAAAAGAACATCATATCAACAGTCAAACATGGTGGCGGTAGTGTCATAGTCTGGGATCACTATAGTGTTTTAGAACCAGGATAACTTTCTTTAATTGATAGTACCATGAAATCTGCTCTCTGAAAGAATCTTTCTCTGATACTAAAAGCAGTTTGATAATCTGAAACATTCAAGTGAAAAAGAGAAAAAAAAAGACAGCGAGCATTTGTAAGGGTGCAAAACAGTTTCACTGCACAGTAAATAGAACAACTTCTATGACACAGCTGTTCAAATAGTTGACAAAGATGGTTGGTTCAGATCGACAGAAGTGAGACCGCATGTTACATCACATGTTCTGGTAAATGAAGTTACAAACCATCAAGTTTGCACACCAACAACCAAACACCGTAAGTAGGCCTAAGAATTGTGGTAGAAAATGGATGCAAAGTCTGATGCATCACATCTTTTATAATAAATTAATGTTTGGATTATTTACCAGGGGAAGACCTGGCACTATAAGAAGACAGCAGAGCCTCAATGTTAAAGCAACAAATTAAAGCAAAACCAGACTGAGTTATTACAAATGCTTGTTTGGAGGAGTGATAAGCAATATTGGTTTTTCTAAAAATAGACCCAGCAGGAAGCCTTGGTTAAAGCATGGAGGCACCAGAGTGAATGTTAAAAATTTGTCACATACAGAATTCATTAGTATGCGTATAAGGAGAATGGCTCCATGTTTTCACTTAGCTTAGTGCAGTTGTTTGCACAGGAAGTGACACAGACAAATAAAGGGACAAGCAAGCTGTCGAATAAAGGAAAAGAGTGGTCAGGATTGCTGCAGGCATATTATCCAACAAACATAATTGCAAAATGTATATAAAAACTGAAAATACACTCACTGGACGTGTCATTAGGTACACATGTTTAATTCCTTGTTCACAGAAATAGCAAACCAGCCAGTCATATGGCAGCAACTCAATTTATGCTTTTAGAAGTGGTAACTGAAAATTTCTGAACATCAAAAAGGGCATCAAAATAGGAAAGAAAGGGGATAAAGGGAATTTAAAGGAAGAAACTGTTGGTGGTGCAAGAAGGGCTGGTCAGAGTATTTCAAAAACTGGGTCTAGACCAAGGTCTATTGAGGGGAACTATATAAACCTCCAGAATGAAGGCGCCAAGTATCTGACACCCATTTCACCAAAATAGCTTGTTCTTTCGGTATGACACATATCTCGTTACCATAGGTAATGCAAGGCAGAAAAGCAGCTAAGAGGCTGATGGAAACTTTGGAAAAACTGCAGAGATCAACAAGCTCTGGTGGGAGAATCTGATGACAGGACAACTATTAGATTATATAGAGTCCCTTCCTACATGAATGACTCTTCATCTAATCTGACTGAGAACTTCATAGAAGAAGAAAAACCCAATATTTTACTTGATTTGTATCCATTTTGTAACTGAAATACCGGAGTTACAAAACTAATTATGGATTTTCCTACCCAAAGTTATCAGATGATCATGATCATCAGAGTACATTATCACAGATAATGACCTGTACCAGCTGCTTCTCTTTGAATTGGCTGCTTTACAGGATTAAGAAAGGGGACCTTCTAAGACATCCCAGCAACAGCAACCATGGTAACGTACGTCTGAGGCTTTAACTATCTAGAGATTTCATAAAGAAGCTCTCAGCACCTGCCTCTGTGCCATTTACTGATGGTAAAAATAGCTGAGCTTGGATTTCCTGGAATTCTTCCCCTGCAAAGGTTGTACCTGTTCCCAGTTTATGACCCCAGACACCATCTGATGATTACTTATAAAACAAATAACCTAAAGGGTAACCGGGACCGTCTTAATAATGTTTCTGGCCATTAAAATGTTTCCTTCTCAACAAACAAAGATTAGGACTTATCTTTACTTTGAACTGCTCAAAATCAGGTCAGCAACTCAAATGTGGGATGTTTTTCTGGTACAGGATTATTACAGATCCTGAAATGCTGAGTCACTTCAGCCTGAGGACTGAGTATGTGTGAACCTGTGCCAACATGTTCCCCTCCTGCTAATAAATTTCACATAGCCCTTTAAACTTTCAGCCTGTCTTCTACCTCTATCAAGTTATTCTCCCTTTTTCCCCAGTCACAGCTCAAAGTCCAATCCTGTTGTTAAAATACAATGGCTGCACGTGACTCGTGCACTGAAAAAAGATAAATCAGAAACTACCATCTGTGGAGTTAAACTGATGAATATGTCTGGGGCAAAACGTTTAGCCAGCCCTCCTTGGTTAAAACTTCTTCTTCACCTGAAAAAGTGAAGGATTGATTAGATTTCCAAAAGATCTAAAACATGTTTTTCACTCTCTTTAGTTAAAAAATAGCTATAATCTTAAGAAAAGTTTAGTTAACCTCCACACTTGCAACTAAGCTAAGAGGAGTTTAGTTCCTGATTTGAGGATTTTCACTTATTTTCCTTGATAAAGCTGCAGAATTTGTGGGATTCTTTGAAAATTTTGATTCTGCTGCACTTGGGAAGTCTAAACAGAGCCCTGGAATCATGTTCAGAACTCCTAGGGTCATAACAAAATATTCAGCAGTTTACTGTTGATTTTTTGATGTCTTTAGGATCATTGTTGCCCATCTATGACAGCCAATAGGAATAAGGCTGAGTGCTTTAGGAGGAAGCAACAGTAACTAGAGAAAACCCAAACATGCACAGGGAAAATATGCAAACACCATAAAAAAGACCCTATACTGAGATTTAAAACCAGGACCTTCTTGCTGCAAGTCAGCAGTGCTATGCAGCGTAAACTCAAGTGCTTTCCAGCAGAGTGTAAATCAGCTGGGAAGAGAGTCTCCATATCTAAGGCAACTGTTCTCAACCTGAAAAAAGGTGAACTGTTCCCTCCTGGCGAGGCCCCTGTCTCTACCTTAGACGGAGGAGTTAACGTATCCTGGGTCTTGTTTATAAGTGATGTTAGGATGGAGAGGCAGGCCTTATGGGCAATAGTGGACTCAGCCTTAAACATTAGGGGCGAAATGTCACCATCTGGTGGGAGCTCATGGTGGAGCTGCTGCTCCCGTGCATTTAAAGGTGTTAGCGGAGGTGCTTCGGCCATCTGATCAGGATGTCTTCTTGCCTTTTTCCTGAGATTTTCCAGGCATGTCCTACTAGGTGACACAGGGGGGAAGAACCTTTCAAGACAGGGAACCCCCAGAATGACCTAGAGACTGTTGATGAGGAGAGGGATATCTGGGCTTCCCTTGTAGTTCTGTTAGTATCTCAATCCAATCTTGGTATGTATAATCTATAGCAAGTCCCTTACACAGGTGTTGAGTCTGGTTATCTCAGCTCTTCTTGGCTCTCCTAGAATTGGACTTAGTAATATGCAGTTACCAGTGTTCCTTGCACTAACTTTGGAAAATTGGGAGAACCTTGTACAAAGGAAGGAGATAGTAGTTGAGCTCCAAAGGTATCCCACTGAGCACACATTTCAGCAGTCCAGTACAGATTGTATAGTACTTTGTTCCTCAGACTTGGGATCTCTGTTCACTTCACCTGAACAACAAACACCACTTATATTATGGAATGGGCCAAAGCATCATCCCCTACCAGCATCCTTACAACAGTCTGTGGTTAGGAGTGTAGACCAGTACTGCATCAGGGCAGAGATTAGAGCCCCGCAGAGTAAGGGGTGCTGAAAAGGTCATTGGAGTATCTATACCCTTTGTCTAGGATCAGTTTCAGAACTGCAGCAGGAACATCTGGACACTGTCAGCAACTCATCTAGTCCCCTCCAAAAAATTTCTGAACTGCTGCCTTCAGACAAACAGTATGGTACCATGAAAGGATTTTTACAGCCTTTTTATTAAATCTTTTGAAAGTATGTCATTTGCATTTTGAGAGTGCCAAGCAGTTTCCTAAAAGGTAGCTGACTGTTTAACAATGTTTGTGATGCATAAAGACTGCTAAAGCACCCTGAAATTATGCAGCTCCTGCATGTTGACCTGTCTTCCCTTCAACTGGTTTATTGTACTTTTTCCTAATCATCATAGGGTGACAATATGCTGTCAACTTTATCATTATGCATCATGCACATATAAAAAGTGTAATCATTTTAGATTTCCATCAACTAAAACGTTACAGAAATACCAAATAGATTTAAATGTGTTACAGGGGGGTGTTTAGAAACATTTGCCAGAATTAATAGGATTGTTGTCAATAATCTCTGCAGTACTGTAGGGTTGTGCCAAAATGTTTGGTAGTAATTTAGCAGCTTCACACTGTCGTTAAATTAAAAAGGAAAGTTTTGTGGTGTACATCATATACATTCAGTTCATCCGATTTTTAATACAATTGTTTTCAAAAATCCAGTTCAGAACCAGAACCAAATCTTGATCAGCCAACAGTGGGAGGAAACCAATCTGTTACAGAACTCTACCTTTGTGCCCAATTAATGAGAAGGTTGTCCTGATCTGGTGAGAGATTCTTACAGATGAAATGAGAAGAAATATTCCAGTATTATGGTATCACAGAATTTAAGCAACAATTTTTTTTAAATCTATCACTACATATTGGCAAATCTGACCTAAAAATCCAAAATGGCACACTCTTGTTTAACAGAAATCTAAAACTACAGTAAAAAATGCATTTAGTGTTTTTGAAACTGTAAATTTTTTAAGCCTTGATGAAAGTAGTCCATGCCTGTTAATTTTTATATCACACGTGCATGGTAATAATTAATAGCAGCTGGATGGTTTATTCCTGTCCTTGAGGCCAACACAAGATGCATGTTTTTAGTCGTCAAGATGCTAAAGGTCACTGAAAAGAAAAAGCAATAAAATTGTAATGATGAAAAAAAAATGACAAGATGACAGTCATCACTCGTTTCAGTAACAGTATCCCAAAATACATGTTTTCTTGACATCAAAACATACAGCCTCGTTGTGTATTCACCCATATATTGAAAGTTTTAGAGCAGTGAGCCTGATTGTCCCCATTTTACTCTCAGTTCTGTCTCCCACGAACAGAGGGGCATCAATCCTCCTCTTTGAGCGACTTCCTTCAACAAGTCAGGTACCAGTTTGGTGATGATTTACCAAAAGGAGGAGCAATCGAACAAGAAGACAAGAGGATAGTCTGTCCATCGTCCATCTACCTCCACATAATCTACTTGAGTACCATGTCTCAAGGAAAAATCTAAAACTGCCACTGCCAAAACCTGCAGCCATGGGTGTGTTTAGATATTTCTTTAATTCTTTAAAACTGTTTCTTCTTCCTGTCACATGATGGCACTATTATGCAGTAAACCTAAAAGGGTTGTTTTATTAAAGGATGAACAAATTACAGAAATTCAGACATCAGTTATGATAAAGAAGCAACCTAAACAGCAGCTTAAAAAGAGACTATGAGCCTAAATATCGTGAACAAAGCTGTCATCTTTCTCTCAGTTATTCATGTTTTCTATTTTTTCCTCCTTGAAGTGCCCTCTGTCAGTCAAAAACATTCTAGTTCCTTTTAATTAAAGACTGCCCTCACATTCCCCTAGCAGATTATGTATCTGAAGTAATGACTTTGGTTTAATCATGGCAGATCCGTCCACAACACTTCCTAAATACAATACATGATCACTGGCTGTTCACCAAGGCCTCTGAGACTGGGGCAATCAGAAAGAGACTGAGCAGGTGAAGCAGAAGCAAAATTCTGCAGAACAGCAAAGTTACCTTTGCTGCTCTGACCAACCCACTTCCTCTCCATCTCTCCTGAGGGAATATCTTTCTGATCCAACTCCAGAGTGAAAAAAATGGGCAACATGACAACGGAGATCGTTGCCTTTCTTCTAACCATCTCTGGGTGGATCTTGGTATCGTCCACAGTGCCCACAGACTACTGGAAGGTGTCGTCCGTGGATGGGACGGTTATCACAACAGCAACCTTCTGGTCTAATCTGTGGAAAACATGTGTGACTGATTCCACAGGAGTGTCCAACTGCAAGGACTTCCCATCAATGCTGGCTCTGGATGGTGAGTTAGTGACTGAACGCTGTGACTGCACTGTTTCACAAGAGCTAGAAACCAAAACCATATTGAGATATTTGATTGTGTACTTGGGAACATCTTTCTGAAAATAAATTAGCAATTGGGAAAATTCAGAATATTTTCTTTTGATGACAAGTTATATTTTTTTTAAAGCAGAAGCCCACCTGGAGCATGTGTCAGGGAAATAGGTGTGCTAGACCAATATGATCTCTCAATGTCGTATAAACCAATATGATAAAGTCTGACAAGCATACAAGGTCATTTGTGACCAACCAGAAGATATTAAGGTTGAGACAGCACCATCTCTTATCAGTCTGAAATTTGAAGGGTCTTTAAATATATCTTAGCTGGTTTGTGCATTGGTCCATTTTTCAAGGTTCAAAATGTTGTTTTATCATTGCATAACGATGGGCACAGTAATGTCTGCACAGGTGTTTGCTGTAATGGATCAGTTTGCCCTTTCGCCAATTCATACTTCCATTTTGTACCTGTAAACAAACCACTTCATATCCATGTACATAAATCAATGGATCTTAGGTTCGTTTTTTGTAGTTAAGCATTTTTTGAAATTATCACGATAAAAATGCTCAAATCTGACATCTAAGATGCTACATTTAACCTTGTTTCCAATTTGACTCATAAGTTATGACAAATTATGACCCTTGATCAAACTAAAATCACCTCCTGATGGTGAATATCATTTATTGGAGTCACATATTCACATTTCCTAACAGTAAAACAAAGAAAAAGACCTTAAACAGTTGGTTATCAATGTGGCTATCAAACGTCTTTCTTGCTGTATAAAACGTCTTGTGGCAGACAGCTTTATCTCCTAAAAAGAGTACGAAACATCCCAAAATTTCAACTGTCTAAAAATCAAATAAGCAGCACTGCTGGAGAAAATTTACCAGCAAAAGTTTAGCAAAAAGGGCAAGACGACCTGTCTATAGTGGAATTTTGTCCAGTGTTTGGTGCTACAGAAATATTTAGAAAATATAAGTATATAAAGCTATTGATATCACCCTTGTTGTTTTCATGCTAAACATTAGCTATAGCTAACAGCTAGACTCAATTCTATAAACTTCATTATTAAAGTCTGGTAATACAGAAGCCCCTTGGAAAAGTTGTCTTCCTGTGAACCTGTTGACAGCCCAGTCTTTGATGCTAAAGAAATATTAAAATGGTTAATATCACTTTCAATCCTAAGGTGGAAAAAAGAAAATGCATCTTGTATATCAATACCAACCTTATGTCGTTATGCTAAAGATGGTACAATGGCAGATTTGAGAAGTTTTCTTTAACATATCTAGATACTTTCAGTCGTTTTGGTAAATTTATATAAATGTTAACATTTAAATAAAATAGTTGAATAAGGTTTCATTATCTGGGCTTTAATATTTTGTTGAAGCACCTTTGTCAGCAATTACAGCCTTGAGTCTTCTTGGCGATTCTTCTACAAGGTTGGCACAGGCGTCCTTGATTACCTTCTACGATTCTTCTTCGCAGACTCACTCAGGTCAGATGGGTAGCATCAGTCTTTCCAAAGACTTTCAATTAGATTTAAGTCCAGGCATTGGTTGAGTCACTTAAGGACATTCACTTCATTTCTTGGTTTCTGCTTTAAAAGTCAGCTGTGAGACCCCTATATAGACAAATGTGATTCATTATAAATCCTGTTCAATAAACTGAACATACAGTTGGACTCCAGTCAAGTTGTAGGAAGATCAAGGACAATCAGTGAATATCAGATGCACCCAAGCCCAAATTTAAGTGTCCTAGCAAAGGCTGTGAATACTTCTGTTTAAATGTTACTATTTTGTCCAACAACTTACAGCTTATATTCAGGTGTGTCGGGGTTTGATGATTGCGGCCATATGCCTGGGCTTCTTTGGTGCCGCTTTGGCTTTGCTGGGAATGAAGTGCACAAAAATAGGGGGCTCAGAGACCACCAAGGCTCGCCTGACTGTCCTGTCGGGGTTCCACTTCATTCTCAGTGGTGAGTATTGACATATGAGCAGTAATTCATTCAGCATTGCTATCCATCCATTGGAAATTAATTGATGTTATCTTAACAGGCATCTGTTGCATGACGGCATGTTCTATATATGCACGTAGGATCACAACAGACTTCTTTGATCCCCTGTTTGTTGCACAGAAGTATGTATTCAAGATCATAAAACATTTCAGCCAAAATTCGATTCAGATGAACGTAAGACCAGTCAGGATTTTTATTTTTTCCTATGTAGGTTTGAACTGGGAGCAGCACTCTTCATAGGCTGGTCTGGATCCGTTCTTTGTATTTTAGGTGGACTTTTATTGTGTCTCTCCCTTTCTGAAAGCTTCAGCTTAAGGTCAGAATCATTAAGTTTTGCAAACACAATATAAAATATGTAACCACTTTTACTTAATGGTGACAATTTAATCGTTCAGATTGTTTTTCTAATTTTTGCAGAGGCAAGTACTGTTACACAGGAGCACCGTCATTTAGGACGACAAACAACGAGACAACCAACAACCTGCAAATGGAACCACGAGAGCCAAGGAAACAGTTTGGAAGAAATGCTTATGTCTGAAACAATCTGGACTCTCTTCTTTCTTAGGTTAACTGCATAGATTTCCATCTTTTATGAAATAATATTTCAATAACAGTAGTAAACAGAAACACACTGTACATAACTGTGAAAAAGTATTTCCACGTGTACAAATGTCTTCTACTTTTGTGTCAAACAAATTTAAATATCGGACAAAGATAAGCTGACGATTTCCTTTATAAAAAGAAAAAAGCTAACCAAACCCACCTGGCCTGATGTGTAAATGTAATTACCCTCTTTGTTAAATGATGTATTAACTGTGATGAACCACTTTTTTTCTGATTATTATCAGATCAACAAATCATTTAAAATGAACCTGTCTGACAACATGAAGTAGGCTAAAAGATCTCAAAAAGCAACACATCATGTCCTGATCTAAAGAAATTCAAGAACAGATCAGGAACAAAGTGATTGAAAATCTATCAGTCTGAAAAGGCTTACACAGATATTTCTGAGACTTTGGACTCCGCTGAACTGCAGTGAGAGCCGTTCCCAGGCTGGAATCCATGTTTCAAATCAAACACCTGACAGATGTAACACCTGGCATCTACTCAGAAAAGTTAAGATCACCCACAAATTCACTATACATGGACGGTAAATGTAAAAATATTTCAATAAAAGCTTAAGGCATCGACTTTTACAAGACTCTATCATCACCTTAGCATTTGTTAATTGTGTAGAGAATTTTTAAAGTACATTACAGTCAGTGGTAAGAAACAAATTGAAGGTCCTCAGCAGTTGTTCATTTTTAATATCTCACCAGAATAACTACGTCAAAAGCCATCTGAACTGAGCAAAGAACAGTTCTTTCATCTCTGCTATGAGAACATTCATTGCTCCCGGGAACTCTCATTACCTTGGATTTACCTCTAATTAGAACAGTACAAAGACCCTATGGTGTAACTCTGGGAACCATGGCACAGTGAGGTCCTGGTGAAATTACCAATAACTAGCAGTTCTAGCCCAAGGCACAGTTGAGAGTGCTTCAAGCAGCTCCACTCATATCAGTAGTGTTATTACATACTTCATGTAAAGGTCATAACAACAGAAGCATACTGTTTAGAGTCGTATCAAACACAAGATGGAATCGTAAAACAAAACACCAAGATGTATACCTGATGAGAGATGTTTGTGTTACGTTGTACGTCAAGTTTAAAAAAAAGTAAAGTTGAGGGAGTGTTATATTTAAGGGGTGCTCCATTATTTTACATGCCAGAAATCTGAAATACATAAACCAAACCAAACAGAAATTAAATAAAATTTTTAGAATCTGGTTTTCTGCCATTATTGCTTAATTAAATCAGTGCAAATGTATATCAGAAAATTAATGAATACGTTTAAAGTGAATATTGATCTTTCTACTAGGAGGACATACAATTAAATCCACGACTATCTCATGAAGCAAAACATATTATTGGAAAGCAGAGTTTCAGTAAGTGGCACCTTTAACATCATTATGGAGGGATTCTGGGCCACTTTTATTTACAAAATTATTTGAATTCAGCCACAGATGGAGAGGTTTTGAGAATTAATGTAGTGTTTTAGGTCCTGTCAGTATTTCAATCTGATTTAAGTCCACAGTTTGACAAGGTTAACCCCAAAACTTTTTTTCTTTATGCATTTAAATGTGGATTTGGTGGTGTGCTTTGGATTAATATCTGGTACATTTACTTCACACCGGGCCAGGTTAGTTAAAACATCACTTAAAAACTCCGTTTTGTATTTACTCAGGTAATCACTGTCTGACATTAAAATTTGTTTGATGATTTGAAACATCTTTGTGCAACAAAACAAAACCACAAGAGGAAAAAAAAAAACAAAAAAACAAAAATAGTTTGAGATAATTTCTTATTCAATGCTTTATATTCAGACACTGTTGCTAAACTATAAATCAAACAGACTGTACAATTTAAAAACCCTTACACAATAGTAAGTTATTTAAGAATATTTTGCATTAATTTGCATGTTTTCCTGAATCTGAGAGAAATTTGAGTAGATGCATTAAGTCCTATGTAATCGGATATTTGCTTGGATAAGCATTTTAGTCCAGATTCTAATCTGGCTGCTTTTAGCAGTGGGAACCAGAGCGACTTTTGTCTCCCACCTACATTTTAAAAAGCGCCTGACATGGTAAACACTCCTTCTGCACAGCATCAGACCAATTCACCTGCTCGACTCTCTTTGAAGACCTGTTGAATAGAAGACCGATTTTAACATCTGCTTAGTCTTGGACATTTGACCAGATGTTGGAGATAGAAAAATTTGTTGGATGAGAAATCTAGAGGGGAACCCACTTGCAGAAGCCTAAAGATGAAGATTAGAGTGGTCCAAATCTGGGGATTTTTAATGACTGTGTTAGGCTGGATCTTTGTGGCCTGCACTATGGCTATGGAGGGCTGGAAGATAGCCTCTGTTGGTGGCATGGGTGGTTCAGCCATCATCAAAGTGGCCTGGCACTGGTCCAGCTTATGGAGAAAATGCTTCACAGATTCAACTGCAGTCAGTAATTGTTATGACTTCCCTGTGCTCTGGTCAGTGGAAGGTAAGTAAACACATATTGATGTACTTCGAACTGTAACCACTCTGTTTGCAAAGCTCCTGTAGAAATATCTGTTTCTTTCTGTGATTAAAGGGTCCATTCAAATAGTGCGAGGCCTACTGATGGGAGCTCTTTCTCTGGGTATGCTGGGGTTTATACTCAGCTTGTTGGGTATGGAATGCACCTATATTGGGGGTAAAGACCCTTCAAAGTACAAGAAGATCTTCGCAGGTGGATGGTGCCACATCATCAGTGGTAAATGTTTTATATGTGGGAAATTATTTAATTAACTCAAAAGTTACATATGACTTAATAATAAATCCCATACCTTCACAAGTTTGATGTTTTCCCATTTTGTTTCAAAATTCTGTCCCCACCTTTGAATTTTCCCAAAGGATTCTGGTGACAACACCCACTTGAGTTGCTTAGGCTGCTAATAATAAGACTACCAGCTCAGACTTTACAATAGTTACTAAAATGATTAAAAACTTGCTAAAATACTGATATTTTAACATACCAACCAAGAAAAGGATGTTCTATGTATTTTGATTGTTTTGTTGTGCTAGCACAATGGCAGTAGAAGCTGTTCCAGTACTTTCCCTAGAAGCACAGGGATGCTAGCTTGCTCTAGCAGTATTTGACTACTTTGAATCAAACATTTCTTTAACAGATCAAAATATGACCAAACTATTAAAGATAAAAAAAAATAAAAAATAAAAAAAAATTATAATTCCGCATTAATTGTGGTCAACATACTAATCAAGAAAAGGAAAAGCAAAAATTTTACTTGTGATAGAATTCTAACAATAGAAGTACTGCAAAAGCTCTGAAATGGCCAGAAGCTAGCAGGCAGCTACCAATACTAGCAACTCCAATTTGACTTTAGGTATATATATATATGAAAAAAAAAAAAAAAAAAAAAAAAAAAAAAAAAAAAAAAAAATTAAGATTATTTATGCAACTTTTGTTTATGCAGTATCTCTTAATATTAAATTACGCATCTTTGAATCTGATTTTTTTTTTTTTTTTTAACTCCTACTGTAGACAAGATATCAACTAAGTGCAATAACTGCTCATTCTGTGCTAGGTTTTGCACAAGGTCTCTTTAGGTGACTGTATTAACATGAACGCTTAACGATATCCACTTCTGATTGACATTTTAGAATTTTACTAAATTGCATTATGAATGGATAAAATTGAACTATTATGAGGTGAAAGGTAAATGGCCATTTTCACAAAAGTGAATGGATTAAATGAAATTATCTATTAGATAATCCAGCGTTACGTTGTTGTACGAGATGTAAGAACTGAGTTGTGATAGGCTGTCCATTGAAAACTTTGTGCACAGCATGTAAGCTTTCAATCCTCCTTTAGAGTTCATGAATGCCAAAATTAGAAACTTTATATCTACTAAACCCAACTGGTATAAGAAATTTGACAAAGTCTCTCGACTGGATACTCCATTAATAGTTTTCAACATGATTTTCTCTCAGGTGTGTTGTCCACATCTGGGTATGCAGTGTACTCAGAGTACGTCTTAGTCGACAACAACAAGATTGTCCCGACTGGACTCAGGTAAGTTAACAATCCTAACCTAACCAAACAAATGTCAATATATTGACCATCCTACATTTGACGCTGTTACTTTTCACTATAAATTTGTTATCTTTTAGGTTATTTATTTGAAATTTTTTCAATACAGGTAACACCTTTGTATATTATTCTCAAATTATATCCCTTTACCTATTTTCAGCTTTGATCTTGGAACACCAATATTCCTTGGCTGGGTGGGCTCAGCCTTTCACATGGCTGGTGGTTTTTTCTATCTGTGGTCTGTGTGCAGACCGCTCTGCGGAGGAGGAGAAAGGTCAGTATGGAGTCATTACCTGCTACGGTGCGATCCAGTTGGAGTTTCAATACAGTACTCATCTCCACAAAGGCATAGCTAAGAGTTTAACTGGAAAGAACCAATTAATAATAAAAGGCACTGTAAAAACACAGGATGCAACAGCTACGGTGGGCACATGGTTGGGAATTTCAGGAAACCAGATATTGATTTGACTTTACTGTAGTTTGGAATTGTAATAGTTTAGTTCAGAATTAAGTGCCATAAATAATAGCCATACCCCTTGAACTTTTCCATGTTTTGTCACGTTCCAAACTTTTTTGCGATTTTAAGTGATAGAACAACAAACTACTGCATAAATACCACATAGCTGGAATTTCTTTGACAAAACATAATGAAAACTGTGGTTTTCATATGTATTTAGTTGGCTTTTACTCTGACACCCCAAAATAATTCTTGGGGTATCAGCTGCCTTTGGGTGTTCACTAGTTGGTGAAAAGAGACTATCCATAATCCTATAATCTAACAGAGCACTGTTCAATCTATCAGGAATTGGAAAGAGGCAAAAAGGCAAGAAGTTAATGTAGTTGAGTTAATGGGAAGATGAATGGAGCAAAATACGAGGCATTCCAGAGGAAAACTAGTTAAAAGCTGGAAAAGACTTGAAATTGGGTTGGATGTTCACCTTCCAGTTGGAAAATGAGAAAAGATCATTTTCCAGTTTTTCCTGTTGAAAATGTTGAAAAAGATGCATCATTTTGCTATTACTTCATAGTTTTGCACTACTTTGTGTTGGTCTATCCAGATTCAAAATGTTTTACTAACCAAACACTACATGACAAAGTAATCAGGGGTAAATTGAACAAAAAACACTAGCATTTTGGCTCTTTTGTTTGCACTTTGTGCTTCCTGTGTGCTTTAGGATGTGGGTTTATTCATTTTAAAACTTATCCCCTCTTTTTTTTTTTTGGTTTTTTTTTTTTTTTGTTTAGAGTAATCAAGATAAAACCACAGCCAGACCTGGAGAAAAACAAGCCCACTACAGCTCCTTCTGCCGTATCAGAGGTCACCTCCAATACAAAACTCTCTTCCATCTCTGAGCTGACGTCCCGGTCCGAGCGCTCAGACATATCCTCCTTATCTTCTAAATCAGCACGCACATCCAAATCTGGGCGCACAGCAAGGTCGGGGCGGTCATCCATGACAGGACGGACCACCAGATCAGATGTAACCTCCGAATATGGTTCAGGATCCAGATCAGGATTTGGATCTGAGTTTCAGTCAGGCCTGTCAGAGTCCAGCCTTTCAAGTCTGTCAGAATCAAGCCGCAGCAGCCGAAGCAGCCGAAGCAGCCGAAGCAGCGGCAGCAGCCGCACAGTGTCCTCACTGTCCGGCAATTTGAGAAGCAGAGCCACACCATTTGTCAAAAACTCCTATATTTGAACTGATGAATCAAATGTCAAATGTTAAAATTACAATGTTATAATCAATTCTGCAAATGTTTCTGATATAAAGCCAAATTCTGATAAAGTTACTAGACGCAAGATAACTAAATCATTAGCTGCTGGATGTTAGCTGTTTAATGTTAAGCATGCAGAATTGACTTTGATATGCTAAGTTTTATTTTAATGCAGTAATTATTCCCCTGTAATCTGAAACCTCTGGTAGCTTTTAAAAAGAACAATAAAACAAAAGGCTAATTCACAGTTAGCTGTAGCCAAAGTTGGAAAAAAAAAAAAAAAAGTCTGGCCTTCTCTTTCTGAACATTTTAATTTTGTGTTGTCTTTGTACTTTAAACAGTTTTTGATTTTTAAGTCAGGAGTAAAACAAAAATGCCCCTCGATGTCACAAATCTGATTGGTTAAGTCAGAACATTCCTGCAGTCAGCGTCCAATATGGCTGCTGCACATACAGAATGTGGTGGAAATTGCCGGTGTAGGGACTCCAGTGGATCGTTATCCCAAGATCCGAGCACAATAATAGGTTCAACAAACTTAATATTAGCCTGTTTATAATTGAAAACAAGTCTGTTCAAAATCTGCACATTGTGAAGTTTTGTTGTTTGCTACACCAATTTCAAGATGCTACTAACGCAATAGATTGTGTTCTTGCTGGAAATATACATTTTATGTTGAAAACAACTTATTGTGAATGTTTTAAAGATTATATACTGACTGCTTATAACTACTCCACATAACCCCATTGGAAAAACTAGAAAATCAGTTTCCCTTTCATAAAAATGACACCTGTTGAATTTTTTGACAATGAAAAGCTTTACTAGTGGATGTTTTGTAATAATAAAGTCTAAAGAGCAATTTAAGTGTTTGTTGGCTTTAACCGAGTTCAACACATGGAATATTCTAATTCTTTCATTCAAACATTATTTCTAAAAGACCAATTTGAAATGTTATGACCTTTAGACAACAAGTAAAATACCAGCATCCAAGTCAGGTTTGGTTGACAGTAAACAAAGCTTCCTTAACTGTGATGTTATTCAGACATTCAAGCAAACGCGCATACAGCCTCAGAAAGGAAACTTCATCTGGAAGAAACACTTTTTAAAAAAAAAATTAAAAAATTTATTGAATTAGTGGTGGGCAGCCTGCTTTGCAAGGTAGGGTTTTAACCAAATTCATAATGACTTATCAGCTTTGTTTCCAATTTCTTCCAGTAAAAACATATTTTTAACTGCGACATTGGACGAGAACAGATGTCCAAGAAGCTATGTTGTATATTAATAGATATCTACAGTTAATGATGTGGAGGAGAACGATTCAGATCCTAGGTCTGCTGCTCTGCATACTGGGCTGGGCCTTCGTGGGCTGCACTCTTGCTATGGACCACTGGAGGTAGGCATATAAACGCTCAAGAAAAAAAAAAAAAAAAATCTTTAATTCATCACTACTACCTGCCTACGAAGATATGTCCGTCCACTTAAAAGTGATGACGATTTAATCAAAAAAGCAGCCAAGAGGCATAAGGTAACCGGAGGAACTGCAGAACTCCACAGCTCAGGTGGGAGAATCTCTGGACAGGAGAGCTAATAGTCGAGCCTTTAAATCTGGCCCTTATGGATGACTGCCAAGAAAGTCGTCCTGTATCCAACTTCGGTATGACTCTGACGTCAACACCTTGTGTAGAAATAACTTCAGTAACATAAGTAAATTGTTGCAATTTATTTACCACAAACTCTGGTTGAGCAACTTCAGCCTCTATATACCAAGTTTGGTCTGAAATATCTCTAAGTTCACAAGAGAGCGCTAGCTGGTGTTAGCAAGTGGGCAGGGCTAATGCTGATCCTGTTTGAAGTCTGTGGCAGGCAGCTTCCACCACCTGGAACCACAGTGAGCTCTCTTATGAACTTATTACATATTTCAGACAGAGATATAGAGGCTGGAGTTGTAGTTAAAAAGAAAAAAAATTACAGCAATTTATTGAAGTTATTTCCATACTTTCAGTAAAAATACTGACCCAGTCATAGAAATCTTGGAAGGAGTTGGCCAATCAGACATTAGGGTCTCTATAGAAGCAGCCCTAATCCCGCCCACTGAGTTTGATACATTTAATTTAGGCACATATAATTAATTATATATTTGACAAATGATTTCTATATTTATTTCCAGTTGAAAAACAAAGAAAAAAAAATGGCACATTAAATAATTACATGGCACTTTTCACTCTCCTTACTGTCAAGCTCTTTCAATCTGATAGTTAAAGGAGCATTCCATCCACACTGTTCAAGCTTTTCTGTCTCAAGCGTTCGAAGAACTGGGAAACGAATGATAATAAAATTTTTTTTTTTTTCCATTTCTTCAATTGAAAGTGGCTCAGCTAGGCGGTCGAGGGGGCTCATCAGTAGTGGTGACAGCTTGGTACTGGTCTGACCTATGGAAAGACTGCTATGAGGACTCCACCGCCGTAGTGAACTGTGTAGACTTTGGGGTGCTGTGGACAGTCAAATGTAGGTACATGGCACATAAAAGAGGTAACCGGATTTCTTCGGTAAAGAGCATTATAGTTTTTCTTTTTCCAACTTGCCAGCGTACATCCAGGGAGTCAGGGGTCTCCTGCTGACGGGGCTCTGCCTCGGTTTGGCTGGGACCGTGCTCTCGTTTTTTGGGATGGATGCTGATGGCGGCGTGCGCTTTCCAGCTGCTGGGCTGTAAGCGGGATCTGTTCTAGAAAGCCCGAGCTGTTGTGAAAACAGCTCCTCGGAACGCCTGCTCACTGGTTTGTCTTGTTTTTCTTTCTGTGTGTCATCAACTTCTACTGGAGCAGGCACCTCAGACGTGGCCGGTTACTGTTTATACATAAACAAAGTGACTTCAGCTTTCTTACACAGCAAAGCGGATCCATCAAAACTGAGGTAAGGCAACCCGTTACATAAAGAACATCAAGAATTTCAATAAAACGGCTTTTTGCAATAATATCTCCTCAGCTATGAGGTTGGACCACCCCTCTATCTCGGTTTGGTGGGGAGTCTTCTCCTTTCACTTGGCTGTACACTTCACTGTGCAACTGCATGCAGAGCCATCCATCCAGAAAGGTTTGTTTACTTATCTTTAAAGTAAAAAAAAAAAAATTAAAAATTTCACATTAGTTTTTCATGTTTCTTCCTGGATACTCTCTGTTGCAGACCTGCTCCATTTCCTTCCATCAGACAGGACGAAGAAAGAAATGTGTTCCCAGAAAAAATGCACATGCACCGACTGAGGATTCCTTCCTACAAGCTGGCTGAAGTTGTCACTGTGTAGAAAAACTGCAGAACCTCCGTCCCAGCCTCATACCTTACAGCCTCCGTCTGGTTTTCCCTGGATCGTCTTCCTTTTAGCTCCAACAATATTCCTATCAACTCTGCCCATTTTCAATGTCACTGCTGAGAAAAAAAAAACAAAAAAACAAAACACCCCCTCACAGCATGATGCTGCCGCTACCATGGTTTCGCTTTATATACAAATTTTAATTTCAGAATTTTTTTTTTTTATTTAAAAAACGCAGTTTTAAACAACGATTTAAGTTAAAGTCACTGTTCATGATTCAACTATAATTAAGAGACTGGAACATTTTTAAAAACGCCATATTGTGTTTACTCTGCTTATCTTTGATATTAAAATATATTTGATCTGAAATGTGTGGCAAAAAACAGAAGCTGTATTCCATAGGTCTATTTTTGATTGCTTGTGTTTAATTATTTCTGTGCAGCCCATTGAGGTAACTTTTGTTTGTAGGGAAAAAAAATCTATATAAATAAAAATGACTGATATTGACAATTTACATTGGATTTCAATAAACTATAAAGAAAAACCATTAAGAGAGTGTTTCACATTAAACTAGCATTCACATTTAAGAATATTTTACCATAAACATGATCAAATTTCACCTGGGTATTACTCTAAATGACAAAATGCACCGTTATATCGATTATGTTATTAGTTTTCCTGCTACAACTCATCATCGGTGCTTCTCAACCAGGGGTCTGCAACCGTTACACTCCAAAGCGCCATTTTGGCCTAAAGTCAAGCCAAATAAAGCTTAAGAGCCGTAAATATTACACGACCTTTTGGAAAAAGTAAAACTGATCATTTTTGAGAAATACCTACGTCAAGTAAATGTGTTGTCATTTTTCAAGAACCACTGTTTTATTGCTATATTTAGGTTTTAAGACAAAGGTTTTAACGGTAGAACTTGAATGGGATGTTAATATTTAAGGAAACATGTAAAAAAGCTTCTAGTTTCCAATATACAGACAAGAAAAACATCTAAATAAATATTTGTATTTTTAGTGTAATTCTGTTGTGGAACTCCAATGCAATTATTCCATTAAAAAAAAAAAAAAAAAAAAAAAACTGAAAAACTACTAAAACTGGAATTTATTATTATTATTATTCTATCTTTATAAACATTAATTGGTTCTTTATCATTTTTAGCCAAAGTCTTTTGAGAGCCATTGTGGGAGGTCCAAAGAGCCACAGGCTGCAGAACCCTGTTCTAAACAGATGGACAGTTGCATTCTTATTATTCCAGTAGGTCATCTTTATAAAGAATGAAATCTAAAAATGTTGATGATGAAAAGAAATAGACAAGTAAGGAAGCTTCTAGAGCGGTGGTGTAATACAATCCCTTCACCCAGCTGGGAACATGAAGGATGCTCACTTGGCAAAACCATCTCAAAGATAAGATGAGACAACCCAAAGCATTGCGGGTCTATTACCTCACCACACAGCAGTAATGACACAGTCCCAGTTCCCACAGTAACACATTATTAGCCCTTCAGTTCTGTTTTTAGTTGAGAATCAGCACCGACCATGGAGTATCGGATGGTGATTATGTACGTGGAGATTGGCTGCTTTGTAACCAGCTTGTGTGGCTGGATCCTGGTGTGCTCCACTCTTCCCACTGAGTACTGGACGTTCTCTGAGGTGGGCAGCATCGTCCTGACCACCTCCAACTACTACTCCAACCTGTGGAGAGACTGCATCTCGGACACGACGGGGGTTTCCGACTGCAAGGACTACCCGTCCATGCTGGCCCTGCCTGGTGAGACCTCTTTTTTTTTTTTTTTTTTTTTTTTTTTTTTTTTTTTTTTTTTTAAATAAAAGTAGTATGAGTTGAGTTTAACTGAGACTGGGTGAAAATCGTCCCATACTTCTTTTTTAGAAGCAACTCTAAGTAATTTAGATTTAACCTTTCGTTTCCACCATATTGCCTCTCAGTGTACCTGCACGCCCTCAGAGCACTCGCGGTCTCTGCCGTAATCACAGGCTTCTTCGGAGGGGTCCTCACGCTGATTGGGATGAAATGCACTAAAATTGGTGGGACAGAGATTACCAATGCAAGGGTGACATTTTCTGGTGGTATAACCTACTTAGTTTCAGGTAAAATTAAAAAAAGAAAAAAAAAATGATAAAACTTCCAATCTTGTTAATTAAATGAATGATTTTTCGGTAGGATTCTGTGGGATGATCACATACTCCTGGTGGGCTAACAGGGTCGTAACACAGTTTGTGGATCCGAACTTCAAGGCCCAGAAGTGAGTGATGCTGAAGTACAGAAAGCCTCATTAGAATAATACCGAGAGAAATGTTGAAGTTTGAACTAAATAAAAAGTGCATTAATATGAGTTCTCTGTCACTCTCCAGATTTGAGCTGGGTGCTGCTGTTTTCATTGGCTGGGGAGGCTCCATTCTGCTCATTAGTGGGGGGACAGTGCTCACTTACTTCTCTGGGAAAGAAGGTCTACCATCCAGGTGAGGCGACATTTCTGATCTGAAATGATTACAATCTGTAAGAGTCTGGAAGAACATCATGTTTCGGTCTCTGTTTTCCATTACAGCTCATCTAAAAAGCCACGAAAGCCGGCTTCTTATGCTACTGTCCGTACCAGACGGACGTACATGCGGCCGCCATCATCCAGAGTGACGCTAGTGCCGCCGCTGTATTATTCAGACGGGAGGAGTCAAACAACCAGTGGGACAACAAGGAGTGCTCCCATCCAGAGTCGAGACACCTTTGTTTGAGCTAAAAACACAAAAACAGAGAGTGACTGAGCGGGTTCTGGGGAATGATGGTGTCGTCTGTTTGCAGAAGTTACATTTTAAGAGCTTAAAGAGAAATAAAACTTTGTTTGACTGGTCAAAATTTACTCTTTGACTGTGACTGCAGGATTTTTTTTTTTTGTTGTTCAATCACTACAGTTTCTAAAGGCAACTTCTGATGAAATGTTGAGTACTTCCCAAAAGTTCTGTTTCCCATTGAGAATACGCATCTGGAAAACTACAGTTGATTCTGAACACAAACAAGTCCAAGGTTTAGCATTTTAGATTACCACTAACAAGTAAAGCTAACTGATGAAATCATACTTGTATTTAATCTGTTAGTTTTACTTCAGAAATGAAAGTATTTTGCATTCATAACAATCCATTGCCCAAACCTTAGATTCTTTTGTTTTTGTAGTCTTTCTTCTGTGTCCATGTTCTTATTTTTTTTTTTTTTTTTTTAGATTCTCTGAAAGCTAAAGTAAATAGCAAACTGTTTTTCTGTTAAGCAACTACAACAAAAAGCCCTAAAGATTGAGTTCAAATTTGGATTTCTAATGTTCTATATTGAATCAAACCTTGAGATATGTGCAATTTTAAGCTATTCAGAACTTATCTGTATTGAAGGAACTTGATTAATTTGATTTCTCTTCGCTGCACTGTTATTTTTTGTAAATTAAATTTTTTATTGTGGTAAAATACAAGTAAAGACTTTGTATCTTTTTGTCTTATTTTTTGCTTAAGTGGGGAACTAAATGTGCACAACTCTACCTCCAGTTGTATTATTTTTAAAGAAAAAAAAATCCCACATAGTCCACAGTAGTAAATTAGAGCTGAAAACAAGTTATAATCAATCAATAAGCAAATATTTATTTATTTTCCTTATTTTAATTGTCCAGCATTAGAAAAAACAATGGATCTGTGGAAATCTCTGTCTTTAAAAAAATCTGTTTTTAACAGGTTCGTGATGGCCAGAGGAAGTGAAGTGATCTACACTCTAAACAAATAAAACAAACATTTTAGAAAGTTCTTCCAGAAAAGTTTATATTCACAAGCGCGCTTGTACCCGGATGTTTGGACAAATGTCAACATTTGAAATGTGTATAACTTTGAAAGATGACATCCTGGGAGCTTCATTTCAACGTGATTCAACAAAGAAACAGTGTAGAACAACTTAAACATTAGTTAACAAAAATTAAAATCAAATAAAAGCCTCCAGCCTTGTTACTTTCATTAAGAATTGTCACACACATCGAAGTGCCACAGGTCTCCCGAGGTAAACTCATGAATGTCCTGCGTTGCAGTGTGTCTATGATTCGAATATTTTTAAGACTACTATGAACGAAATTTAAGGCCGGTATCACGACAGAGATGTACAAAAGAAAATAGCATATTATATATAGTAGCCCCAAGCTTTTTTTGCCCAGAATGCACGTAGCATCAAAAGGGTTGGGAACATAAGTGGGGAAGAGAACAGCATCCAGTCAAGTAGCTATTTATTTGTACTTACTAATGATAGACCCAAAAAAGCTAGCTAACTAGCAAGGGTTTATTAGCATCAAGTTAATGCTAGCCTCAACCACCTCGAGTCACAAAACATGACGATTCAAACTTTTGCCTGACAGAAAAGTCTCACGAGAAAAATAAACTACTCCTGCCACGATAAATTTAAGACGTGTGATTAACGTATTTAAGCCCAACCTACATTTTTTAAACATGAATTTAATACATTTTAAGCCTTTAATTTTACATACACAAATTAAACACTTTTTCCGCTGAGAAAAAGCCATATAAACATACCCGCACAGACGTTGCAGTCACTAGTATTGGGTCCATTGACCTCTTCCCACCGATGAAATGCAGAGCATAGGTGTCTGCTCCTATCCAGCGCCTCGGCATTCCTTTGGGGTTTAGGAAATAGAAAAAAAAAAAAAAAAAAACAAAAAAAAAAACTCCGTATGTTCACGATCACCAGATCGCAAGTCACTCCGGCAGACACCAAAGAAACCGCGTTTTGTTGTTCCCATAATTCTGTTGAGAACAGGATTTAAATCGTACAATTCACCACACACGCTTTACCGCCCTTTTTGTCCGAAATCAAAATGGCCGCGGCGCCTGCGCTGTTTTAAATGTAGCATTTTTTACATCATTCGCAATCAGCGCAATCAGTTCATCAAAAAGAAGTTACCTAATTATTTGCACAAATATTTGATAAATGCCACTTTGGTTTATAGCTAATCAAATGCTAAAATGTAGTCAAAGTTAAACTCTTTAAAAGGTGTAACGTATATACTATAATTTTAGTATTTATTAATGAAACAAAAACAGGAAACCATGAAAAAAATAATTTTCTGTTATGCAATACTATAGAAACATCATAAGCTGAACTAATTGCGAAACAATTGTGCATTCTGTAAAATATATTTTATTCATAAAATATTTTATTGTTCAGAGACTGAATGATGCACCCCCCAGAAATTATTACATCAATTAAAAAAAAAAAAAAAACATTCTCAAATAAGCATGATCTGCAGCCAGCAGCAAAGAACCATGATTGATTTAAAAAAAAAAAAAAAAAAAAAAGTAATTCAAGGGTTAAATAATTTCTTACACTTTTAAAAAAGTGAAATCATTTTTTATTTACATATTTTATTGCTCACATAAACAACAAGAGACAGGTTTAACTATTTTTGTTATCCAATCAGTGATGATAATCTCAGACACCATGTGGTTAAGAGGCTGGATAAATAACATAATATAAATGCACATAATTAAAAAATGATAATCTAACATGCTACATTATAAAACTCTTTAGAAAACTGGAGTTTAAAGCATGCTGGCTCAATTTAAACTTAATGATGCCCTATGGGGAGTGAAAGGATGACCTGAATGCACAAAAATTGATTTCTTTATTGCTTGAATAAATATTACATGTAAATTATTACAAAATCTGATAGAAATGTACAATTTTAAAAAAAAAATCTGTGGCTAAGTGTAAGATTTGTACAAAAGAGAATATATTTAAGTCTTAAAGATCTAAGGCAAAGACTTGGCACAAGGCTTTGAGAGTACCTTAAAATAAAAAGCTGTCATCTAGTCTGTAACTAAAACATAAAACAAAATAATCATACTTTCTAATCAAAATCTGATTCTGGTCCTGAACTGTCTGAACAGTCTCATTGAAAGTCTTGCCTTTTCTCCTTTTATCAAAAAGTCCATAGAATAAATAAGTAGAGTAACAGCTCTTTGGCATCGGCTGGAGGAGTTGGCTGAGGTCCTTGTGTCTGTGCTACGTTACCTGCAGTGCTAATGTTACTTATTGCTTATATCCTCGGAGTCACTGATGTCACTGAGAGAGCACAGGCTGCTCTTCAGCGTACTTCCTGTTCCAGCTTCAGTCAGACCTGCCAGGCACAGGAACCTCTTTTACAGCTTTACTTACTGACTGACACATTTGTACTTGAGAAGAGGAAGGAAAAAATGGCCTAAAAACATCCACACTGATCAGAAATGAAACTAACCTGATTTGGGGCCCTTTCCTGTAGATGTCCCCCAGACGCTGGTGCTGGATGAGTCCAGGCTCTTCCTCAGGGGTCCGGAGCCATGGAGAGATGCTGGTTTAGATGTTTCTGGTTTGTCCTCAAGGGATGAGACCACCCAATCACTGCCCTCCTCTAGATCTGTCAACTGTCAACACAAACCTTATTCCATTGGTTCTGCTGGTGAGCATTCATTGGGATTTACTTCTAGTTAACCTAAAAAAGTTGCTTGAAATCTCATTTTCTTACCGAGAGCTCCTGAACCTCATCCTTTCTTTCTGGTAGGATGCTTACGCCCCCTGCTGGCTTTTTCACTGTTCTCCCTGCTAACTGCATTTCAACTTTTTTGGCCATATTAATGACTTTATCTAAAAAAAAAAACAAACAGAACAGTACCAACAGGTGCAGCGAAAGCAGTTCTGACTCAACAAGTAAGGTCAAAGTTCATTTACTTGATATTATGGTGTCTAACTAACCTTTACTGGGGTTTCCTTTATCAATATTGCCGTTCTGGTCTTTGAAGCCATGCAGCTGTCTGGGGTCAATTTCCACCATATCACTGACATCCGACCACTCATCCTCGTCTTCTTCGCTCTCCATCTTTGTGGCAGCATGCCGGGTCGCGCTGCCTACAGACGCCCGCGGCGGCTGTGGTTTGGAGGAGGAAGAATGGCTGACTGCAGCCTGCCTGGCCAGGACCGGAGTGGGTTTGCTTGCTTTGATCTGAACTGGCTCGGCCCGGTTTGATTTGCGATTCAACGACTTGACTCTCTGGACTTGTAGAGGCTCCTCCTCCATGTCAGACTCTTCCTCTGAGTCTTCATCTGAACTAAATGGCGGGGTCCTAAGGAATAAAAAAAGATGCAGCAATTTTGTCCCATTCCAACTAGAAATTGTAAGGTATTTCTCTGGGATTTTAACCTGTTAGCAAACAAGAGGGGTGAAAAAGGCTGAAAATGAATATTTCCATACTTGCTTGTTCTGATCTTCACAGCCGACTTCATGTTGGGGGTGGATGTCTTCGGCTGGATGAAGGCCTTGGTCCTCGGCGCCGGCTGCGGAGTCTTGGGCTGTTTGACTGCTGTTGCAGATATCCCCTGGCTGGCTCTGGAGGGCAGGCTGCTGGAGCGCGGACGAACCTGCATCACTGAGGGCAGACAGAAATCCGTTAAACAGCAGCGAGGGGAGAGCTAGAGACGATATGTCAGGATAATCTCATGTGTTAAGAGGCTTTTTTTTGATGACTCAACCCTGGGAAGCACCTTGAACAGACTGTTTGGATCTGGCCTGTGACTCAGTCCTCAGTCCACCCAGCTTCTGCTCCACAACGCTTGCTATCTCCTCCCAACAGTGCCAATAGTCGGGTATCGTCTTTGCAGCGGCCTCCTGCTTTGAATGCACCTTGGCGAGAAGGGAAGTGAGCTCCTTGTTCGTCAAGCCTCTCTGGTCCTGAGAGGGATTAGAAGTTAACATCTGTGCGATAAAAACAGCTTAAGAGAGAAATGTGAATTTTTCGTACAGGTTTGACCCCCAGGCTCTCCAGCTTCTTGATAACAGAGCGTTCCAGCTCTGAGCGCATCTCCTTCTTGATGCTGGGGTCCTTTTTCACAGCGCTGGCGGTCACCTTAGGTTTCTTAGCCGGTTCAGTCACATGCTTACTGGCCAGCGGTTTCCTCTCAGAGATGCTGGAATCTGGAAAAGAGAAATCTCATGCAATTAGAAACAAAAACAAAGTAAAAAAAAAAAAAAAAAAAAAAAAAATGAAGCATGAATCAAACAATATCCACAGGAAACCATGCCAGGAGGTGAGTTAAATGGATGTGGCTGAAGATGGACAAGCAGGAGAAGAATGACTGCAAGCTTTTTTCTGTTTCGCCACCAACCAGGCAACAAGATGATGGACAGAGCAATCTAAGAATTCATCACAAATCAAAAATCTGTCTCCTGCCAAAGGAATGCTTATTATTTTGGTAAAGATGAACACAGTCAAGCAACGTGCCGCTCAGAGGAGACTGGTGCACTCATGCAGCATCATGCAGCCAAGCGGCTCCATCGGTTTGACCCGCTTTTACCTTTCTCCTCTTCTGACAGCTCCTGTATAGGATCCAGCTTTAGAGCAGAGACGGGCTCTTCTGAGCGCGTTCAGGTAAACAGGCAGTGGAAGCCAGAACAAATGGGTGTTACAGAAGGGAGGCGGAGCTGCTTGGAAAGCATCAGCCCAATCATTTCTGCACAGATAAACACGCTCAGCTTCTATTTCTCGTTCTGACTAACTCACCAAGTACGACCCTCTTTTGTTTGGGCTCTGGAGCTGGTGCGCTGACAGTGACTGGAAAACAGGATGAATCATTGTAAGCATAGTGTCAAAAACAAGCATTTTTTTATATGGGTGGGATGATTCTACAAAATAGAATTTTAATGATTTTGGAAAAAAATACCACATACGAGCTCAAATATGTACATACACCCCCTCTAATATATCTCTTAGCAAGCATCTTCCAGGTCATGGCAGACTTGAGCCTTGGTGGCTCATTATCCAGACAGAAATTAGCCAAAAGCTTCTTGATGACTACAAAAAGTATGGCTTTCTCTACAACTTGCTCAGAAAAATACCACTGGGGTGTGTGTACATATTTCATGCTGGAAACAAGCTCCTGCTCTGGAGGTCTGGAAGTCCAGCAGACTTCCAGTTAGTCAGAAGAAAAGGAACCCTTACCTGGTATTTCCACCACTTTAGTGGGTGGACTGGAGGAAATGGTCCTTATCTGTGGAATGACAGCACATAACCATGGTTAAAGATAAACCTTTTGAGAACATCTTCCTTCTTAAACTTTAGCTCTTCTAAAAACTTAAATGCAAATTTCAGAAAAAGCAAGACAGCCACTGTCTCCAGGAGGTTAGAGCGGATGAGTGCATCAAATCAGGCCTGAATAGTTCAAGTTTCTAAAATAAGTTCTTCACTGCCCTACCATGAAGCCAGGCATTACCTGCGGTCTATTCCCGACACTGCTTTGTGCCAGGATGAAGGAGTCGTGCCTTGAGCCGGGACATCGAGTCACCAGATTCTCCAGGAACATGTTGGAGTCTCATATGACTTGGACATTAACAGCCAAGAAATCTTGGCCATCCCTGAAAACATGTTCTTCCTAAATCTTGCATTTGCAAGGTCTTCCAGCAGCGCCAATGCAACCATTGCGCAGCATTACGCTCCAGTGTCACCACGGTAACACGAATCAGTCTGCTTGCCTCACCTCACACATTTTGTGTGTTAATCTGTGGTACACATCACTCTGGTAGAGTGATGTGTACCACTAACTGCCAAACAACTAGTAGCTCAGTGTTCCAACATCTGCAAATGGCAAATGCTGTCACTTCGGATTTCGGATTTCAGGGAGAGGAATGTGATGGTGAGAAAACTTTAATGAAATGCTGGGCAGACTCTGATTTAAGATTTCATTTTGGCTTAAGGTCCCCAAAACGAGCGTACGTACAGGTCGGAGTTTGCATGAGGGACCGCACATTTTCCTATCAAGTTTGTTTTACACAACCTCTGGAAAGTGACATACGGCTGTTTTAGGCCCCATTTTGTGGCAACGCCATCTTTATTAATGAGACTCCTGGACTGTTGCTCAGTGGTTAAAAGTCTGCTTTTCAGATGAAAGTAAATTCTGCATTTCATTTGGAAATCAAGGCCCCAGAGTCTGGAGGAAGAGTGGAGAGGGACAGAATCCACGTTGCTTCAAGACTAGTGTGAAGCTTCCTCAGTCAGTGATGGTTTGGTTTGGGGTGGAATGTCATCTGGTGGTTCTGGTCCACTGGGTTTTCCTAAGCACGCAATCAACCCAAACATCTAGCAGGATATTTTAGAGCACTTCCTGCTTCCTTTTGCTGACAAGCTTTATGGAAATGCTGATTTCATTTTCCAGCAAAACTTGGTACTGGCCCACACTTTTAAAGGTACCAGTAGCTGGTCCAATGATCATGGTGTTCTTGATTGGCCAGCAAACTGACCTAACCCCGATTAAAAATCTTTGAGCTGTTGTCAAGACGAAGATGAGAGACACCAGACCCAACAACGCAGACGACCTGAAGGCAGCTATCAAAGCAACCTGGCTTCCCATTACACCTCAGCAGAACCACAGGCCGATCTCCTCCATGCCGCGCCGCGTTGATACAGTAATTCATGCACAAGGAGCCCCAACCAAGTACCGAGAGCAGAGAAATGAATGGACTTTTCAGAAGCCTGACATTTCAGTTTTAATGCATATATATTTTTAATTGATCTGATGTAATATTCTAATTTTCTGAGACACTGAAATATGGTGTTTTCTGTTATCTGTAAACCATAATCATCAAATTTATGAGAAATAATAAAGGCTTGAAAATGTTGCTGTATGTTATGAATCTATGTAAGATATGAGTTTGAATTAAAAATACAAAGTTGGAGGATTTTCTTCAAACTAACAACTAAATATTTTAACAAGATTCATTTATCTTATTAGAAAGAAAAAAAAACCCAGCTGTAAAAACAAGCTAGCTAACTCTTCCCAGTGTTTTTTGCTATAAACTGACACCAGAATCCTTTCACAGCCATTTAGCTCGTATCTGGAGCTCCTCCAGAATAGCAACATTCACTTCCTGTGTACAGTATCATTATGTGTCAACAGCAGCTCATGGAGCAAATACAGGAAATCCTGAACAAGGGCTACCACTCCTCCCTGCTTCCCCTCTTGACATAATCTCACCGTGTGTTGATGACAGCGAGAGTGTGAAGCAGAGCTGACCTGCTCTCTCTGAGCCTTGATGGTCTGCTCCTTCTCCTGCAGCCTCCTGCCCATCTCCTGCTGCAGCCGCTGGCTGAGCTCCCGGTGCTCCGTCACGGAACACTGCATCCTGCTCAGCTCGTTCAGCAACTGCAGGACGAAGGGGTGGGGGGTGGGGGGTTACAATCAACCTGTTTCTGCTGGAGATTGATGCTTTTGGCAGACGAGGATGTTTTGCGTGATGGTGTACCTGATTCTTTTCAGACTCATGTTGAGCTTTTATCTCTTGTAGCCTGAATTCCCACTTTTTATCCTAGGAGAAAGTGTTTGGAGCCAGTTAGACTGCTTCCAAAAAAAACATTCCTTCTACCAGCAGTGTCTCTCTCTGGTCGCTAACCTGTTTCTTCATCTGCTGTTCCAGTTTGTGGATGGCTTGTAGCTGCATCTCTTGGTAAATTTCCACATCTCTCTCTGGCTGAGAGCTGACAGGGCTGCTTGGTTTTTCCTGCTTGGCCATTTGATTCTGATTTACTTCCTGGGAAAGAAAAACAAAAACATGGAGGATCAGATTCGTTTGAAAAGCTTTCAACCAAAACAATGTGGCAAAAAGAAGCAGAACCGAGAAGAGAAGATACTTTCTCGTACAGTGAGAGCTTGAATGTTTCGGTTGTAAAGGAACTCCATCTCCCTGCGTATGCCGTCCCTGCTGTCTTCTATCTTCCTGTCCATGCGGGCCATCTCCTCCGCCTTGAACCGCTCCAGTTCTCTCAGCAGCTCTTTGTGCATGGACTGCTGCTCCTTTTCCTGTGTGAAACACCCTTGTTCACAACATGACGAGTCTGCCAGTTGTCTCTCTTTCACTGATCTATAACTATAAGCTTTCAGACTAAAAATACGATCCTACCTGAGCAATTTTGACTTGAAGATCCTGTTGCTGCTGACTGATTTGCTCCTTCAGACTGCTAATCTCCATTTTGAGACTATCAATCTGAGATTTCTTCTCACTGTCGGACTGCAGCTCTGAAAGCATGAAGACGGGGGTTTAAAACAATCCGTGTTCTGTGCTACTTTGTTTTGGTCTATCGAAAAACATTTCAAAATATACATCAATGTTTGTGGTGGCATCGTGACAAAGTGTTGAAAATCCCAAGCGGTATGAATACTTTTGCAAGGCACTGAAAACTTCTACTCCCACTTTTGGGACTGATGGACTTACGGATCTGGTTCTCATCAGGATGCCGACGCTGCATGTGGTTTTGAAGAAAGGAGGAGTTCAGGAAGGATTTATCGCAATGTAGACACTAAAAGAGAACAGAAACAGAACAATTTTTAATGCCCCCACCCCCCCGCCACAGTGACAGTTAAACCAATTAATCGCATCAGGAAAGAGTGGGGGGGTGTTAAACAGTGAGCTAAACTCTGTTTTGTTGGATAAACAGCGTTAAGCTCAAAGCAGTCAAAAACATTTCATTTAAAAATCTGGAAAGTTCAAACAGGGGCCATAAATATAATCCCAACAATTACAAAAATGATGAAATCAGCATGTGCTAAACTGTGGGAATATGAGACTAGAGCAGCAAAGTCTGGAGAAGATCTTGCATTCTGTTGTGTGGATTTTGCCAATTTCTGGGACTGCTGCCCCTCTGGTGGTTAGCAGGTGTAGCGACTAGCTCCAGAAGTAGTAGCAAAAAGCTGTATCCTATTTCATATTTGAGATATGATAACACTATTAACTCTAGTCATACAGAAACGAAACTAAAAATATAAAACATTTAAAACTGAACCGCTTCTTGTCACCATTGATGTACAAGCTAGTGTTAGCAAAGCAGCACAGCCAGCTACTGCAGGAACATGGGAAAAGTAGCTGATTAAACCTACTGGGAGCATTTGATTCCAAGCTTGTGGAATTGTTTAAAGCTCTGTTTTATTTTGTCACAACTAAACCTTTCAGCAAAAACTAAGATGGCGGAAATTTAGATTTTAAAGTGATTATATTTATTAATATATTTTAATAAATTCACCTTTATGGCCATCTCCTCAGCACTGAGTCAGTGTTCATTAGGGGGCAATACAGAAACAAATTGAACAATGCCTCAGATATACCAGTAAATTATGCTTTTATGTACTGTATGCTAAAAGACAATGGGTATAACAAATTTGAAAACTAAGCTGAGATTTGAAAAGTAAATACAATCTGGCTTTACTGATTGAAAATCTACAATTACCTGAGATGTAAAGTTATTTCATCTTTGGTAAATATTTAGAACTACTTCTGTCATCAAATATATAATTTATCCCTCTATCACTGAGAATACAGTTAATGGCATTAACTTTTTATTGTGTCTTAGCATGTTCATGTACTTGTATGTGCATTTCTGAAAGAGAAGAGTGCAGAACCGGTTAAACGAAGACTACTTTTCTTCAGCAAAAAAGCCAGACCCTTGTTTCATACAAAACTTCAGTTCATCCCTAATATTCTCTTAGTAAAAGTAATCTTTCTTCTTCACATACTTAATGAGACATATGCATGAAGGAATGTTGGAGACTTCTCGAATCCTGCTGTCTGCATTTGAACCAACCTTGAGAGGACAGGCTGTTCAAGCAAAGCCAGAAGCTGTTTGAAAAATGATTTTTACTTGTAAATTATTTTCTAGCAGAATCAAGGGCGGATTTAAATGCACTGAGGTGTGTAATGCACTTTTCCCTTTTTTAAAGGCCTTATTAGCAACCTAAAAAACAAAATCAGACCAAAGTTTAACAGTTTAAATAGTACATGTTTAAACATTTTGTGCCCTATACTTGTGGTAATACTTAAAAACTTTCCAAAATCTTGTAAACTACATATCGTCAGTCGGCAGAGGTTTGAAGGTTTTTGTAACTATAAAGATTCTCTATCATACTTTTTTCAATGTTTAAAGCCCTTTCAATGAGATGCCAGAGGAAGTGTCAGAGTTTAACACAGTTTTCTGCCTCTCTTCCAACTGCTGCAGTGCACTGATGGTCAGCTGGCTGAATGAACACTCCTAAGTTTACAACTAATTTGGCTGTCTGGAAACATTTAGTTATTTTTTGAAAACCTTAAATTACTCCATACTTACATTTATTGTGAATCTGATACCTGTTAGGATCAAAAGATGATTTAAATATAATAGGAAAGATTGGGACTCATGATCAAACTAAGATGAGTCTGAGCAATCACCTGCTGTTAGCTATTAGTTATTATAAAGGCACATTTCCTTACAGTGGACTATAAGTAGATTATATATATATATATATATATATATATATATATATATATATATATATATATATATATATATATATATATATATATAAACACTTTAAATCATAAGTTGTCAAAGCAGGCATCCTCCTGGGAGGTGTGAATTAGAATGGTTTGTACAAAATATCCACAGACAGACTGCTTCGTTTTGTACTTAAAACGACCAAATCTACCTCACATTGCTTTAAAACCAGAAGGACTACCTGTTCCTTTTCCCTTTTAAATGGAAAAAATTCAATTATGCAAAATATTGTTGTATAAAATGTTGAGCTAAAAAATGTAAAACCACGGTGTTCTCTACCTTAAGATTATCAGACCTTAAAAATCTCATACCAGCACACGGAAACTTGTCAATTACACAGAGAGCAGTGATGCGAATAAACCCCTAACCATTATGAACAGGAGGATCCACTGAGCTAGGATGTACATTTCCAAGGAGCAGCAAGTGATGCCGATATGCTCCCTGCTGCGGTCTTCTCTGCCCTCTCAGACACCGAACACACACATGCAACCCGTGTGTCCACACACTGCATTTAACGCTGCCATTCACTGTGCCTGGGTGGGACTCCAGCCTATGGGAGCATAAGGATCCGAAAGCAGCCACATGTACCTGTAATGCTGCTTTCCAAGTGTGGAAATTAAGAACAAATAAGTTAGGCTGCGAGCAGTGAACTGAAATGTGGAGAAACTCCATGAAGAGCGCAAACACGTGGCTCCTCTATCAATTATTGATCCGGCTCTGTTAGCTGAGCTTTTGGCTTACACCTGGCAACGACCTGTAGCCATGAAACACTAGCTGTTGTCATGGGAACCTCCTGGTTAGGTCAAAGGCAACTGTCCATTCAAGGATCACAGAGATTTCTGCTTACTCCCTCCAATGATGTGATGATGAGCTTCACTCCAGATATGGTGCCTTGCTAAAAGTATGCATAGCCCTAAAATGTTTCCATATATTGCAACCTGAAACCTTTAATTTATTCTATTAGGACTTTATGTGATAGACAAATTTAAAATAGTGCATAACTGTGAAGAGGATGTAAAATGATAAACAGTTTTCAAAAAGAACTCCCTCCAGACATCCACGTCCATCCCACATTTCTGTGACCGAGCTGACTTTTCAAATGCATCTGTAAATAATTTATAAAAGCAGGCATCATTTTCACAATTATACACTACTTTTTGTTTGTATACAGCATAAAATCCCAATGAAATACACTGATGTGATGTGACAAGTTCTAGAGGTATTTATAACTTTCCAAAGAACTGTAGATCTGAAGAATCTGATGTGGAAATCTCTTTGCTAAAACGTACACACAGCAGGTGGGTGGTGGGGGGGACAGTCACTCTGACTATTGTCGCTTTTTTTTGTAAGTGGATTTACAAAAAACTACTTGGCACAAAAACCCACCATCTGTTCAGCAGCTCTAAATCCTTTCTTCAGGTCTGAAAGCATTGTTCTAATCTTACCAAGAGAACTGAAATAGATTTTATAGAAAAAAGAAGCCTCAGGGCTCCCATTTCTCAGCTGCAGCTCTGAATAGATTTCAACAATAACTGAGAGGGGCCCGAAAGGAGGAGAGAGGGGAGTGTCTGCAGTACCTTGTGACTGCTGATGATTCGTGGAGCAAGCAGCGATTGTTGGGTGCGTATGACCTTCTTCCTCTGCTTGAGCTCTGCCATCAGCACCTTCGTCTTCTCCTCCTGCTTCTTGTGCAGAGCCAGCAGCTGCTCACGCTCCCCGCCAGCTGCCACCAATCGCTCCTCGGCGGCGCGCAGGTTGAGGCTGAGGAACTCCTGGCAGTGGAGGAGCCACTCCACCGTGAGCTGAGCTAGCCGCAGCAGCTTGATCAGGGCCGGGTCCACGGGGCTCTGACACCGCTGGCAGCGCTCCCCGTCCAAGCTGCAGAAGGTCACGGTGCTGATGTGCTCCTGCAGGGCATCCACGTCCAGCTGGCTCACCACCAGGTCGACGTCCACAGCATTGATGCGCCGCCAGTCCACGCTTTCCCTGCGCGGACGGAACTTGAAGGGCTGGAAAGCGGTTGGAGTCATGCCTGGTGGAGCGTTTGCTGAGTGCAGGCTGAGAGGGGAGTTCAGGAGGGAGGGGATCCCTGCTGACGAATGGGTCCCCTGGGTGTCACTGCTGTAGGGGTAGTACACTCCATCGTGAAATGGCTGAAACAAAGACCAAAGAGCTCATCTGAAGACACTCACTGATCAGTTCACATTAGCATCAAATATCCTACAAACACCTCACAGCCACAGGGGGAGAAGGTGAAAACGATCTTTCATGAGGCAAAACAGCAGCCGATTCAGCCTCTGTCCTGCCCTGCTTACCATCCTTCACTTGGTGAGGTCTTCTCTCCGGTTCCGCCCACCCTCTTTCAGGCAGATCAAAGCGTCAACGGCGCGTTACCATGGAGACAGAGACGAGCGTCCCTGGGGAGACTAATGTTATCAAAACACCGCAGGCAGTCGGCAAATGTTCGTCCCTGTAGAGCATATATTCGTCTAAACGTATGCAGCAGTTAATACTGGGTTTAACAGCTTCGCTACACTTTATATAAGCATTATATACTAATAAAGAAAATAGAAAATTTTAAAAAAGGTACTTTACTTACTTACAAGTGTGTTAGGGAAAATGGTTGCTGTGCTAGTAGCAGCTAATCTGTCGGCATCGTGTTCTTGAATCTCAGGTCGGGGCAGGCTTTTTTTCTTCCACTCCAGCTTGGACCGCTACCCAAACAATGTAAAACAAGCCCGAACCTGTCTCATTCACAGTTCTAATGAACAAAACATCTAAAAAGAAAAAAAATATATATATAAAAAAAAAAAAAAAAAAAAAAAAAAAAAAAAAAAAAAAATCGAAGTTTTTACTCTTTTCCCCTAAACAACCTTAGAGCCAGTCGTATCCCGAAACCGTTACCTAGCTAACGGGGAGTTTTTAGAAACCGCTTGAAAAACACATTTAAAACAAACGAACCCATCATTTTCAACGGCTAGACTTAAATATAAAGATTTAAATTAGTCTTTTATATCAAATAAACTTACGATAATAGTCGTATTGTTCACCTAAAGCCATTTTAAAAAGTTTTTCATCGACGACACCTCAGGCAGTTTGTGGGTGACGTAGATGCTGGTCTCCACATTCCTAAATCTCTGCTTGGTTAGAAAAAAGGGTCCGCCATGAAGTTAACGCTAAAGAACACAACGTCCGGTCAATCCCTTCAAAGTAAAAGACTGCGGCTCAATCTAAGAACATTATGTAGTCGATAAACAAATAGTGAATATAACCAGCATGTTTAAAAGGCCACTTTAGGTGACGTTCCAGTCAACATCTCTAGTATTTTCTACCATATTAAATAAAGTTAGCCATTAAGGTTTCCTACTAATCTTCAGTTGCTCCTAACCTCCAGGGAACCTTTAAGGAATATTCCCTTGTTGAACAAAAGACAAGCTTGAACTAATAAGGAACATTCCTTGGAGAAAACATTTATGTTAGAAGTTGAAACTTTTGCAATGAATCCGTTGACGGTTTTCTAAGAGTAATAAAGTATGTGATTTTAGAAAACCTTATTGGGATCTTTCTCTAAAGAGTATATAATGTGTAATCTTATATTTGAAGGCTGTTTAAACCTTATTAGAAAATACAACCTTCAGAAAATGCTCTGGAAAGGGGTATACAGAGTTAAAGTTCTCAAAAAAGGTCACTGAAGGTCTGCTGAGCTCAACAGTAGGAGAGTGAATCCTAACCTTTGGAAGACCTTTAGGGAACACTCCCCAAATATTCTCTAAAGGTCATAATGGGAAAATTACAATTAACATTAAGGGGATATTGGAAAATGCTAAAGTTTTAAAAATGTACCCCTTAGAGAAACCCTAAGGAACTGTCTCCGAGAGGTAGATGATCCACATTCTTTAGGAAATGTTCCCAAAAGATCAAATATTTCAAGGAACTTCCTTTAATTGTTATAGAATGTTCCATGATAGGTCACTGAAAAAAAGTTATAACTAACCTTGGCAGACTCTTTTGAGAAAATTACTTGAAATTCACAACAGGACCACAGCAACTTTCTGTAACTCTGGAGAAGGTCCATTACAGATTCCTGAGTTAACTAAATTACTAGCTTACAGAGAATGCAGAGAATATTAATTAAAATGGGGATTGAAGGGGGGATGTTGAAGGATGTTTCTCTAATGTTTGGGAACTGTTCTCTAAAGGCTCCCTAAAGGTCACTGGAATATTTACAAAACTAGGTTTTCTCATACAAGTGTTCCCAAATAGTTTTAAAATGTTTATTCATGGTTTTACAAGTAAAAAAAACAGATTAGACTGTAGCCTAATACATGCAGGGAGAAGTGGAATTGACTGCCCACTCAACCATAAATTAAACACATGCCATGTAAATCATGGACGTTTAAAACTACAGCATTTATTTAAAATCGTGACTATCCAATGCACTCAGGACCCAACTTTTACTTTGAAAGTACAGCCTCTTATTTCCGGTATTGGCCTGTCTTTTATGTTGCAATTTGCAATAAGATGGGGGGAAGGGAGAAGGTAGCTTTGCAAAAAGAGGGGGAGCCTGAAAATGGAAGAGCAACTTCGAGGGTTCATGACACCACATGTGGAGGAAGGAAACGTTTTTGAAAGAGTTAAGAGAAAGGACCAGACACTGATGGACGACTTCTTTCTTTCTTAACTTTCTTTTGTTCTTGTTCTTTTGAAGTTGAAGTGGATAAAAAAAAAAAAAAACAACCTCAAAGTTTGAACTTCAGTTGGGTAGCAGTACTTCCTGGATTACAGTATGATTAATACTGTTCTGTATTTGTTCAAAAGTTTCATACCCATCCATCCTTGCTCAGGTAGCTAAGGTAAAAGGTCCGGTAGGAGAACCAGACATCTCATCCCTAGCTTTTAATGCATAATATCCTGATTCATGCATTTATCTCTTGTTCTATGTGGCCACCAGGGTACTTGAACTGCTCTGAGGTGGACATTTAACCAACATTCAGAAAGCTACAGCCCCAGTCTTAAAGAAATCTACGCAGGCTTAACATATCAAGTCAAGAATCACTCATATATTATCACACTGGGCGACACTGTTGGATGCACTACAGGTACATGTCAAAAAGCAAAAATATGGTGAAAAGGTTCAATGTTTTTGTCACTCATTTCAGAAAGTGAAATTCATATATTACATAGACTCATCACACAGAGAAATTTTTCAAGCTTTTATTTCTTGTAATTTTAATGTTACAGATAATGAAAACCCAAAATTTGGTTTCTCAGAAAATTAGATTACATCAGATCAATAATAAAGGGTTTTTAAACAGAAATATCTGACATGAAAATTTCAATTCAACTCAGTATTGGCTCAATATTGGCTAACTGATTGGATGGTAAAAGTGCTTAACTGGAAATTTATTTTTTTTTTACAGAATTTGAACCGGGTGTAGCTAAAACCGTACTACTTGAGGAGTTCTGGGTTGAACATCTTTAAATGCAAAGTGTATATATTTTTGTATAGTTTTGGCCTAATTATTGCTCTGACTTTCTTGTTCTTTCTTCAAATGGTATTTTTTAGTCTGTATACTTCAGTCAATGATTACTCGATTACTAAATTAGTTGAAGATTATTTCAATAATCGATTCAAAATGATTTAATCGTTGGTGTCTCTCATCTTCCTCATGAGTACGGTCCAAGATTTTGTACAGAGTTCAATCAAGCACAGCAACACCATTGTCATTGGACCAGATTTTGGTCAGTTTGGCAGTGTGGGGCAGGTACCAACTCCTGCTGTAAAATGAAATCAGCATCCTCTCAAGATTCTGGTTATCCCTGTTGCTGGTGCACCTTTTCCTACAACACATTTTTCCTTCCACTCAACATTCTGTGAGTTTTTGTGCGCTTTCCCTCCTTGTGGAGGACATGCAAAGTTACAGACATCTGTCCAGTCACCAGTCTTCCCATTTAGAGGCTCAGGAAACCTTTGCAAGAGCAAAATTTCACAATATTCTAATTTTCTGAAACATAATTTGGGGTTTTCATTACCATAACCACCAATATTAGAAGACATAAAGACTTAAAATATTTTACTTTATGTTTAATGAAGCTATAAAATACATGAGTTTACCTTTCTGAAATGAATAATAAATATTTCACTTTTTCACAATATTAAACATTATATATTGGCAAAAGTATTGAGACATCCCGCTAAATCACTGAATTCATGAATCTATTTTAGAGGGGTCATTTCCATGACTACAAGTTTTAAAATTAAGCGCATAGATAAATTATGATATTATTTATACTGATCAACTGTGAGACTGATGAGTTTTTTTACATGAACATAGCTTGTCATCACCACCTGGTGCAGTGCATCTCTCAGAAAATCATAAGCCCAAACATACAACATTCAAAATCAATTGAATGATCTATTAACATGCTTTCTAAATGATATTCAAAAATACAGGTTTTAGAACAAACAAACAAAATACAGGTTTTAGAACAAACAAATCAACATCTGGGCTTTATGCCTCCAGGATATGGTCTTAATTGATGTCCTAGACCTTTGCAGCCACACTAACATGTGCATCTAACCACCAAAAGAGGTCAGTAGAGCTCTGATCTGAGTTCTCTCATGAGTTGGCATCTCCTGGTGGAGGTTTGATGACAGGAAGAGAATGAGTCTTTGCTTTATGAAGCACAACTGAAAATCAGATGTATTATATATACTTTGATCTCACAGTTTTGCTCTTTGAATGTTTCATTTCGGTGTAATATTAAGGATCTAATGGCACACAGGGCAGTGCCGTAATGTCAAGGAAACTGGATTGCATTGTGTTAAACTCTTCATCAGAGTCCCAGTGCTGAGAGAAGCTCTGCCATCTCTGCGATCAGCCCTCAGACAGCTTTAGTCTGCTTCTGATGAATAGAGATCTTAATTCTTCTGGACAGGGCCTGGGACTGTCAGCATAGCCTGAGGCAAGTATGGAACATCTCCTCCCAGGCCCCTCTCACCACTCCCATCTCAATGGAGAGTTGAGGTTCAGCTGTAGGACAAGGTACTGATGCTGTCCTTGCTTCAATTTCCTATCAAATTCAATTTTCTCTTGAGTTTTTATCTCATAATGCTCCTTCACTTGCCATATCCCTCCGGTCAGAGATATGATCCAAAGTTGGATATAAAATCCACACTTTTTGATAAGTTTTTCAAACAGAGACACGCACACAGCAGAGGAGTTGCGATGTTGCATTAGTCACGCGGTAAAAAAGAGCAAAGCCAGTGCAGAGGTAGAGGAGCAGACCTCTTGAGATGAGTAAGCACAGCCCTACACTCAATTTACTGCTTGATTTATGAGTTCATTTCCTGTACGAAAGTTCTCAGCGGGGGTGAGGTGGTATATCTTCCCACTATAGGTAGCTGTGGCTCCACTTCCCAATCCCCAGGAGAGCCACTCTCACCACTGCAGGCCTTAGCAGGACTATAAATAATGGCTTCTGTAACAAGTGCACATTGAACACAGAATGTAGAGGACGCCCCAACATCTTTATTCATGAAGGAGGTTCTTATCTTCGGATTCGGTGGCGCACTCTGCATACTGAGACACCGGGTACAGTATCTCTGCTCTCTAATCACAATAATCCACATTGTTTTAATGCTTTGATGTTAAGAAAATGCTTTTGCGTTAAGAGACCGTTTTAAAAAGGTAAAGGAAATCCAGCTTAACAAAAGGACTACAGATGAGCCTCACATAAATATCTGAGTGCTTTTGTGAAAAGAACATTTGGAGGATTTAACATGTTAGAATTAAACTTTCAAGGAAAGGGATAGTACTGTTTAATCCGTCATCTAAAAATGGAAAGAATATGGCACAACTGCTAACCTACCTAGACATGGCCGTCCATGGGTACACAAATCAGAGGAGCAGCCAAGAAGCCCATGGTAACTCTGGATGTTTGCAGTAACTACAAGCCATGTTGGGAACAGCACAAGCATGTGAAAGAAAGTGATCTGGTCAGAGTTGGAAAAATCAACTGGAATGCTCTCCTAAGTCAGACTTCCCACTCAGAAAGCGAGAGCTACTCCGACTACACCCAGTTACGACTTTGCGTTTCAATATGGCCGCTCCTTGCTTAAACAGTAGTAAGCTATTGTGGAGACATATTTATTTTACAAGACATACATGTAAGAGTGCGTCTAAAATCAATGTTACATGTCTGCAACTCTAAACTGAACTAACTAAAAGTGGCGTTTGTTTTTGGGACGTAAACCTTAAAACTGTGTTTGTAAAAGGGTACTGCAAACATGTATACCTGGCCGTTTCCTGGAACGTCAAACCCAGCTCCGACTTCCGAGGTAAACGGAACGCAGCTATTTTTTAGCCTGCGTACCAAATGTCACGTAGCAGAAAAATCAACACACCATCTTTAGGAAAAACGACATGGATGTTATTCTTCAGCAGTGACAGAGAAGCTGGTCAGAGTTGATGAATGGGGCTAAATACCGTGCAATCTGGGGGAAAAACACGTTCGAGGCTTCAAAAGACCTCAGACCAGGGAAGAGGTTCACCTTCTAGTGGGATGACGACCCTAATCATTCAGCATGAGCTACAACAAATTACTTTGGATCAAAGAGTATTCATGAGTTGGAATGGTCAGATGAAGGATTCAATTTAAATCCACAGACTCTTTCAAACCAGTCCGACTTAACTTGGGCAATTTTTCAAAGAATCCATAGATATTGTTCTTATAGGTGCCTGCATCACTTTCATATGTACTGAATTGTGGAAAAATCAACCCTAAAAATGATTTAAAAAGCACCCAACTCCTAAAGAAACAGCTCCGTATTCTGCTGAAGTATGAGGCTGACTCATCAGCAGGAAAATACACACAACTGTGCAGTTTACATCGTTCGATGATCCGACCAGGATTGTTCAAAAGAGAAATGTTGATTTTGTTCTTTTTAAATGGGAAACGCAAATTACAAGTTGCAAGACTAATTTTGCTTTCTCGAGGTTTTGAGTTCTGTTGACCTAGATGATTTCTTTCTGTGTCTGTTTATCCTTGGCATTTTCAGCTTTTCATACAGGAGCAGTAAAGACAGATGACACATAGTGGGAAGAGCCCATCATGCCGTCAAGCCCCCTGGGATAGTATCTTGTGTTAATGCCCACACGTGTCCCCCTTTTAAAACCACTTCGGACCATTTACTAGACCACCATCCGGACAGACACGAGTGTGAGCTTAGCTCAGCAAGAGATCTCACCACAGCAGGCAACTTGAAGCCGAGTGGCGATGCAGCTTGCCACTGCCCACCGGTTTACCACTCAGCTACTTTGTTGTCTATTTTCTACGAAGCAGCAGCAGCAGGGGTCACCAGTGGTGAATCAGCTTTGTGGGAAGGAGAGATGAAAGAGTTCTGCAGTGAGGAGGGGAGAACAAGAGAAGCATCCCACTGTTTGCTTTCTTTGTCCCTTGTGAATATTGCTCAGGTCATAAAAGACCCCAGCACTAAAGAATTATATATATAAAACCGAGAAATGACGAAGTTTGCATTTTTTTTCCCTCTTATCCTCCCACTAAGCGAGGAGGTTTTGCTCTATAGGGAAAATCAGCCACAGCAGCAGGGGATCTTTTCAAGAGAACACAGGTAACAGGGCTGCAATATATGTGGAGAATAATGTATGATGAGTGTGCTCATGGGCATAACTCTAAACTCAGACTCTATTTCTACTTTCCTTACACATTTTGTCCACATTGTTGAAATTAATACATATTTATGAATGTTAACTTTGAGGGGTTTTGATCAAAGAGTTTCCATTTTGGGTGTGTCATAAAATGAGAAACACTTAAACATGTACAAAAAGAGGCACACCTTGGTGTTGCATCCCTTTCAACATACTCTTTCTAGTAGGACACCCTGCAGCTGTCCTCAAAATGTCAGCTTAACATATTAGCTCAACCAGCTACATTGTTAGTGTAAATAGTTGCTGAAGGTTAACCCAAAAAGCTAGTTTCATATTGCAAGTTGGCCAATCTGACCTATAAAAAGTATGTCTTGTGCTACTTAACACTTTTGTTGACTCAAAGAAAGAATTATTACTAAAAGTTGATGCAATTTTTCTGTTCAGTCAACATTTTGCCACTAGCATTGACCTATGTCAATGAGAAAATTGTCTTAAAGAAAAAAAGTGGAAACAGATGACCTGGTTTCATGCAAAGGATAATAAAAATGAACTATTTCTACCCTAAAGATCAATATTATCCTAAATCTAATGGGAGGGTTATTTATACCAACAGGGTGTTCAATTTTTAGCCAGAAACAACATTTCACCCAACCTTTGAAGATTGAACAGAGCTCCATGATCATGACTGTCCAACTCGACCCCACAAATCTTGTCGCTGAGGAAATCTGGCATAAAGCGCTATGTCTGGAAAATAACTAACACTGTACATCACACCCTGATCCCAACATTAGCATGGTGAAACACAGGGGAGGTAGCATCATGCTCTGGAAGTTGGTCAGAGTTTATAAGAAGATGGATGGAGCAAAATACAGAAAGAAAATCTCCTAGGTGCGGCCTGAGTCTTGAGACTGGACCAGAGCTTCACCTTCCAGCAGGATGACGACTCTAAACACACCGCCAGAGCTGCAATGTGATGGTATTAAAATGGCCCTGTCAAAGTCTGGACCAATGTATGAATGAGAATCTGTGGTAATACCTGAAAAGTGATGTTCACAGATGCTCTCCTTCCAATCTGCTTGAGCTATTTTTCTAAAAAAGAACAGGGAAACATTTCAGTCTCTTGACATGTAAAGCCATAAGAGATGTAATCCAACAGACCACAAGTTAAAGTGTTTCCAGAATACAAATGTGTGGCAATCTTTCAACTTTTGAAAACCATAAATCCTTTTTCTTCCACTTTAATAGTTTCACCCTACTTTTTGTTTGGTCAAACACATAACACTTTAATAAATCACATTGAAGTTTGTGGTTGTAAGATTATAAAATTAGAAAAAGTTTAAAGGGAGTGAATACTTGTGGGAGACACTGCAACTGTTGTAAGCTGTACCAGGATATCAAAATGACATCTCGGCTACATTGTTTCTAGAAACATCAGCCTGAAGTAATCAAGATTATGCTTAAGGTTTGGCACTATTTCTTCTCTTTACAGACCAGGTTATGGCATTTCACTGATGTATTTTGTCATGTAGATTGAACACAGTAGCACAGAGGTCCTAAAAGTTCATGCTGCATGTCACCCAATTTATAATTAGAAATCAATGTTGGAATCCCAGTTGGCGCTCACTCGCCCTATGTTGCTATAGGCCAATACTGCTGAGAGACTTCCTACAACGCACAAAACACCACCCCTATTCTCTCTCTTAATCTTGGCATTTATATGCCAGCGCTGCATGTCATTAACTTTGTGTCGCCTCTCTCTCAGTTTGTGCTGTATCCCTCCTTGTACATTCCTGCAGGGTACTGTGGCTACGGAGAAACAGTCTCTCTTCCCAACCATTCCCTGTTGCTGTTCCCTCTGGGGACAACAACAAGGTATGTATAACAGTTTGCTTGGAAGACATGTTGAATACCTGTACAATGAATTGTTGATGGCGGCTAGAGGTATTTGTGTGTCCTACGTGAATCAAAGCAAAGTGATATGACATAAGATATTCAGTATGCCACCCTGAGTCAGCATTTGATTTATTCATCAGTTTCACATTGTAAGGTGGCACTGGCTTGTCAACTCTCTGTTTGAAGGAAAAAAAAGAGTAGCTTTCAATGTGAGAGATCTTTAACCATTCCTGTTTGCACAATCTCTAGATCGTCCTGGGTCCTCTCTGCTGGTCTCATGATTTGTCAAGGATTTAGGTCTGTGGACTGAATTGACCATAAAATAAGGCTGATATTTTGATTTTCGGCACTGCCATTGTCACTATGTATTTCAAAGGAAGGTCAGTCATTTGAGTTGCCTTTCTCTTTTGAGCCTAATGCTGTTTTCCACTCAGTGTTGAGTTACTGAGCAATTAGAGGACAGTTTTGTGCTCTAACCGCAGTTTCATCGCCAACCATCGCTGGGTGGAGAGTGTTAGAGTTTCAATTCCAGTCTTATTGATTAGAATGGTAATACACCTTTTCATGCAGCAATGGGTTTTGTTTTATTAAAGCATTTTAGCTCTGAATGTTAGATACAGCCCAGAGTGGAAGCCTTTTGTCTTGTTTTTTTCTTTAGGGCCATCCTATTAGGGACTAAATGTTATTTCTGTCAGCTTGAACAAATGAGAGTGAGCAGGAAAGAGTACTGTCGTTGTCTTCGAGCCCTGGCTGCACTCCAATAAAAAACGCCTTTGTATTCAGAGAGCGTCTCGTTTTCGTGTCAGCGCAGGACAAGAGAAGCACTTAATGTGACATTTAGAGATGCTCAGGGATTCTCTCCAGAGGCCATAGAGAGGGAGAAAAGAGCCAACGATGTTATCGGAGGCATGTGTTTTAAATGCCAAGAGGGGTGCTTTGCCAAAGAGCTTTGGCCACAAAGATAAGAGAACAACCCGGCCTCTGGTCATACACCTCTTGCGTCGGTTCTGAGCCTCACGTTAAGCTTTCTCTGAAAGGCTTCATCTCTTTTTTTATCACATATGATCTTTTTAAAGCTTATAGACAATCTTCTTAGATTGTACATTAGTGCTGGCGTTATCCTTACAAGAAGCCACACATGCATAAGGCATTTTAAATGGTGAGCCTTAGAATAGAACATTGAGCTTGGTGAGTAGGCGATTGAAAATCTTAACCAGATGGCAGTAATACACATCTTAGTTGTGGATCACAGTCATTTTTTAGGACGCCACTTCCTTAATGGAGAAATCTCCTTTTCGCTTATACTACACTAAATACCTCTCATTGATGTAGGCTTATCCCAAAGAGACGTCCACATAAAGACACCATGAATATTTAACAGGTGATAAAAGGTCAGTCCTCTGGCATGGTTACAAAGACCGAACTAATCAATGATAATTTCTGTCTGAAATCTTTTAATTTAAAGGAAATCTGGCCAGTCGTAAGGCAGTGCTCGATCCTGAGGTTATATATTCAGAAAAACAATATTTTAAACTTGCTTTACATACAGTGAGATCTGCAATGGAATAGTTTATATCAAAGCTTATCCATGTGTTACAGTGGTCCAGTCAAAGTCCAATCTTAAATATAACTGTGAATCTGTGGCAAAACTTGAAAATCTCCCCAAGCAATCTGAATAAGTTTGGGCTATTTCCAGTTTAATGAGTTAAAGAAATTGTGCAAGTCCGTGTCTTTGAAAATATTGACAGTGCCTTGCAAAAGTTCTCAGTCTTACTAGGTCTTTGCACTCGCAGTATGTGTAAATATTTGAACTTTTGTGTGAAGTGTCTGAGTGTTTGATGTGAGGTCAGGAGCCTGTGCCTTACCTTCCAATAAATCAGGCTGGGAGTTAGATATATGAAGATAGAGGTGCATAGTGATGAAGCTGCTGCACTGGAGCAGAGTCGAGGAAACAAGGTTAGCCATTCATCACAAGACATCATACCCCACAGATCCACAGGACTTCCTCAGACTCATTTCAGCCCATCCGTCTCTGATATTTTGACTCGTTCCTGTAGGGGCTGGCTTCTCTCTTTCACAGTTTTACTCACCCTGTTGAACAGTTTGCTCAGAGATGCTACCTGAAACAGCAGAAGCGGCACAATATAAGACCGTCAGCAGCGACAACAGGATATTGTGGGAAGTGGAATTGATTTATTGGTAAAAACTGCAGAGAAAAGTGTCTGATTTATGTGGATCTGCTGTGATGACTTGGAGACGGGTTGTTTTTTATTGCTCTCATCATTTTCTGTCATCTCGAAATCGTTGGGAGTTTTCCAAATGCTCCCCTGAAGACAACGTTTTCCCCCTCGTTTTAGCAGGTGCTTCATCTCAGACTGTGTTTACTCAAAGAGAAATAATCCATTTGCTTACTTCGTGCCATCTCAGGGCTCCGTGAATATTTAAGGCTTTGATGTTTGGATGTCTAATACTGTTACCTAAGCAGGCTGCCATGACTGGCCTCCCAGAGATTCTCTTTATATGTCTCTCTCCTAAACGTGTCTGGTTTGTGACAAAGTATCCCTTTGAAGCGTCTCCTCCTGCCTCTCGGAAAGGTGTTTTCTGTAGATAATGACTTCTTTCAAATTGTACCTCACCCCAAGAAAACAACATGAGTCCTTTTTTTTCCTTTAATTCCCCCTTACTAAAGGCTTGAGTACCTGTAAATGTGGTGACCTGAATTTAATCATGACACCAATAGCACAAACACACATGGCAGATTTTGCTTCATTTTTCCTTCTCTGTGGCTCATATAACAAAGAAGACCAGCTGTCAGATGGCTGGCATAAATGTGATGTGGATAAACACCTAAAAGCATTTAGTCACAATCCAATAAATGTGGGACTGAGACATGAGCTGTGAGGCTCCATGCAAGCTGCACGCTGAAGAAATGGTGCTGCGAAGTGGCTAAAAGCCATGGATGGACCACTGACTTCCCTAATAAACTTGGAATAATACGGCATACTTGAGTGACAGCAATCAAATACAGAGAAATTAACATAAAGTAATTTACAAAATGAATGTAAAATTATATTAAGTGGGGCTTTTAAAGACCCATTTAAACCTTTCTTTTCCAGGGTGGAATGATTATACTCGAACATTCGGGACGCCAAACAGTGGTAGTTCCAGCATGAATGAGGTTCTAACCAAGCTGCTCCTTCTGTGCCTACTCATCACATGGTGATGCCAACTCCCCACTGATTTTACATGCAGAAAAGCAACAGAAAATGTGTTCATGGAACAACTGATAGTTATACCGTATTTATTTATTTTTGCAAGTGGTTGTCCATTGTCGATACATGCTCATCCAATGCTGCAAGTCCATGACTCAATTCAATCTGCTAGGTTTCCTTAGATAGAAAACTTTTTAACCAATTTCAATAATAAACTGAACTTGACTGAATTGTTTTTGGAAAGTATGCATGATTTGACTGAATTGACTTTTTAGTAAAGTGCATTGAGAAGACGTGTGTTGTGAAATGGTCCAACCTTTTTTTTCATGCTGCCCTGGCTATGGGGCATATGGCCCATTAAAAAATAAATAAATAAATAAATAAATCCTACCTTCCAAAACCAGTTTTGTTGTTTTGGAGTCATTTTTGATGGGGAAAAAAAAAAGAAAAGAATCTGCTGGAGGTCAGGAAGTCCTAAAGATCTTTATACTCCTGCAAGAGGAAGCAACGGAGTGAATTGTGCATGCAATGAAGCTCAGAGAGACGTCCTCTTAGCAGTCTTTTTGAATCTATTTCTCTTGACAAATTGCAAACTGACTGCACAAATTGATTACATTTTTGTGACCATAAAGACCATTTCGGGGTAATTGAACTTCTCATATAATTAGAATTGGCAGAGGTAATTTAAATTAGCCAACAATCACATGTGCAAAGGATCTCAGACTGTGGCCATCTTCATAGCCTTTTTATCTATCAGAGAAAAACTGTAACTTTTTGTCAGTTACAGAAAGTAATTTACACAATCTTTCAGGCCTGGGTATTGTGGTTACATGGTGGGCTGCTCCCTGCCTGTATGCTAAGAAACTTAGCATACAGGCAGGGACATGTTTAACGTTCCTATATGTGGTAAAAAAATCCAAGCTGAGCAGACAAGCTTCCATAACATGTCCATCCTCAACAATACATAACTATGATAAATTGAAATAGAACAAAATACTAATTTTCCAGCAATTGTTGCATACAGCAATCATGCTGTGGGGTTGCTTTGCCATTAGAGCAACTGGATCATTACATAAAACTATGTGAACTATGCTTAGTCAATGCCTTAAAAGTAACCAGTTCAAAATAATGTATTGCATCAAGCTCAAATTAATACAACCATTATGCCCTTGAAGAATATATATATATATATATATATATATATATATATATATATATATATATATAAAAATCCAAATAGCAAGTGATGTTTTAAAAACGTTTCTGTTTCAAAGCTAATTTGATGTATATCGTTTTGTCCATTTGAAAGACAACAACTTGTTTCTTTGAGCAACATCAACACAGTGGTCACAATCTTTTTTTCATTATTGCATAGTCTTGAAAATTAATTTAAAATTAAATGAAAATATTATGAAAGTAAGGAATTTATTACAATTTTGTTACTTGCACTTATAAGAGACAAATCAGATTTTTTGAAACAAGTTCAGTGAGACAGTAATGAGTTGTCAGTATCTTACATGCTTTATTCTTGAGTTCTGGTGCCTGTATATTATTTCTTAGATATCTTTCAGGTTTCATCTATGCTTAGTTTATTGTTTTTGCTCCACGTCATTCTGTGCAATCTGCCTCCACGTTTGCTTCATTCCATTCATCTGTGTCTAATTTTATTACTGTGTTGTCTCACCTGTTGTTCCCATTATTTAGGCCTGTCAGTGTCATTCATACCCTGCTGGATTGTCTGTTTTTGTTTCATGCTCAGTGCCACATCTTGTTTTCATGTGTTTGAACGGCGCTCTGATCATCTAAGCCATAGTTTGCTATTTTTGTAGGTGTTCTTTATTTTTATCAAGTTTTCTATTATGTCATATCACAGTGGTTGTCTGCATCTTAGCTCTGCTCTGTCTCCATGCATCTTGACAACTTTTCTAACTTCCTGCAGGAAGTAGCTGTGCTCCAGTTTTAAAAAGAAATCTTTATATAGTGCGCTTATAGGAGTCAGGTACCCTAACTCTTAACCAGTGGTGGGCACTACTAAACTAACTAAAAAGTTAGTTGGGCTAACCCTAAAGCACAAATAATAAAGATTAGTTCTGCTAAAGCTAGTGAAAGCTAACAGTAAAGCTCTAACTTCAATTCAAATTATGAAGACTATAACCCTCAAGTACCTCTTTAATTTTGACATTAAAATTTACATGTTCTGTAATGCCCTTAGATATTGTATTTAAATTTATATCTTGTTTTCTACATTCCGTGTTTTATTTTGTTCATGTAAGTTTCTTTTTTTCACCCACTTCAAATTAACAGTTAACAGTTAACTTCAACACAGATATTGAACTTTATTCAACTGAAAGTTTACAAAAAAACAAAGCAAATTAACGGTTCAGAATTTATCTGGAAAAATTAATTCAGGTGCACTAAACATTTTTAAAGTTAGCAAAAGTGCTAAATGAAAAATTTGCTATTAGCGCATTAACTGAAGTGTGCCCACCACTGCCCTTATCTAAGGTCAATCAAAAGAACATTTTTAACGTCTCTGCTCCAAGAGCTTTTAAGCAGCACATGCCTCTCTCTTTTACTCTCCTGCCCTGCTGAGACAAACCAGGAAAAGGTAAGTGCTTGTTTCACTAAACACTTATATTGTTAAACTGATAAATATAAATAAATGGAAATTTAAGGAAAACACCAACTGACATTTGTAGCTGCATTATCTTTACACAAGTCCAACCCCTCTGCTTCTCAAGAAGGCCACAAATGTCTGAACACAACAATGAACTGAGAAAAAAACCCCTATCCATTTGGTCTGTAATTCAATCATAAATCACGCAATATCAATAATAATGTGTCATAAAATAATGGAGATCCTGTTTCATTTTTTTCACACTACAATTTCTTTTATTGCTTTGGGGTTGTATTGCAACATGATCTGATGGGAGGGTAGTTAAAGTAGGAGGACAAACACTATATCTTGCAAATGTGAAAATGATTTCAGGTCATACACATGGTGCGCTTGACACGGAAATTGCATGGTTGGATGTGAAAAAATAAAAGGTACAAATAAAAGGTGACTTCAGTGTTTGGGTCCAATAAATCTTGGTGTGTGAAAGTACAGCAATTTCCCTTCTGACATTCACTGAGCAGCTCGAATCAACTCCCGTGTTTAAAGAGACCCGGGCTCTGTTTGAGGAGGCGACAAGCATCCATCAGTGCATATGTTAAGGACAGAAGGGCCGATTAGCTCACAGCAGGACATGTTACTATCTGCTGCTTCGCAAAAGCCTCAATCACCTGCGAGAAAATACTGATTGTTTCATGGCTCTCCTCTCTAATATCCTCACTGTGGAGTGGATAGCTGCCCGGTACTGGCAATTCCTTGTCAGGCAGCCAAAGTGCACAGCATGGACCAACAGCTCCCTTTTCATGCGGTACCAAGCAGAGAGAGTGTCCGTTTTGATTAAACGTTTTGGATGTGCTCACGCTGGAAGCTCGGAAATGGTTGGCATGGTGCCGTCGCTGCGCTGCAGGTTTGTGAGCCCGCCAGTTGAGTGTTCATGCATCTTCAGCCACCCCCACCACATGCAGCTGAAGCAAATTCCCCCATTTGTTGATCCACCGAAACCTAAGATCTGGTAAGGCAGCTAATATGATTTATGCAAAACATTTTAAGCAAGGAGAATATTCCTATCAATGAGGCATGGAGGTGATGGAGTTGAAGAGGAATGTGCTCAGATTGCAATAGAACAATATTGTAGAAACTAAAACAATATAAAAAAATAAGCAGGACCAAATAACCTAAATATCAGATCTAAAATTGCTCATTCATCTGTTAGAAATATTGCAGTCTTGTGAAAGTCTTCATAAACTTTGAACTTTTCCACATTCTCCAAAGTTACAGCCATAAACTTCAATGTATTTTACTTGGATTTTTTTGCAATAGACCAACACAATGGAGCACAAATGTCCACAAAAAATGTGGCTTGTATTTGTATGTATTCCCCTTTACTGATACTTCTAAATAAAATCCTGTTCAAACAGCAATTAGTAACGACACCTGGCTGCCTACCTAACCTCACAGGACTACTATTAGTTGGTATTCATGACAGAGTGGCAAGAAGAAAGCCATCGGTGAAGCAAATGACATTCAGTTGTAACATTACAGTGGAACGGCACTCCTAAGTTGGCTGCTTTGCAAATGCCAGCCAATAGTGTCAAGCAGCACTGTGCCTAGGTTTTGCAGCTTCTAACGTGGGGTTTTCTTTCCAATATTTTAATAGAAAACTCTACAAATAGGCGGCATACTGTATATATACTGTATGCCGATTATTTTACATATTTATAGTCATAGTCAGTATACTGTATAGTTATTAGACAGCTCTGAATGCATTGAAGTTATTGTATCACGCATTTTCAGTCATAGCCTGTCCACTGCCACCACAGACCTGTAGCAATAAACATATAAATATATGCCATTCATATTATAAAGCCTATATATATTATTTATCATGCACCATTCCACTACAGGTTAAGCATTTCTGGTTAGGTAGGATCAGCTTTCAACTGGTTATATGGTCAATGAGAATAAAACAGAATCTAGATTTAATCCCAATCATACACATTCCAATTTGTGGTTATAATGCGACAAGGCAAAGTATGCTAGAATATTGCTAATTAACATTTGTTAACATTCATCTACAAAAAACAAGTTAAGGACCCAGATCAAGGGGTGGAAATGAAATTGAACTGTACATCTTGAGAGGTTGTGTGACTGTGTTGCAATGATTACAACATCACATCAAATGGATAACAGATCTGGCAATACTGTTGGCCCCATGTCAATGGTGTCACTGATGACGTGGAATTAGGATGTGACAATGTGCTGTCTGGGTCCCCCTGAATCACTCCCTCTGGGGACATGAAGTCATACCGCAAGACTCCTCACATTATGATGGATTAAAGCCATTTGTCACAACATTTGTAGGATTTATCCTCTCTCAATTGCATGCCTATTTTTGAAAACATTATGACCTCACTTCCCTTTGGTGTATTGCTCAAAGTTACGGCACCACTCCAAATACAGTTCTGCTCTGGTATTATTAACCGTTATTATTAACCCTGCCAAGAGAAGAGAAAGTATAAATCGATTTATTGTGAACTAGTGGTCCATCTAGTTAGTCATCAAGTTGGTTTGCAATGTTATGCAGTGTTGCGAATTGTCCAAAACCTGTCGAAATATGGTATGGTCTATCTTTGGTGACCAGATATTTCACAACGTGGATGGGTATTAACTGTTTACCCCATTTGCTGGGTACCTGACCGCTGGCAAGTGCTATTAAAACTGCATAATGAGTCTACGAAGCATCTACTGTGTCTAATCACCTACATTTACAACTCACTGTTGGTTGCTATGGAAACCAGCTGAAATAAAATTACTCTACTCATGATGCAACTACTTGAGCCTTCTGGTGCCCATTCTAGATGATCCAGCCTCTTGTAAATGATCCAAATCATTTACATACCCATTACTGGTATCATCATTTGTCCAAGATATCTCCAAATTGGAAATGTTCTTCTTGGAACATAACTTTTACGTCAAGACGACAGATTGTTCACCGTTACTCCTCATAACCTTCCAGTCCCTTTTTCCAAATTGAAGGATAGATTTACTTTGTTTTGATGGACTAGGTCCTTATTAGCGATTTCTGTCTGGAATAATCCAGACCCATGTTTGTGTTCTCATCTGTGTTTGCCTATCCTAATATTACAGACCTTTGTAGAAACAAAACATCAACACTTCAGTCCAGTTATATTAGGATGTAAACTCATACATAAAGATTTCTTTCATCCAACTACTGTCTTCTATTTCTCTGAGATTATGTAGCAGCAGTTCAGGAATAAAATCCTAGGGATTCCTCTCCTTAGCCAGAATCTCCATACAGATGTCTCCAGTAAACCTCCAAAGGGAGTTGTCTTGAGGTATTTTGATCACTTTAACTTTTTTCAATACAGGGGATCAGTGGTTCTGCTTCAAACTCCATTGTCTGTATGGCTGTCAAATGGAAGCTAATTTCAGCTGATTATAGCTGAGATCTCATTCTTTTGCAGGTAATACATTATATATGAACATAGATGCGGGTTGTGATGTAAATCCATTTGTATGTCAAGAATTTGGCCTTTACATGCCTCTATTTTTGGACTGAAAGACTCCTGTCAGGTTTGAGTGCTTCTGAGCCTTAGCTTGCTAATATGGACTAGCCGGAAATGGACTCCGCCAACTTGGATGCCCTGAAAGCAGGGCTGAGATCCCAAAGTAAGTGGATTCATCAGCAAGAGGAATAGATCTCTTCACCTCAGAGAGAAATGCCTGGACGTCAAGGAGCAGCAGATGAACGCCATTTTTTTCTGTCGTAAAAGCCAATGCTCAAAACAAAACCTGATCAAGCTGAGTCTCTACCCACTGCACCTCCCATGAGATTTTTCTCAGTTGCTGCAACATTTTCAGACTCAACTGAACATCTAGAGAAAAACTCTGTCGCAGCTCTTGCAAAGAAGGATTTTTGGGGACCTCTATTCTTCTTGTGCGCATTACAAATGTGGCTCAAAGAAATATTTTTGACAATTCTATCAGATATAAAATAGTGAAAGGAATCTCTGGCAAATGTCCGGAAGTAAATATTTAGTCTGATTTGAAATCAGACTGTGAAAACATAGGCATAGGTCCTTTTTTATTTAATTTCCCTTTGGGATAATAAAGTATTTTTGAATCTAAATTGAATTTGAATTTTCAGCATATGCAAATATCTGATTTCAACTGTAGGTTTATGATGGTTTGTTTAAGAGTACGAAATGGAAGCAGGCTGGGAACAAATTACGATATAGGTTGATTTGTTTGTTGTTACACACAGATGCTTAAATAAACGTACATGTGTGAGCAGAATGATGCATAAACAGAAGCCAAAAGAAGGGGGGCTGTAATAAGACATTTCCACAAGTCAGCTGCTAAATTAATGACCTACATAACTGGAAATCTTCATGCTTGCTATGATGGAAAGGTGCCTGAACACACGGCACACCACAGCTTGTTCCATATGGGTCTGTGGAGCTGCAGATGGGCTTGTGGAGGCAGTGTGATGTTCTACTTTGAGATGTACCACCAACCTAAACATTGACACCTTGAAGCTTCCAATACCACTGACTGATACCACCAGACACCCTCAGGGTTCTAGTCAGAGTGTATTTGCTGACAAAATGGAGACCGCCATCTTTTTCTTGGAATTTAATGTTGGGTCACGGCTCGGGTTAGCGGTATAGGGTGTTCAACTGTAGCATTCTTAACGAGAACATTATTTCTTATAAATCATCATACAATAGTGATATTATCTTTATGATTTTTTACCATCGTGGTGGTGTCTTCAGCTTAAAGGAGCACATGTTCTGTTTAATTTAATTAGTTTACTGAGTCCCAAGGAATTTATTAATAGAAATATAAATTTGATAGTTTTTTTAAAAAGCTGCTAAAGCCTATCACACCAACTGAGCTTCATTCTAAGCCTGGGCGATATGGCTTAAAAATTAAATCCCTGACTTTTTCCATTTCAGATCCAATTTCAATCGATTTTTTTTCTCGCTTTCTTTTTTTATTTAATTATGAGAATATAGTGATAATATTAGCAGAACATAGACGCAATTTTACCTAAAGGATGTCTTAAAATTATGAGAAAAATGTTGTTTTAATGAGATGAAAGCATGGATAACAAAGTTTGGATAGTAAAATTTTGAAGTACTTATAAAATTACTACTTCATTCTTCTAATATTATGACTTTATTCTGGAAATTAAGACTTTTTTCTCATATAATTTCTTTATTCTTGTATTACTATGACTGTATTCTTGTAACATTATGAATTTATTTTCGTAAAAACAAAATTATAGCCTGGTCCAAATCCTCAGTCATAGAGTTGACCTGAATTCAAAGTCCAAATAACTACAAGCTGTAAAATACAGTTATCAAACAAGATGGCGGCTCTGGTCGTGTTGATATCACTCTGAACTATGGAAACACAAGGAGTGCATTGCTGAAAAAAAAAAAAAAAAAAAAAAAATCCAGATTTTCCAAAAATTAAATCTTCAAAAACCAAAAAAATTTTGAACACAAAAGTCCAAAAGTGTTGCCACAAATGCCATGAAAATATCTGTGCCTGCAGGCCACAAGCACATCTCCAGAACGCATCTTCAGCACCGCTGGTAATATTATTAACCACCTGCTGCTAAATCCAAATAAGGTAAAAAATGCTTGTTTTCTTGTCAAATAATTTCTAAGCTTTATCCGTAAGGAATGTTTTCCTTTTTTTCTTTTTGTTCAGATTTCCTATTGAGACATTACAGTTTTTGGATTATTCATTCATCTATTTACTTTGAATGCGCCAAATTGCTCAGAAAGACTTAAAAACTGCGACGGAGATCTTTTTTTGGGAACACGTGTTCGATGGAGGAGACCATTTTTATTTTTGTTTAATTTTGAATTTCTTGTTTCCACACTTGACCAAGTTTGTAAGTCAGATAAATACTGGAGTGGCCCATAAACACTATTAAACCGGAAAAAGCCAGTCTCTGTTTGTTTCCCTTTCCATCATTGTGGTTATTATTTAAATAAATATATTTTCTAAACATAGGATACTGCAATTCTTTCTTTCTGTTTTCCATTTCAGAAAATAAATCACAACTGTACTTGAAGGCTCTCTGAGGGAAAAAAATAAAAGCTTTGCTCTCAGTTGGAAGGAGTTTGTGTGTACCATTAAAAACAGCATTATTCATTATTTTTCCGTGGGCTGCAGCTTTTGGCTTCAACCAAGGATTGTTATGAAATAAAGAACTAACTCATACGCAAAAAAAAAAACAAAAAAAAAAGAAGAAATGCAAAAATGTTGATTTTAAACAATGTGGGTCTAAACAATGAATGTCATCAACTGAGCAACTGTTCACTTAGAAGTTTCTTCAGTAAAGTTTTCCAGTCTGGGATTGGGAGAAATTTGGCCATGAGATTTCAAGACATAAGCCCAGAAAAACTATTAATACCCCTTTTTTTCCCCACATTTTGTTATGTAATCATGATTTTATGAGAGACCAACACAAAGCACCATTCAGTTTTAATGCACCACAAATCTGGAACAAACTCCCAGAAAACTGCAAAAGAGCCGACACAATAAGCTCCTTTAAACTAAGGCTGAAAACCCACCTGTTTAGAGCTGCCTTTGATTAGTAGTAAGTGAAACACTGATCAATATTTTTGATGTATATTTTATTATTTTTAGGATTTTGATGGCTTGATGCATATTTGCTTGATGATTTTGACGATTTTGTGATGATTTTGATGTATATTTGCTTGATGTTTTTATGATGTAAAGCACTTTCAATTGCCTTGCTGCTGAAGTCTGCTATACAAATAAACTTCACAATTATTCACTGCTTTAAGTTAAGTGAAAGAAAAATAATGCATTGCTTTCAATTATTTTTTAAGAACTCTGAAAAGCATGTTGTGATTTATATTCGGCCGCCTTAACTCTGATATCCTTAAATAGGATCCAAAACCACCAGCTGCCTTCAGAGGTTAACTGATGACAAAATACCAAGACATGATCATCCATCTAAACTGTCATGGTGGACAAGGAAAGCATTATTCAGAGAAACAGCCAAGAAGCCCCAAGTAACTCTGGAGGAGCAGTATAGATACAGAACTCAGGTGAAAGAATCTGTTTACAGAAGCACTATTAGTTGTGCATAAGACAGATCTGACCTTTATATTATGTTTCCTGTTTGCAGTTTGTCTCAAACAGGAAACATTTGCATTAAAAGAAATGCAAATGTCAGGGCGGGGAGAAACGCACAGATTACTGAGATAAACGTGTTTGTTCCCATAACACCAAGAGCGCTAATATCTGATTCAGAAAGGAATTAGTGTTACAAACTGGACCAGAGCCAGAACCAGAAAGGCAGAGTGAAAAGACACGCCACACCTACAACAACGGAGGTGAAGGAAGGCTGGCGATTGGAGAGTATTAGAGCTGATGTTTGAGCAGAGAACAAGTGGGTGGATCTTTCTTTTAATGCAAGGCTCCATGGTCACCAATCCACTACCTGACACCTGACACGTTGAAGAAACATGCTCTTGTCAGATGTGACCATAACTGAACCTTTAGGCCAACATACAAAACACTGTGTATGATGGAAAACTGATGCCCTAAACACACCATCCCCACATTTAAATGTGGTAGTGGAAGCATCATGCTGTGTGGATGCTTTTCTTTAGTATGTAAAGGGAATATTACCATACAAAATAAACAACAATCCAGAAAAAGAACATCATAACAATAATCAAACGTGGTAGTGTGATGATCACAGATGGCTTTATTGCTTTTGGACCTGGACAACTTCTTTGACAACAATGAATTACGGTCTCCAAGAGAAAATCTACAAGTAAGGTTTTGGAGTGGTCAAGTCAAAGTTTGGTCATAAATCCCATTAAGATCCTGTGGCATAAACAAAGAGTTAATGTTTAAATACCCTCTAATACATCTTAATTATAACAAATATGTCTACTTGATAGCAGTTGTTGCCACCAAGGGTTATGCTACCACCAGTTATTAGCATTAGAGGACACTTACTTTTTTTACATAGGACCAGGTTGGTTTAGATAGCCTTTCCCTTTCCTACTTAAATGAAAGCAATAATTGGAAATAGCTTTTTGTGTTTATGCAGGTTCTTTATCTAATATTAAAATTTGTTTTATAGTTGGAAATATTCAACTCAAAAACAGATGAAATTGTTAAAAGGGCAAACATTTTGTATAGTAAGGCATTTAAACAAATTTGTTTTGAGTACAACCCCTCAAAATCAGAAGAAGAATACCTTTACTTCCCCAAGAGGGGAAATTACATAAAAATCATAAAAACATCTTACTTTTCACATCAATATTTTGAAGATTCTACAAAGTCCAGCAAGGACATTTTGAAGGGACCAAAGCAGTTATATGAAACCAAAGGTCAAATTCTTGTTGTTCTGTTCACTGCACTACCTTGAGTATTGTATTTGCTTTGTTCAGAAGTGATTATTGCATTTATTTTTTAGCTTCCTGACCAAAATTATCTACGTTTTTCATGTAGTTAATCAAACAGCCTATCAGAGCCTGCACTGCCAAAAACTTTCTCACAGCTTGTAGACATTGTTTTCAGATCTATACCAATTCCAGTTACTATAAAATGCCTACATATCTGTTGGTGCATCAGCCTGGCTCTGCTGCTGCTGAAATTGGAAAACAACTAAAATGCATTAACAGAGACCCCAAACCAATCCAATCATCATTTTTACGAAATTTTCAGTCTCATTTCTCGGAGCACTGCGCACTGCTGCAGCCTGCAGAGTCAGCACTTCCCAAGGGTTATTTCTCATAAAGGCGTGCGTATGCAGTGAGCATCAGGAACCTTGTAAATACCCCTGCTGCACAGCCAGAACAACACATGTCTCGCCTCGCTGCTCGGAACATTAATGGAGGCTCTTTCACATCAGGGCTCTGACTTTAATAGGCAAAAAAGGGGTTTCTTTTCTGCAAAGTGAGCTTTGCATCTTTCTTGAATAAGGTCTTACAGGTAAAGTGCATGCTGACACAAGATGTTATCATCACCTAAACAAAGTCCAATGGTTTGTTTCAACTTGACCTTTAGAAAATGTCTCTAATTGTGACACTTTTCATAACAGATTCCTCTCATGGCAACCCCAGCTTCTCCCAGGATGTGAGAGGATGGCACAAACAAATTAAGGCACGGACTAAACTCCCATACAGATTAAGTCAATGTCAGGAAGAGGGGGCAAAGAGCACTCAGTGATGAAAGAGGATTGAATACAATGCACACCAGAGTGCCGCCTGGTTAAATCCCTTGATGGAGGGCATCTTAGGCAAAATAACAAAAGCTTCTGATCAGCGCAGGCTTAAAGAAAATCCATTACAGACGACTAAAATGCCTTTAGTTCCAGCCTCTACTGTCAACACAATGCTGTAAATTTCACTGGAGCTCCATTAAATGCTTGAGTCAATCTGTATCAGTGGTAAGGGAAAACTTATGTGGGATGGTGACTGTTAGGGCTCTTACACATTTCCCTCACACATTGTGCCAATTATTGACTTGGCATGTTGGAATCTGTCCATGGTACTGAAATGAATTGACTGGTGTTCACCCTGAGGCTTTGGAGTATGGCTGCACGGGTAACTAAATGATGCAGAGACGTTACTCCTGATCTCTGTGGAGACCTACTTATAATATCGCCTCTTATCCTCACTTGGATCTAAGATATATAATCTGCTGCAGATGTGCAACAAACAGCATTAAAACAAAGATAAAACCAAACCTCACTAAAAAAAAAAAAAAAAAAAAAAAAAAAAAAAAAAAAAAAAAAAAAAAAAACTATACCACTGAATTTACAATGATTTGTATTTACCAAAAAGACTTAAAGGAACAAAATCTCAGTTGATGTGCATATCATTTACAAAATCCTGCTTGTGCTTCCCAAACAATTCCTAGATTAAAGAAAATCTCACGACTCCAAGCTTTTATTTCCCAGACACTTCATCCAGTGTGTGTGTGTGTGTGTGTGTGTGAGAGAGAGAGAGAATGCGTGTCTGTGTGGTTAGAGGAACAGTTGCGTCATGGACTCGGCAGTCGGGACAGATGACTGGCGCAGATGTTGTGTCAAGCTCCCCAAATCCAATCCGGAAATGCTAGAAGTGGCTCTTCAAAATAAAATGAGCATAAAATTAAACCTATAGTCAATATAGATGCCCTACTTATGTTTTTACTTGTACAGAAGAATGAATACAAACTCGACCAAATTTAAATCTTTACAGAAGATGTCATGAGTTTGATGAATTATAATATTTTTTTATTTATGGCATTTCATATTTTAAATGAGAAAAAAGAGCTGTAAAATTTTCACCTAAATAATGGGTACAACTTTTGACTTACTGAAGTTACACACAAGTGGACTTTATTTGCTAAAAAGATGGCTGGTTTCACTGGATTTTATTTATTGTCATCATGTGGCTGAAAACAAGTGCACACCACACTTTTTTACATTTTTCTTTTCATTTCTTTTGTTTTTTTTTTATTTAAACCAAAAAAACTGAAAAAAGTACAATTTTATGAAAATTATGTTTTATTTTCCTCCTATTTCATATTTAAGCTCTTTCTTGAGTTTGTATGTTGCATAAGACCCCCCCAAAAAACAGACTTGAGTTTGTAACCTGACAAAATGTGACAAGTTTTAAGGGTGTGAATACTTTTTCAAATAACTGTATTTTTATGAGGGGCCCATATGAATTGGAAGATTGTAAAGGACATACATAGGCCATCCACATCACCAAATGCTTGTAAGTAACAAGGTGGAGGAAAAACTGAACAGAGGGACTGTTTCATATTGAGGATCACCTTCAGTTTACCCTACATGCAAATATTGCGGCATTCTTTTTCAATTTTTTCAACTGTAAAAAATTGTCTAATTGTTCGTTATGGAAAAAAACGTAAGTAGAAAATGTGTCTGAAAAGGTAAACGTTTTGTTTTGAAAGTTGAAACCGGAACTCCCCTTGTTGATTTTGCTGATCTTCTCGCTAAAGCCACCAGCTCAGATACCGATCAGCAATTGGCAGGTCAGCCGAGCCCGGACGCTCTGAACGCGGGGATGAATCGTTTCCGTCCCGGTTGAATTGCGCAAGACTGCTGCCAAGAGTTTGTCACTTTTTAAAAGAGAAACATGCCTCATTAGCCTTCGCTGCTTTAGTGACAGCGTGAAGTTTGTGGAGTGAGGTGTTCAGGTGCGGGACGAGGCCAGTCCAGTGCTGGAAGTGTTCATGTTGGGACCTCAGCTTCAGTTTCAGCTGGCGACCGCATCGTGAGTCCAGGCTGAACGTGCAGGATGAGACCGGGGACACTGGAGCGCAACTCGGGCATCACGTTCAGGTTTGTGCCGGCGGCGTGATTCAGACATCTCCACCATGGAGGAGAAGTTCAACAGACTCATTTTCATCCCCATCGCTGCGGTCATTTCCCTAATGATCGGCTACCAGTATGTGTGCCCGGCGGACAGCAACACCTGCTACTTCAGAAGTGATGACAAGGGGCTCGTCCAGCAGCGCCTTCCCGCGTTTGACTCGCTTTACTCGGAGCCGGAGGCGGACGAGGACTTCCCGGCCAAAATCACATCCAAGTTCAACTTCACGGAGCGGGACCTGGACAGGCACGTCGACTTCGACATCCGCGGAGATGATGTGATGGTGTTCCTGCACATCCAGAAGACCGGCGGGACGACTTTCGGCAGGCACCTGGTGAAAAACATCCAGCTGGAGCAGCCGTGCGACTGCCTGGCCGGCCAGAGGAAGTGCACCTGCCACCGGCCAGGCAAAGCCGAGTCGTGGCTCTTCTCCCGGTTCTCCACAGGCTGGAGCTGCGGCTTGCACGCCGACTGGACGGAGCTGACGAGCTGCGTGCCGGTGGTGATGAACAAGAAGGACAAGAAGAATGTCCAGAAGAACAAAAAGTGAGTGTTCTGCACTCCATCTTCTCATTAGACAGGCGCACAAACAGAATTAAGTGCGATTAAGTGTAAGCAGCTGTATATGCAGGCATTGATGTCTTATAAGATTCAATTCATATTTACTTAATCTTAAAGAGCACAAATACAATCTAACAAAAGACTGTCACACTGTAATTTGAGTGTAAAATCATGTTGCATTCACTGTATCTAAGTGAAGTTTGAGGCTTTTAACAGGTTATTTCTGTGCATTTTGCTTTAAAAAGGAGTACACTAACAATCCTCCATTAGTACTTTGTCTTCCTATTATTTTTATACACAGTAAGAAAGTCACAATTTCCAGTTCTGAATTCAGTTTGGATGTTTTTAGGGTCACTATATGCTCCAAGGAAGGAAGAAGGAAGGGAGCGAAATCGTAAAATTAGCAACATAAAACAATAAGGAACTCATACTTTCCTATGTTCAATTTGCAACATCAGACTTCAATGACACTGAACACAGCAACAATGACTCAGCAAAAATAAAGAAATAAAATTGGAGACCTTTGGGACAATGTAATAAAGAAGTTTTCTGTTCTTATATTTCACCACAGTTACTTTCCTACGTTGAATCTACAAACTCAGATTTTCTTTACGTCACTGAATGTAGTTATAGTTGTTTCTGGGGGGTAAGGGGGAGTGGGTGGGGGGACGTAACGGTGACGCAGTTGGTAGCGTTGTTGCTTTGCAGCAAGAAGGTCAAATCCCGGCCTGAGGTGTTTCTCCATGGAGTTTGCATGCTTTCCCCGGGTACTCCGGCTTCCTCTAACAGTCCAAAAACATCACTTTTAGATTGATTGGTCTCTCTAAACTGCCCACAGGTGATGGACTGGCAACCTGTTCAGGGTGTACCCCACCCACCCAATGACCCCTGAACATAGGGGCCAGTGTTGCACTGGTTCCCCCTGCAACACTGCAAGGATAACTGGGTTATACACAATGGATGGATATATAAATTCTTATTGTTAGCCACTAAAATCTAAACAAAACACCCATCAGAGATTTGACACAGACTCTTTTCCTCTTTACCTTTTATTTCTGCAATAAGACAATCTTACATTAGTAGATTAAATGTAAAAATTTCCCATTTTTTGACATTGAATGCACCAACATCAAGAGCTAATTACAGGAAAAAAAAAAAAAAAAAAAAAAAAAAAAAAAAAAAAAAAATATATATATATATATATATATATATATATATATATATATATATATATATATATATATATATATATATATATATAAAATTCCCATCTTTAAACATAAAACTAAAGCTAACGTTGAGCAGATGAGGTTGTTTCTGGGTATTTCCCTTCAGGCTGAAGTGAGCTAATCTGCCTCTTATTAGTACTTATACAGTCTTACAGTAAATTGTTTTATGTTACACTTAAACAAAAAAATCACTTCCTGCATTTAATTTGAAAATTACGACTTTCTTTATATTACTGAATGCACAAACACGTGTAGCTGACTCAGTAAAAAGAAAAAGAAAAACATAAGTAATCCTCAATATTTGCCGATAAAAAATAAAAACAAATACACAAAGCCTCTAATACTCTATCTTACTTTACGTAATTTAAAAATTTAGTACTTTATATCACAGGAGGACATCACTTTTCTATGATGAATATGAAAATCCCAGTTTCTTTGTCATTGAATGCACAATGCACAAACCTGACAGCAAAAATGTAGAAAAACTTTAATGATTTTCAAGGCTTGGCAACACCACATTAATATTAATCATATAAAATGTTTTTTTTAAAACAACCTTGGAACTGACATCTGATGAAAAAGTTGTTTCTACCTGTTGAATTAAAAGTGAGCTACTGAGTAATGTGTAACAAAGATAATAGTGTTTTAAGACATCATTGTTGCCCCTGTTAAAAATACACTTTGTCTTTGAACATCCCAGTAAAAAGAAACATTTTTACTGATAAAAATTTGCACAAAAAAAAAAACAAAAAAAACTCAAACATTTTTACCATTAGCAAATGATCCTCAAATCGTTCTTTGGCACCTTAAATCCAGTAATCTCAAATTTGGTTATCAAGAATACTCTTTCATAGTCCAAAAAGAGAGATGGACTAGAACTCCCTAACTTCTCCTTTTATTTATTATTATTATTATTAGGGGTGCAGGTCCCCCAAACATGATGGTTCTTATGTTATTTCAGCTTTAGCTAAACAGAAGCTGGCAGATATGACATGTCCTCAGTTGAAAATATAAGGTTTTTTTGTATGTTTTGGTCAATTTTTCCTATTAATTGTTAGTTTTAGCAGGCCTTACACAATAATTATCATCTTATTTCCTTTTTTTTAATCACAAAAAGCATCAAACAACTCCAAATCAAGGCATATAACAGGAAATTGGGTGTCTATGCTGTACGATGCCGTATTGGCATGAAAAGCTGGGTAAAAAGGTGATAAAGATGCAGTGTTAACAAGCACAGCACATGTCAGCACCACCGAGAGTCGCCTCTATCGCATCCTGGGACGGCCAAGAGGAAATGGGGTTCCTACTGATCCAAAAGGTCTGTTTCAGTTTCCTGTAATTACAGCAGCAACACGGCTAATCTTTAGAGAATAAATCGCTTAAGCCGGCAGGGTCCTCTGAGGTGTATGGCTTATGTGTTTGAAGCCAATTTGGCTTGCAGCTGGTTCAGAGAGCAAATCTCCATATGTTACCGAGGGCACTAGCGTGTGTCGGTGAGACCAAGGAGCGCCTTAAAGAATCCTCAGAAATCCATTTACTGCCCTAAGTGGCAGCTGTCAGACTTAATTTAACACTTGGAAATAGTTTTGAAGAGTCGTCTCAGAGCCATATCAGCACTGTGGGTGAGTCAACAACTCTCCAGCTGACACTTGTCCATTCAGTATAATGATGGACAAGAGAAAAACAGCACTCATTAACTAATGGCACCGCTGGCCGTCTTGACTTTATGTTTAAACATGGCATCAAACCTGGGTTGTGGAGAATTTTATTCAGAGTCATATTTCACATTAGCAAATTAAGTGCTCAACTAACACGTGTGGGTGTTGATGCTAAAGTATTCATATTCCTCAAGATTGTTTGCATTTTGTCAGGCGACAGCCACAAATGTAATGTCAAAAAGGAGAGGTTAAATATAAAGTGGAACAAAAATACATTTTCACAGACCAAAATGAGACTGAAATTTTTACCCATCTTCCTTTGCAAGATAACCCCAGATCGGTCATATTAGATGGAGACGGTCTGTGAACAGCAATTTTCAACTCTTGTTACAAATTCTCAATTGGATTTAGGCCTTAACTTTGACTAAGTCATTCTAACACATAAATATGATTTGATGTGAACCATTCGGTTGGTTCAGAAGCATCCGTCACTAACAGGTGTTCTGTCAGGACTGCCTTATATTTCAGATAATGTGATACTGGACTGAAACCTCCTTTATTACTGCGCCATAAGGAGTTCACAGGGTCAACTCCTCAGAGAGATTCAGCAGTTTCCTCAAGGACAGATCTCAATCTGTTTACCAGCGCTTAGAGTGATTCCTCCATTTACAATATGTCTGTTTTATAGAGGAGGGTGTAGAATTTGAGCCAAATGTATCATAACTCACTGTGTTCCTAAAAAATTGTCAGGCAACCTGAGTCACAAAGCTGTCATTCTGAGTTTTGATTTCCTCGAGGATAATGCCCTCTTGGTTTCCTGACTGTACACCTTTAAAGACAGAAATGTCAAATAAGCAATATATACAACTCAGATGGAAAATAACAATTCAGTGAAGGCTTCTGGTCTTTTAAGGTTAAGACTGCTTAGTAAGGGCCATGTTGGGATGAGCCGCGGTCTCACCGGGCTCAGTCAGTCCTGAAAGGCCCTTTTCCTGTCACTTCAAGGTCCATCATAGATTGTGACACAGACATAGATGGCAGCACAGGGAGTTGAGCTGAATTTGTGCATGAGTGTGCATGTTTGCAGTCATGCGTCTTTTTTTGTCTCAGCTCCAGTAATGCTCCATAATGTTTTTTGGGTTTTTTTGTTCACAAAATTTCTGCTCTTCCTCCACCCGATGTTCAGAGCTCGCCCTAAATTCAGACATTTTTCCTTCACCTGATTGCAAGAGAGATCCAAAATTTGGCAACAATATGTTGATCTCAAAGGATACCTCATCTTATACAGGTCACATAAAGCAAGAAGAATGCAGACCATCAGACATGCACAGGAAAGAGACCGCCCACACTTATCTTCAGGCTACATTCAGAAGGCTGTGATATAGTTTTCAAAAAGAGGCTTTGAGGATATCTATATATACATAGTATAAAACTAAACAGTGATTCACTAATATGTGGTATAGTTGATTCTCTGTTTCTTCCTGGTAAATTATTTACAGAGACGTAAAGGGAAGAAGGCCAGTGAAAGCTCAGATCTTGGAAACCATTAAACATGAAAGGGGGATATGGATTTTCTGTCAAATTAAGGCTGTTTGCTATCACATTAAACTTTCTGAATTTATAATATTTATAGGTTGTAATGATTTCTTAAGTTTATGGGTGGATTTGAAAGACAACCCAGAAATCCATTTTGCCCTAACTGTGCTCTCTGGAGTATGAGCTGATGAATGTTTTAGGGCACCTGCCTGTTCTCCATTATCTGTCCCTTCAAATCATCTTTCTTTAACCTTTATCAATGCTGGGAAAATACTGACAATGTGTAAATGGGAAAGATAGACTGAAAATGCAACAAAAAGCTCAATAAAATAAGTGTTTCCTATTATGAAGAAAACTCAAAAATATTTGATCAGGGCACTTGTTAATCTGCTTTTTTACACATTTTTATAAGCAATCTTAGTCTTTACCCCCGTTAGCATTGCTAATTCTAACAGCAGCATCTCCTTGTCATTAGACTGGAAATATCTCTACCTTGTGTCTTTCAACAGGTTGCCATCATTTTAAATCCTATATGTGTCACAGCAGATAGAGTTTAAAAGTCTAAAAGGATAAAATAAACTAACTTAAAAATATATTCACTTCGTTTCATGTCGCAAAACTCAGAAGTTTTCTCCTTGATTGTTTTTGCTCATATAGTCCAACAAGATTTCCTTTGCTGTAAATGTTTCCACAACAGAACCAATATAAATACTGTAGTTTCTCCTTTTTAACACTAAAATATGTCTGAGCCACACAATGCAACCGAGTGCTAGCTGTATTAGCAGAATATCCACAGGCTTACTCTAATCATATATAAAATGTATAAGAATAAAACTCTTGCTGAATGGCCAGTTTCACACTCCCTGTAGTTCACTGGCTGGACATTATGACATCACCACCAAGTTGGTCAAAAATCCACTTTGGATTGGTTGATCATTCCTGGCTTCTTTGATCATCATCATCATGGTTAGCTTGTTTTATTTAGTGTCTCGACATTAACGTGTTAATTTCAATTAATAATTACATAGATTTTAACTCCTTAAAAATTTTAATGCAATTAATTGCTTCTTTTTTTTTTTTTTTTTTTTTTTTTTTTTTTTTTTTTTTTTTTTTTTTTTTTTTTTTTTTTAATACAATGAATTTTTGTCCGGAACCTTTGTATTCGCATGTTTCTGGTACGCCTAAAAATTTGGCACAAAAGCTACATCTGCAAACAACAGCAATGGACAAAAAAGCTGCTTCTCTTGGCCCACTGGGGGTTAATTTTTGCTTCAAGAAATAATCTGATGAGATGCTGGGAATGACTATTGTTGTGTGCAAGCTATGCAAAAGGAGCTGGCCTATCACTGAAGCTATTCAAGCCTAAAATAGCATCTCAATGCTAAACATGTAGCAGCAAGCAGAGACGTTCCCCAGACGTTCCCACAGTCCACATTTCTAAAGAAGGATTTTTTTCAAAGTTACATGAAAGATCAGGGGTTTCTGGGTCTAATAGCCCTTTTGTATCAACCTGATGGTTGAATAACCCAAATAACAGATTAAAGACTATAAATATCTTTGTTGTTGAGCTCATATGTCTATTTATTCAACAATTTAGCAGCAAAAAAGGGCTACTGAATTGAAAATGTTGCTTATTTTGTCAATATATGGTTTTCAAGTAAAGTGCAATTAATAGAGATGAATTAATTACAGATCCTAAAATTAAGTCCCACCACTAGTTTTATTAGATATTTGGGCTGGCCATACTTTTACTTTATTAATAAATAAACTTAAAATAACAGAGATTATATTTCTCCCTCTAATTTAGTTAACAGATTTTGTTTTACCAATTAACAAATATAAAAAATAAAAGAAATTTCCAGTTCTTTCTTTAAGCATGCAGTTGGTAAAAATGGCATGGAAAGATGTGATGCATCCTTCTGCTCAAAGTAATTTTATTAATAAGACCTGAGACTTCTTTATACCGCCATCTGGAGTTTGCACTTGTTTACCTACAACTTCTTGAAAGACCATCTGTAAAATGTTGTTGCACTTTGTGGCAATAGTTTGGAGTGGGACTAAACTTACGGTTAAGGGATGAGGAGATTGGCATTTTGTTGTCGTGCATCCTTGAACTAAGCTGTCAAAATGATGGAAAGTATTTAGTAACTAGGGCCTCTGGGTTCTCCCTTCAAAGAAGCTGTCATTCAAATGAGCATTTTTGGTTCTGGTGTCCAATGTTTTAAACACACAGGGAATTGTTTCATCCTAGCTTTTTGTCTTATCGTCAACCTCTTAGAATCTTGATGACCCAGGATCTGGATCGATAAATACAGCATATATGATTCTATTAGAAGCATACAAATTCATAAAAAAAAGTTCCACCTTTTATTTAGGCCATAAAGTGGTATTAGTTTGCATTTTCTAACAATAAAAAGGCATAAAAGGTGAGTAAAAAATGTCTTATGTAGTACAATTTTATGCAGTAGATTTTAAACCGTTGGACCCAAGTTCATGTTTTAGTCACCACAATAAAGTTTAAATGTACTTTTGACATCAGACTAAAATTATTTGCGTAAATACAGAATGTAGTTTGTAAATCATGATTTCATTTATTAAGAGAAAAAAAGACCTTAGATAGGACTTCGTAACCATTTTCAAAACTGACTAGTGTTAATTTCTCATCTGTTCTTTGATTTGATGTTTCTTTTTCCGTTCTTTTAACCTTCTGATGTTGTCAGACAAGTTCCTCCTAGCTTAAACATATCTTGTTGATTCTACATAGGGTGTCTGCATGTCCTTATTAAGTCCTAAAAAGTCTTGCATTTTTCAAAAATTACAGGTCCTAAATTTTGTCATGGTGGGACTAATCTTGTATATTCTCTTATGTAGGTTTATTTTCCTCTCTTTTTTTTCTTCTGGACTTTCCTATCATGCAAAAGTTTGAGTCACATGCAGACATCTTCATTGCGTTCAGTGACTCGAGGCAGTTGAGGCTACTGGTAACTAGGTGGTAATACACCTTTGCTAGCTAGCTTGCTTTTTTTTTTTTTTTTTTTTTTTACTTTTGTTTCCAACCTATACAAGGTTAGGTGGATTCTATGCAAAAAAAAAAAAACTTTTAAGCTTGGCTCTATTGGGGTTAAGGCTGAAGAAAGCCATTTGTGGTGTGAAAACCACAAAGCCGCTGCCAAGAGCCACAAACGGACACCAGAAATTTCACAGTTTTTGCTATGCGTCATTGTAATACAGCAGGATCCCCCCATCCATCCCCTAAATTATAGCTTTTTCTGTCCTAAACATAATTCAAGGTGGCATTAAAAAAGGTCTTAAAAAGTCTTAAATTTGACTTTCTGCAACCCACAGATACCTTGTCTACAGCTCTAGCAGTGACCAGCCTTGGGTGTGGCAAATAAAACAAAAAAATCTGAAATATTTGAATGTGGCCAGAAAACATAAACAGAATACATCTGTGAAGGGGTCTTTAAGCTTTTACCCTAAACTAATCTTACCACCATCTCAGGAAAAGATGAATATTTTGTACATTTGGTGTATGTTCCCGTTCCTGTTGGTCCGTTACACAGACGCTCCATCTGTCTGCTTTAGAGCTGCACTTTACAGTCACCTTGAAATCACCTCTCTCCTACACATCCTTCCACCACTAATAAAACCGTGAAAATGCAGACAACTGCTCATTACATAAGCACTTCCATGCCTGCATTGGGAATGTTTTATGTTGTTATGTCTTTGACAGATGAGAAGTATGTTCTGATATGCAGAAATAACAACCAAGGAACAAACACTGGTGAGCTCCCTAGTTAACAAGAGCTTGTTACATTAATGCGTTATGTGAATCTTGTTTACAGTGCACACTAACAAGCTAGTAAAGAGATTTGATTAAGAGATTTGTGACAAAGTCTTCCTTAGCTGGTGTCTTCCTTTGCTCTTTCCTTCCCTTCTTTTATCCATTTACTAGTGACTAAACATGTATATGTACATCTATCCATCTTATGGGTTCTGTAATTTCTTTCCAAACTTGTAAAAAAAAAAAAAAAAAAAAAAAAAAAAAAATCTGAGTAACAGCCAGATGAAATAGCTTTTTGAATGCTTACCAATTGCTTTTGTAGGGCTTTTCTTTCAGTATGGGGTTACAGAACTCACATCACAGCAGGTAATGTAATTGTAAGACCAGACAGCAAACCTGTTTCAGTTGCTGTTCTGCCCTGCTAAATTTCGGCTGCAGGCCTCTTACAGGGCACTCAGAAAGTGTAACCTTGTAATGAACATCATTATCTCAGATCTCGGCATGAATACAGGCCAACCTTTATTACTAAAGTACTCTTAAAAAGATGTACTTTAGGTCCTACATATTCATCTGGTAAGAATCTAATTATAACTATGGTGACAACAGCCCTAAAAGGTTTAAGTTTTAGCCACCAGGTTATCAGTCATAATGCAATAGTTCTGTAGAAAATACACAACGCTTCTTATATTTTATGTGCTTGCCTAGTCCCATGTGATTTTTCTTTTGTTTTCCCAAAAGAAATACAAAGAAATGCTATAATTTTGACAAGAGTTGAGGCTTGAATGTAAATAAAACAAACTAAAAAAATACAGAAAGATAAAAAAAAAAAAATTTCATGATTCATCCACTGTCTTCCTGTTATCAGAGATTGGCTCACAGGGATAAGGGTCAAGGAAGGAATCCCAGACATCCCTCTTCTCAGCTAAACTCTCCAGCTCATTCCGGAGGATCCCAAGGCGTTCCACACCCACAAAGGATAAACTTTCCCTCTAGTGCAGAGGTCTTCAACTCCAGGTGTTGAGGGCCAGTGACCTGTAACTTTTAGATGCATCCCTGGTCCAACACACCTGATTCAAATGGCAGAATTACCTCCTCAGTGCAGTCAAGTTCTCCAGAGTCCTACTAATGATCTCATTATTTGACTCAGGTGTGTTGAAGCGGAGAAACATCTAAAAGTTGCATACCCCTTGAGGTCTGCAGTTGAAGACTCTGTTCTAGTGTGTTCTGTCTCCACCATAAGGTGAGGTTTTTTGGCATGCCCATAAAATCTCAAAAGGAAGGACCCCAGGAGGTCTCCTAATCCGATGCCTGACTCACCTTGGCTGACTCGGCTGCAGTCCTTCTGGCCACCTGGTACTTGTTCGCTGTTTTAGGAGTCCCAAGTGCTAATTAAGCCCTAAAGTCCTCCTTGTTCTGCTTGACAGCTTCTATAACCACTTCTATCACTTCTGGTTGCCAACACAACTGGAACCAATGATATTTCAGACCACAGGTCCCAGAAGACACATTGACCCATTCCAGTTCAATGTTCCCAACACATTACACAGTAACCTGGAGACATGAGTTTAGCTATCCTGAAGGTATAAGCTGTAGATCTCCCAAACAGGGGCTTCTACCAGGTGTTCTGAGCTCACCATCATGTTTGGGTTCATCAGGTCTGTAGGGCAGCCTCTCTTGCCAGCAGATTAGACTCTCTAGCAGGAGGTGATGAGGTGAAACCTCTTCTCTTTCTTTAACCAAGTTTTAACGAGTCAACACTTCACGTCTGATGATATAATTACTAAACTCAAATTAATGTTTTGGTCCAAGGTGGCCTGCTACCAAGTACCGAATTTCCTCAAAGATTTTATGTATTACAGGCATCCTATAGCTATCAAAGAACTGCAATAACAAAACAGTGCTCGAATTCAGACGAGGGTGGCTTTTCCTCCCTGACACACCACTCCAGCTGATGTAACTCCATCATTATCTAAGCAGGTACTGAAGTCTCTCAGGAGCACAACAGAATCATTAGATAGCCACCCTGACAGGACACCATCCACAAACCTCAACAGGACAGGATAATCTGAACTAATGAACAATCAAAACCTTCCCTCTTGCAACTCAAAACCACAAAGAGACAATCCTCTTGCTCAGAAAAAGGTTTCATCAAGGCATCAGCAAGAGGTCTGTGAGCATCCCCACATCCATCAGACCGGTCTACCTGGTCAACTACGGAGTAGAAAAATAGAGTCCTGCTCCACTCCTGGAGTTGGGTTTAAGAGACCAAATTGTGTGAGTTTTCCCACCCATATTGACCTGGTAAGGCTCAACCAAAGGGGACATTTCTAAGTCCCAAGAGCCAGATTATGGTGCCAGAAACTGGGTTGGTCCAATCTCCACTATTGCTATCCACCCAGTTTACAATTCACCCAACCTCTACCTCCCTTCCTGGAACTGGTGGTCCCACTTGGAGATTGTAAGAGATATAATAAATTACAAAAATGACATCTATCAAGCTGAAAAGAAAACCACCAACAAAACTACCTATTGGTAAATTGCTTATCAGTTAAAGTGAAGATATCTCATCTAAAATTTTAGCATCTTTCTTTTTAGGCAACAGCTGCCACCTCTATGAAATTCTTTGTTAAGATATTGCAAAAATCCTCTAAACTTTGGATGGACATTAGTTGCAGCTAATTCTGGTCAACTGGTCATTGTCCTTATTTCTAGTAATTGTCCTTATTTCTAGTAACATTCCTCAAATTTAAACAGTGATTGTCAGGGTCACAACTTTCTTGTCATTTCATGGGTTAGAAGTTAAAAAGTCTGTACAACATTGGTTTAGACGTTAGGCGAAGTTGTCTTTTCTCTGTCTGTTCAAGAACCTTTAGCTCACAGTGTAAGAAGACAGCAATGATCTCCGGCATTATTCCATTTGCTGGACTTTGAAATCAACCATTGGTATGTGGCACAGATATTTTTTTTATCACTCTATAGTCCTCACTATTCTAAAATTGTGTAGTCCCTTTCAGGAACTCAAAAAAACAAAACACTAAAATATATTGTGGATTCTTACAAGTTTTAATATCACTTCTCGACTTGAGAATTTTATTTTTAGGAACAGGTGAATATGTGGATTTTTTTGAAAAGTAGGCTGATAAAGATTAAAAAGATTCAGGTTTAGTATGTGTTAGCACTCGTTTCCTCACACAACCCTGGCTTACGGGTGGATTCGGGGCAAATGACGTCATCTTTTTGCTGATAAGGTGTTAACGTTTGGTGTTCCTATTTGGGCAGTGTGTTAAGAGCACCAGCTTGTTAGTGCCATCTGTTGCAGTATGAAAAAAATTAATGTACATGTTCGCCATAGGTTAGATTATACTTTATATGTCAAAATGATATACTGTATGGATTAGTACTTGGGCTCAACAGTGAGCTAAACGCATTGTTACATTTCTCAATATGGAATGACTAAATGGTACGTTTCTATTTATTAAATATTAATACAAAAAGATTTGTTTTTGTATTAGCAATTTATTGTTTAATCTTTCATTTTATTCTACAAAAAAATAAAATAAATTTAATGGTATATTGTGTTTTCCTATTTTCTTCCAGGTAGCTTCAATATCACCTATACAATAAAAAAGCTAACTTCATGTATGCTAAAAATAGGGTAGGCTTTATCTACAGTAAAACAAACAAACAAACAAACAAAAAAAAAACAAGTCACACCTTGATCTAAAATTCAAGAACAGATGGGAAACAAAGCAAATGAAATGCATCGGATGGAAAGGGTTACAAAGACTTTTCTAAGGCCTCTTGACTCCAGCAACCCACAGTGAGAACCATTATCGACAAATGAAGAAAACCTTCCTTTGAGTGAACAGTGTAACAAAATTAATCCAAGAGCACATCAATGACTCAGCTAGGAGGTCACAAAAGAACATCTAAAGCTAAACTAGCCTAACTTCAGTTAAGGTCAGTGCTCATGATTCAACAATAACAGGTACACTGGATCAAACATCACAGGTAACAAAATCTGTGCTAGAATCTAAAACCACTGCGGACTAAAAATAACACAAAGGCCCATTTCACATTTCTCAAAAAACATCTGATCCCTGAGACTTTCGGGAAAATAGTATGTAGACTGTTGGGACTAAAGTGGAATTTTTTTGGAATATATGCATCATGTTACCTCTGGTAACATAGCAATTTAGAAAAAAGAACATCATAAAATTATTAAACATGTTGGTGCTAATATGAAGGGCAATATCTGCCAATCAGTTGGTGACCTTAAACTTAAGCAAACGTGAACCAAAAACAGACCATCAAGCCAAGTTCTGTAAGGTTCAAAAACAGACCAAGAACAAAATTAATGTTTTGGGGTGGCCAAGTCAAACTCCAGAGTTACATGCGATCAAGATGCTGTGACACTCTTGATGACAGTTTTTAGGACCAAAAGTGGCACAACCAGTTAGTATATTACCCTCTAAAACCTTTTCACAAATGGTCATAGTGATAGCTTTTTATCCTAAGCAAATGAAATCACTTGAAAACTGACTTAAAAAACTAAGGATGCACCAATATGACAATTTGGGCCGATATCGATACCCAGTAATATTGCTGTTATGGCCAAGGGAGATAGATCGATAGATAGATAGATAGATAGATAGATAGATAGATAGATAGATAGATAGATAGATAGATAGATAGATAGATAGATAGATAGATAGATAGACACAGATATTTCATTCTAAAAAAAAGATATCTTGTAGAGTCAAATGGTAATTAATAAATACCTTAATGACTTGGCTTGTTATAAAGTGCTGCATATAATACTCGTCTTAACATACTTTTATACCAGGTAAGAGGCAGTGGAAAAATGTTATTTATACTATAGCTAACTCACTGGCTAGAGGTAATGGTAATACATTTACAGCTAGTAGTGTGTGTGAATAATCACCATTTGTGACCAAAAATAGATTTCACAAAAACATCAAATACTAAAATCCCCACTTGCCAAATCTAATTTTAGTCACTAGAGAACAAAGGAACAAACAAAAACAAAGGAATTAAAAAAACTGCAATATGCCTCCAAATAAAAGGAAATGTTATTGGACAAATGTATGAAAATCCCTTTTTATTGCATATATGAAAACACTATAGCAAGAAAGATTTTTTAACATGGATAAAATATCCCTTTTTTAGAACTAGAAATTAGTGTTGTAGTAAAACGTGATTTCATTTGAACTTTCTTTATCTTTTTTCTTGTTTATTTGATTTGATTCAAGACTATACAATCTATTAAGAGATGTTAAGTGCACCTTGCAAAGTAAGGAATGATGGCATCTTATAATAATGACAGAAACAGGAATAAAAAGGCACAGATTGTCAGTAAAAAGAAGCCTTCTTATGTAAATTGAATTTTTAGAACCTTGTTTAAAGACTAGTTTAATCCTATGATGAAATATAGGACTAAACTAAAGACATTTATCAAATAAAACCCACAAGAGAACTCCTTGCAGCACACAGCTATGTTTGAGAGATTTTTCAGAGGATCATAGTAATCTCCATGCTTTTTGCCTGGATTAGGGGCAGTCTAAGAAAGGTTTTATAATGCTTCGAAGGAAGGGGGAGGAGGAACGAATAGTGCTAATCCTGGCATCCGGATTTGCATTTATACTTGTGGACTGGGATTGAAGAACGTTTTTTAGATCAGAAGTCACAGACAACAAATTCTGTGCAAGAGATATATTTTAGAAGATAAAAAGAAATTACCCTTAAAGTATACAGTACAGCTTGTTTTTACATTATATCACACCATAAGTGTTTTGTAGTATGTTTCTAACAGCTATACTCATCTTGAGACTGATTGATATAATACTCCAAGTCCACTCAGATTGGATACAAAGCATCTGTTAAAAACTATTTATTAGTTTTGCACATTCTAAAATTAAATTTAGGTCTGGACTTCACCTGGACCGTTGAACACAAGAATATGCTTTAATCCAATCAGAGGAATCCAAACTTTTCTAGACTGGTAAAAACCAGTCCCTTGTTGTACGCTTTGTGTCGTACAGAGGGTCTGGACCATCGGCTATTGAGAAACGATTGCTTGGTGATGACGTGGACTCTGTTGAAGTTTTAAGCAATTGGATCTGATTCTACCCAATCGCCAATGTTTGGCTGTGATGTACTATGTGTTGCGCCAGCTCAACCATGAAGGAAGCTATGCTATAAAGCTTATCAAAAATTGTGTGTGCTGTAAACAACCATGCCCAACTGGAAAGAGAAAACTGCAGAGCGGAACGGCACCTTTGCCAGCAATAAGATGTCTTGTACATTCCTCTTGCTCTGACTTTAATTGCCCAATATTTGGAAGCATGACCAACATGGATTGAATTGCTTTGTTCACTTTCTCTGCTGCCATTGCAAAAACTACAGCTTCAGGCAAACTACAATTCTAAAACAGCGCAGAAAATTGCCATCATTGTTCACAACTCCTCCTTCTGTTTGCTGATTGGTCTGGATTAAATGCTACCCGAGAAATACAACTCAATGGGATAAATCCCAGACGAAGCACTGAAGGGAAATGAGAATGGAGCGGAACTGCGTAGGAAGGCAATGGCCAGGCTAAAACTTTTCATACAGGCCAAAAGCATAAAAAGTTGAAAGTAATCAAGCGCCATTATTTTTCTCAATTCTTGTGTTTTTACCTACTTTGTTGTAATGAAACAAAGTAGAAAAGGACAAATTATTGTGGGATTTGAAACTTTTGCCTTAATTAAAGAAGGATGTAAAGTTTTTAAGTCAAATTTTTTCAATAATTCTGGTTTAAAAATTTTTTTTAATCAGTTCCCAGCAATAAAATAATTTTCTTTGAAACCCATTGTTTCATGCCAGCGACATTAAAAAGGAAAGCAAAGAAACATTGCTAATAAAAAAACCCCCCCACTGTGCTGTACCTTACAGTTTCCTTTCAAGAATATATGAATTTGTCATTAAAAAGCTAATCCTGGGGCGTCGCGTGGCGCAGTGGGTAGAGCAGGCACCCTGTCTGTTGAGGCTACAGAGCTCAATGCAGCCACCTGTCCTCAGGAATTGAACTTTCTGCCCACTTCCTGTCAGATTATGGTAAAATAAAGGCAGTAAGTGCCAAAGAAATTAAAAAAAAAAAAAAAACAACTTAATCCTAAAAGAAATTTCTAAAAGTGTCCATCTGCATCAGCTCCATTTGCTAGAGGGCTACCACATCTTTGATTTTTTTCCATTTAAAAAAATATGCTGAAAACCATTTATTATTTCATTCCATTTCAACTGGAAAATAATAATATGGCAATAATTTCTGTGACAGTTTATAGTCCAGCAAAATTTGTTATTCAAATTCACAATTCAAAGTCAAATTCAAAAACATTTTATTTATCCCAAAGGGAAATTAAATGTTGATGTAACTCATTTAATCAAGGAGTCATTATAAATGTGGGCAGAAAAGATCTCCTGTAGCGGTCCGTTTTACAACCAATCTGAAGAAGCCTTTGACTGAAGAGACTATTTTCCAATGACAGTCTCATGAAGATGATGGTCAGGGTTATCCATAATTTTCTTAATTTTATGCAAAATTCTTCTTTGCATAATCATCTGCAGAGGTTCCATAGTCGTCCCCAGAACAGAACCAGCCTTCTTTATCAGGTTGTTGAGCCTTTTTTGGTCCCTGGCTCTGATGCTGCTGCCCCAACAGATGATGGCAGAGGAGATGATGCTCTCAACAACAGACTTATAGAAGATCTGCAACATCTTGCTGCAAACCTTGAAGGATCTTAACTTTCTCAAGAAGTATAGTCTGCTCTGTCCCTTCTTGTAGACGGCTTCACTGCTGAGTCTCCAGTCCAGTCTGTTGTCTAGATGAACATGGAGGTATTTATATTCCTCTACAACCTCCACTTCTTCTCCCATAATAGAAATAGGGTTTGATCTAACCCTGTTTCTCCTGAGAGCTACAATCATCACCTTTTGGTTCACATTCAAGATAAGATGATTGTTTCCACACTATGCCACAAAGCAGTCAACCAGCTCTGTTCTCAGCTTCTTGACCATCTCTGATACACCCAACAACTGCAGAGTCATCTGAGTATTTCTGTAGATGACAGGAGTCTGACTTGTGCTGGAAGTCTTAAGTGTATAGAGTGAAAAGGAATGCTGAGTGTGAGAGACTGTGCTGCTAATCACCTGGCTAGACACACAGTCCTTCAGTCTCAAACTGTGGTCTGTTTGTCAGGTAGTCATGGATCTAGGCGATTGTTGAGGCCTCCACCTGTGTCCTCTTAGGTTCTAGACGACGCAGATCTGGCTGAATTGTGTTAAATGCACTGGAGAAACTAAAGAACATGATCTTCATAGTGCTTCCTGCTTTGTCCAGATGACAGGACAAATCGTGACAGGCCTACACTCTACCTTGTGTTGGTCAGTCACAAAAATCACAAAATAATACTTTAAGGTTTGTTGATGTAATGTGACAAAATGGGAAGAAGTTTAAGTGGTATGAAAATATTTTTTGAGGCATCTGTTTTACTTTCATTCAATGACATAAAATACTTAAGAATCTGAAAATATAAGGAGTGAAAGTGGCAAACACACATATAGAAGATGTTAAAGATGAATAATCTCAGTGATAAAAGCAGCATTCACACATTTCAAATAAGTCAACTGCCCTTCTGCAGTTTAAGTGTGGGTAGATGTGACCTTTGCAGTGTACAGTCTCCCATTTATTCTTCCTATATCTACATGAACCTCGAGAACTAGCTGACACCTCACTGAGCCGTAAAAGATTAAGATATCAAGCAAAGGTTAAATCTAAGTCGCTGAAGCGAATAAAGCTTCACACGGCCGATTGTTTAAAGCAGGGGTGTCTTTGATACTCTGCATACCGTAGGCGTGCTTTTTGACAACCAAAAGAAATGCTAAAAGAATGAAGCCACCAGAAAATTTCTGGATTTTACAGATGAAGATCATCCACTTTGAATACTGTTTTCAGTTGCCTGGTTTTCAGCTAAAAAACCGAATCTTCGAGTTCTCACTTGCCCAGACACCGTCTTTCTGGAGGTGTTCCTTTCTTGGGTTCCTTTGCTTTTTATGCCAGAATCCCCGGGGCTTTTTCTTTATGGCCTGAAATAGCATCTCATTTATAGGACCAGCAAGGATCACTGTACAGCTTCAGTCCCCTTTCTCATCAGCACTCTCCCAATAAATCTGTATTTCTCTACCAGTTACCACGCAGTGCTTCCTGCTGATATTTCATACAGCTGGGTTATGTTTTAGAAAAGGAAGTGTGCTATTGATTAAGGATAAAAGACAGGCTGCTATACTGTTTTTTCATGTGTGTGTGCTGCATTTGTTCGTTTCTCAGTACGCCTGCTGTGCACAGATGGGGACGGGGATCGTTTTGCCTGCACTTGTTACAGGAAAATTAAATTACTCCATTAAAGAAATTAGACAAGTGAAAATGGATCCTGCTTGACCTGTTGGTCTGAAGACTGATGCCATAAGGCTTCCTCTTTCTCTGAACAGTTCAGTAGGATCATTCAGGCTTTTTCATGTAATTGTTTTTACATAAAATGTGCTGCTATTGGATTTCCACGTTCTCATGTATACACTTGGAACCAGATATTAACACAACAAAAGACATAACCTTTTTCTTCCAACTGACATTAAATCAAAAAACTTTTGCTGTGTTAAGTCGGTTAGGATAAACAAGGTTCTATTTGCTAATTTAAAAAAAAAAAAATCAATTTACATATAGCAAGATTACGGTCTTTAAAGACTTTCGGAAATCCCAGATGGTGATATCATGGCTTTGTAAGCTGCTGTTAATTCACAACATTTGAGTTAAAAGGAAGTCCATTTGTGGATGTATTAAAGCAACATCTCAAGACATCAGCCAGGAAGGGCAATAATGGGTCTTCCAAATGAACAATTACCTTAAAAATATGGCTAAATTAGTTACAAAGTGGCTTAAGGACAACAACGTTAATGTTTTAGAATGGCCATCACAAAGCTTGGACCTCAGTCCCATTGAAAATTAGAAAAGGTGTGTGACTGCAAGATGCTCTATAACTACTGTTACTGGTGACTCAGGTACACCAGTTCTGTCAGGAGGAATGGGACAAAATTACAGCAAACTATTGTTAGAAGCTTGTGGAAAGACACCCAAAGTGTCCAACACACACAGTTTTAAGAGGCAATTCCACTATATAGTAAGGAAATGGATGTACACCTCTGACTTAGGAGAAAGCTAAAAAAAAAAAAAAAAAAAAAAAAAAAAAAAGATCTCATTCTGACATTTAGCCAATAATTCTGGTCTTCTCTGAACTAAAACAGGAAAAGTTTAGATGTATTTTCTGTTGGATAATGACAATAAAATTAGAATTTTAAAACAATATAAACTTCTGCTTTCAACTGTGTACACTGTGCACAATTAGGCAAACAAGTATTTCGACCATCTCATCATCATTTTCAGCATATTTTCTAAGTCCAAAAGATGCCAATTAATTGTCAAGGATTTGAGAGGAAATCCAGATGGCAGTTCTGATGTTGGAACACACAGCTGTATCCAGGTTCCAACAATCTAAGGATCTTAGATGGAGTAGAAAAATTTTGATATAGTTCTCCATTTTCATCAATTCACCCACTTTGTATTTCTCGCAACAAATCAGACACTCAGCATTACCGCAATGCTTGACAGTTGGGACAATGCTCTTATGTGTAAAAAACAAAAACTTTCATTTAATCAAGAAAAACTTAAAACATCTCTCGTTCAGGAAGTAATACTTTTGAAAATGCCAAATTCCAAACATTTTCTTACAGTCTTACATCTCTTGCCCATCATTATTTCATAAATAGGTTGACTCTAAATTGCATTAGTGTTAATGTTAGAAAAACTGGAAAACCTTTAGAATCAGACAAGATGCTTTATCGTACAGAATGAATGAGAGAGAAATAAGCAGAAGTGCAGCAAAGTCGAGAATCAGAACAATAAAGTGTTCATTTCCGATTGTTTCCCAGCTGTGAGGTTATAAAAGCTAACTAAAATCAGTCAATATATTTCAAGTGAGTGTAGCTAAAATCGACTTACTTATTTCACAGCTCTGTGTGTCAGCACTGGGAGCTAAGACCATCTGTTCATGTGGGCTCAGGTTGTCCCACCATAGTGATATTTCTGTTTTTAATGGATCCAGTTCATTTAATTTACCCCGTTCTGGAGAGTGAAAGCATCTTATATTTGAAGAATGGCCCAGACAATGGTCACTAGGCAAACATTACCTAAGCTTTGTATTGTTTAAAGCTCTTGCTATCTCAGTCTGAGGGTTGAGGTGTGCAAATATGGAAGATTACTGATCGAAAGAGCTTGGAAAATGGATACTTGATGCATGGAGCTCACTGAATAAGGATGAGGTTGAGTCATAGCAATTAAGTTATTTTTGAGAAACCCCCCCAACCAAGAAGAAACTTGACATATTTTCATGTATTTCAAAGGCCAAAATAAATCAGACTGTCGTCGATCCACATAGTTTTCGTGCGGACTGCTTCTTCAGCAGTATAAATAGTTTCCATCAAGGCTTTTATCATGAGCCTGATGGTGTCCTTGATGGCAGTGAGTGAATTAACAAGGCAGATATTGATCTGCTGCTGTGAGTTTCCTCTGTAGCTTTTTTTTGATGGTGATTTAGAGAGCGAGAGAGAGACAATCAGGGAGAGTTGGAGAGAAGGCGATCAATAGTGTTTGCAGCTTTGCTGTGTGGAGAAAGGTGACAAGCTGCAAGAGATGGGGGGGCACTGACGAGGCGTTCAATGGATTGCTAGCAAAATGCGACCAGTTGATTTAACCTTGCATTTGGGAACGCTAGGGCATGATCTCACTAGCAAGAGTGTTTTGACATACAATGTACACTGTGACAGTAACTTCACTGTATGTTATGTTCAAGCAAGTCTTGCTTGGAAGGTCGATTTCTGACTATTCTAAAAATGTTTCTGGGTTTTTTGGGGGGGGTTTTCGGGATTCAGTTGAAAGATGTTGAAGCACACTACAAAGGTACCAGATTGAAAAAAACAAACCTTTCAAAGGCAGAGGGCAGTAACAGGTTAAAAAAAAAGAAAAAGGATGGCTTTTAAATGCTTTCAGCAAAACAGAGTTAAAAATATACTATTAACATTTGATAATGAACTACTTACCATCATTGGCCACTTTTTGGACAAAATATTAGGTTTTTGTGCTGTAAAATATCATATTATGGATAGGTCAACTGAACAAAAAAAAAAAAAAAAAAAAAAAAAAAAAGAGTAAAGTAAAGGTTATCCTAATCTCCAAGACTGTTAGGACTCAACTCTTTAAATGTAGCTTCTTATACTTTTATGCTTCCTCTAACTTCCTTTTTTTCTTACCTCAATAACTCCCACATTATTCTTTTTCTCATCAGCATGGCTTGGTAGTGCTTCCATTAATCAGGAAAAAAGATCTGGTCACAAATCAGGATTGATTAAGCTAAAAATTAGGAGATTTCTCTATGCATTTTCAGAGCCAGTGGTGGGCATCACTAACTAAAGAGTTAGTTGTGCTAACCCGAAAGCACTAATCATAGACATTAATTCCGCCAACACACAAGATCATCATTGTATTTAGCAGAAGCTAACACGTTAAATTCAACTATGTTGATACCCACCATGTATCAGTGACACAGCATGTGTTATAACATAGTATGTTGCCCTCAACAGGGTCAAATTTGTTATTGCACACCTGCCTATACAGTTGCATTTCAGGAAGTGATTCTTTGTAACCAACCTTCACTCATGGTTTCAGCTTCATAGTCATTGAGTAGTAACTATGGGCTGATTTTGACTGACCATGGTAGGGATTCGGTCAGAAAGCACGCAGGACATAGGTAGATTTTAAATAGCTTACTGTAGAATTAAACCTGTAGTTCTACAGCAATGCATTCTGGGTAACAAATAAATTTCATTTGTTGCACATCACGGGTGAACAACGTGAGGAGAGGAAATGGAACTGCTGCATAAACACCCACTTCAAAATAAGAGCATGAACATAAACGTTTAACTACTTGAAGAATTCTTAACGTGATAACCAAAAACTTCAACACACGTCAAACTTTATTCAGTCCCTCCATGAAGTTGTGATCGCAACTATTAATGCAAATTCAGTCATTATTGGCAACTTTTGCGTGGACTTGCAATTTTCACCAGTCATCACAACTTTTCCGCAACTCTGAGCAAGGTCCTATTTCATGTCCACTTTTAACATGAGGGAATTTCATTGATTGATTAAAATGTCGGGGTTTTAAATTGACTGGCATGATGCATGGAATATAACAGCCTTTCTTTTATTTGATGTCCTCCCCAAGCTGCTGCCTCGTGAGTGGCTCGGAGCAAACGGTGGCAAAGTGCAAGGCAGGGCGGGTGGAGCAAAGATGCATGCAGATAGACGGAACACAACGGGTTGTGCTCCAGCATTGCAGACAAAGCGCAAGTGTAGCCTTAGGAATGAACTGATAAGTTTCCTTCATACCGTCCTGGTCGAAACAAATGGGTGGCGGATTTAGTCCTATTCACTAATGTCAGTCACAATAAAAAAGGGTTTCCAGCAAGGGAAGAAATGAGAATGAAATGGCAGACAGCAGAAATTATTACAAACAGAAATTTCAGCCAAATTCAAAGAATGACAATTACGTCTAACAATATTCAACCCCCACTGGAAATTACGTTTTTGGCAAGGTTCTAAATTGTTCTTGTGCAATAAACACAAGGATAGTTTGAATAATTAAACTAATATAACAAGGATTTTGTTCAAATTCAACACCAAGCCCTACTCTCAACGACTATCTCAAAATTAGCCCCTTGGAATATAATTATTTATAAAACCTTACATTTGTGAATCAGGATTGGTCTCAGGCACATGATGGAACCAATCAAGGGCTTTGTTAGTTGTTGCAGGTGTGTTTGAGATAGAACCCTTCAACTACCTTGACTGTTAATTGTAACAGTTTAAATTTGGCTAAATTACAGTTCAGAGAAGAGATCATTTCTTGAAACAAGAAAATAGATGCAAAACAGGCAAAGACCCCGAATGTTCCTGTACAGGTGGAGGGAAGGTTTAAAAAGGACCAATGGTTACACCACCTGGTGGCAGACAGAGGAAACTATCAACAGCTGCCACCAGATTCTTGAGGAGGGAGGTAGTCAAAAACCCTCAACTGACTGAAAAAGACCTAATGCAAGACTTTAGTTTCTTCAGTAAAGCTCATACTCAAGTAAAGCTCACTGAAGAGTTTCACACTTTTACTCAGTAGTGATCCAAAAGCACCAGAAAAGTCAGCTCTATTTCGTTAAGAACTATATTAATAAGTCAAAGCAGTTTTTTGGGTTTTGTTCTGTGGAGCAAAGAATAAAAACTAAATTTTTAGAGCTAATGGATCAACGGTTTGTCTACAAGGGAAAAAATGAAGCATCTGCGAAGAAAACACCTTGCTTTTAGTGAAGCATGGTGGTGGCTCAGTGATACTCTGGGGCTTCTTTCTTTCCACTGGCACAGAAAACCTGCTGGGAGTGTTGGGCAAGATGGATTCAATTAGATATCAGGAAATTTTAGGTTGAAATGTCATGGTGTCTGTAAGAGAGCTGAATTTTGAACATCACTGAACCTTCAAAGAAGACAATGATCCCAAACTTATCTCAAACTTCACCAAGGCTTCAGAAGAAGTTGTGGAAGATACAAGAGTGGCCATCATAGTTGCCTGACTTCAACATTATTGAAAATTTCTGATGGGATAATAAAAAAGGTGGTTTCAGGACACAAACCCAAGAATATTAACAGGAGGTGTGGGCTTTATAATCCATCTACAGAACCTTAATCTAGCATGGCTTGGTTGGCTGTGTGTACCAGTCTGTAATAGGAATCCTGAGAACCTGAGGAAAACCCCTAATTTTCTATGATATGTGGCATAAAATACTTGATCAAAGGGAGTATCCTGGGTAACCCCAGCCTTACATCCAAGAGGAATTACTCTTAACCTTCCTAATATGACCCCACCTCTGTCCCTGACAAGAGTAACTAGAGAGCTTTGACATTTGCTGCTCTTTGTCAATAGGTCACGATGAAAGCAAAGAAGCAAAAAGGCAGGTTTGCATGGACACTTATCGATCGACCTGTCTTGTGGTTTAGCTGTTACAGATAGCTGATAGGCAGAGGGGGAGGGAAAAAGTGTGCTGTTCTCATGGAAGCACAACAAAGGCCTCTTCAGTGAGTTGCTCTGGTTGGTTCGTCTATCTATCCATTGCTTTCCAAGCTACCCCTTTAAGATGGCAGAGTAATTCACTTAGTTTCCATTGTGGATTGCTATTATCCGTTGGTGGTGTGCCTGTCTGAGGGTGAGTGTTGTACCATGCTATCACCACATCACTTGCTTAAGTATATATCACTGCTGATTGATATCTCGTGTCTGGCTCTAATTGCTAAATTGTCGACCTTTGAAGGCTGCTTGGCTCTGTGCTCTTGACTCAGTATCACGACTGCTTTCTCAATCAAATTTCTGTTAAGTCGTGAAGTGAACTCATTAGACATACACAATTAATGATCTCTTTACATCTAATACTCTGTGGATTTAAAATGAAGGCCTTTAACTGATGATACTCATTGCATATTAATGCAGTGCATCACAATAGAGTCAAAAATTACTGGACTTTCTTTATGTAGGTCGGAGTTTATCACCCAAACGATGTAATTCGAAATGTGTTGTGGCACATAACGCTTTTGGTATTAAATTACACACAGGGGGATATTTACTAATTGAAAGTGATTGGTTGTACTAGATTTTGTTCAGTGGTATCGGCGTCAAGGGAGTATATAAATCTATACCACACCTTTCTCATTTTAATTTAAAAAAGGAAGATAATATGCATCATATTCCTTCACAATTCTTGACTATTTTGTATCGATAAAAACCTATTAAGACAGACTGACAATTGGAGAAACCTGCATCTTACAGAGAAACAGGTAGACAAAGAGCCAGTCAAGAAATTAATAACTAGGGAAGGATGAACAAGATAGCAGTATGGGAAAAGGGCAGCTGTATACACAAGAGAGCTGATTGGGAATCTAGAGCAGATGTTCTAATGGGAGTGGAAATCAGGTGATGTGGAAAGGTAGCAACACATTTGGGACTTCTGGTGTACAAGAAAAGGAGAAGTCCTAAATAAGAAAAGACATTGGGGACATTGTAAAGAGGTGAATTCTTATGATTAAAACTGTTTGTATAACCAATAGTGATGAAATGGTTCACAGAATTCAGTTTAGACTGGAAATGGCTTCGGTTCTATTTACCCTTTTTCATTTTTCCTTTCTGATTTTAAAATAATAGCCTGCATTCCATTCAGTGTAGTACAGCCATCTTGTGTTGGAAACAAAACATTCCAAGTAGGTGCCAATAAAAACAAAACTGCTGTTTTTTATGACAGCAATTTTTATGTGAATTTTTATACCACAATGTCAGGAAATTATTGTCTAGAACATGTCTGCAGCTCATTTTGGCTGCCAGCAAGCAAATGAGAACATGACTTTATGCAGATAACAGGAAGGCTAAATAGGAAAGTAGATTAAATATTGTTTTTATTGAATCTTATAATAAAATCAGCTTAAGGCAGAATCAGCAGAAAAATTCTGGTGCATATTTCAGTATAAACAAATACAAAAACACTTTAAAACTTATAGCAGTCAGAATATGTTTGACCTCACTGGTAAGGTAATTCATTAAATAAAGTGAACTATGCTGTGGTCTGGGGTAAAATTTTAAATGGTGTTCTGATATTTTAGGAGAGAGTTGAACAGCTTATTTTTACACCTTTTTAGGCAAGAAATGGGAAGCTTTAGCCCCCTGGATATAAGAGGTGGATGCTACCGGTTTATAATATAACTATACATGTAACAGACCGGTGTACAGTAATTATCTGGACTGTTGTTTTCATCATTTAAAACCTATCATGAAAAGTAAAGTTCAACTGAATGCACAGCTTCAGGACATTCATGACAAACTGACAGGCTTTAGTTCTAGTGCGGGGGATTTTTCTAGCTTAGAGTTACAGTTTTTGTCAGCAAACACTTCCCAAGGTGAAATGTGCCAGTATTTGTCTTGGCTCCCCTTTGCTCAACACCAGCAGCCCAAACTCAGCCTTGACTAATCAGGGACACAACTGTGCTCGTAGACGTGGTAAATTCTGTGCACAGTTCAGTCCGCTGGTTTTTCCCCACAGGGAAAGCAGATCTACTGTAAACAGTGTGTATACCAGCAGTGTAGCAACTCATAAAACACACAGTGCCCTGCATATATTTTTAACATATCACATAAAAAATGACATTCCAAGTGATGAAAAAACACTGTTGTGCATTTAGCATGAATGACACCCTGAACAAACCCCTTCACTTCATCTCAACAACCAAACTCTCAGCTACTCATTCCGCAAACCCCATTCTGCAAAAGGCAACACACCTTTTTATTGTGTAGCTAATGAAAACATTCAAAATTAATAAAATAGATCTGTCTGAAATTTTCAGCAGGACAGATTTGTGTGTTTATCTTAGGGGGTCCTAAAGCTGTAAAAGCTTTGAAAATTGCAAAGACAGGTAAAACACCAATAAAAATGTGGTTTCAGGCAACAGCTTGAAACACCCAGGGCAGCACTCAAGCCGCCCTGGCTGAAGGGTTTGGTATTTATCTCCATCCATCTGCCTATCAACTCTTGATTGGCTTTCCTGTCCCTGAAGAATAAAAGCATCCAAACAAAGTCGTCATCTTTCAGTGTTGAGATGTGTGTTCAGAATGATACCGAAGAGTCAGTCTCATCTGACCAGAATATCTTAACGGCAAACTGTTTCGAGAAAAAAAAAAAAGCAGTGTCTTTTAATTACATATTACTTTATTATAAGTAATATAAAATGTGGCTAAATGTTAAAAACTTCAGCTGGTATGGATTGTTGTAAGGCGTTATATTCGTAATGCAATTGAACCTGTTAAATCACCTAAATTGTAAGAATTTTTTTTACAGGGTTTCACAGATTTTTCTTTGCGCTGCGGTTAACTGAAGGTTTCAAGGTATCAAACTGGAATTAAAAAAAATGAGATGTCCCAGCTTTTGCTTTTGGCTTTTATATATATATTTTTTTCAGCGTGACATCGGGTCACAGTGATCTGTGCACACTGGATGACCATATTCAATTTAGCTTTTATACATGTTGCTTCCCTTCTGCTAAAAAAAAAAAAAAAAGTTAGAAAATTATTGAATTTTTTCCTGCCCACCCCCTTCTTCATCATTCAGGCACCTCACTTTCATGGTAGTTATCAGCGAATCAATAAGAGAAGAAGAAAAAAAGCAGTGTTTGTCAGTTGAAAGGTTCCCTTGCAGCTAGGTTACAGCAATCTTTAAAGTGCTGTTTGTGGCAGATCGGAGTGATTCAACAACAGGAAAGGAAAAGAAAACTCATTACTGGTGGTAGAAAGGGGCAAATTGATGTGACAAAAACAAGAATAATTCCACATTTGTAGGATATTAAATTGTATGCACGCTTGGCTTGCGTTTGTTTCTGTGTCATTATTCTCTAACATCCTCAGACGTACTCTGTAATGTTTTTCATTTAAACCCTAATCAGAATTTCTGTGCACTCACCTCTGAGGTATTTCTTCCCACTCATGTTTCTTTTTCAAACTGCAGCAGGATATGAGAAATTTAATGTATAGTTTCATCCTCCTTCGCTTTGCTGAAAAGTGTCTGGCAGTGGTTTTTTTTCCAGACATTTTTCATCAACCTTAGGATTGCGCTGCACACATAGAAATTGTCTCCTTTTAATACTGTGTGCTGCTGTAATTTGACTGCTTGACGGAAATGAAAAACTCAGTCTTGCAAAGGTTTAAAACCCCTTAACTGTCGGTGTCCTCATGACGGCTGCATTGACTTGCATGCAAGTGTTTTTTGGGTGACAGTTAAGGGGTTAAAAAATATAAGTAAAATCCAATGCAAGTAATAGCCTTCAGAAGTCAGCTAATTAGTGAAATGCCAGAGCAAAAACAAAATTTGAAAATAAATCTATTCCCTTACAGTTTTAGTGGAAATCAAGAGGGTACATTGTGACCAGATAGGGCAAATCAAATTTATTGATTACCTTTAGTAACCTGGCTAGACCTGACTAATGTATTAGAGTTCCTTAATCACCACTTATTGGGCAACTTAGGGTGTTTTCACACTTGATAGACTGGTAGCCTTGGTTCGATTAGGGGGCAAAATTGCAACATTAGTTACAATTTCAACTGGTGCAGTTCGCTGCACTGTCAAACAAACCAAACTCTTTGAGCAGCCTGTCTACCCCCTCGCCTGTCGTGGCGCTCCACCAACAACTACTGAAGGAAACGACACGAAAACCTCTGTATAAGACACTGAGCGCAACTTCTTTCTTCAGGAAAGGAAAACAAAAACGGAATGACATCAGATTTTAGCAGTTGTAGGATTTATTTGTATGAGGGCTTTTATTTACCTCCTCTTCACTCCATTTCTGAACACATGACAATTTGTTTTGATAGTATTTACCCAGAATTCCCTGTGCTGTAGTCCGCTTCCTGCTTTTGGAGTGGTCTCCTGTCTGGCTGGCATTCAAATATACATACGAACCGCACCAGAGTTCAATTCAACCAAGCCAAGACCTGGGATTTTAGGCAAACCAAAGATCACTTTTTTGGTCCGTGAGTTCGATTACGCATTCACACCTCCTCAAACAAACCAGACTTTCTAGGCAAACGAACTAGTGTTCAACTAAAGCACTCTAAACAGAGTTAGTGTTAATGCACCTTTAAATAACATCACCATGGAGACAAATTCAGTTCACATGACTAACTGCCTTACGTATTTCTAAAAAAACTATCCTCAGGAATGGGGAAAAAGGCAACGATGATCTCAGTATGAGCCAGCATAGACAGCTTTTGTTGGACTATATAATCCTTGAGGCAGCCTCTGCCTCCACATCAGGCCATTCTCTGGGCTCCTTTGATTGCTCCATCACCTAGTAGGGGTGGGAGGCCTTTGGTTTCATGTAGGGCGGTGTTGCTAATGTAGGGGGTTGTCTGGGTTTGGGGCATCTGGGGGTTTTTCCTGGGGGGTTGGGTCATTGGGCGATCTGTCGCCAGGGGCTGTGGCCCCCGCCAAGGTGGGGCTTTGGTGGCTTTGGGAGGTGACTTTCCGGTGATTGCATGCGGTGGTGCCTTTAGGGGGTATTTGCCGCCGGACAAAGGTAACTGCCCTGGTAACAGTGTCCCTTCTAGGTGGATCTGCGGTGGGCTCGGGGTTCTGGGGTGTGTCGCCCTTGGGCTGGGTTCCTAGCTGAGTCTGGGGTGCTTGGGTTCTGGGAGGTATGTCGCGGGAGGTTTTGACCGGTGACTGGCCTCAGTACATTAATCGCACCTGCTACTGAACAGTCATATGAATAAACCCTATATAGCACACACACATTCACACACACACACACACACAGATGTTCACTCAGGTACAGATTCAGGTGTTTGGAGATACACCATCTCATACCGGATTTTATAAAAGGCAGGATATTTGACATGTCTAAAAAAAGATACACAATAAGATGAAGGGAAGTATAAGATTGAGCAACAAACACTCCAGGTATGTTTGGCATAGAAGAAAGGATGAATTCTTAGAAAAGCCCCTGAAGACAATGTTAAGTTTTGCAATGGACCTGTGGTGCTGCTGGCCTCTTTCTCTTCAAAGGCTTTGGTAACACACTTACCAATGTGTTACTAAGCAAGGCACTTTTAAGGTTTTTTACACATCATCTCCTAGAGTGCCAACAAATGTTGCTGCAACTGTACAAGACTTTTGGATCAATGTCCTTTAGTTAGTACCAAAGCTTAGAAGAATCCTTCATACCAAAAAAATCATACCAACTGAGTTGAGTCAATGTCCAAACTGTACAGCTAACTAAGTGACAAAACAAAGGTGTTATTCAGCTTATACAGAACTAATCCAAGTCTGCTTATCTTGTGTATCTCTGTCTCTACAGGAATTTCTACTACATCACTATGCTACGTGACCCTGTGTCTCGCTACCTCAGTGAGTGGAAGCATGTACAACGTGGGGCTACATGGAAAACGGCCCTCCATATGTGTGATGGCCGCCCTCCCACTCAGGATGAACTTCCCGCCTGCTACAGCGGGGAAGACTGGACGGGTGTGCCGCTCACAGATTTTATGAACTGTCCCTCGAACTTGGCCAACAACCGTCAGGTGCGCATGCTAGCTGACCTAAGCTTGGTGGGGTGCTACAACATGTCCTCCATGAGTGAGTTGGAGCGAGGCCGCGTGCTGCTTGCCAGCGCTAAGGCTAACCTGCGTAACATGGCCTTCTTCGGCCTGACGGAGTTCCAGCGTAAGACGCAGTACCTGTTTGAGAGGACTTTCGGACTGCGCTTCATCCGGGCCTTCACCCAGATCAACAGCACGCGTGCCGCCAGCGTGGGGATAAGTGAAAAGGTACGGTGGCGCATCGAGGGGCTCAACGCCTTGGACGTGGAGCTGTATGAGTACGCCAAGGAGTTGTTCCTGCGGCGTTACCAGTATAACCGGCAGAAGCAGCACCAGGAAGAGCGGCTGAAGAGGCGGCAGGAGAGGCAGCAGAGGCAGCGGCTGCACAGGAACTATCTGCTTGAGCTGCTGAGACTGGGAGGTGGAGGAGCGGAGGAAGAGGAAGAAGAGGAGGAGGTGAAAGTGCTAGAAGAGGTAGTCACCACCGAGGATTACAGTAGCCAGGTGGTGCGATGGTGAGAAGCCAGAACATCACAGTACTGACTGACTGTGGATGAATTTGTTGGTTTCCTGTGACTCAGCCGGGACCTCTCACCCTTCACAGGCTCATAGCGCTACGTCGGACTGCCGAAAGGTGTCTTAATATTTACGATGGATGTATTTGCTATAGCAACATGGACATTTTGTATTTATATTTTTTTTCTTATGGCTAAATTTTGGCACTGCAATTGTGGAAAATGTGTTTATTAATTCAGTTGTAAGTGCTTTGAATGTTCTCAAGGTGGTGAAAATATTCAAGTTCCACAATAAAAGAAAAATACAGGATATGAAAATATGTATAATATAAAAAAGGCCTATTTATTACATTTCCTAAATTATGACTGGGTCCTTAATGTCCTGTTTGTTATCTAGCTCTATGTTAAAATCTTGTGACTCTGTGGTGTTTGGCTTTATAAGAGTATCAAAGCACAAACTTGGCGAACTGCAGTGTGTTTTCTTCTTTCTGACTGCACTGATGAAACAAACTGTTACAACTGAACCAATAAAATTGGTGTAACAAGTTGAATAGATTTTATTTGACTAGATTTTTATTAATATTTTTTGAGAAGAATTGATTTAAACGTAATAGCTAAATGTATGGTTCCTTACACAGTCTGAAAAAGTCTAAAGAAGTAGAAAATATTAATGTGGGGAACTACTTGCAGTCCTAGGCATTATTCTCTGTCCTCTCTGTTTCTTCCTCGTATCCTTCCTTTCTTTAAGTCATCATGCTCTTCCCTCTTTGATTCTTTGTATCCTTTTCTCAATCCTTGTGTCCTCTCTTCCTACCCTAAATCCCTTCCTCCCTTCCATAGAAAAAGCGTGTCCATAATTGTTGGAAAGATACTTTAAATTCACGCAGTTCAATTCCACAAATGTATTTGCGCTGGTACAAGATTCTTACGATATGATAAGCTTGAATAAAAACACCAGGGTTTCTCTGTATTGCATATAGGCAAACATTTTTAACATAAATAAATATAATATATAACATTTCCTAACCAGTTTTATTTTAAACAGAAACACAAGTTATGCCTACTATAGTTTTTTGATTATTACACATACAATGATGCTAAATAATAACAAAAAAAAGCTTTACAATCTGGCCCTGTGTAAAAAAAAAAAGTGAGAACTCCATAAACCTATAACTGGTTGTGTCATCATGTGCAGCAACAGCTATCATCAAGCATTTCCAATAACAGCCATTGAGCTCCTTGAGGTTCCACACCATCACTGTTTCATGTTTTCACTACCAGAAACATCTCAAAAAAGCCAAATTTATCTTTTTTCTAAGTTAGCCAGCAGAGATAAGCAACAAGTGGAGGAGCCCCACTACTTACACTATACTTCACACAAATGAAGAAAACGACAATATCTCCAGAATTTTATTAGACATTTCATGAAGAGGATTTTAAGCTATACAAATGTTACAAGTTTTTTTGCAGTTTTCTAACCAAAACCTTGGTATGTCAAGATACTGTTAACTGCCCTGTGCCTAATATGTACATTGCCAAATTTGTTACATTTCTGTTTTTAGGACCGTTTTCCTCATTTGCTTGGTTATTCATTGTTAGAACTAAACAAAAAATGAGAATATTTGTTATTAATGTACGAACCTTTGCTGACATAGTAATGAACATGTCGGTTCCAATAACATGACATGTATTATTGGTAACAACTGCCTCAGATTTAGGAACGCTGTTAGCATTACCATTAGCACTGTTGCTAAATGATCTCAATTTAGAGACAGACTCAAATTCTTGGTCCACACAGAAACTTTCTCAACCCAGACTCTTATTTTGGTTCTTAGCTTTTACTAAGTTGGTACGTTCAGTCACAGTACAACCCATACAAACATACCACCCTTACTGTTCTCTGTAGGACACTTCCTATGACCAAAGAGAATAGCTAATGGCTAACTGAACCTACATACTGTGTGAACTTCTAATCTAAATGTTTAGGTGGGATTTGTTATCATATGAAAACATTCATATTGTTGCTAGAATTTACTACAATAATAGAGGAAACTATATTGACAGACTAATATTCTTCATTAAATATTAAATAGATAATATCTAATATGGTCAAAATTATTTTTGTAGGTAAGGGTGAAGGCAATGTGTCACTGGAAACGTGTTCAATAAAAGCATGCAGCATCCTGTGATGGTAATTTGTACCTGATGGACTCTCTAGCACACTCGTCTTTTCCACACTATAAAAATCTTCACACTTCTTCCCCATTCACGCATGGATGATGAGGATTTTTTCTTTTTCAACTCGTGAAGAAGAGGAGAGCGGTGAGCCTGAAAGACAAGCTGTCAGAGCTACTTCAAGCACTCTTACATCACACTGACAGAACATTGGTATTTGTACCATTAGGCCATTGATCACTGGGCTCTTTGCTTCCAAATTGATCATTTAAACTTCAATTGGCCGTGACTCTGCTGCAGTAGAAAATAGACGCAGCTAAAGGATTTTTTCCCCCCTCTCCCAGATCTGAGAACCGTGCAGCTCGACGAACGTTCCATTTTCGCTCCAGTAGAAAAACAATCAGGTTTTGTAAATTTCCACAGACAGCAGACCTTTAAAAGTTAGGTGCTGGGGTGATTGCCTAAAATTAATATCTTTGTGCTGGCGCCTGTGATACACACTTCCTGACGGCTCCGTGATATGCTCCACAGGAGGAAAAAAGTGTAACGTCGACATCAATTTGGAGGCAAAAACAGAATATCCAGAGACTAAAATAGCTTTTCCATTCCCAGCTGTCGACTCTACCTGCACAGCATGTACAAGAGAAACATTTTACAAATCCATAATAACAAGACTCACTTCTACCGTGTACACCTGCTCACTGAAGTTGGGCATCTTAAAAACACAAATTCATACAAAGAAAGCCAAAAAATGGTTGGCAAAAAAACTGTTCTGTCTCAGCTAGGATATAAACTTTTCACATTCTGTTAAGTTCCATCCACTGCCGACACACTTTCAGGTGTTGTAAGAGGAGCACTCATGTTATATATTAACTTTGAACCTAATAAGATCTTAATGTGAGGAACAGTAAATGGGAAATGGCTGTTTTAAACTGAGACTTACCAGACAAACCTCTGTGTATTGTACTGGAATTTCATGTGTTGCATCAACACAAAGTAACGTTGTGAAAAACCATAAAGTGAAAGGAAAAATTAAACTCTCTTCATAGCAGTTCATCACCTGGAAATGAAAACTGCAACACTATGAGTGCAAGGCCCTCAGTCTAAAGTGACAGAGTTAATATAGCAAGCATTAATCAGAGGAACAGCAAACACTACATTTACAAACTAATATGCTTTATTAAACCTGAATTAATTTTGATGGATAATATTTACGGTAACATGCTTCAAAATATTTTTGTAGAGTCAAGAGTGAGGGCAATTTCTTTCAGGAAATGTGCTCAAATTTAAAAAACCACAGCATCCTCCTGTGATGGTAATCTGTACCATGTAGAGACACAGAAAGCTAAGTACAGACTCATACTAACACATGCCACATATTTCAGATTGTTATGTGTAAACCAATTTAAAAACCAGCTAATATTTTCCATTCGTTCCTTAATTCTGCAACACACTGTTAAAAGTTGGACTATAGGTTACTTTAAAAAATATTGCAGCAAAGTAAAACAGAATTTAACTGAACAGATTATAATTTCCTAGACTTTGAGTAAAATGTAGCCAGCATTCACAAGAAACATCACTGAGGACTTACTAAGTGTTTCTGGAGAAATTTATATATCTGAAATCATAAGACAAATGTTTTTACATCAGTTAAATAGTTGAAGGAAACTGATTTATATTTACCCAAAATCCCAGGGATATTACACATCATCACACATTTATTATCCAGAGACAGTGCAATCATATCATAAGGAAAATGGCTAAAGATTCCATCGTCAGAACAATAAATTTGCCTCTGTGAAATTGGTTTTTTTATTCATTGTTTTTGTTTAATTTAAAGCAACTTTACAATTCAGTTCCTAAATAAATTGTCCAAAACGTATATGTGAACAGACATTTTAGAATTTCACATCAACTTATTTATGGCACTTTGAGGGCATGTTTACTGAAGAAAAGTCTGCAAAAGTAAGTCTTTTAATTCTAAGGTTTGTTCAAAGATTAACAACAATAAATAAATAATTTAGGGATTTAATTTTGCAAAACACTTTTTCCAACATGTTTGCCAAGCATTTTCAGTATAAACCTGTGAGCATCTTCTGCCATGAGACTAACTGGGTAAATATAATAACATGAAAAAATGCAAATGAGTTTTTCACACAGCACTGAAGGGTCTAATTATAATCCAGTCATTCGGTTTTAGGCTGTTTACACTAACTTGATGACAGTCTTATAATATCCATCTTGAGGAGGAACCTTCAGATGTACAGCATCTCTTACAGTTCATTGTTGAAGGTGAGGTCACCATTATGCTGCTCCAAAAAACTATATATTCCATAATTTTGGGATTAATATTGTTAATTTTAATAAGAATTTGAGTCCAAGTAATCAATACAAAATGTTGAGTCTCACAAATGAGTTAAATTTCCAGTTAATTTAAGAAACATCATCAGGTGCCTCAGTCAGTGTTGTTTGTTATTATCTGATAATTAATGCCAAATGCTGTAGTCAGGGATCTGATTATATTGATTGTTTGTGTTCTCATAATCAACTTTCCTAACTTTACATAAGCTTCAACTTACCTTACTCCTGAGGACTTGCTCTGTTTATTCAACAAGATGTAGCTTCAACCTTACAGCAGCAATATGTCTTCTTATGTTGATCTTTGTTAGAGGCTGAAACAGTACAAGCGAAAAAGACATCCTGTGAATCATTATGAAATCTATCATTTATTTTCCTTTAATTTCCAACAAGACAGACATTAATGTGGTCTTTCCCAATGGTTCTCCAGGCTTAACACTTATCTATAGATTATTTGCATTGCACACAATAAGGATCACAAAGTCAAGGGACAAATCAGTGTCTCTTTAACAGATAATCCTCAACTAAGCAAAGAACCAGTGCAAGTGAATCTTTAGGCTCTATTGTTTTCCTGTGGTGGATTACTCATTCCAGGTCACGGGACACTCGTTCATTGTGTAAAGTTAATAAGTGAGTGTCTCAAGTCTTTTGCAGCCTCTAAAACCACTTTCTGATTAATTTTTCATCCGTTACCTAATATAAAGAATTTGAAATTACTCTAAAATGTCTTGATACCAAATCTAAACTGTATTTATGACATTTGAAATGTTAACTTAATGCAAACATATTACGCTTCAGGAATTTGTGGATTGTGATCGCCATACCGTAACCCACCTTAAAATCCAGTCTGCAGAGGGCACCATGGGTGGTGACTCCAACCTCACTTCCTGAATAACCAAATCAAACTGTCTGTTATAACAGGAAAGGGAAAATTGTCAGCATCCTACATTTGGAAAGCAGTACATGAAAATTGTTCATTTGCATCAAATGTATCCTTCAAAATACATCCGGTGACATTTTCACAACATATTTGGAACATATTCTGTGTTGAATATTCCATTTCATTCTGAATATTAATTGTGGTTCACAGAAATCATTCTAACATGCAAAATCCGGTTTTTTATAAATCTGTAGCTCATAAAACTCAGTAACGTGGACACACAAATTCATAAACTCACAAATATACAAGTAATTTGCAGACTTAAGTCACTTAGTTCCATTTACTTGAGTGACTTTTTGGAAAAAAAATACTTTTAGAAGTAGTTTTAATATACTGTACTAATGAATGAAGAGCAAACATTTTAGCCAGAAATATATGTGACACAGAGACAAACCTACAGTTTATGTTGAAGTGAGACCTTGTTTGTACACAAGCTTTGCAGTTTTATTGCTATTTTTTATCTGCTGAGCCTGTGGGGCCATGTGTAGGCCACAAAGATATAGTAAACACTATATATTGCCACTGGAAGTACTAATATGAATTATCTACTGTAATCAATAGCTTCACAAGTTTTATATTGAAAAAAATTGATTTGGAAATGTTTCTTCAGCCTTAATTTGTCATTTTGTATGTTTATTTTTTATTTTAGTCTTAAAAATATCAGAATACGCACATATTTTTTTCTGATTACATAAAAAATATTAAGTCAGATTATGATTTGTTACTCAGTACTTCAGTTGCCTTTTTACCAAAAACCTTTTTAGTTTTACTTGAGTAACAATACACTGAAGTAGTGCTACTTTTACTTGAGTACAACTTTTGGGTACTCTGCCCACCTCTGTTCATATGCCTATTATAGATGAAAAGGTTAATTTTAATGTTGAACAGTAAAAAAAGACACATTTTAATTTATTTTTTTCATAAATGAGACCCAAATACCACATAATACAAACATTATATTTTGTAATGGAAGATTAGAAAATATAGTTTTTATGAGAGCCTATTGTTCACAAATAACTTAAAAGAGTGATTTGTTTTAACTCAAATCCAAAGCAAAAACTAAAATTCCATCATTTTGGCTAAGTATTTAAATTTCTAAAAACTGATTAACACCTTTTCCCAATATGTCTTAGCTCTTTTTTTTTTTTTTTTTTTTGAGTCTTTCTGAAAAGAATGTTTGAATCAAGTGATCTAACTGGCATTTAACGGGTTAAAATTCGAAATAATTATTCAATATTTGATAAAATGATTTAACTTCCAAAAATTTCTAATAATAATAGAAACAATTCTGATTGGTTGTTTCTAGATAGCACTGAGATAAGGCAGAGGAGCTAGATTTTCCACAGATTATCTATCTTAAACCATTCTGTCACGACATAGTGACAGCTTCAACAAATATGTAGAAATTTATTTTTTATAAAAGTTACATACTGCAGCTTTAGCGCAAACGTCTTTAATTTCTTACATTATATTCAAATGGCCTGTTAAAAAAAATATGCCGTCATGGATTAGAGAGAGCTAATTTAAAATATCTTTTCGCAATATGACACATAATTATACACTTGAAATTTTTCTTATCCTTCTATTCAAATTAAAATGGAGCTTACTGAAACCGAATCTTGTTTGCGTACCGTTACCAGACAAAATGTGAAAGCTTAGCAATATGTGCTTCGTCTTTAACATGTCATCCATACATACATTAATACAGGAAAAATGCACTAACTTTTCGAGAAAAAAATAATTTTGCTGATTAATCACCATCCGACCTCTTCAAACAGCGCGCGCAGGTTTGTCCGTTAGCACCTTATCAGAGGCGCGAGTCACAACAACTTCTTCTGCAATTGTGTCAGCAGTTAATATTCAGGCTAAGTGTATTACCGCCACCATGTGGTTTCGTCTGGGAATTACTTTGAGGTGCGCCGTAGGAACAAACCCTGAAAACATAAAAGATTCCGGAATGAGGCTACCAAGATAACGGGGGGGGGGGCTGCAAGGGAGGCTCAAAAGAAAAAAAGGGCTTGTGATTTACCCTCACCTATGTAAGCTGCTTAAAGTATCTTCTTCCAGTGGGTGGCCAGACTCAACCTACAAATTAAGTGAGGGGCTCCTTCAATAGGGGGAGCTCAGGGTTGAAGCTGCTGCTCCTCCACATTGAAAGGAGATAGGTGGCAAGGGGATTGCTTTTCAGGATGCCTCATCTTGTTACCCCTGCCTTTGAAAGTTTTCTGGGTATGTCTCAACAGAATGAAACCTGGGACAGATCCAGAACTCACAGGAGGGACAATATTGTCTATAGATCCCACAAAATAAGCTGAAAAATGTCACTGGGGAGATGGATGACTGGATTTCCCAACTGGATCACTTCCCCACAGCCAAATTTTGGATAAGCAGAAGACAGTGGATAAATGGATGGATATTGTTGTGCATCATTCCTTTATAAGAATGTCTGATGGCCTAATGAAGGATTTTCATTATAAGGCATATAACACAATGTAGCTGTGTATGCTTCACTTACAAACAAAAAACCCCCACACCATTTATTTTGATGCTATCAGCAGTGTCTGAAGTTTCTGCAGTCTCAAGTACTTCCTTTCTTAGGGTGGCAAACATGCAGATCTCTGAGAAAGAAACTTTTAAACACAAAAAGGGAAGCTCGAACAGGGTGCTGTACACTGATAGTGTTGAAAGTAATGTCACTCAGTGGTCTCTGTGCAGTGCGATCTAAGACTGAATATCTAAAATCATCAAAAATCACTAATAGCAGAATCTGGAGCTCATAACTTGAGCAGCTTGTAGAGATGTAAAATAGAGATTATAGGAAATATAACAGCTCCTCAGAAATTTGTTGGAGATTAAAATAAATGAAAAACTCGTTTCAGAAAATTTTAAAAGAGTTTACAAACAACCTTTTCTCTCAACATGGTTGTGAAAGAAAAAAAAAAACTCTAGGAAGCAATTCCTAAAATGCGTTACATTGCAGACAAGTTGGTGACAGCAAAAGTTGCTGGTTTCAAAAATGGTCACATTATACAAAGAATTACAAAACATTAGAAGCATTTGGTGGTTGAATGGCTGGTGCAACGCTGTGGAGGAGTTGTGACTCAGTCTTCTTTACCACATTGCTTTCAGTTTTAATTTAATAATTGATAAGCATTTTCACACAAGTCTATCAAGGTCTTCCTAAAACATTTTAGTCAGGTGGAAAGCTTGATTTTGACGTTGTTTAATTTTATGCCATTTTGATCTGTGTTTGGGTTTAATATCCTGCTTAAACCCGAAGTCGGCCAACTTTGAACTTTCTGACAGATAGTCACCCCATTTGACACTAGAATAATGTGCTGTACACAGGAGTTCGTGGTCAATTAATGCAAGATGTGCAGGTGTGAGGGGAGAGAGCAAAAGGCAGGCTGGAGAGAGAGAGAGAGAGAGAGAGAGAGAGAGAGAGAGAGAGAGAGAGAATGGCACAAAGGAGAGAGGAAGAGTTAACACAAACAGGGAGACTGGGAAATCATATCTAAAGACAAAAACTAAACACAGTAAAATAAATAAACATAATCTAACTAAAATAACTAGAATAGACTGAACTTAAGTAAAACAGAACATGGCTGATTTAATCAAAATAAGGAAAACGGATAAGAAACCAAACAAACCCAGAAACTCCCAAATAAACCAAGATCCTAACATGTATGTTGTGCAACAATGCTAGGGGATCATTGCTAATATCTGTCTTTATGTTAACCTACACTTGCAAACTGTCAAAAGTCCTTTTAGTATAAAAGGAAATAAAGCAATGCAGTCTCTGAGCTAGACTTATTGCACGCACTCTTTTCATATATGCTTTTTATTCTCTTCTAGGTTTAAGGTGATTTATGTTTATTAATTCATCTTCACCCAAGATTCAATTCTGAGTGAAACAGTGAGCCTTTAACAATTCAGTTGCAAATATAATAGTTCATCAACAAGACTGTTTGAGAATGCTATGGAACAAAATTGTTTAGGCCTTGGGAAATAATATCAACTTGTAAGAAAAGAGACAAAACATATCTTTTATAATTTTTAAAAAGGAGAGAATGAGGGACATAATAAAAACATTAACCTAAGTCATGGCCAAATAATAACCTTGTGGCATAGAGAACATGCAATAAATTGGCACAGCTGGGGCTCAAAATGACAGCTAAAGTTAAATCATATTGATTGCACACTCTAACTTATATCTAATAAATTTCTGTTTGAATAAGATCATTGTGACTAACTTTATATCTGAATGATCAGATGGTCAGTTTCAAGCAGCTTTTCTAGCATGAAAATCATCAGAAAAGTTTGAAAGACTAAAATATGTTCTCCTACACAAGGGGGTTAGTCAAGACGGTCAGCAGGTTTAACCACCATATCTTAAACAAACATTTTAAGTATATGGTTGCACATGGATTTTTTTTTTTATTGAGTAAAAAAATCAGAATAAATGGTCCTCAAATGTTCTCCACATTTTTCAGACTTTTATTTGTTAACATATTTGAAAAAAGCTTATAGTTTTCTTTCCATTACACAACATGTACTATTTTGTGTTGGTCTGCGACATAAAATCTTGTAAAAGCATATTGATGTTTCTGGTTTTTAATGTGACAAGATGTGTAAAAGGCCAAAGGATATAAGTAATTTGGCAAAATACTGTAAAATTTGACACAGAGGTTGGCTATAGTTCAAGACGGGAAATACAAGAGAACATACAATTCAAGTAAGACAGAAAAATAATAAAATCATAACTACACACCCACTTGTCCATATGTACAGTCAGAGCAATGATTAGAAAACTTAAATTTCTAATTTCTAGCATAGGTAAACAAAGGTTTACCTATGCCTCATTGATGCAAACTGGTTACATTCATATTCACAGTCACTCATAACACTAACTGTCTAATTATAACATAACAATTAATGCCGTCTAGTGTCCATTCAGCTGTTTGGTTACAGAAAAAAGTCATTAATTGTGTCGTCACGCAGCAGGTATGTCAGTCTCTGCTTGGTTAATGATGTTCAGGTGGAGCAGAGATTTTGCCTTGCTGAGCCATTGTTCCTGACAAAAGATGTCTAAAAAGGCCTTTCTGAAGTTGTCACCTGAGAGAGTGTACAAAGCCAGGTTAAAGAATGTGTTGAGTCCCGCCAGAGGCCTTGAGATAATATAAGCTGCATTCACGATATACTTTGTGCAGTGTGTTACAGAACTCATTCGAATTTCCACCCATAGAACTCGTAAGATGTGGTATGGCAGGTAGCACATTGCAAACACCACCAGGATGAGGATGATGACACGCCGTGCTCGCATTCTGCAGGAACTGGTTGGGCTGGATCTGCTAGTGAGCCGTTTCACTATGCCAATGTAACAGATGAACACCAGCATTAAGGGTAGAGCAAACCCAAACGCAGTAAGCAACCAGTTGTACTCTCGAATGCTATCAACTGGTTCTGTGTTAGCAAAGTCAACGCAAAATGTCATGTTGTCCTCATGAGTCAGGGATATGATAGTAAGCATTGGTGTGACTTCAGCGGCAGCGACAATCCAGACAATCAAGCAAGCAACGATCCCCCAAACCTTCTGTTGTACCTCTACCACTCTCAGTGGTTGGATCACCACCACAAAGCGAAAAACAGCAACACAGGACAGGGACAGGATGCTCCCATACAGGTGGAAATGAAATGCAAACCGCACAAAGCGGCACATAAAGTCGCCAAGCATCCATGATTCATGGTTGCTGTAGTAGTAGACCAAAAAGGGCATAGTGAGGACATAGAAGAGATCCATTAGCGCCAGGTTGACCATGATGATGCTACTGCTCTTCCATGGACGCAGCTTTGCCAGATAAACGCTTATGGACATTATGTTTCCCACCAGGCCCACAATAAAGATGATCCCATAAGAGACAGATAGGTAGTAACGTTTCAGGGGCACCTCCAAATCAGTACAGCTGTCATTGAGCCCAGCCATGGAAAAACCCTATTGGAAAAAGAGAAACACCAGATTATTTTCAGAAAAAGGTGTCACAACACATTTATCTTATTCTTGAAAAATGGAACATCTTATTTTTTGACACAAGATTTTAGCATATCATGGTCCTAATGCTAAAGACAGGCTAATGCTAAATGTACATTAAAGCTAAAGTCTAATTAAGACTAAATCTAATCCTTTCGTTAAACTTGCTACCAAACTGAAAATGCGACATTCTATATTCACATTCGAAAGCACTAATGCTAACATCAACCAATGCTATAGTCTAATTAACGTTAACATCTAGCTAATGCTTATGGTGAGGAAAGTTTCTGTGTTGGAGCAAAAAACTTTGTGCATAACGATGTTTGTATTTAGATTTAGCTAAATTAGCAACCACGTAACATTTATAACAATTTAAATAAAATTTTATTCCTTAATCAAAAACATATTATGTTGTTTCTTTTAAACACTGAAGGACAAACCAAATAAGCAAAATGACCTTATAAATGACAGTTTAGCCAATTTAAGTTTGTTTTAGCTTTTAAAAATAACAGAATTTCTAAAACAGAAACATTCTAGTAAGATGAGCATCTTTTGTTTTCTTTTTAGCAAGAACAACAATCCAGGTAAGTAAAATAATATTAATTTGTTAGAATTTAGTTAATTTAGTTAGATAAGTTAAAAAATAATTTGAAACATAACTAATTTATTTATTTAAATGTCTTTTAATTGTTAAACTTGTATGGTTTTGACAAAAAAATTAAATCAGTCAATGGAAATAATTATAATCTTACCAGTATATTGGGTAAATTCTAACAGTTTTTATGAGAGCGCTGGATAAATGTAGGCTACTCAAAGTAAAAGTAGATTTGATTTCCACATATTTTTGGATGTGCTACTGCTTAACTTATAGAACAATATTGTATTATTGTTCATTAGAAAAGCTTTAGAGTTCATCTCAATGTGCCAATATTAACAAGCATTCTAAAGGTAATATTTATAAAACTGCTGTAAAAATGTTCACAAGCCAGTAGACAGACAAGGGTTATTGTTAGGGTCACCAACCATCCAGGTGAAGGTCAGCTGATGAGGCTCTTGTCAACAGCTGACCCAACAATGTTGCATGAGTAAAACTCAAAATAAAAAACAGACTAGAAGTGAAACTCTGCTCCCTTATCTGTTGTTACATGGTCGACAGCAATTACTGAAGGAGGAAGAAAACAGAAAGCAGGACTGAAAAGCAAGAGGTGAGCAGAAGAGGGAAGAAAGGAAACAATCATGCCGCCTCAGTGGGAAAGAAGCAAACAATATCTCGTTTCCTTGTCAACAGCTTGGTCTGTGAAAGCCTCTCAGGATATCACAGCTGTAGCTCTACTTGTGAAACATCTCCTATTATGGATTTGAGGAGATGTGCAACATGCCACTTGCATCTCCCAAACCGACACAGATGTAAAAAGGTAGGAACATTCATTTGTATTCAACTGTATTTCATATTAAAACTTTTCACAATCACAGAGACCTAGAAGTAAATATTGAAAGAAATATGAAAATATATATTTTTAACTTACTTTTAACTATGGTGTCCTCATTAGTTTGCAGAAGTAGCACTCAGTGTGTTCTCTTTGCTTTCACTACCATTCCTTCATCTCTCCACCTCTCACTCCCAACACTACCAGTCTTCCACACCCAGGGGGGAACTCCAGCATATTTCAGCTTGTAAGTGCACTGTTGTGTGATTCACCTCTAGCCATTTGCAGCCAACATTCCTGTGTCACTTAAAACTGATCAAGGTCCGGTTTCATATGAATTAACAGGAAATGTGTGAGAGGTAGAGAGTGTGAGTGATTTATTTTTCTTGTAAAATCAAACTCCTGAGAGTTGTTTGTTCAGGAGACAAGTGTTTCAATTGAGGTCTTTGTTAATTTTTTTCTAAAAATGATGCGGGTTGGAATGGTTTGACACCTGGCATAGACTGCTCTTGGTTTGTCATTAAAATAACAAGGAAGTGTGGGAAATTTGTGAAAAGCAATAGCTCATTGTGTTAATCTAACTATTTGAAAAAAAAAAAAAAAATCTTCAGCCATTAACTTTTTTGGATAGTGCTCCTAATGACCCAGACTTTAGTCATCAAACTGCTCTCCGAAGAAGTTTCAGCTTTTCTCTATGCATATTATTTTATTCTATTTCAGTCTAGTCCCTATAACTAATAAATAGAGTGCAGTATCGAGCTGCTTGGAAACTGGACGTTGCTAGAACACTATAGTTACGTCCACATTGAGGTGGATTTGACTGAAATATGCAGCTCCCAACATGGACATTCCAAATGCTCCCTAGAGAAAAGTTTCAAGAATCACCACAGGTGTAAATTGAGTTGGGTAATTTCCCCCATACTGATTTCCATTGTTAAAATAATTGAAATTAAACCTTTTTTCATTCAGTGTAAACAGATTTTCTGCAAAGACTGAGTTAAAATGCAGATATCCGTCCCAACTTGCACATTATCTCTGAGTATTTTTTCAACGTTGTGTTTTCTCCCACCAGTCATGTTGACACCTTGACAAATGTAACCTTGTGTTTGAAGATCATTACTCAGTCTTTTAGTGTCAAGGTGACAGTCGCTGTTAATCGTCACTTCCTTGTTTACCTTAAAGTTTCTACAAATATGCATTTCCTACAACCCCTGGCTGCCCTCAGAAAGCACAAAAAGCAAAGGCACAGGCAGGAAGGAGAAGTTATTTTTTTATTTTTTACAAAAGACGAGCTAAAATTGTGTAAACAGAGATTTAGAGATCAAACTAAATTGTGACTCCTTTTTTATGCTGAGGGGATGATGCATCTTTGAAGCAGCAGCTGAAGGGAGCTTTTATTGTACAGATAAAAATCATCTGAGTTCAGAGAAAAAATTAATGTCAAAGATCAACCCAGTGCCTTAGAAGCAGCTCGCAGGAGGAGGAGGAGGAGGAGGAGGAGAGGGTCTTTGGAGGCTGTTAAATAGATGGGACTGAGATGGAAAATGGTTCTGTCTACAACTTGGGCATCCTGGCAGCGTTGAGGCGCATAGGCACACAGGAGGAGCCTGCTGCATAGCGCATCTCCCTCAGCATGCCGCTCCACTGCTTCTTGTCATCCTCATACCTAATAGGAACAAGAGATTAGTTGAAACTTAAAACAAGCATAGTATGAAAAGGAATTTTGTAGGAAATTACCTGTTCACTATCCAAATTACTTACATTTAAATCAAGCACATCAGTTTTGAAATTTACTGGTTAATGGTGGTGAGGTTTTAACATTAACGACATCTCTTTGTTTCAGTGTTCTAAATTAACAATCAGCAATATAAGGCCGATATGTTCATACAAAGGATTTAAAGAGTAAATTCATCTACTTTGTAAAAGGTAAGAACCTGTGGTTGATAGAGTTTCTTTGTTGGGCGACAAGATCAGTTTGTATCCAGCTTTAGCAAGTTTAGCGATAGCGCTAATGCTAACATGAAACTTGCTGGCAAGGGCAGCATACACAAGTGAAAATATCATATTTCAAAGCAAGCATGTAAAGTATGAAACATAAATACACAACTGGCCTTCTCGCTAGTTTTCAAAGAGGATAAGTCATTTTAAAATGCAAGGAAATACCATATGGAAACATCAGACAGCACATATGGATCCTGGCTTCTGACTTTGAACCACAATCTGGAAAACTTTGTTATAGTAATCACGCGATGGATTGTTATGTTGATATAAAAGACAGTTTATGGGGAACAAATAGTGAATGGATGGGTGGCCACTTATTGGCTACACAGAAATGGATGCTGTTAGCACTTATGCTACAAATCTTTCCATTGAACATGGGTGTATTCCCTGGAAGTAAACACAGCTAAGGAGGACGAATTTCTCCAACAACAACAAAAAAAATCTTTTTCTTTAAAATTACTTTTGCCTCAGGATTATTAGAAAAAAAAATGAATCTTGGATTTAAACAGAAAGGCACAACATAAGGCTGAGGGATAAGGACACAAGTAGGAAGTCATCAGACAGACCACAAAGGTGACTGTCCCTGTTGTTTGTGAGCACAAAGTGTATTCAATAAAAAAATACATAATTTCACTAATAAGCTGCTGCAGCACATTTTTATTAGTGATATTTTATTAGTATAGCATAGCGTTTTAACATCTCTTCCATCCACCACATGGGCAGCATTAGGTTGAAGTGACAATTTAGTGTCAGACTACATGTTGTTATTATGAGTAAACTAACCGCAGACAAACCTAGAGTTTGAATAGTGTCCTTGGAATGGGGATTTGACAGCCACATTAATGTAGTAGTAATAGTATTAACAGTGTTGTACTGTTGGAAAGTAGAGTAGTAACCCTAACGAGTAAAACACAAACTCTTTCACAAACTCTCAAAGGGGGCTGGTTTGTTAAGTTTCCAAGCTCTTGCTTTCATACAGGATTTCTCTGACTTCTTTCTGCTCCTCAGCAGATTAAATAAAAAAATTACTTTATGAACTAAAACCAGGGCTTTAAACCTTTACATCACTCCCTTTATCTTGGGTAAACAGTATGGTTTCCATCAGTACTCAAGTCTGACATTTCAAACATAATGTTCACAGTTGTCTGTAACGTATAGCTCCCTTGTCTGTCAGCATATTTATTGATTTTAGTCATGGAAAAAATATAACTGATTGACAGGAAAAGTTAAAAAATATATATATCATACATACGCCCTTTGATAAGTTCCTAATTCTGGGATCAATACAGTACATCATATCTTATCTTTAACACAATGAACAGCAGATTGTAGCTGTGGCTGTCAGGGAAAAGGGTGATGTACCACCTTTTTAATGGATTTTAAAAGTTTATTTCTATTTCACTAAGGTTTTATAATTAATCCCTGACAAAAGTCCAAAGCTTGGGAAGACTTACTGCCAGACATCAGTGACCTCGGTGGGAGCCACCTCCTTGTTCTCCATCTGAACCATAGCAAAGCCGCCCACAGCGTATAGGAGGCCACCGGTGCTCACCAGGTTGATGGAGCTCCTCTCCTGGGGGAACTCCGTGAAGGGCTCCCACCTGTGGAGACACGGCACACCAAGATCAGTACTTTCCTACAGTTGGTACACACCTGTTTCTGGAGCAAATACACTCCTTCACACTCATCTCACATGGATGGAACATTTCTAGCAGTGCCATCTGGAACCAGAATTATTTCGAACTTAACGACCAACTGTAAAGAGATTAGATCAAATCTGAGACAGAGCTTATCTAAAGGGATAATATATTTTTAAGTCAGGTTCTATAATGATATTATCAGTAATAGTTCATGTCTTTTTGCAGTTTATAGAAAAGTTAATAAAACCTCAAAGAGATGGAAGGCTAACATCTTGTCAAATTAGTGTCCATGTTTTAGTACCTTTTTCAACAACTCCAACTGAAAATATTTTTGTCCACATGATACAATTCTATATCAGCTGTCATTAAATAACCACTACACAACTTTCAAACATATGCATAAAGAGGAAAGTACAGTAAGTACTGCTGCACAAATATCAGCCTGTCACCAAATCAACATTTTCTCCAGTCTTTGTGAGTGGCACTGGATCAGGCAGTAGCATTATAGAACAGACGTGGTTTGACTTAGAAAAACCAGTGACAAACCTATATTAATTAATTTTTTTAAAAAATCATAACCAGATATGCAAGCACAAATATTGATTGTGCTGTTTTGGAGGAGGACAAATACAAAATACAAAAACAACTAAAGCAAAATCCACTTTGATATTGGTGATTATAGCTACAAGGAAGAAATATTTAGTCAAGCTGCTCATGTTCGCAGGATGAGCAGCTCTGTGAAAAGATAAAACAGAACTGGATATATATTATATATTTATGCAATAGTAGGCTTTATGGTGTGATAGAAAATAACCCTTTTACTGATGTAACAAATAAAGCGTTCATAGACATTTTATGATTTGAACATACTTGTTTGTTGTAAAGTCATAGGCCTCACACGAAGCAGTGAGGCCCTCCTCGTTCACGCCGCCAGCGACCACGATCTTGCCCTTGTGGATGACGGCTCCGAACATGGCTCTGGGTGTCTTCATGGCTGCCATCTCCCTCCACTCGGACTGCTTGTGGTTGTACGCAAACACTTTGTTGAGCACTTTGCTGTGGGGTCACAATCAACAGCGAATGTAGGATCAAGTTGACTTCCAAATAAACAAAACACAGACACAAAACTCTCCAAGAAAGAAAAATTAAAACATACAAGCCTCACAATGAGATACGGAAGTCATCAGTGTCATCCTGGACTGTAACAACTTAAAGTTTTAATATTAAATTAATAAAAAATACATTATTCAAAATTTGAATGCAACAGGAAAGCAATATCAACTGTCAACATTTTGTCACATTACATCGACCAACTTCAGTGTATTTTGAGATTTTATGTGACAGCCTGACGCCACACTGGAAAGAATGGTTGTAAATTGTTTTTACAAATAAAAATCAGCATGTTCTGCCATGCATTTGTATTCAGACACAATTACCTTGATATGCCTAAATTAAATCTACTGCAAGCACATTTAGCAAACATAGTTGTGGCAGCAGCATGTTGTGGGAATAAATGCACTGTAAATACACAGTCTATTAGAGCCATGTGTAACATAAAAGGCAAAAATAATATTTCTATATTTTTGTTAGAACTAACTTAAAATGTACATTTTATAGGTTTGATTCTTTTGTTGAATAATAATCTTAACAGCTCAGTTTTGTTCTTCACCATCTAAAATCCAAAGCAGAACAAGTGGAGCTATTTCCTCTTGATGCACATATAATTGACAACTGAAATCACTGGGCTGTTTCATGGCTCTATTATTAATTACAGCATTTAACTCAAGTAAGTTTATTAGCTATGGCTTCATCATTCCGAGAAATGTGCACCAGTGCTGTATCTCCAGGCAGTAGAAATAAACAGTAGTTGTGTTATACGTGTAAAAGGAGTTGCAGAGGGTCAGGATTTTCCATTATTGTTGTGTATTAGAAAACCCTGGATTCTGGCTCTGTAATTGTTGTCTGTGATGTGTATCCTGCAGTTTGAAAGATCAGGAACAGCAGCAGTTCGCGGCGTTAGCTCAGACACACAGACACATCCACACACACTTACTTGTCATCTGTTTTTCCTCCAATGCAGTACACCAGTCCTTTGTATGACACAACAGCGTGGCCATGAATCTTCAGAGGAAGCTTTTTTGTTTCAGTCCATCTCATCTTCCTAAAGAATGCCACAGTTTGGAAATATAAAAATATGGTGCAATATTTGAGGATATCTCTATCCAAGTATAAAGAACACTTCATTGACTCTTAACTTTCCTTTTTACATGATAATTTACACATCATAAATTTGCATGTACTAATCACAGCAAAGCTCATTAGAGAATGTGAGATTAAATAAAAAAAAACATATTTATACATATGGATTTATACACACTTTTTTTTTTTTTTTTTTTAGTAGTAGAGAGATGTTTATTTTCCTAAAGTTAATTATCACCTGAAAAAGTGTGCAAAAAGTGAGAGACAGAGTGGGGGGAGGGGAGGGATGTGAGAAGGCGGCAAAGCATGAAAAAAAGTAATACCACTGACTCGACATCGTAGCACATTATGGTGTCCAGCGACTCGTTGGTCTGGAGGTCCTTTCCAGCCACGGCGAACAGCAGGTTCTGGCTCTCACCGATGCTGAACAGGCATCTTGGGGAAGGCATGGGTGGCATGGCGACCCACTCAGATGTGAGAGGATCAAGCTATGGCGTGAACAAATGGTACAATGAAAGACAAGAACCTTTATATGTATTAGTTATCATGAAAATATAAGTATAAAATTTCACCTATTTCCTTGTGTTTAATTGCTGAAAAGTGAAGTATCACTAAAACATTGTTTTCAGTTGTTTTTGTTTCCTGAATTCTTAAGTACCCGAAAAAGCCAAAAAGGATTCATTTAGATTAACATTGACACTTTCTGAGATGGCTGTCTTGTAAGTTAACGCTATATGTGTCACTTACAGAAAAACATATTTCAAAAATACTCCCAATGTTTATTAGAATGAGAAAGAAAATGCACTTGTCAAGAGCTTAAAAATCAGAGAATAGCAACAACAGTTAACAGCAACCTTCATTCTGTCTGTTTAATATGAGGCTAGCTTGGATTGGTATTTTGGTTGGGAAAAGAGAATAAACTGCACTGCCAAACCAAATTATCTTCAATTTAAAAGCTGATGATTTTCTAGTTCTTATGCCAAATTTAACTCAAGTTATACTTATATCTAATATTTATTACAATCAAAAGGATATTTATACAATGCTATAGATTTTCCAATGCTTTCAGTGGTTCTTGAAGCTATGCTAAGCTAACTGTCTTCTGATTCTGTGCCTGTGGTGCTACTTGAGCTATGCTGAGCCGATCACCTCGTGATTCCAGCAGTTAACAGAATAGGCCTGATAATAATCTTTTCAAAACATCTTATCTAGAAAGCTACTGTATAAGAGTGTTCCCAAAACTAACATGGTGTGGATTTACCCAGTTGTTGGGTAAACTGTCCAACTGATTTGGGTAACTCAAGAGATGCTCACCAAATAGAAGTAGCATTGCAAAGGCACGTCCTTGTTATCTTCATCCACAAACAGTCCTCCAATAATGTAGAGCTGGTTCTGTTGTGTCACCAAGCTCACGTGGTTACGGGGGACCTGCTCTGACATGGCAGCAAGAAAGCACTCATTCTCGTTGACATCATACGCCACTGCTGCTGTGTCATTGATCATCAAGATGAAATCACGAGCGAACATGCCATGTCTGCGGTTGTCATTGAGGAAACCGGGGAATGGGCTGTCTTCCTCGCTGGCCCCCTCCTCGCCTTCTTTCTTCAAGGGCTTATCTGGAAGTTTCCCCTTGAAGGCATCCTTGATGACCTGAATCATCTTCTGGAGTTCTGGGTCAGCTTTGATGATCTCGTCATTCTCGACCTTTTCCTTGAAGTACTTCTCCGGCATCAGTCGGAAGCGGATACAGTTGAAGGCATCCTTTAGGATCTTAGTGCGTTTCTCCTTATCATGGCGGGCCCAGGCCATGACTGCCTCAAATACCAGCTCCTCTTTCTCAACATTCAGAGAGTCCCCGCCGATGACGGCAAACAGTTCATGGGCCGCAAGCTTGAGGAATTCCTCATCTTTATGAAGAAGCTCAAAGCGATCTGCGATGTAATTCCGTGCCGCCACAGCGAGTCTGGGACAGCTGAGCACCAGGCCCATCCTGAAGATGGCCATGCAGTTACCCAGCGAGAGTTTCTTCTGAAGATAATTGACGCAGACTGTGAAAACAGAAGGGATTTGGAATCTGTTTGCCACAGCAATTATATCCTGAACATTGTCATCAGTAAGGTCAATCTCAGCCGAGTAGAGGTACTGGATAATCATGTCCAGCACAGAGGGGTTGACGTCGTCTAGGACCACCTCTTTGGTGTTTTCCACCTCCTTCCCATCCTCTGTGAAGAAGATATCCCTGAAGTAAGGGCTACACGCGGCCATTATTAGCCGATGGCAGGGGAAACTACGGTCACCAACTTTCAGAGTGCAGTCCACAAACTTGTTCTCATTCAGAAGTTCCTTTAACCCGTCTTGGAGCAGGGTGCTCTGAAACAGACGCAGCTCCTCCTTGATGGCGTTGGGGTCCATAGCTAGTCAAAAGGGGTAACAGCAGCAGAACAAAAGCGTCTATGGACAATGGAAGGAGATGGTCACCAAAGGTCCTTTTGGCAGTCAGTCCTGGCCGGAAAAGGCTGAGCAGAGAAAGGGTTCCCAGTGTGAAGACTGAGCAATCCAATCCACCCCCTCTAAATATAGCTCCCACTAACCCCAGCATGCTTCAGCTTCAGTGGAATCTCAATGGGCCAAATCAGAGAACAGTCCCAGCCTGGACTCCAGCACCTGCCACTGAAGACTGAAAGTAGCAACTGCTGGGATATTCGGCTGGAGACATGCCACCATGATTCAGCTCCCAAGAGTGTCATGTGCTTCAATAACAGCAAAGACAATGCTGTCAAAGCCCCTAAATAGCTTCCTCATAGCTAAAGTTACATATGACTGAGAGGATATTCAGAGCAGTGGTTGTCATATTCAAAAATATATGCTGTTCTTTACACGTTGATTCATTTTTCAGTCCACATGGACGTTAATGTCACCAACAAAGTGACCCTAAAGGCCTCATGAGTAGAGATTCCCACTTTGAGAGGTAAAAGTAACCACCACACTGCTCTATATTAGACAAGATCTATGAGTTTTACCCACTCCTTCACTCCTAATTTTTCAAGTTACAGCAAATAGTTTGACTTTTAAACTTTTTGAATGTAATACAGAGATTAACATGTTACATAATCTAATCAGCTCTAATCCCGTAATAAAATAAGTAGCATTACACCATGTCCACATCCAAGATGAATCGAAAACATTTGCTCATAGATTTGATCATAACATGTGACTACTGTTGATTTACTCATTATCTGCATATTACGTATGCTTTGTCTTCTTTTTACCCATCTTAGTGTTAATTAGCAGATACTGGAGAGACACACTGAGCTATAATTGGAGCTAAAAAGTTTCCAGTGTGGCAGCTGTGAGCAAAAAACAGGTGAGAGTCACACAAACAAGTAGCTATTTCCACAAATCAGCAAGACATGGGTTTTGTGTGTCTCAAACACATCAGTCACAGATATTCATTTTAGAATTAGAAACATATTTCCTTTTATTGCTAACATAAATGATGTCTGGATGCTTCCAGCCACATTCTCCCTGTAAAATGGTAATAAATGCCATAAATAATGTGCCTGGGTCAAGACCTGCTTATTTGATTCGGTCTAGTTTCTGCAGCCTGATAAAGTTTGAAGAAACCATAGAGTTAGGTAACATTTCTCCTGCCGACTGCACTAAAGATAGATCAGACTACGCCACATGTCGAGGAGTCGCTAAAATGTAATTTAAGCAGAAGGGGAGAGCTGATGTGCGTAAGAGAGCTTTGCTCCTTCCTTAAAGCTACAGTGATATTTAGGAACAACGAGTGACTGTATTGCAGTTACACTTTTTATTTATTTTTACTATTCATTCTTCCACATGTTTTATGGAGATTTTATGACAGAAAAACGGGAAGGTGCCCATTTTAACTTGTAAAGTGGAAGGAAAATTATCATTTTTAATTTATTAGCTCCAGTTCAGATTCACCACAGATTCTGAATTGAATTTCAATCTGGACTTGAACTAGGCCATTGTAACACATGAATATCCTTTCCACTGTAGCTCTGACTGTATGTTTAGCCTCTTGGCTGCTTCTGTGATTCTCATTAAATGTCATTTTACATAAACAGCCATGTCTCCAGTTTTGCAGTTATGCCATCCTCTTTCCATTTTCAGATGATGGATTTAGTAGTGCTCTGTGAGAAGCTCAAAGCTTGGGATATGCTTTTATAATCTAACCCTGCTTTAAACTTCTCCAGAACTTTCTCCCTGACCTCTGACCTGTCTGCTGTGTCCCTTGGTCTTCATGATGATGTTTGTTCACTAATTTTCTCTAACAAACTTCTGAATCCTTCACATAACGGCTGAATTCATACTCGATGTGCTAATCTGACAACCTAAATGTTAATCGTTAATGAGCATTTCACATATTTTAATTAATATCTGATTTATTATAATGGTTGACACTTTTAACCAAGTATTACATAGTACAGTAAAGTATGCATGTCTGCCGTCAGTACATCTGGGTATTATAATAAACAACCTCCTACTGAACTTGAAGCTTCAAATTCAGAATCATGAGCATATGTTGCCCAGTAGAGGGCGATATGTGCGTCAGTTTAAAAAGTTACCCTAAGTGGAAGAAAGAATAAAGAAGAAACATCACATTTTATATTGATGAAAACCAACAATTGTACACAATTATTTCACAAAGAGAAAGTTATTTATAATGTGTGCACAGTAATGTGGAAAAAGTCTTCAACCATGTCTCATGTTCTTATTTATTGCTTATTTCCATAAATTCTCTATGGTTTTTTAAAGAGCTTTTAAAAGATTTTATTTTTGACTTTTTTTAAGCTTAACTCTTGGAATATTTCCACAAGTTATGAATTAGAGGAATGTAAAATATTGATCACACAACATTTGAGGACAAACACCAAAACACTATCGTATCCTAAATTCATGGTTTTCAAGAAAGGTATAAATGTGCAACCAGACAGATGCCCACTTCACACCCATTCGCAAATTGGCTTAAAAAGTCCACGTAAATTCTCTCTCTAAATTCTCCTTAAACGTGAGTGTGTGTATGCATGGTTGTTTGTCCTGTCTGTCTCTGTGTTGTCCTGTGACGGACTGGCGACCTGTCCAGGGTGGACCCCGCCTCTCGCCCAATGACCACTGGAGACAGGCACCAGCCCACTCGCCATCCTGCAAGGATAAGCACGCCAGATAATGGGTGAATGGATGCATCCTGTACAATCCTACTTTATGAAACGGAAAAAAATAAAAAGTTCCAAAAACCTGGTTGCCTTAAAATAAGACTAATTGAATCATCTTTTGATTCAATTTCTGCATTCAGTCGTCTGGAGACAAAGCAAGTGACTTCTCTGTAACTTGCTAAAGGACATACATCCAAATATTAGAGTCGATTGTATGTATATATTTGAACCTTGACAGATATGGATTGTGTTATTTAGGGAAAATCTCAAATTAGTTCAAATTTGCACACCTAATTTTAGTTTTTAAAAATGAGAATGGTTTTTTGTTATATAATCAGTCCATCCTGGAAAAAAAAGAACTATTCAAATATGTGCTAAAAGTCTAATATTAACACAGTATTACTGAACAAGATGTTTCTTTTCGAGGTCTTAATGACACATAGATCACTGTAATTTTGCCCAAAAGAAAACTATTTTGAGGTACTGGACTGAAAATGCTCCAGATCCAGAAAAAGACCTTTAAAAGAGTCTGTCCAACTATGGATCACGATCACTTAATAGATCACATGAAAGTTTGACAGCCAGGAGGCAAAAATTTAAAGAAATGAGGGAAGATTCAAGACTTTTTTAAATACTACCAACATAAGTTTTATGAAACTGAATCTCTACCATGTTACTGGTTCTGAATGTTAGAACCTAAATAAAAGTACTTACAGCTACAGTTTGGCTTTACACCATACTGATTCTTAAGTTGCAGAGTTATGATTGTCCATGTTGTGCAAACAGTCCGTTTTTTCAATATCTTCACAGCACTCATTGAGTATGAGAAAAAAACATTATGAACTGTAAGTGAGGGAAAGCTCGATCAGACAGGAGTGCTCATCTGTATACCTGAGTTGAAATGATCATGGATCTCCAGGGTAACTAAAACACAGGAACGTCTATAACAACACATTTTTTACAAAATCATTTTGCAATAAATTGCAAAATACCAGAAGCTGTGGTGTGCAAGTATTTGCCTGAGAAATTTTAACCCAACTTTCTATAATCTGGTGGAAAATGGCTGCATTTGATGGTTCCTCCGTGAAGTTTCTACTGCAGGTGCAGGATGGATGCTTTCACTCAGCCTCCTGAAGAAACACAACATCCAGGACAGTTAACACTTCAATAGATGAAATGCGTGGTAAAATGGAAAGAAAACATAAAAAACAATATAATGGGAGGGTGGACCTGTGACTCTGGAGACCACACATGTCCTCTTACACTCCTCCTCCGTGTCAAAGCGGTTCTTGTTGCCGCCGCAGCCTCCATACCAGAACTGGGCGCAAGCGTTGGCCTGCTTGTCGTAGTACCAGCGGATGTTATATTCTCGACATGTTCCCTGGTCCAGAACCAGCCCACAGCGAGTGTCCAAGGGTACGGTCTCTGTAAGAAAATGTCATGTGATAAGAAGTAAGAACACACACACACACACACACACACACACACACACACACACACACACACACACACACACACACACACACACACAAAAGATAGCTGCAGCAAAAATCCACCCCCAGAGTGACCATTTCCACTCGGTTTCTTCAGGAAGGAGCTGGTTCCACAATAATAGCCACACTACTTCAAAAATAATTGGCCTCACTGTTCCTCGCTTCGCTGCACACACAGCATGAAGGATACATCAAGCAAAGCTGTGTCCTTTCTGCCACCAGCTCACTAAACACACCGGCCCGCTACTTTACTGGAGATTCTAATCATGTTGCGTCACTGCAGGGGGTCCTGCCTCCCCCTGTAATGATTCTGACTAACTGTCAGAGCTTGAGGGTGCTAGCATTGTGTTATTAACAGTTGTTACTGCTTCACTTCGCATGTGATTATCCCAGCTGTGGCTGGTTGGAGGGAATTCTCCATTTTACTTCCAGTAAAGATTATTGGTGCATTAAAAGTCTTTTAATGACGCTTACTTTGTCCATGAAGCATTCTGAAGAAGGAAGCTCTGTCTGCACCATTATTGAAAAGCTAAAGTAAAACATACTTGTATACTTTATAATGTTAAGAAGCCAAGAAACACAAAATAGATCATTTAATAAAGAGCTAATGTTCTGCCTGACTCTACTAAGCCTTACCAAGTTAAAATGAATAGAGTGCTTGTGAACAAGTTAATTCCATGGATTCTCAGTTGAATTTAGGCCTTGACTTTGACTAGGCCATTCGAGCACATGTGTATGATTTGATCTAAATCATTGGTTTGTAGCTTTAGCTGTATGTTCGTGTAATCCTGATGGAAGGTGAAGCTCCACCCTAGTCTTAGGTCTTTTGCAGCCTCCAACAGGTTTTCTTACAGTATTGCAGTGGTTTCAGCTCCTTCCATCTTCCCATCAACTCTGACCAGTTGGTGATGTTGTGTTCAGAGTAATGGAACTAGAGTACCTTTTGTGGCAGATTTAACCTGGGACTTCTTATGGCTCTCTCTCAACAATGGATTTCTTCTCACTATTCTTTCATAAAGGCCAGATTTGTAAAGAGGTCAACTAAAAGTTACCTCTCCAACCTGAGCTCTGCAGCTCCTCCAGAGTTACCATCAGGCTTAGTCTTTCCATTGTCAGATAATGTACAGAATATAATGTACTGTCCTTTTAAGATGCAGAAGTTTTTTTATTTTGTTCTGTTTTCAGAGTGAAAACATATGCTGAATGCTACATTTTGAGCTCCTCTTTTATTTTTGCAATGGAAACACAAATTGCAGCTTGTAAAAGTTTCTTGTTTCTGTTGCAATCTCAAAATTGGAGCTCTGATTCTGTCAAAGGAAAATTTAAAAATAATCTCCTCATAAGAGAAATGTTTCAGATGTAAAGACAGAGAAGTTTCAGGGATTTTGTGTACCTTTAGGAAGAGCAGGCCATGGTGGAGGCACGTATTGTACAGAAACACCTGAGGAGGAAGTGCTTATATTTGTAGAGGATGAAGATGAGGAAGAGCCCTCTCTGGCAGGAGACGGAGTTCTGTAGTCTGAGGTGCCACGGTTAAATGTGTCCCCACGTTCACTTCCTGAGTTGGTTATTACTGTGGTCACACGCTGCCCTCCTCCACCCTGAGGAAGAAAAAACCAGATTACTCCGGGTTTGTACAGCTTTAGTAATGTACGTGTCTATTTATTGTAGTGAGTTCCATACATGAACAGAGCTGGATCCTTTACTGCCATGCTGGGTTTCTTCTACCCGACTGCCATGGCTGTGAGTACCGGCACCAGAGTCGAAGCTGCTCTGTTGCTTGTTGAGAATGTCCTGCTGAGTTATGGGCCTGTAGCCATAGCCACCAGTCACATAGCTCCCAGTACCGATCCTGTTGCCATTGTAGCCGTTGTTTCCTTGGCCGTTGTAGCCGTTTGTTATTCTGTTGTATATCAAGGCTCCATTTTCATCCTCACAGAACTGACTGACTAACTTGGACTCAAGAGCTGAAACAAAACAACCAGAAGAGAGGATGATGAAGGAGATAATGAACTATCAAGAGTCTCTGGAAGGTTTTCTGTGGAACACTCCAAATCTGTCAGATGAGTTTCATATGTCCTGGGGTAAACAAAAAATGAGCTGAATAACATTTCCATCAGGTTTATACTCAAAGACTGGTTGGTTAGCAGTATCTAGTATGAAAAGGTTATCACTTCACATCCACAGTAATGTCCATGATGCCATTTATATGGCTCCAGGTCATTTTAATGAAATGCCAGAGAAAGTGCCAGAGTGACTAGGATTATTTGCTGCTGCAGGGAAATCAAGGAACACAGCCTCACCCCTCCCCCACCTGTTACTAAAGAGCACCGGCCAGCTGGCTGGGATAAAGTTACCAAACTATCAGAATAATACCGTAAATATAAAATAGCCTCAAGCGCTTGGCAGATGATCATCTGGGAGGAGGATGGTTTGGGTTTGTGTTAGTCTTAGCATAAAACAGTGCTCTCTGGCTACATCCATGCTTCCCCAAACACAGCCTCCATCTTTCACCTCTGCCAACAGTGGACAGCAGAGCCAACTGCAGGCCTGATCCCTTCCCTGAGCCACAATGGTACAGTTTATCCATCAAATCGTGTGGGCTGACTTTTATTGCTAATACCTCAACACTCAAGTATAAAAGTAGTCAGTATAAAATTAAGTGATTTTTTTTTTACCCATTTAGCTTTAGGATTTACCACAATATTGAATCCTAATCTTGATCAAATTCTTGAAAAATACCAAATTCACACTCAAACTAATAAACTAAACCTCCCAGAAGAGACTTTTCATTAAATGCTACTCTCTTACATTTTCATCACTGCAGGTCCATTTTGTAGCAAACTTATAAATAAGTGACTGAGGTGAAACAGATGATTTTCTGTTTATTGAGATAAAAAATATTAAAAGGTAGAACGGAATATCTCCCTAACCTTAAGTTTAAAAAAAAAACAAAACAACATCTGCAAAAGTGCATCCTTTGTTTGATTTTTACCCAGCTGTCTGGTTAGTTAGGAACAAGACCTGTAATTCAGTCTGGCTTCCACCCCTATAAGACAGAGATAGCTATTATTAGTGACAGTAGTCAACAGTTTATTTGAACTTCGCTCACTTTGTTTTTGTAAGTAAACATGTCAATGTCTGCATAAAATGCAGAGAAATTCAAGGTTTTCAGCTTGCATTGCTTATAGTAGTTAGTGTGGTCATGGAGCGCAACAGTTGCAACACTGTTGGCAGTGATGGGCACTGTGAACTAAAAAGTTAGTTGTGCTAACCCTAAAGCATTAACCATAAACATTGTTTCTGCTAAGGCACTACACCAACATAGTATTTAGCAGAGGATAATGCTAAAGCGTTAACTTCAATTCAAACTATTCCTGTCCTTGAAAGACAAGAACCCTTGAGAACCAACTTAATTTTGACATTACAATTTACATTACAATTTACATGTTCTATAACGCCCTTAAATATGGTATTTATGATTATATCTTGTTCTATACTGTGCAGTGGAAGAAAAAGGATACATAGCTTTCGGTTTATTGATGTCAAAATTGAGTGTGGCAGGGATTTGGATTCGAACTCTTTATTCTAATATCCAATAATCAAACATATATTTTGCTGTCAATCATCTTTGGAAGTCATGTAATAAGTAAACCGAGTCCACCTGTGTGTATCCTTTTGTTCCGTCATGAACATGTAAGCCTCGCAATGAACTGTAAGGTTCTGACACTGAATGGGTTGTTTAGGTAATCCCACCTCCAATCCACTTCAGAAGGAAGTCACAAATCAGTAACCAAAATGAAATTTATGAGGTAATACGCTGTGTGCTAATATGGAGCGTGGCATGGAGATGTGATACAACAGCAAGACAGCTGCAGAAACAGCAGGGGTAGAAGTGCAGCGGGAGCAGAGGCACCGCATGGTCTTCCAGGGACTGTCTCTTCTGAGAAATATGATGCTCAGTCGAGCCTGATCAAGATAAAAACAATGGTGTACCACAACTGTGTGTAGTTAAAACACTAAATGGATTTAAAAAGCCTGGATAAGGATTGCAATGGTTTAACTGCACTTACAACTTAACTGGCAAGCTAGGTAAAGAAAAAACAACCTGGAGAAGTTGCACAGATTCACAGCTCAGGTGGACAATCTGATAGTTCAAATTTTAGTTGTAGACTTCACAAGTAGATATTTAAATATTTCTTTATAAACAAAAATTTAAAAAAAAAAAAAAAAAGGAAAATCACCTGGCAAAGTGTTGAAGTCATCAATCAGGAACATGTGCTCACTGTCTGGGTCCGAGGCGATCAGGTTGAGCTCTCTCAGGAAGTCGGCCTGCGTTGGGTCCGAAGTGTTCACAATCCCCAGGGCAAACATCTCAATGTTGGCAGCATGGGCTTCTCGGACAGCTATATCCAGCTTGACAGACTCCCGTTTGTCTGTCTGCCCGTCGGTAATGACGATGGCCACCTTGCTGACACCCAGGCGTGAGCTATAGAAGGCCTCCTGTGTGGCCTTTCGGATAGCTGTACCGGTATAGGTGCCCTCGCCCATGTATGGGATGTTCCTGATGGCCTCCTTGATGTTCTCTTTAGAGCTGTAGCGGGCCAAGTTGAACACCAACTTCACCTCCAAGCTGTACAATATCAGACCAATCCTGGTGGCGTTGCGGCCTACTGTGACCCGATCCACCAGAGTGGTCACAAAACGTTTGATGATCTCAAAGTTGTCTGGGCCCACGCTCTCTGAGCTGTCAATAACAAACACCAGCTCCATGGGCCTCTCCTTGCACTTGATCCCACATCCTAGAATGAGATCATGGCTGAAATGTCACTTTGACGAGGTTCAGTAGGTGAAATCTGATCTAACCATCTACAGATAAGATCAGACAGAAACTAAATCCTCTCCTGTTACATTATGTGCTGCTAATGTAATACATACAAATGAAAGATCAGAAGATACTTTACCACAGATCTCTTTGATCATTCGAATGATGTCCTCTCTCTGAAATTAATACATCATTAGAATATGAGCTCATAAGTGGCCATGGTAAATAACTGATGAGAAAGAATAGGAATAAGTGGGACTCACAGTAAGGCCTGCTTCCCCTTTTATACCTGGCAGACCCTAAGATAAGGATGCAATGAGTTCAATCAGGCATTAAACTGTCAAAGTGCTGAGATTTTTGTGTTAAATCTCCCAGATGAACCAGTTTAAATAGGAGGAAGCCATGTTTCTAGACCATGAAGTAGAACACAATCAAAAAACATTAAAAAACAGCCTTCCTACACATTTTTCTAGACTCAATGTAAATGTAAAAATCAAGCGTCACTCACAGGTTGTCCCGGTATTCCTGAATCTCCCATTTCTCCCTTGAATCCTTTGAGCCCTCTCTCTCCTGATGAGCCTCGGTCACCCTGATGCACAAAACAAAACAGCAGCAATCAGGCATTTACTGGTGACCCCACGTTATCATGTGAAATGTTTAAGACCACATCTTGACTGACTTTGGCTCCTGGAAAGCCTTCTCCAGGTAAACCTCTGGGTCCTGTCACACCCTGGGCCCCCTGTTCACCCTGAAGAACAAACGCTAAAATAGTTTGTCACAGGAAATTACATGACCATATTTCAACACTTAACCTCTAAATAAAATACATAACAATATCTCTTAGAGTTAATAGATAATGAGACATACTGATGGGCCTAAACCATAGCCTACCTTGGGGCCTTGAAGTCCTAGTCCCTGTGGTCCCATTGGGCCTGGTGGACCTGGTCGCCCTGGGTTTCCCTGCAAAAAGCATCAAATTCTGCCACTACAGCCGTATCATTTCACTCACATATGCACATAAATAATCAGTGCATAAAGAATTTTGTAGGTACCGACTTAAGTTGGCAGCAGAGAAGACAAAGGTGGATGTTGGAATAAAACTAAAAACAGTTTTCCTTGATTTCTCGTGCTGAATACCAAAATCAGTTTTAGTACTGGTGAGGATGGGTGGGATTTCTGGTTGGCCTTATGTGAAAAAGAAATTGCCTAAACTTGATAACTGGTTGTGCCCTCCTTGGTGGCAACAAGCAATAGCAGGGAATAAGACTTTTACATTAATGTAGAGGAATTTTGGCCAACTTGTCTTTGTATAACTCGGTATAAAGACCATGTAGAAGTGGAATTGTTGGTGTGATTTGGATCATTGTCCAGCTGCATAACTCTAACATGCTTGAGCTTTTGGTCAGAAATTGTCCTTCAGGACATTCTGGTAGAGAGCAAAATTCATGGTTCCATCGCTTACAGCAAGTCCTCCAGGTCCTGAAGTAGCAAAGCAACCCCAGATCATTACTTTGCCACTACCATGTTTGACTACAGGCTTGAAGTTGTCTTTCTGAAATGCATTGTTAGTGTTAAAACCACAGGACACACACCTTTCAAAAAGTCCCACTTTTATCCCGTCAGTCCACAGCTAACTTTGGTGATACTCAAAGGAAATTTTTGTATTAGGATTTTGATGTAAAGCTGAATCTCAGAGATAGCTGTTAAAGTTATTTTAAAACTATCTTTCCCAACATGACTCATGTCTAACATCATTTAGTCAGCATGAACAAGACCTGACATCTGTTAGCGTGATGTGCTTCCTCACTTTGTTCCGCCTTTGGTAACTTTATCTGAGTCCCTAATTAAATCTTGCCCACTGCAAATGAGTGTGGAAGCGCTCCGACCTGCAGAGACACTGGTCTGAAGCCCACCGGGAACAAGGATGGGATCTGTGAGGACAAACGGAGTGTTGTTCAATCAATGCCTGTTAGGACAAGTGTTCCTCATCACACATGTGTCTGTAGAGATTCACACTCTGCTCTCGTGATAGAGTGCTGTGGGGGTGATTATATAAAATACGCTGAACAAATGAACTGGAAGCCACATTTAAAATCCAAGCCCCTTGTGAGGGAGATGTTTGCACATGTGATGAAGCGGTGTTGTTCCTTAATGAATATGATGCACAAAGTAAATTAAATTTTTGTATACATTCATGACGATGGTCACACCGTTCTCCAATTTGAAGGTTTGACAATCAACACAAAATAAAGGAGGATTATGGAATTGGAGGAAAATAATAGAAGAGTTTTTGAATGTTTGCCTAGTAAAAATAAAGCTAAAGCACTAAATGAAAAATTAGCTCCACCATTAGCGCACTAGCAAAAGTGTGCCCACCAATGGTCAAGTTTTGCACAGATTCACAATTGAAAAAAAAGTCTCCCAAAAGCACTATGGTGCCACCACCATGTTTGAGGTGGGGGGCAAGCATATTAAGAGTGATGTGCAGTATTTGTTTTCTTCCACATATGTAGGCAATGAAGTTCTATTTTAGTCTTCATCTTCTTCCATATTGTGTCCCATGCATGGCTAAGGGCCAGATCTGTAGAGTGCATGCCCAAAAGTAGTCCTGTCCTGATCCTGACCTGTGGATCTCTGGATTCTATTTAGGAGTGTCAGAGTTAAAGAGGCCAAACAAAACCTTCACACCAAAATTTTCAGATTTCTATTTGTTAGAAATCTTTAAACTACTGTATAATTTCTCTTTCCCTTCAGAATTATGTGTTACTTTGTGTTGGTCAATCAAATGTATTGAAGTTCATGACTGAATGAAGTTCAAGCTTTGTGCTTTCAAAGGTTTAAGAGAAGTTTAAATGGAAACCCTACACTTAGATGAAAACAAATATTTGAAAATAGTTTTAAATTTACCGGAGGTCCTTGGACACCTTCCCCTGGGGGTCCAGGTAGACCAGGCAACCCTCTGTATCCAATATCCCCCTGAAACACACAAGATGCTCAGCAAGAAGACCACAGAAACATATCAAGAAAACCAATCCAAGTACTGAGAAAAAAAATGTAATCTTTTAACCAACTGTAATAAAAATTTACAAATATTTTGTGACTGAAAATTTGAAGTATTAGATGTGTGTTGATATTTAGGGAGACTTTTAGTATTACAGGACTTGCATGAACAGACATAAAAAAGATGTTTAACCTGCTCATAAAACATCTTCAAAAATGACATAACACACTGGCAAAAGCAGGGAGACCAAAATTGTAATTTTTATGTTTAACCTAAAGTTATTTAAGTTGAACCAGAATTTCTCTTCCTTCTTTTACTCTAAAATTAGCTAACTTTAGAACAGTAGTATTAAGTTCATGCTGGTCTTTCTGGTCCTTCTCTATTTTGTACTTTAGCAGTTTTGGTCGTTTCATTTGCTACTTTTTTGAGCCCTGTGACACAGGATGTTTATCAGATTGACAAAGAAAGGAACTGTTTCAGAGCCAAATTTAACAAACACCGGGAGGACTAAACATTAAGATATTTCAAAACCTGACAGTTATAGTTCTTAAAGAGAAAATGGAACTGGCTAAAGTCTAATTTCACAACAACCTGTGATTGGAAACTGGCCACAAATCTTTAATTAATTGAGTTTGGCAACCCTTGAACCTGCTGGTGGACACCAGCAATGAGGGATGCTGCCAGGCTGAAGAAGGAGTCTTATCGGGTCTTTTTGGCCTGTGGGACTCCGGAAGCAGCTGATGGGTACCAAGCGGGTCCAAGCGGCATGCTTAGAAAAACTCGGGCGGGGGGCCAGGGAGCAGTGCACCACCAACACTGTTGGATGTAGTGGGGTTGTGTCGGTTGACGTGACTCTGCAATATCGCGTGGACATTCAGCAGCCACTGGATTGGCAGACTGGGGTGATGGTCCCCCTATTCAAAAAGGTGGACCGCAGAGTGTGTTCCAACTACAGGGGAATCACATTTTTAAGCCTCCCTGGTAAAGTCTATTTGGGGATTCTGGAGAGGAAGGTCCATCGGATAGTCAAACCTCAGATTCAGGAAGAGCAGTGTGGTTTTCATCCTGGCTGTGGAACACTGGACCAGCTCTACACTCTCAGCAGGGTCCTGGAGGGTGCATGGGAGTTCGTCCAACCAGTCCACATGTGCTTTGTGGACTTGGAGAAGGCGTTCAGCCGTGTCCAGGATGGAGGGAGGGAGATCCTGTCTCAAGTGGAGGAGTTTAAGTATCTCGGGGTCTTGTTCACAAATGAGGGAAAAATGGAGCAGGAGATTGAAAGATGGATTGGTGCTGCATCAGCAGTGAGCCGAGTCAAAAAGCAAAGCTCTCAATTTACTGGTTGATCTACGTTTCTACCCTTATCTATGGTCATAAGCTTTGGGTCATGACCGAAAGAATGAGATCACGGATACAAGCAGCTGAAATTAGTTTCCTTCCACAAGGTGTCTGGACTCTCCCTTAGAGATAGGCGATAGGGTGAGAAGCTTGGTCATCCGGGAGCAACTCAGAGTAAAGCCGCTGCTTCTCCACGTCAAGAGGAGCTAGTTGAGGTGGCTTGGGCATCTGATTAGGATGCCTCCTGGACACCTCCCTGGTGAGGTCTTCTGGGCACGTCCCACTGGGAGGAGACCCAGAGGAAGACCCAGGACACGCTGGAGGGACAATCTTTCTCAGGTGGCCTGGGAACGCCTTAGGGTTCCCCCGGGGGAGCTGGCCCAAGTGACAGGGGAGAGGGAAGTCTGGGTCTCTCTGCTTAGGCTGTTGCCCCTGCAACCGGACCTCGCATAAGCGGAAGAAAATGGCTGGATGATCTAATAAATGAGTAACATCATTGAAAGACCAGCTTTCTGGAATGTAGAAAACTTCAAGGTGAGCAGTTAAATTTCAAGGAAAATCAATCAAAACAAGGTTGTCCAAGTAAACTTTCAAGAAGCTGGTTGAATAAACAGAAACCAACCAACTTTGATCAACTCTGAATACTAGAAATAGGTCACCATCAGTCAAGATTTGCCCTAGATTTGGATATCCAGCATATCAGATACACACGTCACAAGTCAGACATCCACGTCATCCGCAAAGAAAGAAAGGAAAGGAAACAGAAACCTTTTTCACTAGGGACGTTCAATCTTAATGGTTTCAGAAGTGTACTGGCTCTTTCATTTTCTCTCAAATGTGATTTTCCTTAGGGCTTTAGGGGTCAAAAAAAGGTAGCATCATGGAAAGTTCTGAGTTTTTCTCTGATTTAAATTACCACCAAACATGCACACAAATCTACCTAATTCAGACATGTTCTCACCTTTGGTCCCGGGATGCCCACACCCTCCTGCCCGGGTTCTCCAGGAAGCCCTGGCAGACCAGGAGGACCCTAAACAACCATTCAGCAGAACATTACACAGCGTTTCTACTGCATACTCATTTTGTTTACACTTCTGAAAATAATGTGGTTGGATCGAATTGTTCACTTGACAGTGAGAAAAATACCAGATCTATTTGTTTAGGTATCAAAGAAGTGTTTTTTTGTAAATGAGAATTTGCTCCCATAAGCCTGAATGTAAATGTTGTCTCTGTCTCTGTTCTGATTGTTAGCTGCAGAAGCATACAGAACATCTTCAGAAACTTTTGGGTAATAAACGTCAAAAAGATGGGTGGACAGCTGGATCTGATGAATATAAAGAGGAAAACAAGAGCGAGATCATGAAGTTCTGGCTGTAATGTGTGATGAATGGTGCTTATGTGAAGAATTATAGGTTGATGGATAAGCGAGGTTATGTTAGACTTTGTTTGTTTCACCATGGGGCCAGGATAGCCGTCTCCTTTGGGGCCAAATGGACCTGAAGGGCCCGGATCACCTCGATCACCCTATAACAGAACAATAAATCCAAAAGAAGATAACACTTTCATACAAAGGATAGTATAAAATGTAAAAAATTAGGTACAAGGGTAACAACAAAATGTAAACTTTTCCTTTCAGTTCCATATTTTAATATCCTCTCAGTAGTTAGTAGATGCCTCGGTAAGGTCTGTATGGTGCACACAGGCAAGCCAGTCTGCCTCCCATCAATGCTAGCTGATTATTGATTTTCCAAACAAATAATGTTAAGTTATGATGAGAGTATTTGTTTATTCAAGATCCATCTCTACAGGGAGGAATTTTATAAAGCTTGTAGTTTTTTCATGATTATTTCCATTTCAGATTCATTTTAGCACCAGAAAAAAAACTGTTCTGTTACCTTTGGGCCAGGAAGTCCAAAACCAGGCTCCCCAATTGGACCAGGAGGACCACTTGGCCCAGGATCGCCCTAAGAAAAGTTTTCAAGGCATGAACATTTCAGATTAAGTTGACATACATATAAATATATACACACACACTCTACATCTTTAGCTGTTCTAACTAGTGATCCAAGCACAAGTACCAAATCAGGGTTCAGATTATGACATTTTTAAATGATTAGTATCAGAATCCAAAATTAAACTCAGCCACGAATACCTACTGCTGTTTTAATGTCAGTGATTTTATCTCTGCCATTCAAAATCACAATCTATTAGTAAAATGAATGCTGTTTTTAAATTTACAAATCAATACAACTTACAGCACAGCATTCCTAATTATGCCATACATTTAAATACAACTTTGTTGTAGGTTTTTCCAACTCTATGAGTAAGGAATGAATCTAAAGTCATGATGGATATGAAAGAATATAAATGTACCAAATAATAATTAATTAGATTGTTATGTATATAATGGTTCTACAGCTCATTATAGTTCTTATACTATAGGTTTTTAAAACATTTATTATTGTGAGTAATCATGTCAACTGAAGATTTATTTTCATGTAGGAGAAGCTGATTTAATAAGCTCTAAAAAGCCAAACTAAAATTCAGAGTATCCACTGGTGATTTTAAAGGATGGAATGGGGTGTCCATGGTCCTAAAACCTCATTAGCTACCTCTTGTGGCCACCCTGGAGTATTCCAAGTGAACTGGAATGAAAACACACATCAATCTATGATAACAGTGCAGAAGATTTGTTGATTTACCTAAAAGGTGCTTAAATATCCCGAATAAAAAGAACCCTGACCTTTGCTTTCTCACTGTCTAATTTGTTTGCTAAATACCTGAAGAATTTCTAATATTTTTTTTTTGTGACTTTACTTTACTCTTCTTAAACACACAGATACCTGCATTATTGAGTCTATAAACAATTTGGGGAAGCCCAGATGATGATGATGATTCTTACAGGTTAATTCACAAAACTTGGTTTACAAAGAGGCACCCCTGTGGGACACCTCAAACACACTGCTTCCTTTTGTAACATCAAAGGAAAAATCAAAAGAAAAACAGCCAAAATACCAGGAACAGATCTATGGACCTTCACCAGTCCAGTTCATCCTCAGGTGCAATTTCTAGATGCCTGAAGGCTCCACGTTCACCAAACAATTATACACAAGTATAGACACCACAGGAAGCTGAAACCATCATACCACTCAGTAAGGAGATGGGTTCAGTGTCCCAGAGATTAATATGTTTTGGTGAAAAATGTACAAATAGGCTTCCAGAACACAAATTGTATCAAAGAGCCAAATTAGAGTTTTAAATGCATTCAGAGTCAGATTTTTGGAGAGATGTCCTGTGGTCTGATGAAACTAAAACTAAAGGGTTTGGCTATAATGACCGTTGTCGCATTTGGAGGAAAAAGAGGGACGCTTGACAACTTAAAAACATTATCTTAACTTTGGAGCACGGAGGTGGCAGTACCATGTTTTGTAGGCGTCTTGCTGCAAGGTCACGTAAGCCGAAAACAGAAAACAATACTGTTTTATGTCAAGACGCTGTCAACTGCTGTCAGGATGTCTATTTAAATATGGTCTTTATTGTATTTTTGTGTTTTCCTCTAACATTAGGTTGTTTCTCAGCCATTAGCACAGCTGCAGCAAACTGGGAAACTTAAGTTTGAATGACGATATGCGCTGTGCGGAGGGAAGGGTGTGAGCAATACATACACGAGCGCGACTGACACTGTTAAGACATTCCTCCTGACTCTGATTGGTTGTTTCTGACTGGGAGCGGTGTATTTCTGCAGATAGCAGTAGGACCACTGGAAGGAGCCAGAGGACCTTGACAACAGTTTTAACAAATATGTCAAAAATACATTTTTATAAAAGTTACCACCTGCAGCTTTAAGCATACATATTCATACTGGACTGTGATATCACTATATATCATTCTATGAGTTATTTCATGTTTTATTCTTACATATTTTGGTGCTGCGGTGAGTAATTCACAGCATATTTAGCTGCAAACTAATCTTAGTTAAATTAATTCAATTGGCCACATTTCCAAATTCCTGGTTTCTCAACATGCCCAGTTCATACTAAACTGTGACATCATTGCTTCATTTTATTGGTTCTTGGTTCTATTCTTGATTGTATATGGTTTTACTTTTTGATAGCTAATTAGTTTTCACTATTCTTTCATATTTTTACTTAATAGTTTAGTTGAACATAACTAGCTTAGTGAGTTTGTTGATTAAAGTATTTCAACCATCAAAATCATCAAGCAAATATATATTTGCTTGATGATATTTAATACCTAAGCCTTACCAGACAGGTATCTTTAAGTAATAACTGAGACTGAAAACTATTTGGTTATTAGTTCTTGATAATTAGGTGGTGTCCCAACTTAGTCATTTTGATCTAAATAGCTAATTTTAGTCATAATTGCCAAACCAATTGTTACACAACACATTACTTCTTTGAACCATCATCAACTCAGAATAATTAAAACATTCATTTTGAAAATTCAGAGAAACTATTGGAGTGAGATAAGAGGTTGTTGTGGCAAATATACCCAAGAAGTAAAGAAGCAGTTAAATGTTGTGTATGAGGTCAGTTTGAGGTGTTCGTGTTCACTGCAATGTATAATTGTGAATGCCATGAAAGAATTTCAATCTGCCAAGGCCATCCCTTTCAAACACTTAAATTACATCTTATCACAATATCGCTATTACTATTTCTGTTAATCATGAACCTTGCCCTAGTTTTCTCACCTTTAAAAAAAAAAAATATTGCATATAGTCCTTTCCCTGTATTGCATGGTACAAGACCAGAATATGACATTTCTTCAGGCAATAAAGCATATTTATCTCACTAATGACATCTTTGCAAAACAAGTGATAATTGCTTTCACTGAAAATGAGCTAGGATATAATTATCACCGAAATACAAACCTGAAAATATGCAGGAATTGTACGTTTTTCAGTGTGAGAACTGAAAGCGCATACCTTGGGTCCAGTAATGAAACGTCCTGGTGGACCAGTGGAGCCCGGCCTTCCCTGTGCCCCAGGTTCTCCCTGATTAGAGAGTCATTCAACCAAATTAATAAATCACAACGTTTAATTAAGATATCAGTCTTCATCTGTAGCTAATAATGGCTTAAAGGTTTCCTACCTTTGGTCCTGAGGGTCCTGCAATCCCAGGTGGACCTGTCAACCCTCGTATTCCTCTTTGGCCTTGATCACCCTGAGCAGTCATGTTAGGAATACGGTTATTTATGTGATACCTGAGGGACTCTTATTCTAATATACATACAAGTCAACAAATGCCTTTTACAAGAAATATCAGATGTAATAAGGAAACATTACTTGTGTTCTTATGCATGAGACTTCTTGCTTTTAGTAAAAAGGTTCCAATGTGGAAAAAATGAATCAAGAAAGTGTCCATAAGAATGTGAAGAGGTACAAAATGAACAAAGGGGGAAAAAAACATCTAAATTCCCTTTGTCGTGGGTTCTTCCTAGCAACTCATGTAGCGAGCCTGGGCATGACTCCAAAAATGAGGAAAAAAATCATGGAAGGCACGTCGGAGTCTGAAGGCTATGATTTTTATTTGCACACCCCGCCCCAAAAAAAGTGAAGAGTAGGATGGAGAATGAAAAAAATGGCTATATACGTAAAATAAGCTGCATTCAATATTTACAACTCTATCCATCTTTTTCTTAGTGTAGGGTGATCCGGCTGTAGATGCCATACAGAGAGGGAAAGGTAGTTGGATTGGGGTGTGCGCACGTCTGTCGGTGTGTGTATGTGTATGTGTGTGCGTTCTGCTATCAGCGGGAAAGACGGAACTGCTCTGTCACACCCTTAATTTAGATTGCAATTAAAAAGCCAAAACACCTCTTTCCAATATGTTGCAACCAAGCTTGCCCTTCATTAGGGTCATTGTCTGTTGTGGAATGAACAAACAATCCTCCATTAATAAATAAATCAAGAAATGACATTACATGGAAAAATATAATGAAATAAAAAATTTAAATGTCTACCTTTTCCCCCTGAGTGCCAATCCCTGGCGCGCCTTCTGGACCTCTTAAACCAATGGCTCCTAGTTCACCCTAAAGCCACAAACTGCAGCATCAATAAACTTGCTTTTCATTTCGTATCGAGCTCCAGAGGAAATGCTCCAAACTACCTTTTGTCCTGGAGCTCCATCCTCTCCAGGAAGCCCAGGCAAACCCGACAGTCCCGGTGATCCTGGCTCACCCTGCAGAAAGATTTCTAGGTCTTTTAAAGTGTATCAATTGCAAACATCAAAGCCATGTTAAACCTTGGCCCCATTCACACCAGACAATGAACAAGCTACAAAATTAAACATCACTCAGAATGTGGGTGGTCTTCACAGGTTTTTGAAGAGGTTTTCAAGACTGCCTCAATAACGAAATGCACTGCTGATCATGGTGGATCATTATTGTGTGGTGGCAGCATATCTGGTTCCTGGATGCGATGCGATGGCGCCTGGTAACAGCAGAGGTACCTTCTCCGTTAAATATGGCTAACACAAACCTGTGTGGGTTGGCTATCAGAGGATTTGAAGCAAGCCTGGTCTCATTACTCGGTTGCAACTTGATGACACCCACACCAGGTGAAGTAACATTCCTGTCGGCACAGCTGCTATGCAACTCATCCCACAGCTGTTCTGGCTGCAACTAAAAGGATGTCAAGTAGCTTCAACAAACAATCCACTATCTCCACACCAAATAATACAGCTATGATCAAGTCCATTTCACAGAGAAATATCTTGAACTGCTTTTCACCTAAAATAGCGATCTTAAGTAGAGAAAAGTGCACACACCTCCAAGTTGCACACACCTCTGAGTTATGCAGGCTGAGAGAAGTTGTAAGAGAAAGCTAAAAACATCAGCAGCTTTTATACCGTCAAAAAGAAATAATTTTGCAATATTAAGGCTGGAGGAGGTAAATCACAAGAAGAGGTTTATAGTATAATTTTGCATAAGTCTGATAAATCAACTTTAGTTTTCAGAGTCTTGGTATGACATTCTTTCACAGTGATCAGTAAAAGTACACATATTTCAGATTTTGCATGCATCATTTATTCTGGCTCCACGACTGAAGATTTGAGCTCAGAGACCAGAGTGAGATTAAACACAAGGTACAGAAAACACCACTCTCCTGCATTTTGTAATGCTAAGACGAAGATGAAAATACTGGTGCTTCCTCCTCCATAGAACAGCCACAACTGATGGTTGGGGTGCATAAACCGTCCATATATCAATTCAGCATATTGGTAGGAAACCTCCAAGACAATTTCCAATACCTTTAGTAGAATGGCCATGAAAGCAGCAGAGAAAAACATATTTGTTGTACAGTGTAGTAGCATCATAATTGCCTTCACATCAAAATTAGAGTTTTCAAATTTGCTGCAATCCAACAATGTTTGAAAAGTGGAGCAGCTCCTAAAGAACTTAGAATGGTCTTGATCCAGTGTGAAATGGATTGTTGTTAATACAGGTTTTTAAATCAAAAGAACAGTGACACACCTTGGCACCAGGCTCACCAGCTCCTCTTTCTCCTGGAGCCCCAACTTCTCCTGGCAACCCTTGGTCTCCCTGTGGGAGATGAGATTCATTGTTCAAGTGCATTTTCAATCTTACACTACTACTAGATTGGTATAGTTGTCCTCTGCATTTTTTTACTAAAATTTACTAAATTGAACTTTGTGATTGTATTAAACTATTATTGAAAGTTTACTTTTAATCCTCTTATAATTAAATCAGTAAAGGAAAATCTAAAGGTCCACAGGCTATTCTATCTCTATTACAAGCTCTGCTGGATTAACACATATTTTGTGATGTGACAAATGAATACAATTTTGATAAAAACCTTGGGTCCAGGAAAACCCTCTCCTGGTGGGCCTCTTATTCCTGGTGGCCCCCTTGGACCCTGTGTCCCCTGCAAGAAAAACAAATGGAAATTGAAGGTGAATGTATTATGAATTTATTTTACTTTTGATTTTTTAAAATGTATTTCATTTTGTCAAGGGTTAGGGTAATCAGTAGTGTTAAACCAAAGTAGAAGAAAGTTGCAAAAATAGGTATCGACATAGAAAAATAAGCAAATCCAGTTAAATTAAGGGCTAATTAACAACTTCAGAAAGAAGCTGCAAATATAGCCCTTAATTTAACAACCACCCACATACCTTTTCTCCTTGGATTCCTAATCCTGGAAGGCCAAGGGGCCCTGGAAACCCTGGTGGGCCAAAATCCCCCTATAAGAATTATGTTTGAAAAAAAAAAATGACACTACATATATTCTCATAGTTAGACAGTGCATCACTTCAGTTTCAGCTGGAACCTTTCATTCTTTATTACTTATGGAAAGTACCCCACTTTGTTCTCCACACATTTCGTTTTCTGATCAGCTGTATTGCATCAGTTTGAGTGTAGATATAACTATGTTCGGCTTTTAAAAAAACCCCAATATTTCCATGTCATATAAATGCTAAAAAAAAATTATGTGTCTACATCTGTGAGTCATAAGATATCCAGATGGTTGCAAAGATCTGCAATACATTGTGACAAATAAAAACCTTACCTTTACATTGATGTCTGAATGTACCAGTAGAGTGTTAATGTTTCTACATTCAACAGCCCAAGCCATAAAACTGCAGTCCTCCTACACCATTCAAGCTTTAACCTTGATTCATAGCCTGTAGACTGTGACCTCCTATATAATGCCATGCTCAGTGCATTTATTGGTAGCTCTGGCAACTTTTGGCCTTCTTCTGCTTTAGCTTTCTAGCTTTCTCTGCTTTTGTGAAGTCTTTTAAGCAAGGCACCTCATTTATGGCCTCTCTGTACTCTACCTTGTCTCCTTTGATTCCTAGGCCCGGCTGTCCTCTGGGCCCCCGTGGCCCATCTATGCCTCGCTCGCCCTGTGAAGGCGGACAGAGAAGTTATTGCATTTTGACTTTTGAAATATTAGATGTGCTCAAAGGAATGGCAAAGCAAGACCATATGCCACATATCAGCAAAAGTAAAAAGTCTTTCACAGTTGCTTTCATAAAAGCTACACTCAGACACATAAAAGATTACCCTTCAGTACCTTCTGTAATGTAATATTCACATAGAGCATATAGAACTACGTTTTATATGGACACAAAGGCCAAGTAAAGGCTTTCTGATATATTTCTGGTTAAAAGCTTTAGATTAAGGTTTCTGTTTCCTGAAACAAAGAAGACCATGAATGAATAAGAAACATAGACATTCACAATTCAATTATCAGTCACCCCAAAGCACTAAACAACATAGCTAAGCAGGTCCAATTCAAACCCAAAGGACTTCAGGTTAATACCGTTTTATTCAGCCCAATAAATTCCAATATGGAGAAGTCCAGTCCAATCAAGATGTAATCTAGATGAAGTCAACACCATCAGGTTCTGTGTATTAGTGATTTTAAAGTAGAAAACAAAGGCAATTCTTCTCAATTTACAAAGAAGCATAGGAATTCTAGAGGTGAACATCAATGTTTTTTATTTAGCTCGAGTAATTTACTTTATTTTAATATGATGCTGTTTGAGCAAGGGCTTAGTATTGTTATTAGGCTTTGTTGTCTTGTGTATGGTAACATAAACTATGTCTCCTCTTACAGATTTCTACTTATGAGTGATAAACTGATAAACTGAGTGAATACAAAATGCAGTTTTCAAATGATGAGTTCCTTTATTAAGGGAAAAAAATCTATCAAACCAACTTGTGAAAATCATATCTTTTGGAAAGCCAAGTTCAATTTCAAGCCACACTCGAATCTGATTACTGCCTTCACTTAAAGTGAACCTATCTGAAAACATAAAGCAGGTTAAAAGATCTCAAAACCCTGCTCTAAAGACATCCAAGAACAAATGAGAAACAGTCATTGGTATCTATCAGACTTGAAAAGGTTAAAAAGCCATTTTTAAGGCTATTGGACTCCAGTGAACCACAATTAGAAACATTATCCACAAATGAGGAAAACATAAAATAGTGGTGAACCTTTCCAGAAGTGCTGGCCAACCAAAATTACTCGAAGAGCGCAATAAAGACTCATCCAGGAGGTAAGCCTTGTAGGCATCACCTGTCTCAGTTATGATCAGTGTTAGTGGTTCAAAACTGAGAAGGAAAGAGAGCAAAAACTGGCTTCCATGGGAGAGTTCCAAGTTCAAAACCACTGATGACCTTAATTCCCAAGATTTTGTCTGCTTTAGGACCTGGACAATTTGCTGTAATCGATGGAAGCATGAATTCTGCTCTCTAGCAGAAAATCCTTAAGTAGAATTTAAGACATTCAGATTATGACCTTATGCTCACTGGGAATATGCAGCAAATAAAAATCCAGAGCACACCAGCAAGTCCACCTCTGAAGGGCTAAAAAACTGGCTTGTGAGTGGTCTAGTCAAAGGCCATTGCAAAACTGGACTCAGTCAGAATTAAATCTGATAGCGATACTGTGGTGTGGCCTTAAACAGGCTGAAAAACACACCAATATACCTGAATTAAACAAATCCTGCAAAAAAAAAAAAAAAAAAAAAAAAAAAAAAAAAAAAAAAAAAGAGTGGTTAAAATTCTTCTGTAGAGGTGCAGAAGACTTATTACTAGTTATTGTAGATGTTGCTGGCAAGGGTGGTACAACCACTTATCAGGTTTAGGGGTGAATACTTTTTCACATAGGGCTAAAAGTAATAGCTTTTTTGAGAGGGGCCGAGATTGAATTGGATGTCTACCATTTTACATCAACCACAATGGTTTATGCTAATGAAACTTTACAAATATTTTACAAAACTGTTGGTTATTTACAGTGATGCCAATGATTACACGTTACGAGAGTGGAATGCTATATGCCCACAATGATCTCCTTTTATGAAACACGTATTGAGAACAGAGTATACAAGCAATGCAAGAGTCACAACTGTACAAAAATTTGAGGTAGTGTAAAAAAAAAAAATCAATAAACCAGTATTCACTTACTGTAATAATAAATCACTGTACTCATATCAGACAGTTACTCTTCCGTTACATCTTCCATTCTCAGTATGTGTGTCGCACAGGAAGATTATTTGTGTTGCACCACCTCCAACCTCTATTTCCTGTCTAAATAATCAGGAGGTTTTCTGTACATAACCACCCAATGCAACCATGACAGTGGTTTAAAAAGTCACACAATAGTGTTTATATAAAGCTGTGATGTTTTTGAAATTGTCGTTTTGTTCACTTTGCTCTTCATGTATTAGCTTTAGCCTTTAGGAGCAACTAATCTGGATTTATACTTAATGAAAACATCAAAACATTATAACCTTTTAACAGGAGCTCTTTTCAAAAATCCTGAACTACTCCTTATTTCTATTTGAAGTTGGATGATGTTTGAGTAAAAGGAGAAGGCTGAGAAGTTACAAACTGAGAAGTGCAGCTCAGTTTGCACTTGACTAATCACATTGTATCATTACCTTTTTAAAATGTTGGCAAACTGGGAAAAAATAAAGATAAAATAGCAATCTATGAACTGATTGAAGTGGGTGGATTTTCTTATACAGGCTTTGTGCTGGAGAGATCAAAGGGGTGATGGTATCATTCCATAAACTATTTCATGTAGTTGATATTGCTCTAAAGAATTTAATTAAAAAAAAAGAATGTTACCTTTTTGTAGGGGGTTGTTCTGGCAGGCCAGATTTCCCTCCTCGGTAAAAGGGTTGCGTACAGTAATGATATGTGGCTCTACCTGGTTGACTTCACTCTGATTGGCTACAACCATATTTGGGAAACTCTTCAGTAAATGCGCTGAACATAGTCTCAAATTGAGGTCATAATTGTGTGGTACTTCCCCATAAATGAACTTCAGCCACTCTTCTCTGATTCTCTCATCCTTTGGGAGTAAGTGGAAACTTTGAGTCATTTTTGAGCCCTTTCAGACATAACGGCTCCCCTTTTTAGTAGCCATCCTCTTCTCAAGTGGAGTAGTCAGACATGCTAGTGCGACTTAGCTCTTAAAGTAGCCGGTGTATCAGCTGGGAGGAGGAGGGGGGGAGAGAGAGAGCTGTTTGCTTGATGGTGTGTTCTAATTGGAGAATATGAATTACATAGAAAAATAAACTGTTTTCTGATTCATCTGTTTTTGAGCAAAGAAACAAAGCTGACCGTCTATGAGCAGGGCTTTTCATACCAGCTTTTGACATTCACACAGCCTCATCAGTGCACAACAGATCACATTATACCCCCAAAACTGCAGAAAAATGAAATTTGTTGTCATAACCCATTTAACTATTGTTTTGTTGGAAGCAATTTAGTGCTTTTCCACTAGATGGCACTAAATCGTTTGTCCTTTAATTGATTTGCAGAAACAGCCAGATTCCCGTCGCTGAAGCAGATATGCTGCACAGTTATTGAGATAAACTGAGATCACATAGGTCTCCTCACGAGGCTTTTCCATCAGTCAGAGGGTGGTGGTTCAATTTCCAGGATTCCCCAGGGTGCACTCCAAAGTGTTCTCCTGGAATTACCAAAATCCCATCTTATATATTTTACATAGAACCATAAGCATCTCTAAAAAGCTCAAGGAAAGGGTTATCAAAAATTTTTTTAAATTTGTCTTTTAAAACAACCTCCTGTCCACGACTTTGCAAGTGATTCATGGCCAAAATGCTGCACAGGAAACACAGAGTGGAACAGTAATGGCCTCCATCAAACAGCACTATCCATCTAAAAGAGAACTGAGTTTACTTTTAAAAGGAGCCTTTGCAGAGGAGTCACATTTTCTATCTTGAGGAAATTTTACTCATCATCCAAGGTTTTCCAAGGTCAGGAAACAAAAACGACAAAGCTACAAAAAGATGTACATTAATTAGCATAGCGATGCTGCATTTGCATGTAGGCTTCCAGAAGTTTCGAGTTTTTGTCATAAATCTGCGATCTGAGCTCAAAGCAGAAGCGCTAATGATGTGTAAAAAAAAGGGCTATACTGCTTCAGCGCTGCTGTGAATCTGGAGCTTGTCGGGGCACGTCATGTGAGGAACGCTGAATTAGAGAGAACGCCATCTGTGAGAATACAGCCAAGTGTGCTGCAAAGAAAGAGAAAAAGAAAAAGAAAAGAAAGAGAGTACCCTTGAGGGTGATCTAACAGTGGGGGGAAACACCTTCTCCAGTTTTATGGTGGAAACTGTTACTTTTTCGGAGCAACAGCGCCAGGTGATGAATTAGATGACCGTCCAGTGTGGGTGTAAGAATTTCACCTGAAGCTTACTTTGTGTTTCAGAGTTGGTTGGTAAATATTGTAGGAGAACCAAAAAGCAATTACATGTGTCATGGCCTGAAGACATTTCAGCAGATTACTCATGCTTCGTTTAATATCTGCTTCTGTCACAACATAGAAGCTTGATGTGATTTCACACATAAGGTTTAACATTATTTTAATTGAATCATTTTGTGCAAATTTATTAATGAGGCTGGTGCTCAGCTAGTTACTGTGAGCAACTTCGAGGATGGAAGCAAATTGTTAAAAGCCAATTTTGTCATGGTTTGAATATTTAAAAAGTATCTCTAAGTGACGGACCTTGCTAAAGTATTCACACTTCTTAAGCTTTTCCAAATTATGATGTAATTAGATGTTCAAAGCCTGGGAAATTGTTTTGTAACCTAACCTTGCTTGCACTGATTAGTATTTAGGGTATCAGAGTAAAAGGGGCTGGATACAAATGAAGAGCTTACCTCTTACTTAGAAAACCATGCATCATTTTTGTCTCATTGCACAAATACAAGATGATTTGGGTCTATGTCAATAAAGGGGCAGTATTATGTAATGCCATTTTATAGCACAATCAAGTTACCTTCAAATGTTACCTTCAGTTGTTACAAAAATGCTGTATATATCAAATATGACTTAATAGAAATTTGACTTTGTAATTTAACGCCTTGAAATTGGGCCCTTGTCTCTTTAAAAAATCCTGCTCTTTCTAAAACTCTGCCTTCAGGACGTCATCACAACAGTGCTCCTCTATTAACCCTTTAACCTTTTTATCAGCATTGTAATGAGAAGTAGCTCGTATAATGAGTGCAGCAGATGCGCGGTTCCACCAGGTGTTTGATAATTGCTGCTGGCTAGTCTAAAGAACCTGAGTGGGGGAAGTCGTGGGGGAGGGGTGTTCTATGAGGCGGAAGCTTGGAAACTGCAGCTCTGAGGAGGAGATGCACCCCGAAGGTGGAGCAGTATCCACCCAGGTGTTTTGCACAGTTGAATGGTTGCCACAGGAGATTAAATGATTTCTCAAACATGCATGAAAAAAATCAAGGCAACACTCCAGGTATGCTTTTGATGAAGGAATAACATTATAACATGATGTAAAGCTCAAAAAAGTCGTTTTTACATAACACTGCCTCTTTATATTCCAATATAATACTGGTTGTAACAGGATAAAATGTTGAATGAATACTTTTCCAAAGCACTTTAAATTGTGATTTGATTAATCAGAGTGAACTTCAAAGAGGTCTACTAAGATTAATCAGAACCAGCAGTGAGTATTTTTTCTGCTGTGGAAAGACAAAATACCAACATCCCCCTGATCTTTGTTAAGAAAACAGAAAGCTCATGAAGGAAGGTCTGTTTCCACATGTGGGAGATGTTCTGGTTGCATGCATGTATGCATGTGTTTGACTGAGAAAATACAGACACTATAATAGACTATAAGTTCCCTCTGACTGAATCACTGGCTGAACTGTGGGGGTGTTCTGGCCTTTTTATTCCCCTTCCCCGTCCCGTTTCTGAATGTTCTCCTCTGCGCTGAGATGTTCTCATCGCCTCCTGCCGGGTCGATCAATAGACTACGCCACAACATGAGGTAATGGAAGCAGTACTGCAGTGCTGTATGGGAATTTATGGCATTTCTGTCATGTGTAATCATGTCTCGTATCCATACACATTGACAATTTCCTGTCAGAATCTGGAGCCCAGACAGGAGATTTTTTTTTTTTTGCGTGGGTCAGAGGGTGGATGGGTGAAGTAAGCATGGATGCATGAAAACGGGTCGAAAAGCTGAAGCTTTTAGCTGGCCTGAGTGCACGAGTCTTTCAGGAAATAAAGTCTGTCCCAGGAGCTTTAGACATAAAAGACAAGAACACCCACTCACCTTAGGTCCAGGGAAACCTTCTCCTGTCTGTCCTCTCTCTCCTTGGACTCCCTGTGGTCCTTGAGGTCCCTGAAAAAAATAAAGGTGTAAATGACTTAAAAAATAAATTTGTCTTCAATTTGGGAAAGGAGTGAACTTACTCAGACTCAAATTCAGTAGATAACAGGAAGGCTGAACCTATTGTAGCTATCCTCATGAACTTCTAAGTTTACAATTGAACATGAAGGACTTGGAATTGTTGCCAACAGGGATGTGCACACCAGGTGGTGCTAGAGCACCTGGCCTTTTCCCTCCATGGAAAAAAGTGTGCTTTTGAAATCTTTTGTTTGTTTGTTTACAGTGTATAGTGTGTGGTCCAATGTAGCATTCTTTGTTTTGATTTAATTTTTTCCCCTGCTGGTCATGTCCCTGGACCCCACAGGACCGACTGCTCTATAGGTGCTCACTAACTATAGGTGTTGTTCTTTGGCATCAGCAGATGTTGGTAGGTATGGTGTAGGCTTCTGATATTCTGCTACAAATTCATCAAATGGTTCTCATCTGTTTTAATTTGTACAATTTGCTTTTAGATGAAAGATAACATCAAAGACAAAGGTGTTTATTTTCTTGTGTGAGTGCATGTAAACTGGCAGTGAGAATTAGATTTTAATTCCGCACGAGGCGAAATTGGAAATCTGCCGGCAGTTCTATTTGCCACACAAGGTGCCCTTTTTTTTTTACACTTGAGGACCTGCCCCCCAAAATGTTTGTCCACACCACTGGTTGGCATCCTTTTTGGAAGGTAAAAATCTGCATTCTATAGTGAACACACACGGCGAATGATGTTTACAGTTAGTCATGCTAACCATGCTAATCGCCAACATAAAATGCTCAAGACGGCTTAAATTGTCAACTCTAAAACCTTGTTATCTGTTTTAGAGCAATTGCCCTTTAACATAATGTGACGTCACCTCTGCTCCTGATAATAACTTAATAATGTAGGATGGCAAGAAAACACTAAAATTGAATCTGTGCATAGTTACAGGGTGTTTTTTTTTATCCGTTTCAGGGCGTTAATTCTTACTGTAGATAGGAAGTTATTCCTTTTTTTGCTTTGTGCAACAAAACACTGACTCTTCTATCCGTCCACATTTCTTGTAGCAACAAGCAAGACAGATAGAAGCACGATGGAACAGTAAAAATGCCAAGCATAATAACAGATCAATTTACATTGTTCTGCCACCATCTAAAATACACAAGTGACATGTTTTGTCCTAGTTTCTAACTCACCGGTGGTCCAGGCTCGCCAATTCCTGGAGGACCGGGAGGCCCTGGTTGCCCCTGGAAACCGACATCCCCCTGCAGAGTGCGAGATAGGAAGGGGAGTGCTCAGACAGGGTGAGACACAAAGGTTGGTCATTATGTTCTCGTGAAACGATTTTCCATTACATTATGGCAGCGGATTTTACCTTTGGTCCCGGAAGGCCGATCCCTGTCTCACCTTGAATTCCAGGTGGTCCAGGAAGCCCCCGTTCCCCCTATAAAAAGACAACCGTGGGTACATTTTGTGCATATACGTCAGTCATGAAGAGGAGTTGACTGTATTTACTGATGTACAATCTATGTAACTCCACATACATAACCTGCTTTGTCCTGCCTCAGTAGTCCACTAACAAATAATCCTTGATTTAAGACTTAATTGCTTTTTTTAAAAAAAAAGCTGTTGCTTCTCCATATAGTGACTGTAAATCACAGTTGCGGTGTTCACATAGAGGACACATGGGAGGTGGGAAAGGGGGCGTGGAGATTGTTCTAGGTGCATACCGTGCCTTTTTTCCCCTTTCCTTTGCCCTTTCCAAGCAAGTTAGGACAATGCTTCGATCCAGACATTACATTGCTATTTCGTTGATGTAGGATGACAGCCAGACTATTAACATGAACATTTTTCTAAAATAATTAGGAGGCGACCACTTGGTGGGGAGTAAGTGCTTATGGCAGCGATGGCAGGTATAACACGGTAGAGGAGGCTAAAAGCAGAAGAAACTGACAAATAAGCTGACAAGTTAATAACAGATGAGCTTCTTCGGAGGAGTTTAAAATGTCACAGCGGCGCTGGATCGTAACTCACCAATAAACGTTCAAATGTATAGTTTCCCCATCCCTTTTATGAGCTTTTGGAGATACTTGACATTTCTGATATTATTTATGCTGGTGTTAAATGATTTTAATCTGAAGTGTTATAAATGTCAGCTTCGTGAGAGCGGGTGTTATTTACTGCATGTTATTCTGAGATTCAAACACTTTTTAATCACAGACAGTATCTTTGTGTCGCTGAAACAGTGACACGGGTCGCCGTTTGTAGATTCATACCAGAACGGAAAGCAGTTCCTGCATCTGATCCTTAAGTATGCATCTGCTTTAAAAACTGTGACTGACTTGATTGATGTGTTTAGGTTATTGCTGGAGTTAAGCCCACAATTCACCCACAAAGATGTTAAGTTGCCCAGGATTATTAAAAATGATCAAATAGGGAGTATGGATGATATCATAGTCATGTTTAGTGTATGGACTTAATTAAAGGGTGGAATAGTTTTTATTCAGTGATTTCAAATTTAAATTTGACACAAGCCATGTAGAGAACAAAGCAAACATGTGGAAGAAGATGATCTGGTTAGATGAGATCATAACTGAATTTTTTTGGCCTTCATGGAAAAATGGGAAGATACAGAGCCTTTTTGGTGGACAAATTAATTATGCAGACAAGCTATTCAATCTTTATCATGAAAAAAATTGATTAAATACTGATAGTTCCAGTCTGTTTTCCCTGTGTAAACAAGATATACCATCAAATATATTTTATTTAACAACTTTTAGCAGAACAATGCAACAGTATAAGATGAAATGATAGATACTCTTGGTTTTCCAAAATGCCAAAAGGGCAGAGAGAGAAGGAGGAAGTTCAAACCATTTCTTCCAGTGACTATAATGGGCAAGGATCATATCCCTGACTCCAACGCCCCTCTGCCCGGCTTTCTAACCATACGGTTACAGACAGCAACAGTGTCTTAAGTCAGAGGCCTCTTCAGATTTGTTGCAAAACTGATTGCTACCAGAGATCCTTCCTTCCCAGTGCATCACCATCCACAACCAATCTTTGAAGATACTTGGATGAGTTGGGCTAAATAAAGTATTTTTAATTGAATTAAATTTGAATTGTTTTCAGAGCTTCTGTTGTCCTATTTTGTTAACACTAACAATGTGACAGATTATTTTGTGAAATATATTTATTAATGAGTAAAGGTGGAACGCTTCATCTTGAGCGCCTAATACTTTCCAGTCATTTAAAACAGGGATACTGTTTAGATTTTATCCACTAACTGATCTATTTCTGTGTAAAAGGAGCAAATGGTGGAAATTAACTCTGACAGAAAAAACTAAACAGATTCACATTCTGATCACTCTTGAATTAAAAGTTCCAATAACAAAACTGCTGATTGTTAGGGCAACATGAGGATGCAAACTATAAATAATAATAGGTCTTGTATAGAACAAAACGATATTTATGATTTTTTTTTTTTTTTTTTTTTAACTCTTATCAAATTAATTACAACCTGGTATGGCATCTCCTTTGCCTATTCACAGAGGAAATACTGTCCAACACCCATTCAGCAGCTAAACTCAGAGAAAGCAGTTCAGAGCTGTTTCAGGAGGAAAACAGTGAAACAGATCTGTCAAAGTCTGCTAACGTTATTTAGCTCAACTGTCACTTCAGCAACGTGCTAGAAAGGCTAGCAATAACTCTCAGACACTGCAAATTCATTTCAACACGAACTAATTCATTTAAACATGAATTAATCCATTTAAACATTTCTTTGCCTACTTCTGTTGGATCAGCTGGGTTGTGGCACATCGGTAGGCAGGTTCAATTTTCCCTTTCAGCGCGTTTGATTGACAGCAGTGGGAGGTCCATCAGAATGAGGAACAACAGGGGCGCAGAGAGCTACATTGTTGTTAATTTTTTTAGAATTTTTTTTTTTTTTTTTTTTTTTTTTTTTTTTTTTTTCAATTCAGAGCATGAGAAAAGGGTGCCAGTCAAAACTGAACATTGTTGCTGTAATTTTTTTTTTTTTTTTTTTTTTTTTTTTTTTTGTTTTGTTTTTGAGTTGGCACCTGGGGAACTACCTATGTCGCCAATGCCAAAAGTTAGCTAAGATAGCTGAAGTTAAATACAGGGCAAGGTGGTTGGAAACTGTTGTCTCAAGGGATACTGAACTCAAATGCACAGCACACCTTTCAGATTTTTATGTGCAAAACATTTTAATGTCCCTTTGGGATTAGAGAAGAATTTTTGAACTGAATTTGAAAGGAATTGAACTATATACTGTTTCTTCTATTTCAGAAATATCCACAATTTTGTGTTGTTCCATCAGATGAAATCTGAATAAAATACAATGTAACCTGCCTTCTTTAAGATGCTGCAAGTTGAGCATTACTATGTCTGTGACTGATTGGCAGCCTCACCCATCCCCCTGCAACCCAGCAAGTATGGACTACGGATGGATGGGTTGGTAAGGACTAGGGGGCCTTTTAAATCCTTCTTTTTAACAAATAAGTGACTAGACACTTTTAGCAGCACATTTCAATAACAATCTATTTATCTGTGTTTAATGCATTCAAAACCAGACGTTAGCTAGTGATTGACTAAATGATATAGTCATTAATGAGAGGAGCAAATGAAACAGTTTTTTCTGCTACTATGATCACAGTCTTTGTTGGAGATAGACATTAGATATTAAGGTTGGGGTTGATGTGAAACCTTCAACTCCAGGTTTGAATTTTAAGCTCAAATCCCATTCCAATTGACCTGGAAATGTTGAGCTTCCTACACATATTTCCATATGTGTAATCCTAAATCCAGCAATTACAACATGCATGTTTTTTTTTACTTTGAGAAGAAAATAGAGTATGTGGAGGAAACCTCATCGTGCACAGGAAAAACATGCAAACTTCACTCATGATGTTTTTTCCCAGATGTGCAGAAGTTAAAGATGTGAATAAATGTATTAAACACCAAGAAGGGTAACAAATTTATGTACGAACAAGTCTAAGTATTTAATTTATTTGCCATCAGCTGCTTAATTACTGACAAAGACAATACGTCCCCCAATACCCTGGCCAGCACATTGCTATGGTCCCTGACCTTCTCCTGCAGCTGATAAAAACTTGATTAAAGGTTTGAATCATCACACATCCTGTGTATCATTAATGTCTGAGTGATTCACATATCTTCCCCACGTCACTCTCACGACTAGTGCTGAAGTCTATTGTTTTGTTATGGCTTCAAGGACATCTTAATCAACAGGCGATGGTGTTCACAAACAGTTTGTTTCCTATTCCAGAGCTTTGTGTGCTGTTTTTCTTTTCTTTTTTTGTTAATGTTTAAAAAAAAGTGAAAGTAAAAAACTAATAAAATGTCTTAAATAGTCACATTTTCTGTAAATTTGATTTGATTATAAATCATTTTTATGTCAGTTATATATTATTGGCATAAAGATTGTTATTGACATGCTTTGGAGACGAATTGGACATGGCTTCTTCTGAAGTCTAGACATAGAGATGTTTAGTTTTGTTGCTCTTTAATTGAAACTATGCAGGCACTGATGAGTGGAGTTAATCAGTGTCACCAGGAGCATAAATTAAAAAAATGGATGATTCAGTAATTACCCTAAGTATGTTTATGAAGCAGCTGCACCTCAACAAACAGGCCTCAGCGAAAGATGGGATGAAAAATGACTACCTCTCTGTTTCATTCTGACTGAGAGGAACCTTTAAGGTTTGTCCCAACACAGTTCAAAACATTCACAAAATACAGACCTTTACAAAAATATTTATACCCTCTAAACTTTTCCTAATTTTTTTCAGTTCCACAAGCTTCAATGTATTTTACTGCAATTTTATTCAATAGCTCAACACAAAGTAGCCCATGTATCTGACATGAAAGGACAGTGATATTAAAAACAATTCTTTACATATAAATCTAAAAGTGCATTCTGCATTAGGATTTAGTTTAGTTAGTTTTGTGTTGCTCAATTACATAAAATTCCAATAGAATCCATTGAAGAGTGTCATTTTATTCTTACTGGAGTAAAACATTCAGGTAGTATCAAATGATTCTTTGGCAAAAAATTTCAGCTATGGTAAGGTATCGCAGAAATGGGCATGGATGGATCACCATAAACCCCAATCCCATAACATATCTCGTATTTTTCAATGTCAGACTTGTAATGTAAGTCTGTTGAAGCCGGAAAGGTTTCTGAGCCAATGCCAAACAATAGTCAGATGTTTTTCATTTTATTAGTGTACTAGTGTTTCTGGTTGTAAAACCACTTCTCTATGTGTACTGTTTGTTTTCAATCTACATAGTGAGCTCATGGTGTTACCTTAGTAACACGCTGTCATAGCAGCATGGAAAATGGCAGCAGTTTTAAAAAATTTGCAGTGAAAAACATAGGGAATATGAAAACTAAACCAAGTAGTCCTGACAGTTGTGGTCTATCACAAGCTGGGTTTATTCCTTCCAGTTGACCTCCTTTTGCACTTCATTTGTTGATAAGGTAGAGATGTGGAATAAGGTTTCCTGTCACTATCTATTATTGGCCCAGTTGGTGCATTGGTTAGCTACCGCTGGGTAAAGATGATTGGCAAGATGAAGCTGCTGAGCTCTTTCCTGTGTGTTGGATGTGACAAATAAAAGGTTACGCAAGGAGTTAAAAGCTGACGCACATAACTCTTGACTGAGCATCAGTTAATAACAAGTTGAACATTAGAATGCACTACACTGACCTCTGAATTTTCAATTACTTTATATTTCTGAGAGCTGCTGTCACTGTTTCTTATGTATGTTGTTATATTTAAAAAGCCATGTGGGGCTTAACATGAAGAAAAGAAGCATATGTTGAGAAACATCAAGTTCTGTCGTGTGTATAAATCATAAGTCTTGCTTACAATACACCCTTGTTTTAAATATTGTGTTTATTGGCATGAAGGGTATCAAACTGACAGTTATTATGCAAATAACATCTTGGGCTGAAGGTTCAATGTTCTGTACACTGTCTATGAAAGCACCCAAGAGCTCCAATAAGCTGAATTAAAAAGAAAATCGGTCAGATTGTTGGGCTGTCACTGCCAGTCTAAGCGCTTGGCATGCTTCTTTAGTCCAGACAGGGCATCTGCATTGAATAACATGACATGTGCTGTAAATATTGTATACTTATATTGCAACGCACAGCCATGGAATATTTCAACATATCTAAAATCTATGCTACCCTGTTTTAGAAGTTGATCTAACGAGTTACAGTATCAGATGTATTAAATTCTAGTATTATTCTGTTATTATTATTAGTGTTGTTTACTTAAGGCCTTATAACTTTTATGCTACTGAAATGCAAGTTGAAAGGGTATTCCGTCACAGCCTTTATTTCAAAGGTCTGGGAAAGAGTTGAAACCTTGACAATATTTCCCCAACCATAAACAGTTTTCAGCTTAAAAGTCACATTTGCTGTTTGTAAGAAGAAAATATCTTGCATCCACATCAGAGCTTTAGTCAAGGTGGCTTCATTTAAAGCAGCACTACTGGGAAATCCATCATGCTGAGAACTGAACTGATGAAATTTTCATCAAAAATCAAAAGACAAAAAAGAAATCAATAGTCTAAATTGGAGCATAACAGTGGTAAATACTTACTTTTCTGCCCACTATTCCTTCAGGTCCCATATCACCTGGTTGTCCTGGCAGACCCTACAACACAAATAAAGGTAAACCATGAACACGCTTTAAAAATGTTTCTGTCCCTATGCCCTAAGCTGTATGCATGAGGGAGCGTTTTACTTTTTTTGGTTAACTTTTAATTTTTTTGCAGTTGGCAACCAGTCAGTAACAAATGAATCCATAGTATCAGCAATTACTATAAATATTTTTTGCAGTGCCGCTATTAGAGCTCACTTCTGTGCTTTCTTTGTGTTACATGTTAAATATTTCAGATCATCAAATTAGTTTTAATATCTTTCAAAAACAAGCTGAGTGGATACAAATAGCTGTTTGATAATTTCATTTATTAAGTGGAAAAAAAGCTATGGAAACCACCCTAAATCATAAATATGTTCTTTCCTAAAAAACAATAACAGCGATTAAACACATATTGCTAATTTTCTTTAGCCACAGAGAAATCTGATTACTTCCAGAACCGTAAAATCAAGAAATCCCTCAAAAAGAACCTGTTGACACCATGAATTTGGCTAAAGGCCGGATCTATAGCTCTGTCAGTCTTGAAAGGGTTACATTTGAAAGGCTTTGGGACTCCAGAAACTACAGTGTCAAGAGCCATGGAACAGTAGTGAACCTTGCCAGGAGTGGCTTGCCTACCAAAAACATAAAACTAACTGTTTTAAAAGGGAAACATCAGTAAGACATGGTGGTGGGAGTGTAATGGTCCTCGATTAATTTCTTTTTAGAAAATCCTGAACTAGATCTCTTCATGAAATTTAAGCTCAAGAACATTTAGGTTATGTAGCAGGACATTGATCCTAAGCACATCAATACATTCATCTTAGAAAGAAACACAAAATGCCTACTTTTGCAGTGGATTAGTCAAAAGTCTGGACTAAAATCAGGTTAAGATGATATAGCATTACCTTAAACAGCTTTTTCATGCTGGAAAACTCTAAAGTGGCTGAATTGAAAGTGAAATCATTTAAAACTGCTTTTTGTATTCATTCAGGTTCTGTTTGCCTGGTATTAACATTTGTTGAATGATCTTAAACATGGAAGTGTGAAAAAATATAAAATGAATAGCTCAGGTTTTGTATTGTGAATAATTATGCATTTGTTAGTCTAGAATGGATAATTCTATATTTTTTGGTTGTGTAAAAACAGAAGCTGGTTTCTAATGACAGAATGTAGAAAAGTTATATGAACCTGAAGTCCACGATTTCCTCTTGGACCAATAACACCTTCTGGACCCTGAAAGAAGATGTGTGGGGGTTTTTTTTTTAGAAATGATTGTAATAGATTGTAAAAAGACAGAAAATGTAGATTACATTCAATCAGAACACTGCTGAACTTCAGGTTGATTTTTTTTCATCTCAAACTGATGAATCAAGTATTGCAGTAAAACTGCAGGTAATATTTTATATTTGTTGTCAAGAATAACAAGTAAGTACAAACATACTCTGTCTCCTTTAATGCCTGGAGTGCCACACTCTCCTCTTTCTCCCTGTGAGAGAACAAACAGAGTTTAGGTTCCTTCTCAAATAACAAGCTCCTGATAAAGACTGCAGTCTCAAACACAATCTACACAGCTTTAAATTATACTCTTGTTTATGGATTTAGGTTGGAGCTGCTATGCGACAATACCATGGGAATATACATATTCAGAAAGCTTTGAAGCTTCAGAAGATGACAAGAATGTACAGATGATTGCAGACAGGTCTGAGATTAAACATGGGTGAACAAAGTACAATAAACTGCCACAATGTTTTCAAAGTCACAGCGTGTCATCATGTCTGAAGCTCATAATCCCCCAGTTAACTGTCACTTATAATGATTTTAAATCAGTGTGGGAATCCTGTGTTTTGGAATCTAAAGAGGCATGAGAGGGGATTGGAATAAAATCCATACAATACCTTCTCTCCTTTGTATCCTGGTTTACCCTGTGTGCAAGACAGTTTTGTTAACTCAAGAGGACACACACAGACAATAATTTATAAAAAAAAAGATACTGATTTTGGTGGACATTTTGTGTAGAGGACAAAGAAGATGTGACTTGGTCATAACTTCATCAACCGAACTGAAGACCCTTGGCTCACCTCGGCTCCTTCCCGGCCTGGAAGTCCACTGAGACCACTTTCACCCTAAAGAAAGATTTTGATTTAATTTGGAAAGGAAACCTTACTAAAGTAGTTTGATTTTCAAAACATGTGTTAAGAGTGGAGGGTTTTCGTGAGTAGCACCTTCTGTCCCTTTGGGCCAGGACTTCCATCATCTCCAGGACGTCCTTTCTTGCCCTGTGGAAGAAGTCAAGACAACAATTTTAATATGAAAACAATCTCAACCACTGAAGACTATCTTGTAGGAAGACATCTCTTCTATTGCTTGATCACTGTTTCTGCTTTTCTTTTAGATATGGCAGAGGGTAAATAGATGGTTGTGGAATCTGGAGATGGTTTGATGGTAAAGGCTAAAGAGCAAGCTAAAAACTTAGGTGTTATCATGGAGTCAGAGTGAAAGTTTAACAAATAAAACCTACCAAGAAATCAGCCTACTGGCGCCTTAAAAAGATCACCAGAATAAAGGGTTTTCTATCTTAAAACTGAAAAGTGGTGCATGCTTTTATTTTCAGTAAGTTGGAGTACTGTAAAGGTGTCTATTCCAGTCTCTGTAAACCAAAATCAAGCTTCTGCTGCTGAAGAGTCTTGACCAACAACAGGAAAATTGATCATATCGCACCAGTCCTTTAATCACTGCACCAACTTCTTGTTTGGTAAAAGATATAATTTAAAATATTGGAAATGGTCTATAAGAAACTGAATAGTCTTGGGCCAAAATGTATTTCACCATTGCTGGCAGTAATGAACCATGTAGAGACTTGATCACGTAGTGTTCCCAGGACCAAAACTAAAACTCCCTGAAAACCTGAGACATGCAGAAACTATTGGTTCCTTTCAATTAGGACTGAAAACTTCATAATTTCTTTCTCTTATATATGCCTCAGGCCATTTATTTGTTTTATATCTGTTCCTTTGATCTTCCTCTGTATGATTAGTGTATGAAAACATTAAAAAATCTATTAGTTATTAGCTAAAGTGAACAGACTCTATCAGACTATTGAACAGATGACGAGGAGATTTTTATATACACAACTTGACCATAGTACCATTTACCTTGTTTAGCAATAGTCAGGTTTAGGTCGTTTAATAAAATAACTTTCCTTCTTAAGTGTTTTTAGCTCTTCATACCAAATATTAGAGGAGCATTGTTTGAAGAAAACATGGTTTAGGTCATTCAGTGGGGAGTCAAACATAACTGAAACTGCCTTGTCTACTCAGATGACTTCTTGGCTTGTCTACTTGTCTTCAAGTTATCTCTACTATCTCTGGTCGCACACATTGCTTTTGTCACTGTGTCCCCTGTTACCCTTGATGTATAGCAGCTTTTGTTCAGAGCATCAGGACTAAAGAGGTAATTACATTGCTCTAATCCAGAGAAAAGGCTTCAAAGCAGTAATCACTTTGACTGTAACTGACCTTCTCTGTGGAGTAAAAGGCGAGCCCATATGACAACATGTTTGGCAGGCAAAGAAAGTCCTGTATGAAACAGTGAATCTGCCAAGCATGTGTTCTCGGATTGTCCCGAGAGGCTGGATTCCTTCAACAGACATAACTCTGCTGATTTCCCATGTAAATATATGTTTAGACCTGTTCTCAATAAATTGTTAGAAGAATGTAAAGCATTTGGTTTACTCTCGCTGCTTCAGGGAGACAAGACTTCTAAAAACCCACACAAGTCACTAAACTCTTCTGAACCCTGCAATTATGTAGCAGTTAGGAGCCTTTGTCTACAGAGCTCTCCTCTGTACTGATTGTAAAGGAGGCAGATTTAATGTCTGGGAGCAGTAGAAGAGCAGAATACAACTGAAGTAGTTTAATATGGATATGTTTAGTGATTTTGAAACAGTTGAATAATATTCACATGTGCCATACTCACTGACCACCCTTGTGTATTCTTTGTACAATCCCTCTTGCATAATCTCTCTAGATCACCCAGAGCACCAGGGCACCTCTAATAATTTTCTTATGGCCTTTGAAAGGCAACCAGGCCCACAGCATTATTGAGCCCCTACTCTACTTAAAATAAAGTGAAAAGTACTTTTTCCACCTTTGTTTCACACCAACCTAACCTGGATTTTTTGTTGCACAACAGCCTAATCTAGGTTTCATCTGACCAAAGCATTCAATTTGAGTAAAGGTTCCGGTAGTGCTTGGCAAACTCCACTTTTACTTTTCTGATAGAAATACAGAAAGGATGCTTTCCTGTGGACTCAGACTTTCATGTTTTCCATTAAGAGTACATTCCACATTCCTATAGCGAGAAACAGTGTCATCCAGTCACTGACTTTATTTGCCTTCCCATTCACTTTGAGGGCTTTTCCACCAACATGGTTCGGAGCCAATTCTGGGTCCCGTTCAGGTTCTCGAATGGGATTTTGAGCCAGTGTTTCCACCAGCATCAACTCTGGTTCCAGCTGGGTACCTGTTTCTTCAGTGTGAACCGTGATATCACCTGTGGCATCATCTAATGGTTCAATAAATCTGAAGACAAAGAAACAACAAACATGGTGGCGAACAGGGGCAGCAGAGGCATGCAGGACATCCGCCGTCTTACGACCACGCTCTTCTTCCGTGTTGTGTAATGCCCCCTGTTGATGACGCATGCTTGATTCCCAAAAAACGACCATCAGTTCTCAACAAAACACCAGTGTTCAGAGGAACGTGAACCAAACCTGTCCTAGAACAAGAGTTCTTTCTGTAGAAACATGCCCTTTGTTGGTCAGTAAGTTGCTCCCGTCTGCTAAATCCAGGCAAGGTTGACAAATTTATGTGTTCATTTACCATCAAGGTTGTTATAAACGGCTTAGTCTGATCCCTCATCTAGGGTCAGTTTGCAGGGGAAGACCATACCAGGAGCCAAAGGTCTGTACAATTCAGCCCCTATTATCATTGGGGTACTGAAACCTCTCAACATGTGAAGGTGTCAAATCCAAGGAAGGGTGAGCCATTAGGTCTGGAGAAGTTCAAGTATTATGGTCTTGTCTTCACAAATGATGGTAGGAAAGAATTGGAGATGGACTGAAAAGTTGGAGCCTCATCTGCCACATTGGAGGCGTTAATCTGGTCTGTGTGGTGAAGAAAGAGCTGAGCCAAACAATGAATCTCTCGATTTACGGCTCTGTCTAAATTATAAATCTCATCTATGCTCATGACCAATGGATTATGACTAAAAGAGCGAGACTCCATATATAAGCAAGCTGAAATGAGCTTCCTCCAGACAGTGAATGAAAAGCTCCACCATGGAAGAAGAGCTCTGAGTTAAACCAAGTTGGAATCAGGAAGTCATAGATTACTGATTAAATATCACTAGAAACTTTACATGTATTTACCAGGGGTGCCAAAAAGGGGAGGAAACTGTTGTTAACCTCCACCTCTATACAGAGAAAATGAAGACTCATGCCTTTTAGACAATTTTGGGGGACAGTTTATTATGTTTCCAGGTTTGACGCAATAAAATGCATATCTTTTCAGATGGATAAACTTTGGTTTTCCCATCTAGTTTTATGGCATAGTACAACTACTGAAATCCAAAACTTTTCTAGAATAACTTCACTGACTCCCAAGGTGCATTGAGAGGGTCAATGCACCTTAGTGTTGCTAAGGTGTAGACTGCAGAAACACTTGAAGTCCTAAGAAACAACTGATGAAGGCCACTAGCCGAAATATGTTAATCTACCAATAATGTTGTTTCTTATGACTTCAGGTGTTGCTGGAGTCTTCACCATAGAACAACTACTCAAATCAAATATTTTAACTGTGAAAGTAAGTCAAGAGGTCAGTCTGCCCTGTAGTCATATCTTGTAGATACTGCTATTGGACATATAAACCATTTTACATGTATTTATTAAATTACATTTGGTCATCATTTTAAATGGTCATATACTCTTATAAGGTTTATAATCTACCTTATGCAAAAGAGCTAGAGTAGACTAGTTCTTTGTTAGCATTTTGGACACTGACTAAAGACTGGGGGATTCCCACTGGACATCAGTTTGAACTGCATATTTCTGCTTATAAGCTATCATCCCTGTTGAAATAGATATAAAGTATGCCTTACCGCAGGGCCACTGGGTCCTCTTTCACCTTTCTCACATTGACATATCTGGCCTATTGGACACTGCAAAAACATGAAAAATGAAAAAGTGCATAAGGATCCACAACCGAATATAATTTGGAATACTTGTAGTTTTGATACTTACACCTTCATCAGCCAACGCTGTCTGTAGGGTAAGAAATACAACAGCGTCAATTCACATAATCAGTCTTAATCATATAATAAAATTTTACAAACTACAGGAACCCTATGTGTGAGGGATTCGATTAGGGTTAGACACTTTTACTTGATTATAAAACTAAACTAGACTTACATTTTATTACACCACACTGGTTATAGAGGTTTATGAAATAACAACAGTAAATTGCCGGACTCCAACCTGCCTAAAACGAACACCATCCAAAGGGTTTCCTTGCAGTAACTGAGAAGCTTTTGGTGCAGTCATGGTTAACATTGCAGTTTCTCATTACAGATTGACTCAGCTGGTCGGGCTTAACTGATCTTCTTGCACAAAGCTTGCTCACAATACAAAATACCAGATTCTTAAACTAAACTGTCTTAAACCATCTATGAAGTATCTTTCTGAAAGTGGCTGCTCTTTTTAAAGCTGTTTTCCACAGAGGACTTCCCAGATGGTTCTGTGAAACAAACCATCTGGTGCATCAGATTACATTCTGTACTTCCTCTTGTAAGACACATCTTGCCAGAACTTTCATTTGCTTTCATTTGAAAGTAAATTAAATTCTCAAATATGTCATGCTATTTACTGCTATGATCAATTAAATATTCTATCAAAGGTCCAAGGGTGGTTCTGCACCAAGAAGTAAAGCCATATAAACAGTCTGTTCACTCCTGAAGAACTGCGTCTTGCACTTTAATGCTGGGACTAAAGATAAAAGACATGCTCTCGGCTGGTACAGAGGCACATGCTTATGACATACAGATGCTGCCTATACAAGGAAATGAGATGAAAGCCTAAGTCCTAACTGCTTCTGCTGGGCCCTAGCATGCCAGCAGAATGTGGTCTGTCAAATGCAATGCTATGGATGTTTTTGCACAAGTTTCCCATAAAGTTTTTCATTCATCATGTGAAAATTTGTACCACCTGTGTCAAAACTTAAGCACAAGTTTAAAGTAGTGAATGGAGTGTTTGTTGGATGATGTTATGTGCGTTGCATGTTCTTACAAGATTCTGGTGCTTACTTCACCCGATTTTCCCACAAAGAATTTTAATACTGAGCATATGTGATGACCGAAAGTGAAGATGTTGACTGTGTTGTTGTTGTGCAGCACATATTCTAATTAACACAGCAGTGGCTTATACAAGTCAACCATTAAAGTTTACATAAACAATCGAGTGGAAATGTTTTTGCATTGTTAAATGTCTAACATGAATGTTTACAGACAAATCCCTTTATGTTTTTGAAGCCCTCTGCTGATTCAAGTGGGCGTGCAGGAAGCAATCTCAGTTAACAGCGTTCACAGCAGACCTGTTAGTCTAGCAGCAGGTGTATATTAGGGATGCAATAAGCCAGGAAATCATAGCATCGGCCACCATCCACAACGGAAGCAGGGTGCCTGGTGAAACTAAAGGCGCTAACATTTGGAAAGCATCTGTTCACATAATGGCTTTTTGAGACTTCCATCTCCAATCAATTTCTGCCCTCTGGAAAAAAGCAATTATCAAACACACATGCAATTTCACAATGATGTAAGTTGCAGTGAAATGTTGTGGGCTTTGAGTGTTTATGCAAGTCTGAGCATGAACACCAAAAACATGTTACTTCTGTCTCCCTAATGAAATTGTTTGGAGGAATTCGAAACCTTGCCAAGTTCCCAATTATTCCTTTTTTATGTAAATGAGCTTCCTGTTACTTTTTATGTCTGGAACAAAACTCAGTTGTCAGCCTAATGAAATCATTACATGGCATCTTAGGTTTTAGAACAGAGCCATAATCTAGTCATTATTTCTGCAAATTTCTTAAACTAACTTGTTAACTTGCCTAGGGTAGGGCCAACTACAATTGGCCCTACCCTAATTGTAGTTGCCCTAAACTTAGCATGGAACCACTGCAAAAGAGCAACAAAAGCTAAGGTCTGAAACCCGACACTAAAACTTTAACTTGAATCTAAGACTCTCAATTTGAACAGCCATTTTATAGTTCAGTTGTGAACCAATGCATAAGGCCCAAGTGGAAGCTGCAAAGCAAAAGATGTGGACCTTAGTATATTTTGCATAATATGAAAAAGTCACCTTAAAAGCTTGCACTGATGCAGTTAAGTGCAAAAGTCTTGACCAGCACCTTGTTTTTTCAAATTCTCTCAAATGATTGAGAGTGTCTTGAATCTTGTGATCGTTAACAATAATTCTTAAGACTTGTTGAAAGCCCTAAAATCTTTAAAGTATATTTACTGCTTTTGATGTGTTTCTGTTCTGAGTAGTGCGTGTATATTGGGATCAGAGGTATGGAATTCACAGTATCTGGCATGCTAAGGTGAGTAAAGTGTTTTCACAGAGTTGAATGAGATTAAGTAACATCATTGCTGTAACATTTTTATGGTAGGTATATGGTAGAGATACAGTGGAGCACACATGTGGTAATCATGTTGTGTTTTAGTCATGAAGCAAGAACTTTTCATTGTGCTAAAAAATTTGTGGCAGCTTAGCTTATTTGGGAATCAAATTTTGTATGCTACAGTGTTGAATGGATAGAGACAATGTCAAAGTATTATTGTTCTATGGCATCATATATTTCTACACCATTGAGAGAAAACCAATAAAGAATGGTATTATTAGACAATTATTGCTATCATTAGAGTAACAAGTACTTTGAAAGTTCACTGACACTCCCAAACTATTCATGTTAGATGGGTGGTAGCTTTGCACAATTTGTAGCTATGCTATATAAAGTAGCATCACAATACCAATTAGCAGTAAAATGTTAACTTTTAAGCATTTAGAGGCAAGCTATTACAAAGACAGTGCCAAAGACAACCATTTGACAGACAGAGTATTTTGGTAAAATTGTATTTTTGTAACCATTTTGTAACCATCATGGTGGTTCTCAAAGAGGTGTTGGCTAAAACCCTTGTATACATTAGAAAGGTGTGATTTAAAGGCAATCAATATCCAAAGGATCTGCTAATAACAGAGAGAAAGCATAGTAAACTGCTGATTAGATGCTGACAGTCTACTTCATTAGATTACAAGACAGTCTGGATGCTTAGTATAAGCCAATCATGACGCAAAGTGTGACAGCAGATTTTCTTTCATTTTACTGATATTCTGAATACAGTCTGGATAACTAATGAATAAACATGTTTTACTCACAATCTCCTTGATGACCTTATCCACAATGCCAACATCTTGCAAGTTGTGAAGGTATCGGGTAGCTGGGGAACTAGCAATTAGACGTAGCTGTGCAATATTGGTGGCCTCATTGGCTTCACGTGTGATTCCTATTGTGAAGAACCGAACACCTTGGTTCTTTGCATCAGCCACAGCTGCAAATATGTCTGGGTTTCTTGGATGCGAGATGCCATCAAAGAGCAGGATGGCCACCTTGATGCTGCTGGTGCCTGACTCCTCCAAGTAGATACGAGTTAGGTTGGTGATGGCATAGGTAGTGTAGGTACCGTGGCCTATGTATTGAATGGGAGCAATTCTAGCTTTGAAGTTTTCAATGCCCCTCCATCCTTTGAAGGTCTGTTCTATCTTGACTTGACTGCTGTACTGAAGGAGGGCTGCACGGGAGCTAAGTCCGCGGCCAGTCTGTAGCCGGAGGCCCTGCAGTCGGTCCATTACATTGGAGACAAAGCGTTTTTCCTGTTCATGGTTGTCCTTGGCACTCTCTGAGCTGTCGACCAGGAAGGCCAACTCCAAACTGCACTCTTCATCGATAGTAGCTGAAAAGAATACGATCAGCATTTAATAAAGATTTGTTAGTAAGAAATAAGAGCTTGAAATTACTTAAAACTGTCTTAACAAAGGCCTTAGCAGTGGTATAGAAAGCTGTTGTCACCTTTTTCTAAACCCTCCCTGCAAAACAAAATATTTCTCCATTAGTTCCATATGATTGAAGGATGAAATTCCAAATTTCAAATTCCATATGAATTTTGTTAACTACAGAAGTAGAAGCTGTTAGCTATTCAGATAAATGAATGAAACACTGGGTAAAGTTTGTACTTTTCGTTTTTGTTTAGCCAAGGTATACTAACAATCTTTGAAGCTTTATGGAGAGGAAGATTCTCAAACTAGTATCTGCTTTGAGATTCCTATTTGGTGCCAAATTAAAGTACGATTCCACTGTTTCTTGTGAATCTAGACTGAATTTGATCAGCTCTAATTCAAAATCTAAAATACCTTGACAGATCAAATTTGAACTGGATAATCAACACAAAACAGAAATTCAAATAAATCTTCATATTATGTGGATAAATTGTCAGTTCCCTCTTAAAGTAATTTGGTGGGCCAGCCACTACTGGGAAGGTTCACCACTATTCCATGTTTTCTCTGTTTGTAAATAATGACTCTTACCATGGTTTGCTAGAGTCAGAAAACCTTAGTAACCCTTGTTACCCCTTTCCTGACCGACTGTTTCCAATTTCTTCTTGAATGTTGTTAGACAGTGGCATTGTGTGTTGCTTTTTGAGATATTTTAGTCTACTTCGTGTTGTCAGGCTGGTTTTACTAAAGCAATTTCTTGAATTTATAAGTCTGGCTGTAATCAGGTTTGAGTGTGAGGAGTGAAGTTGAACTTGCCTTTCCAAAAAATGTAGTTAACCACAATTAATTCATAATTTTACAAGGGGGAGGATTACTTTTGTCACATAGCAACTAATTGGTTAAAAAGACCTTATCCTGTTTTGGCTATTTATCAGTATAAGTGTGGTTTTATTACAAACACATGTACTGAAACACATATTTTATTTTCTGCAGTTTGCGGGTGCCAAACTAGTCGTCAACCTTTCATCAATAAGTCATTTATCACTTTCATTTCCAGCCAAGTTAGAGGACCCAACTGATCAAAATCAATATGACTTCATGAGTCGGAGTGCAAATTTTATCTGTATAAACATCTGTGGTGAAACCTTTGATTTACTGGCCATTAGGGTTCTGTAGCATATTCCAAAACATTATAAGTTCATCAGTGTGACTCTTCATTTTCAAGACAAACTGAAAGTAATTCAAGTTTCAGCATCAACCTTCTGCTGCAGAGGGAGGTCGCAGATCTAATACAGGCTGAGAATAAACCACATTAATCTTCACGTGAATATGTCACAGAGAGAATGTGCCTGAGGAAACTGGATTCTGAGTGAATAAAACATTTGGGTAACAGAGCACTAAGCGGTCACACTGGAGATGGATTGCTTCGAGAGCAGAGATATGATCAATACATGTGCATTGCATCCTCCAGCAATGTCCTTGCTGAATATCATGTTCAGCTTTTCAGTGTAGGCATATTCTTAATCCCTTTTTTCTCCAGATATGAGCATTAATACAAAGAATAAGGGGAGCCAACCTCTGAAAACTTACATTTGCCGTTCTGTGGTATGGAATTTGGTGTATAGAGTTTGTTTTTCCTCCTTGGGGTTAAAACTTCATCTTCATATTCTTCTTCATAGTCTTGAGCCCACAGAACCTGAAGTCTCCACAGCAGGAGCAGCCAGTGCAGTGAGGGAACCATGACTTTTCTCAGAGGGCTTTAAGCACAAACATGGAGATTTGAAATGATAAATAAAAGATCAGAACTTCCATTTCACTATAAGCAAACACAAGTTTTCATCTTTTAGTGACTGAGATATTACGGATGCATACCTTTCAATGTTGCTGATTCAGGGTTCCACTCTTTAAACTGTTGCTCTCCTGTTGGTAATGGAAAATATTCAGGAAGGCAAAGGAGAACTTCTTCATTCAGGTTTCCATCTGCAGATTATTTGGTTAAATTGTCTTCTTCCAGATGTTAAACCTTAGCTGAGAGTCTGCAGCTAAATTAAGCACCAAAGAATCATTCCAGCAGAATTAGCAGCATTGCCGTGTAAAAAGTTGGAAGCTCCCTCCGTCTCTCATGGGACTCCCTCAATTTAAGTCATTGTGATCCTGAAGTAAATGAAAAGAAGGTCCAGCCCTTTTTTAAAACTCTCCCACTCCCTCACAAGCTTTTCAGCAGAGTGTGGGTGTGGAGGAAGAATAAAAAAATACTGCATCAGCCTGTGTATTCACTGTCTTTTCCCATGTTTCAGATAGGTATTTTCACATTTTAACCTCTGCTCTGTATGAAAATAGCAGCTATGAAATCCTCTTGGGGAAGAGCTGCTGTTGATTTTTACCTGCACTAGCTGGATGGAATCAAAGCAGGATTTTATCAGGCTTATATGGGAATAATTAAGGAATGTCTTTGGTATTAAGTCCTCAAAATTAGGATAAAAATAGCCTTCATCAACAACAAAAAAGACAGTTAGAAAAATAAACTGTAAATTTAGTTGGAATGACAGTGCCTGATAGTTCTATTTAGTCCAACTTTTTACAATCCAAGCCTTCTATAAACTATTTTAACTTGTGCATGGCAGGCATCATCTGACAAATTTTACTGGGTCATGCGTCCCCGGATATTTCTTCTGTGCCCCAGTAAATTCTCAGTTAGATAATGTTGCAGCCGTTCAATAATAAAGCACCAAAACATCCCCTTTAAAAGATTACAACAGAATGCTGAGAAGGAAAATATAAAGGAAAGGCAACATAATTATGCACAGCAGCCTTCGTTTTTTACAAATGCATAATGAAGCCAGTTTTTATGTGCATTAAAAAATTTAAACACTTGAGAAATGTCGCATTCACATGTTGAAACTTGTAATCATAAACTAGCCAACATGTCAGTTTCAATTCAAAATGGCACTATGGTTTTTTGAAAGGATCATGTTGTACTGAAGCAGACTTGAAGTCAGTGATTTAGAGCTATAAATATAGTACATATTATCTCAAACCAAAATGAATATGTAAACTGACACATCACACTACTCTGAAACATGGTGGTGGCAGCATCATGCAGAGGGGATCTTTTGTAGGCTCTAGTGGCCTTCATTGAACAGTAAGTGGACAGGAAATAGGGAGGAAGACATGCAGCAAATGGCCCGAGACTGGGAATCAAACTCAGGACAACTGTGTTAAGAACAACTGCCTCTTAACATGGTGCATCCGCCCCACTGTATGGATCTTTAACTGGTTGCAGATATATATATGTACTGTATTGTGGGGTTCATGTGCAGTGCTGACACTCCATCCACGCACATAAAGTACCAAGTGGCTGGGGGGGGGGGGACCGAAAAATCATTATAATTAATCAGAACAACATACAGAACAACAGATAAAAATGTGTAAAACATTTTAGTAGATGTAAGCTAAGCAACACAAAAGAAACAAAATTTGCTCCAGAAGTAGCTGAATCTCCTCCAGTTCCCCCAAATCCCTAGTGGTCTGTTCTATCGTGTTCCAAGCTCAAATTTGGCAGGCACCTGTGGATGAACATGGCCTCAAAAAGGCATCAGGAGTCAAGGCGGAAAAGACATCTGTCCTGCTTCAAAAATGATTTACTTTGAACAGCAGTATTAAAGTCTGTTCATTTAAAATAATATGAAACTCATTGTAAAAGTTTTAAATTGTCCTTAGGTATGAGTTTGTGTTCAGGGCTGTGTGTCCTGTGTGTCTCTTTGTTGCTCTGTAATCGAGTGTCAATCAATACCCCAAATGACCAACCCCAACTCCCCCTCTCCAGACCCTCCAAGGATAAACAGGAATAGACGATGGATGGATACTATTGAAATGAGTAAATATAAGATGTCTGAGCGCAGGTAAACGAAGCGCAGAATGATTTGCTCCAAGCAACACCCTCTGGCCAAAATCTAAAGCCAGAGTGTATCTGTGATGATATGAAACATCCCGATGAGGTCAGAGGACAAACAGCCAATCACACCCTGCCAGTGTCACCATGCCAGTATGCTTTCAATCCAAAAGGTTTGTCTGTTTCACTTTATTTCTGGTCGTTTATGCAGCATTATGATGCGGGGTGATGTTTGTTTGGAAAAATACATATGATGCAGAGAATGTAAGATCATATTTCCACTAAGATGTAGTAACTTTAATGACTGTGCTAAATAAAAATTTAGCATCCCTAAGATCAATTTTTCATCTTCTTGATTTCTTAATAATTTCTTTATTTTCTTGAACCAGCTATGGATCATGTTTACTCTCACAGGGACAGTCAGTAGAAAAAAAGACAAAAAAATGTCAAAAATAAAAAAGATCTGAAAAAAGTAATTTCTTTTTGATATTAAGATTAAGACAAAACCAATTATTGTTGATGTGTGATGAATTAGAGGAATATGAAGCAACAAGTTTACCTGTGGTGAGACATTTTGAAGTTAACTGTATGTAGATGTCAATGGTTGGATGAGCCACAGCATGAAAGCAAATCCACAACATTCCACTTTTTACTAAGTTGAGGTAAAAAATTGCTTTACATATTATCATACAAATTGAATGTATATATTTATTAACACAGTCATCAACCAAGATGTATTTTAACTGAAAACTTTGTTTATTGTCTCTGGTATTTCTATTTGATAAGAATGTGATCAATAGCATTTAATTAGAAAGCCTCCAAATTTTTAAAATTGCACCCTACCACTAATGAGAGTAAGAATTATCCAATCATTTGGGCAGGTTTTGGGGTAGATTTTAAAGATAATGCAAGAACTCCTGTCACTCAGGTTGGCATACACATTTAAATATTAATCTTCTACACAAGCTCAAACTTGACTGAAATATTTTGGATTTACATATGTACAGTGGCATTAGCAGTCATCCATTTGTAATTCAGTTTAGAAATGATGTTTATGAATGCAACATCATCTATTCACTCACATTAAGGTTCGATTTTGATCCCCACAAACTCCTGAAGGAAGCATTAGAGGTTGATGTTCACCAGCCACCTTTAATGCCTGGATGCTGAATGTTGCTTAGCAAGCAGGAAATACTGTACTATTAATGTTAGTGTAAATGTATTTGATGCAGCTGCTTTAAGCTATGTTTATATTTGTTTTCCATAATTATGTTTGAAGAGCTTCGTCCCTTTGATAATCCAGAGAACTGGAAAAAGTTTGGAGAGCTGTGCCTTGAGGCTAAACACTTTGCAGAAGCAGCCAACCATGATTCTCCTTTGCAAACATCTATTCATCCATTTGTCATCACCGCTTTTGGCATGACTAACAGCATGATTCCTCAAGTCAAAAATATACAGTGATATGAAAGGTGCTGGAACAGATGCAGGGGTTTCCAAAAGCAGTAATAACCCCCTCACAATCAATCTTTTGCCTCTAACACAGAGCTCTCAAATCCAATCCTTGGAGTCTTGTATCCTGCAACCTTAGACACGTCTCTGCTGCAGGATTACCCTGTTTTTAACGTTGTCCATCTTGCCTTCAACTCTTACCGGTCTACCTGTCCCTCTTAAAGTAAAGCATTCTGACAGCATGATGCTGCCACTACCATGTTTCACCACAGGGGTGCTGTATGCTTCTTTAAACCTCCCAATAACTTTATTCCTGACCTGTCTGGTGTGTTTCTCGGTCTTCGTGAAGCTGTTTGTTCGCTAATGTCTTAACAGAAGAGCTGTATTCATACAATAAATGAATTCTTCTTCTGAAGGCAGATAGTTGCACTGGATTTTATTTAGGGCTGGCAGAGTAAACAGAGTTGAACATGTATGCACACCACATGAATCATTTTTTTCACATTTTGTATTTATGTACTTGTGTTGATCTGTTACAGAAAATCCCTATAAGACACATTAAAGTCTGTAGCTGAAACGTGAATCTCAAAAGATCCACAGAGTCATTTATTTAATTTCAATGACTATTTTATAAATATTCTACATAAGCAAATGCTTAGAGCTTGTGAAATAACATAGTATACTGCTTTGCATAATTTTTGTTCAAGCTTTCCCTTGAATGAGCAACAATGCACATTAAAATTCTCTCGTTTGTACTATTACCATATGAGACTGTTTCAGCATGACAGATAAAATATGACTTTACATTTGGTCCTTAATCAGCAAATTCTTGTTGACCTATTAGACTGTTTCCAGCCTGCAATCTGCAGCTGAAGTCATATAACCCAGCAACAAGGGTAGAAGGGAGCATTTTTATTGCCCGCTTTTCAGAAAAAAGGAAAAGGTCAGCTGTCACTCAAGAATGCTCTTCTTAAAAGATAGCCCTTAAATCCTGCTTAGCTCCCTTTCTGTCCTGTGGCAAACTGTTTAAGCAAAACATGGATTCTTGGTTTGGAACTACATTGCTGAGAGAAATTGGAGGGTTCTGCTTCTTTTTTTTTTTTTTTTTTTTTTTTTTTGTGTAGAACAACTTGGTACAACGACAACACAAAACTTTAATATTATGTGCCTTGAAGAAAAATCATGTCTGGATTTGGATTCTAATATTCCCATCATATTTTGCTGCAGCTACTTTAAAATGTGCATACACATTAAAGATTTGCCACTTTGTGAAATGGTTCTGTAAAACTATCATACCTTTAAGACACCCTATAATTACATGACATTCAGATTATGCAAATAGGTAAATGTGGTGATCCTACCTAAAGGTGTGAGGATGCAAACACCAAGTGATAGCTTCAGTAGAGATCAGAGTATGGTTCTTTTTCTGCTCTAGCTTTGTTTTTTGGAAACAGGTGTGACCCATAAAGAAAATAAGAGCAACCCTTTCTTCTATAAAACTGAGGAAGCAACCACTTATCTCTTTGATATTCCATAACCCCTCTGGGTATCTTTGTCCCTTGGCCTAACAACTGTTTTTACAACATAATACACACGCTTTAAACCTATAGTTATGGCACTGAGGAGAACATGGCCAGCATTGGTGGCTCTTCACTGTCACATCAGTTCATACATGTCTACGATTACTCTAAACAACAAGGAGAAACAGTGGGTGTCCTGACAAGTACCAGTGTATTCTAATTGAGTATATATATATATATATTCAAAGGTATTCATGAATCTTTGCCTTAAAAAATAAAATTCAAATTACACAACAAACATGATTTTGATTTTTTTGTTTAATGTTCCTTTTGAGCGTTAATGCTAATGTTGCTAATTTGTTGTTAATTTGTTGCTAGTTTTCATCTTAACATAAAAGAGAGCTGGGAATAATTGGAAATGCTTTATATTTTACACAATGAAGCATTTTTATGTCATTTTGTGAAAAAATATCATAGTCATTGTTATAAATTCTTCTAACTTTCAAATAGATACCGTCTAATTTGATGACTTTACTTGAAAAGTGAAAGTAAAAAAAAGATGATGATGCCTCCAGTTTCCTTAAAGATTGGGAAAAATAATGTATCCATATAAAGTCAGTTTCCTTAAAAATTGGAAGAAAAGAAACTGATGCAAGTATTTCCAGTTTCTTTGAAAACTAAAAGTGAAATATCCAGTGTATTAAACACAAATGTTGAGAATTCTTAAAAAGTGAAAAAATCAAGTAACAGCTTTTCAAAAAAAAAAAAAAAAAAAACTGTAACAAAATATTATAATTTGGGTTCACAGTTCGGTCTGCAGGTAATAAGTACTGACCTATAGTTTGTTGAAAACACTCCAGAAAAATACAATGCCTTGAGGAAGAAGTTGCTATTGTCAAAAAACACCAAATATAATGCCACCAGCTCTTGATCAAGGACCAATAATTGTCCATTTTAGCTGCAAATAAAAAAGGCAATTAAGCGCTAATTTAAAAAAGCAGATGAGGCAAATATGCTTAAATTTGCTCAATTTATTCTAATTTGTTTTAAACATCAACAAAGTCAATGTAGTTTTTAAATGTTTTTGTTGCAGTTTCAATTTAATTAAAGCTAATTCCAGAGCAGAATATTCTAAAAAATGGACCGCAGATGTTTAGATGTGATATGAGTGTGACTCTTATATGAATTAAAGAATTTGGGATTGACTCAAACAAGTTTGTACGTGGTAATGAGGCCAGTTTATTAGAACAACATTCACTGCACCCCACTGACCTCCATAACCACGTCTCAATACAACAGAGCACCCTTGGGATTTGGTGGAACAGCAGATTCTCTTTATGGATGCGCAGCCAACGAATCTTCAGCAACTGGGTGATACTGTTGTTGGATCTTTGACATGAAAAAAATCGAGGCGACTCTGAGTTTGAAAGGAGATGTAAGCCACCACTTTACCACATAAAGCAGCCAGTACATGCATGTGATCATTTTCAGAGAAATTTCCATCAGAATTGTTCATGCATTGTAGTGTTTGGACCATGCAGCATTGCTGTGCAGCCTTAAGGCATGCTTCAGGCAGTGAGGAACAGACCAGAAAGAACAGAAACGAAATATTAATTGCCGACATTGCTTCAGCATCCTCCCATTGCCCTTTACCTAATGAGGTTTTGAATAAAATTATAGCTGATAAACACAAAAGGGGAATATGTCTGTTGATGGGCAAAGATGGTCGACTACTGCTGTGGCATCCATTAACAAACCTGCTTTACAAGACAAAAACAACACATTAAGGTTATCTAAAGGTTATCTTTATGAAATCAAATCCATAAATGGCTATTTGAGAGCTTTCTAATGAATGATGTAGCAGATCAGTAACCAAGCTCCATGGCTTCTGTAGGAAACATGTCCAGTCTTGTATCACCAAGGCTCTTGCAGCTTATATCCAAATCAGTGCAGCTGCAGTCCCAGAAACCTAACACTCTTTCTTTCCAGGCAGGAATCCAACCCATTGACCTTAGCTTCATTATTTTGTAAGGCAACTTTTTTTCTTTCAATATTTAGGAGTATACGCTGGTGTTGGCAGCTGCTGACGACCCCAGCGTGTGTCTGCAATAATCAAGAAACACAAAACACAAAAGCCTGGCAACGCAGTAATCTCAGTCATCAGTCATCAGGCTTCACTTTGAGGCATGCCTCATTCAAATGCGGCATGTGCCGTGTTTTTGCAGACGAAGTCAGACGGGTGCGGGGCTGTGTCTAAGCGTGCAGATGGTCGGATAGTCATCTGCTGGGGTGGGGAGTGATGCCAAAAGCATGGTTAAATAAAATCACAGAAATATCAGAAATACTGGGTATGTTTATTCAGCTCAGCTAAAGGAATACCCTGAGAGTCTAAGATATACTGCAATTACTCCACAGAGAGGGATATTGACTTAAAAGAAGATCACAACTATTTATAGAAAAGCTAATTAATTACAGCTTCTTGAAAATCTGTGCTTAGACAGATTTTGTTCTCAGTCTGGAAGAAATCTGTGATTTAAGCTCTCTAAGGAGAAAATGCATGCAATTCTGACAGAACAAAAACAACCTGTTCAGGCATGGTGTTCTTTGGTAAAGTAGCGCCCTCTAGTGTAAATTCTATGATCTTTCAAGCACATCTGAGCACAATGACAGATCAATCTTATGAATATTGATCATACTCCATCTGCATATATCTAAAGTGCAAAAGTATTCATATCAATGTGTCACATTAAAACCACAAGCTTCAATGTATTTTACTGTGTGATACACATTGAGACAAAGTAGTGCATTTGGATTTAGCCCTCAAGTCAATATAAAACCACTTTTCAATGCTGTTACAGTTAAAAGTCTTTTGGGATACGTTTCTGTCAGCTGTGGACGTCTAGAGACTCAGATCCTTGCAAACCAGGTCAAGCTCAGTCAGCAAGCAACAGGGAACATCAGCGGTCAAAGATTTTCAGTTGAATATACAGTCGGCATGAACTTTGACAAGGTTTTCTTCATATTTATCTCCATCCATTATGTCTGACCAGTTTCCTTGTCCTTGCTAAAAAAGCATCCCCACAGCAGAAGGTAGATAGACATATCTTGGTGGGTTTGCAGTTGTGCCATACTCCTAGAGTTTGGAATCTTGTTTTATAAGTGGTGGTTCTTGCAAGCTCCTCCTTCTACCACCTCTACACCAATCAAAGTGCAGAAAATCATCAGAACTGTTGGGGTTTAATGAAGTACATTGTAGTTCTGCACAATGCTTTTAAGCCAGTCCCCATATTCTTCTTAAGACTATGCAGGGAACACAAACTCTGCATTGACTGCACATCCATAAAAGCAATAGAAAACTTGTTGTTGTTTTTTTTTTTTTAATCTTGTGATTGTCTATTCTCCTTTCTAATGTTGCCATGGGCAATTGCCCAGATGACCAATAACAAAAACTACCACCGTTGATGACCTATTTTATCTCACAAATCTCTGAGGCCTTGACCCCTACTTATATTTCTTCTGAACACAGCTTTTTTTGCAGTGAATTTTATATAGGTTTGTCTGTGTAAAAGGGACTGAATACAAGTATGTGCCCCACTTTTCAGATTTTTACCATGTATCATCTTCCTTATACTTTAGAATGATGAAAATGACAAAAAGGTAAATACACAGGCTGACAGGGGAAAGCGCTCTTTCACGATTATCCGATGTGCTATGTTGAGAGCCCAGTATTTAAAGTGTACCACTAGCTCCCTCTAGTGTCACTTGGCAGAAATTCTAGTCTCCCCGAGAAACGACACTTGCAGAGTAGCAGAAATACAGACGATGTTAATAGGGCCCTTAAAATTAAGCCATTTTCCTTTGAGCCAGAAATTATAAAACATAACAATAACAGACAAGAATTACAACAGAACAAAGATTCAAGCTTTTAACTTTATCAGATGTTGAGTTGCATTATAAGTACTGTAGACTCTTATTATCATGGCAGTTGTTGTCTACAATCAGACTTACATAACGTTGTCATAAGAAACTAATCAGTCTCATGTGTAAATCATACCACTGTATTTTAATGTCAAATAAAACATAGAAAGTTTGGTTTATTCAAAGTTGGAACCTGGTGTGAAAACTTTGAACTGTACAACTACAACGGTACTGCAACGGTAAAACAACTTTTTGCTGCCAATGTGACTGGATTCCCAAGAATGAACATAACGAATTGTTACTGATAAAAAGCAAACATGTAAGAAGGTGTTTTGGATAGATGATAGAAAAAGATAAACTACTAAACTAATTAAACTACTTGCCTTCACCCTAAACACACCATCCCCATTGCGAACCATGGTGGTGGCAAAATCATGGTGTGGGGGATGCTTTTTCTCAGGAAGAATAGTAAGCTGGTCAAAGTTGATGGAAAGATGGAGTTAAAGACAGGCAATCCTTAAAAAAAAAACTTGTTAGAAGCAGCAAAGCTTCGGAACTTAAATCTATCTTATAGCAGGAGTACAACCCTAAACATACAGCCCAAAATACAAAGGAATGGTTTACACTGAAGCATATTAACTTGTTAAAATGGCCTGGTCAAGACATGACGTGTATGACTTTCCTTCCATTTCAGAATTGTGTGGTACTTTGCGTTGGTCTATCACATAAAACCCTATTAAAATATATAAGACAACATTAGTATTAAGATGAACAGAAGAGTATGTTTATTTAATTGCTAGTTGAAGCTTAGTATAGATGGGGCTTAGTATATTCTGAGCAGGGATCCAGAAGGAAATTTAGTGCAGCAATTACTCCGGGTATACAGGAGAAAACTCCTCTCAATGAAGTGTTAACCTGCTATACCTTTTTGGCAGTGCTAGTCAAAATTAGCTGAACTACACACTTAACATATTAAATATGTTTAACCTTTTGTTTAGTCAGTCCCATTCACTACACAGTCCAGCTCTGTGGAGGGCAGAATAATGTCAGCTGGCCGTACTTTGCGTCTACGCATGCCCATTTTAACGGCTCCAAGCATGCGCGCAAGCGCAGTCCGTCGGGGAGCTCAGTGATTTATAAAGCCCCGAGTCGCTCCGTCTCCTTCCACCTTCAGCCATTTTAACCATGTTAGGAGCTGTGGGACGCTGCTGCACTGGGGCTTTGCAGGCTCTTAAGCCTGGGGTCCAGCCCCTGAAGGCCCTCGTTGGATCCCCAGCTGTTCTTTCGCGTGAGTCCCCTGCATGCTGGGTGTTTTTTTTTTTTGTTTTTTTTTTTTTGGGGGGGGGGAATCCGATAAAATGTTGCTGTTAGTATGAGAGTGCAGCGCTAGCGTTAGCTGAGGCTAGCAACACGCTGGCTATCCTGCCGGTGACGTAGTAGGCCTCTGATAAAATGTCAGATTTTACCTTCGTTAGACCTACTCGGAAACATAAAATACATATACAGTGTCTTAAATGCTTATATTGAATAATGGGTTGTATTGGAAAATAAGTGGACTTTGCAGTTTGCAACGTTATCAGAAATGACCTTTGTGAAATGACATGAGGCGCTGCTAAGTTAGCAAATTAGCAAGGTTACGCGGTCCTCTGCAAAGAAATGCACAGGTAGTATGACGTAAACTATTTAAGAGGGTAAATATGAACTATATACTTGTAGAATAGTTCTCTGCAAGTTTAGGAGCTTCGATAACTTTAAACTACAGTGCTCGTTATTAATTTGTCATTCAAAACACTACTTCCGATAAGGCGGTGTAGTATTTTTCTAAGTCCTAATGTTGCATCCATATGCAAGGTATTACTCAGATTATTTTAATCATGCCGAAAATGTTGGTAAAGGGTTCTCCGATTAAATCATGTTATGTTATGATGAGGTTTCCCTTTTTGTGACTGAAAAGCATTGTCTAATCCATGTAGGTCTCTGTTATGTATCCATCCGCAGGCAGAGACTATGTCGCTCCTGCGGCCGCTGCCAGTGCAGCCACAGGCCGCATCGTGGCTGTCATCGGTGCCGTCGTCGACGTCCAGTTCGACGAGGGCCTTCCTCCCATCCTCAACGCCCTGGAGGTCACCGGCCGCGACTCCAGGCTAGTCCTGGAGGTGGCTCAGCATCTTGGTGAGCCATAAGGGTTAAAACCTTCAACTAACAACCGATTTCATGATCGTAGAAACTTACTGAAACAACTGGCTGTTCACAGGGGAGAACACAGTGCGTACCATTGCTATGGATGGTACTGAGGGTCTGGTTCGTGGACAGAAGGTTTTGGACACCGGTGCCCCAATTAGAATCCCAGTGGGGCCTGAGACCCTGGGCAGGATTATGAATGTGATCGGGGAGCCCATTGATGAAAGGGGTCCAATCAGTACCAAACAGTGCGTCAAAATAACATCTATAATTCTGTGATATACAACTGTCATACCTTAGAATTAAAATGAAAATATGTTTTAATATTTCCCCCTTAGGACTGCACCTATCCATGCTGAGGCTCCTGAATTCACTGACATGAGTGTGGAGCAGGAGATTTTGGTGACTGGGATTAAGGTGGTGGACCTGCTGGCCCCTTATGCCAAAGGAGGAAAAATTGGTATGTGTTAGCATTAAACTAATAGTTTAGGTTTTTTATTTTTGTTGTTGTTTTTGTGAGGGGAAGTTGGGGGGGGGATGGGTGGATGCACAGATCAGATATAACATGTTTATTCCAATTTCTCTTCAGTATCTATAAGTGATGGCAATCTTTTTAGAAGCCAATTTTCTGGATCAATTGAACTGCTGTAACAAGATATATTATTGCCAAATAAGTTATTAAAACAACCCCTAAATGTTAAATCTGTCAAAACCTGCCATATTATAGACTTGTAAACGGATGAGCTACAAATCTTATGCGTGTCATAAAAATATAATTTGCATTAAATTTTTTTTTTTTTTTTTTTTTTTTTTGAGGGAGGGGTCAATAGAAAATAACTTTTCTGTTCCCAGGTGGAAATCATTGTATTATAAGCAAGGTGGTAATATTGTTTGTTGTGGTCTCAGGGCTGTTCGGTGGTGCCGGAGTAGGAAAGACTGTGTTGATCATGGAGCTGATCAATAACGTGGCCAAGGCCCATGGTGGTTACTCAGTGTTCGCTGGTGTGGGTGAGCGTACCCGTGAGGGGAATGACTTGTACCATGAGATGATTGAGTCTGGCGTCATCAACCTGAAGGACACCACCTCCAAGGTGGGCCTTGGAATGATCCTCTTAGAAATAGCACATCTACTGTGCAGCGTCATTAGGATGGTGTGGTTATGTCGACTCTCTTCCCGGTAGGTGGCACTGGTGTACGGACAGATGAACGAGCCCCCCGGTGCCCGTGCCAGAGTGGCTTTGACTGGACTGACCGTGGCTGAGTACTTCCGTGACCAGGAGGGTCAGGACGTGCTGCTCTTCATCGACAACATCTTCCGCTTCACACAGGCTGGCTCTGAGGTCTGTAATGTACCAGTAACACTGATAAACAAGCTTCTCCAAAGGGAAGGTTTTTACTTAATATCACCTCCTGCCCTCATAGGTGTCTGCCCTGCTGGGTCGTATCCCCTCTGCTGTGGGTTACCAGCCCACTCTGGCCACTGACATGGGTACCATGCAGGAGAGAATCACCACCACAAAGAAGGGTTCAATCACATCTGTGCAGGTAAAGTTTTAGCAACACAATATCTCAACCCTATAAAATTGGTCATTTTTGTTGCATAGAATTCTGTAACCTCTCCCTTTCTGTAGGTATCTGCCATCTAGTGGAAGACAATGGTACTACAAGTGATGGGTGGGATTTAATATCCAAAAAGTATATTGTTCATTGCAACAACTTAATGGGAGGTGTTGACCTCCTGGGTATATACGCTCCAAACTTTATAAGTCTGGTGTCAAAGGTGGAACTTCAGTAACATGCTGTCACTGTTAAAGTTGTTAATGTAATATTTACTAAAAGACTGATGAAGCCTGTCCCATTGAGAGCCTCTGTTGGTACTTTTCCAGCTTAAGAAAAGGCATCACCTGGTGTAACAGGTTACTGTTCACTCTAGTAGTTTAGAAAAAAAACCTAATGAAGGATTCCAATCCCCCCCCCCCAACATGAAAAGATGCAAGCAGTTGGTAAATGGACAGAATTAATATTTCAGGATTCCTCTTTGCAAAGAATAGCTATGTATCTAAATGGCAAGGGCTGCATCTGGTGAGAAAATGCAACATGATTTTATTGTTTACTTGTTTGGCTGGAAAATACAACTAACTCCAAATGTATAAATTTGCTATAAAAAATTAAGTCAAATCGATTCTGAAATCTTACGTTTTTCAGCAAATGGTTACATTTTTAAGTGACTACAAAAAGCAGTGATCTCAAACTACAGTCTTCAAGGGGTGTTTCAATGTCTTTGCTTTCCTGCCTGAGTCAAATAAAGTCCTTGGCAAGACGCTGCAGAACCTGGACTAGGGGGTACGAGGACTGTTTTGAGACCCTCTGAGAAAGAATTAATTCCTAATTGTTCCTTTTTAATACTATTTTCAATTTAAGACAAAACATTTTTTTTGTTTCCCCCCCCCTCCTCTCTAGGCCATCTACGTGCCTGCTGATGACTTGACTGACCCTGCTCCAGCCACCACCTTTGCTCACTTGGACGCCACCACTGTGCTGTCTCGTGCCATTGCTGAGTTGGGCATCTACCCTGCTGTGGACCCCCTGGACTCCACCTCCCGTATCATGGACCCCAACATCGTAGGAGCTGAGCATTATGACGTTGCCCGTGGTGTGCAGAAGATCCTTCAGGTTTGGAAACTGGATTTTGTTATGGAGACTTGTTGGATGTTTCACCAAACTAACCAGTCAGTGTGGTTACAGGACTACAAGTCCCTTCAGGACATCATTGCCATCCTGGGTATGGATGAGTTGTCTGAGGAGGACAAACTGACTGTGGCCCGCGCCCGCAAGATTCAGCGTTTCCTGTCTCAGCCCTTCCAGGTGGCTGAGGTCTTCACAGGCCACTTGGGCAAATTGGTGCCCCTGAAAGAAACCATCAAAGGTTTCAAGAGCATCCTTGGAGGCAAGTATTGTAAAATAATCTGGATCATCTACATTTAATCTTAAATTCACACTATACAAATAACTGTTTTTGCATTTATTCCAGGCGAGTATGATAATCTGCCTGAGCAGGCCTTCTACATGGTTGGTCCCATTGAGGAAGTGGTCCAGAAAGCTGAGAAGCTGGCTGAGGAGCACTCATAAACACCTGAACATTCTGAGCAGAGAGGGGGAGGGTCCTATGGTTAGGAGCACTTGGTTTGTAAAACATGTCAAAATACAAATGTACCTGTCTTGTCGCCCTGAAGAAAGTTCTATTTAATGTTTCCAGTGAAAGATGGAATAAATCACTGTCTTTACACAAACAGACTTGTCAACTCCATATTTCATAAGCTTTAGTTGTATTAGAGGCCTGTTCCTTGTGATAAATCTTATGAAATGGTTGTCCTCTACTGTGACCACAAGATGGCATACTTGAGCTGTATTAAACTTTGAGTTGCGTTCCAGATTGTTACGTTTGGAAATAAAACGGACAAATAATTGGAAACGTGTTTGTCTCCCACTTTCAAGAGTTGTCACTTCATATTGTAAATAGTAATGCACTTTAAAGTTGGTATGTTTAGAGAAGAAAGTGGAAAACAGGTCATTTGTAAAAATAGATGTCCAAACTGACAGGCAGGGAGCTTAGGAAATTAATTGAAGCCTGGAGACTAATTTTGCAAGGCATTGTAGATGTATGGAAAGACCCTTCTGTAGCTTTAAATTCAATCTTGACTTGTGGAAAATTACCATACAGAGTTGACTGCAAGTTGCCTTTAAAAGGCATTTGGTACGCTATTAAAAGTAAAAACAGGAGGCCCAGAAGGAGCCTGTTCCTGTATTACAAGTTTCAACTAAGAGCTGTTAAAAATATTAAAGTTGATGCAACATGGTAGTAAACGTGCTCCTCTCCCTATGTATTAAAAACACTGAGCCTTCATGAAATTTAAGGTGAAAAACTGTTTAAAATTTTTACATTTCAATGTAAAAGGTATTTGTCAGAATAAAGTGTCCTGTTCAAGCTTTCACATATCAGGACAATAAAATGGCTGATCTTTAAGATTCTAAAATCATTAACCTTTTATGTACAAAAAAATTCCACACTGTCATTAAATTAAGCTATATGAACATCTGTGTACATTAATAAAAACCTGAACATCCTTTCAGATTCCATAGGATTTATAAGTGAAAAATGGCAAGTGCTGCTCATCCAACACTCCTGATTAATGTGAGTTTTGACTGCTGGTCTGAAGCATACAACCCCAATGCCAAGAAATGACGATAACAGCAATGATCTTAGAGAAGCAAATGTTGCCATTTAATCTGGAAACATTTACAAAATCATTCCCAATTAAGCAGAAAGATTAAGTGGAAAACATAAGTCTGTCAGACTGCAGCTTCTTGGAATGTTTAGACCACAGCTTGCATGTTAAATGTTAGTTTATGACCTTGCAATTACAGAAAGACCTAAAAAAAAATATTGTGGTTGTGAAAAAAGAGAATACAGCACCACAACTTAGGTTTGCAAAGTTGTATTTCAACAAACCACAATATAAAAAAATGCCTTTGGCTATAAAACAAATTGTTATGTTTTTGTTGAAAACCAAAAAGCATATCTCAGCAAAAAAAAAAAAAAAAAAAAAGATTCACACTGAGCACAGAGGTGGAGGGTTGATGATCTGGTTTTATTTTGCAGCCTTGGCACCTTGAGGGAATGATCTGTCCTGCAGCTGACAGATTATTCCTGCTCAAAAGATAGTTTTACAAGCATTAGATAAGCATTAAGCTCTTTTGTGCACATTTATTTCAGCTTCATTTTTAATGGTCAGATTGAATTCTATTGTATGTATTGACTAGTCCTGCTCCAGCTTGATTTAATAATCAAATTTAAAGTAGGTTGTGTTTTTTATTGCTCTTCCTTAATCTTTTAACACCTATCATCAATGGTGAGTTTACTTTCAACAGCAGATAAGGTGGCCTTGAGAGCGTCCTTGTGAGAAGACCTTAGCTTTGTTATTATAGTAAACAATTCAACTATTCAAACAGACCAGCAATATAATTACAATGTGTTTTATCAGCTGAGATATACAGAGTGGTGATGCATAGTTGGAGGATTACTGTAACTTCTTGGCAATGGGAATGCCATTCTTGAGGAAGAAGTAATCAACGAAACATGTTGGCATGTATGACATTGGCAGCCAGAAAAACTTGGCGTCCCAGCCGGGGGAGTATCGTTTGCGTGGCCAGGTGGCAGACACGGCGTGTTCCATACAGCTGACCACTTTCATCAGATCACCGTCACTCATCTGGGCAACTTTTTCTTTGATCACTTCTTTGGCTAGAATAAAAAGTACATCTTTTGAAGCAAATAAAAGAAAATTAAATGATAGAAATGAGGAGTGGAAGATTTCTACTTACTTTTTTGGAGGTATTCAGGCCCATAGTCGTCTTTGATGTCCTGCGGCAGTCTATTCCATAGCGTTTCGGAATTTTTGATGTGGATTTCGCTGTCTGTGACGCTGGTTTTGAAGAAGCCAGGTTCAATGCAGAGGACTTTGACACCAAATGGAGCCATGGTGAACCTAAGAAATGCATGTAATTTTTGTCAACACCAAAAACCTGTGTTGGGGCAGTGACAAATTTATAATGCAGGTTAATGTTTCACCGGAGGCTGTCATTGAAAGCCTCAACGGCAAACTTTGAGACAGGGTATGGGCCCCCAGTGACACAGATCCTCCCAAAGACGCTTGCAACATTAACCACTCGGCCCCTGGCCTTCTTGATCAGCGGCAGGACGCTCAGCGTGACTCCGATCACCCCGTTCAAATTCACATCCAGCATTAATTTGTAATCGTCAAGGGTATGCCAATCGCAGGGGCCAGAGGGAACAGCAACACCTGCGTTGTTCACCACAGCCCAGAGACCTGCAAAAAAAGTACAACTTATCCAAATTTAATTAAACAATTCAAAGTTTAGCAATCCCTGCAGAGATGTGCTCAGGATGTACCATTTCAAAGAACAGAACTCTGGCAACAAACTCGATGCATACTTACCTTGCAGAATCTGCTCCATTTCTGATTGAAATGCCTAGCTGTCCATCTACAATAAGATGTGTCACTGCTTCAACACACCTGAGTCAAATGATCAGGTTATTAACTCTGGAGAACTTGACTACACACTGAGGGGGTAATTTAGCCATGTGATTGAGGTGTGTTGGACCAGAGAAACATCTAAAAGTTGCAGGACATTCCCTTGAGGACTGGAGTTGGCCAACCCTGATCTACAACCAACTCACCATGCTCTCCAACTTTGTCCTTAATCATGGCTGCAACTTTGGCCAAGCTTTCCTTCGAGGTAACATCCAGGTGTGTTGTGATCAGGTTGCTGGAGCATGCCTTCTTCAGCACCCCCTCTCCTTTCTCAGTGAAGCACCCGGCAATCACTCGGAAGCCTATCTTGTCCAGATGGCGAGCTAGGAGGTTCCCGAAGCCACTGTCGCAGCCTGTGATGTACACATACTTGTTGGCCTTGTCACCGACCCTGGGCAGCTCTCTAGCCCAGCGGAACAGGTAGAAGAGGATGACCAGGCCCAGAAGATACAGGAACATGTCTGTCATTTAAAGGAATGTTCTTATTTGTTAATGTACATCAACTGGAGCGAGGCAAACTCTACTTTAAAGAGACAAAAACTGGTCTAACATAAAGTAGGGTGAACGTCCCAATATTAAAAAATATAGGAGCAGATGATAAAGTCAGGGGTATCCATCAGTCTTGAAAGACTTACTAAGAATTTCTAAAGTTCTGGGATTCCTGTGAGCCACAGTGAGAGCAATTATTCAGAAACAGAGAGCACGCGGAACAGTCGTGAACCTTCTCGGGGATGGGGGGGGCAACCAAAATTACCCTAAGAGCACACTGACAACTCATCCTACAGGTCACAAAAGACCCCAGAACAACATTTTAAGTACTGTAGACCCCACTTGCCTTTGTTAAGATCAGAGTTCAGGACTCAACTATCTAAGAAAAATACTGGACTATTATGGCTTTAATGCAAGAGCTCTAAGGCCAACACTATACTGATGGCCAAAAGGGGACAATCTTAAAGATCCCCATGACTTTTGGGAAAATAATGTGGTCTTAAATATATAAAATATTCTGGTGCTGTGGCAAGAGCTTAAACATAATCTTCATGCTCAAAAACCCTGTAATGAGACTATTTCAAGCAATTCCACAAAGAAGAGTGGGAAAAAATTCCTCCAGAGGAATGTGAAAGGGACAGGCTAGTTTGAAAAACCTTTTGAACCTGTTTAAACAACTGCATTTGGCATCTTCTCAGGTTATCTTTACCTGATATGCTAATTTGTTTGATAAAAAGAAAGTTATAATTCTAACAAAAAAAGCTAAAAGAAAAGAAATTTGTAGGAGGCCAAATACTGAGATCAGAAACAAGTAAATACAGGTAGGGAACAACATTCCAGCAGACACTGACACACAAGATGCATATCTGTTCAGATGGGGTTTTACAAGCATACCAGATTAATTTATCTTCTCTCATTCAATAGGAATCTCCATCACAGTAAAGGCTAACTTTACTTCAGAGCAAAAGCTCCCATTTCATTGTTCTGTCCTTAAGTGGGCAGTTTATTCAGACTCTGGATTTCATTTCATTCAGTTGGGTGGGTTTCAATATCCACATTCAGTGATCGCAGTCACTTTTTTTTTATCTTGCCCTAAAAATCAGATGTTTTTGTAAAATTGTTTTTCAGAGCTGAAGCTTTTTCAGCTGCTGGAACAGAAAGAAGTAAACTCCTTTAGTAACTGTTTGGTGCTGATGGGTTTTAGAGAGAGTCCATAAGAGCAGTGCAATTTTCCTTTTTGCCCAATTTGTTGTGCTCTTAGGGTCATTTGTAGTTTCCCTCATACAGCCCCTACAAAAGATGTGGACATGGATATTTAAGTAGTCCTCTCTGAACAATCTCTCTATGGATCAGCCTGAGTGCTGGGTTCTCTTCTCTGACTCAACCCACAGGTTGTAGGTCTAGTTTTGAATCAGAGGAAGAATTTAGCCATAGGTTTTAGTTCATTATCCTGGTAAAAGATCCATATTAAGTGTTCTAGCATTGACCAAAAGTCTTGGTATTTCAAGACATTCATAATTCTATCTTTTGTTTCACACCAAACTCACCTGGAATTCACTGTACTAAAAAGCTTAATATTAGTCTCACCAAAGCCAAGCAAAGCACATGATTCCAGTTAAAGTCCCAGTATGATTTAGTAAATTCTACATGTTTACGTATGTGATGGTAGGACAGATCAGGCTTTTTCCTATAATACCTTAAAAACAATTAGCTGGCATGTAGAATATAATAATGCATCTAATATTTTTGTGCCACTTTATCTGCTAGAAAATAAATTATGACCTCAATTATGCAGCTTAATATGGAAAGAAATACAGTAGAATAAAGGTGGGAATTTACAGAGCACAGTATCAGTGCAAAGACACCAAAGATTTTAACAATAGAATTCCACCTGACAACTCATTGTCAGCTGCAGGTTTATGATGGACAGAGCACTGTGTAGTTACATGAATGATCATACAACACACTTCTGTAGAGCTCACATTTAAGAGTATGGTGACACAGTGGGTACAATCAGCTCCTAAAAAAAACTTAAAAAAAAAAAAAAAAAAAAAAAAAAAAAAAAAAACCTCACTCACACATCATGTTCTGTAATCTTCTTGGAGGCCTAATTCATACCTCCCAGTCTGCTCCACTGGTTGCTTATTGTGTGTCGCAAATTTTGTCATGTACCTGACCACTTGGATCTACTAGGACTCTCCGCTCAGATTTTTATGACTGTATGTAGCTGCTATCACCAGCAGGGACAATTATATATATATATATATATATATATATATATATATATATATATATATATATATATATATATATATATATACACACACACACACACACACACACACATTTTTTTTTGTCAATCCAAGCTGTGCAGGCCTCACCTCATTAGCCTTAAGGCCACTTTGGATTGTGTTAGACTATTTTCTTATCGGTTTTATTTATTTATATTTATGAAACCAGTGATTGCTAACTGTTCAGCAAGTTTCTGAATCAGATTTAGCCACAAATAAATAAATAAATAAATAAAATAAATAAAATTAATTTTCTTTGTTTCATTTGGCATGAATATGCTTCCATACCACTACTGCAGAAAATTACGTGATCACCTCGCACAACACATTCTTCTCTGCCCTCTTAGGAGCCGATAAAGGGGTTTTAAACCCACTAACTGAAAAAGGTCATATTCAACATGTCATCACATTTCTTTCGTTTTTAAGTAATCTGATGTCAGGGCGGAAGTTATGGCAGTGCTTTCAATTTTTTTATTTTTTTACCTTACGGTGAAGAAAAGTTGCTGAAAGTTGAAAAGTCTCTGTCGAAAGCATAACTAATACTGAATCACACAATGTCCTCTCTACCATGTTGCGAAATGTTTCCTTCTGTACTTTTTAAAGCAGCGGACGTTTTGAGGGATCGACAGAGTGTAATGAAATGCAAGCTGCGTTTTCCATTCAGATAAATTTATTTAAAAACCCGCTGGACAACAAACAAAGTAAAGCAATGCATATTCTGAAACCTTATTTCCTCTGGTGTTCTCATCACCTTGTTATTCTATACATGTCTCTAATACATGCTGAAAAAGTCTCCTACCTACAGCAGAGCAATGTCCGTGGACTGTCTCCTGTTCGAGTGGACTTGAGACAATGTCAGGAATCTAATCAGCAATGTCGAAATACGAAACAAAAGGCGCCTCCTAGCTGCTAAATAAGGAATTGTTTCATAAACCCGATGGAATTAGTCATCACCATCTTTTTAAAAAATGTATTACATAGAATGGACACAGTTGGTTGAGGTGAACTTGAGAGAATGTTTTTAGTGCTTGATTCAAGAGAGTTGGCTTACCTTAGAAGAACTGTTTCTTACGTCTCCCAAATGGCTCTTTATTACTATTACTTAGTCTTCTATTTTACCCTAAATTAGCAAAAATAAGAATAGTATATATATCAATTGACAGTGAAACTTTCTGGGAACCTTCAGGAAATTCTCTCTAAAGGTTTCCTGAAAGTCAACTACAACTTTCACAGTGTAACCTTCTTCCAGGACTGTTCCCAAAAGGTTCCTTGAAGGCTATAGATTTAGCGTTGACTGTGTGACCTTTTGGGAGCCAGTATTCCTTAAAAGTTAATTACAGTGTTCACATGTAACCTTCAGAAAACCTCCATGAAACATTACCTTATGGTTCCCCAATGGTTCGTTTCAACATTAACATTGTGACTATTTCGGAATTACAGCAAATGTTATTTACATTTCCCTAGAGATTAACTTCTACTTTCATGTTGCAACCTTCAGAATATCACCAGGGGAAGTGCTTTAAAGGTTTTCTGAATGTTCTCCAATGGTTACTTTCAACAAGGACATTGTGACCAGTAGGGAACTATGAAGGAATGTCCTCTAAATTTCGGTGAGGATTACAATTTTCTTGGTGGAACTTTCGGAAAACCTCCGGGTGGACCTTCTGCAGAGGTTCTCTGAAGTTTCTCCTAAGATAGTTTCAGCATTGACTTGCAAACTCTTGGCAACTATCATGGAGTGTTCTCTTAGGTTTCCTTGATGGTTAACTACAATTTCAGATATGTCACTTTCAGAAAGCACTCAAGGAATGTTCCTAAATCCATTCATCCATCCTTCCTCCTACTTTCCTTGGGTATTCTAGACATTCTCGGCAACACTCTTGGAGTATTTATACTTTGAATCATGGGGTAAAATTGGCAACTTTTGAAATTTAGTGTCTAAAAAAATCTGGAATTTAAAAAAAATAAAATAAAATAAAAAATGGAGAGCCCTCTCCTTTACTCCAACCTTTGAATGGATGACATCCTCATGAGATTTATTCTGAGCTCAAACTGTAGTCAGTCTGAAGATAGCATCAAAACAGTCACATCATGTAGAAAACTACATGATGAAACCTGCTGAAATCTATAGTAGGAACTCAGCATCATCACATTTTGATCTCCATCCAACAATAACATTCCTTAGCTTCCAATCTGTTTACAGTCTGCTGCTGAATGTCTGTCTGCAGCTGTACTTTTTTTTAGGGTTTCAGACTTTAAGAGTGCAAAACTGCAGCAGGAACAGATGAATGTTGAATTTCCATAAATCTCAGTGTGGCTGATGAAGCCAAGTAATATTAACAAATGCAGAGCTGGTGGAAATAAAGAGCAGAAATGCGTTTATTTAGTTTTGTTTTTCTTCCATTATGCTCCAGGGACTGTTTGAGTTCCCTCACCAAACAGCGAGAGATGAGAAGTAGCAGCTTTCTGTTTTGACCTTTAAGAATTTTTCATTTAGACTTCATTAAAATAAAGGGCCAGAAAAGACCCATAAAGGTTGTGGTTGTTTCTTACTTTGCATCAGTGCGCCACTCATAAAAAGGGAAGGATGGTGGGGGATTCAGTGCCTTATAAAAGTTTTCACACCCCTTAAACCTTTTGTCATTTTGCCATGTTTCAACCACAAGCTTCAGTGCATTTTTATTTCGTTTGTGATTTTATGTAATAGGACAACACAAAGCAACAGACAGATGTTAAGTAAAAGGTGAACCTCTGTCTCAGTTGCAAGTATTTTGAAAGGTAAATGTGTCTCTGACCACCAACAGCAGGCAAGGCGGGTGAAGCATCTTGCCCGAAGACATGACGACTGAGACAGATGGAGCAGGGGCTTCGAACCCACATCTTTATAAGTAGAGTTTCTTATTTTTCTTTCAGTTCACAATATTTCCTCACTTTGTGTTGGTCTATCACATAAAATCCCAATTAAATACACTGAAATTTGTTTTTGTAAAATGCTATGGAGTTCAAGGGTTATGAATATTCCCATGTTTTGAGAGTAAGGGAAAAATGCTCAAAGACTTTCACAACGTCTGTGTTAAGGGTTCTATTCTGCAGTTTCTGCAGTCAGTTTGTTATAAATCAGATTAGGGCTGCAGACATTGATTCTTGCTTTTATAACATTGTCAATAAGCCAAGAATTATAAAGGGGATATTTTCTTGGGTGGGATGCTTCTCAGATTTCTACCACCAGGTGGCAGCAGTGTAGTTTCCTGATTAATTTCCTGTTGTGCAGAAGCTGATTTCAATTCATGTCTGTGGACAAGAAGGGTAAAAAAAAAAAAAAAAAAAAAAAAAAATCACACTTTCAAAACAAAACAGCAAGGACTATTTATTAAACTTCCAAATACTTCCAGGCGTGTACTTGATGCATTAGAATGCAGAGCGTCTTAAACAACTGACCCATAGAAAATTAAATGCTGTTGTTAAGGCAGTTTTTTTATTTGCTGTTGAAATCTCATCAGCTAAAATTATAATATTCCTCCATGTAGCAACATCACATGTAAAATATCTGAAGTTTTACAGACATCTAGTCGCCCTTGTCAGATGGGTACTGACAACATTTAAAGGCCGGGGTGAACAACCAGCTGTTCACTACCAATCACTTGTTTTCATGTCCAAGAGCAGGATGATTGTTGGTATATTAAACTATACAATTACCCTCAGAAGTAAATGAGAAATAAGACTTCTGTTTCATGAGTGGTTTTCATTATACACCTCCTGGAGTTTCCTATTCAAGAAAATGTATTTGAAAGAAAAACAAACAACAGAAAAACAATGTAAGCAAAGCATAAAATTTGGACTGTTTAGTTAATTAGTTTTGAATGTGCCTACACTTTTACTTTTGCATGAAAATTTGATCTACTTGCAAAGAAAAAAATTCTATGGCACCCTCTTTCTTTACTTTAAATAGTTATTTGAAACTTAGTAATTTGTACTTCATCCTGAACATGGCTTTTGTCCAACTTGAATGACCAGGATGTGAAGCTAAAAGAGGGCAAAAACCGCTAGTGCACTGGCAACCCACTCTGGAGGCAATTTTGGACCGGACACTAACCCCTCAAGGGTCCCTTGACATTTTTTGTGTTCTTTAAAAATACCTTTTGTATTTGCATAACTTTGGCTGTGTTGATGCCAATTTTTTTTTTTAAATTGTTTTAAGATATTTTTAAATGTCTAACAACTCTACCAATTTTTAAAGATTTTCAAATAAATAAATAAAAAACTTTTCCTTTTTTTCTCTCTAAAACTTTTGTCCATTTAAGGGTTTAAAAATTCAGAAACTTTCTGAATAAATTTAAGTATGAAACTTAACTTAAAATATTGAAGTTAATGGTAGCATTCATAAAGTAATCGGAAAACATATATTTATACATATTTGTATGACAACCTTTAAAAAGAGCATTTTTATGTGTCAAAGGGAAACTCTTGGAGCATAAAACTGAGGAACCCAACTGTAGCCAGACAACTTCAGGTAGAAATTTATAAAGTTACTGTCTTGATAAAATTAAGTAAAACAAAAAAATATTTGGAAAAAACATTCACAAGCTAATTGTAAGTGCATCTTGCTAACTTTAGCTAGTCAACTATTAGCTAAAACTTGCTACATTAATTCAATCATGTTGACTGAAGCCGTACAGTCGCCATCTTGCATCGGGGGACACATCGATCTTCCTCCCCGACTCGAGTAATGTCAGAGTTTTGTGCTGCTTCCAGGTGTTGGTTGAACATAATTTCACGGGTGAGAAGTTGTTTTTGCTATATTCCATAACTTAATTGTTCAATTTTAAGAGCCTTCAGATCAATAATTTGTTAAAGTCAAGGGCCCAGATACTAGAATAAGATTATTCTAACTTGACAGTAATATGATTTAGTATTATTTTTCACGATTTTTTGAATCATTATTTAAAAATAAATAAATAAATAAATAAAATAAAATAGTCATGAAAAATCTATTTTTGAGACCTCTCTTGAATTAATGTACCCCTGTTCTTAAGAAGGCTATCAGTGTGCAACTCCACTTATAAAATTCTTGATGTAAATGTATTTAAAAAAATACATTGCTTTGGTGAAAATCAACATATTTTTCCCAATAATGGCATTAATTAGCACAAAGGGAAAACAAATCAAACACTCTGTGAACAACCAGCTTTTTATGATCTTTTGTGGTTTACCCTCATGGAGGGTGTCAGTGACTGTCTTCTGGACAACTGTCAGCAGTCTTCCAAATGATTAAGAAGGCCATTGCATAACATTTCTTAACTATATTATTTTTATTGGTTTAACATAGTATTTTGATTTTCTGAGAAATTTGGGGGTTTTATTATCTGTAAGCCATAATCATCAAAATTATTAGCAATAAATGCTTAAAATATATCATTATGCATGTCATACATATTTATAATAGATGAGCTGCACATTTTAAAACAATTACTTAAATAAAATAACTTTATTTGTATTATTATTTATGTTCAGTTACAATGGATTTTTAATGACTCCAAGCATAGTTAGTTAAGCTAATCTGCTAATCAGCTAATTTATGAATGATGCAACTCCCTTTTTAACAGGAAAAAACCTCCAGCAGAACCAGTATCAGGCTCAGGATAAGCAGCTATCTGCAGCGACTGACTTATGGGCTGAGAGGACAGAAAAGAACAGAAGCATTGGTCCAAAATACTTTTTTTCGATGGGAGGAACAGCTCCCTCGGTGGTTTCCTCCAGGAAAGAAACTCAGATAAGCAGTAAAATATAAGGTCAGGAGTGCTATGAATGGGAAAGAAAGATAAAGACAGAGTACATAGTTAATAATACCTGTTCTATCATAATTATACATCATGTTACTTGTTAATTTAAATACCTGTAAAGAAATGTTTCACTGGGTTGTGGATCTGATCAGTTTTATTGTTTTTAAAATAAATGAATGAGCAGAATGTCACATCTTCTATCAAAAACCATGTGGACTGATTGCACAGTTTTTGATCATTCTTTCTTACTTTCATAAAACAAGCATGTTTAATAAAATTTCGTACTGCTACATTGTTTAGAATATAATGGACTTTATGAATAACTTTACATTTGTGTGAAAAAATATAAATGAAACAGTGCCATGAAGAAGATGCTATATCCTTGTGGAGAAAATGTACAGAAGTTAATTACAAATAGAATAGGTGCAACTGGCTATATTATTATTTTTAATATAAAGCCTTTTGCTGTTATTAATGTTTTGTATAAAATGCATGCCTGACTTACCAAGACAGTTTAAAACTGTTGTACCCTGGCAGTTCTCAGCACACATATACAGGGTTATTATGGTGAAAGTTAAAATATATTGTTAAATATTTGAGAGTAAAATTATACAGCCATTAAACATCATCAGTAAACTCGTTTAGTTATGGATTAGTAATGCAGATATATGTCTTGCTGACATTAGCTAAGAGGCTTTTAGCTAAAATGTACTTTATTACTTCATCAGTAAAGGCTGGTCATACAGGCTATTCTTTATTTAAAAACATGTGTTTTTTTTTGTTAAACTGCAGTTGTTTCCAAAGTGAATTTCTGTTGTTAATTGGAGAATTTTAAAACAAAGCTCAATGCATTATCGCTGGAAAGTTTTAGTAACTCAGTTCAAAAACATAAAACTAATGTATTGTATAGCTACATTACAGTGTTTAGAGTTTATTTCAGTTAATTTAGATGATTATGGCCTACAGCTGGTCATGAAAGCCAGCACAACTTTTCTCGCCCTCGCAACCATCTGCAGTTCCATTCATTATCACAGTCATATTTTTCTGCCCACCTTCATTGAATCTGGTGCTAGAAGAACAACAGTTATTATTCATCTTGCAGACTTTTCAACCTTCTGGTTGAAGAATAGCTCTTAAACCGTTGCATACGTTCACTGAAACTTTTGCTTTTTCCTTTAATGACTTCCTGGCCTAATTAGGTTCTAATGAAGTCTTGATGTACATCAGTTTCTCTGTAAAAGCCATTTAGAACTGAAAGCAGTTTTTTATCCAAATGATTGCTGAAATATTGGGGCCTATAATGCCACTCAGTTCATTACAAGATTGCCTTCTTCTTGAGGAATTACATAATGATCATTTAAAGCTATCATTTTCATGAACACATTGGCCACATTTGGCAAATACACAGAAAGAGTGCAGGGCTTCTGCTAGGGAACTGTTTGCTCTTCAAGTTCACTGGCCTTTTCAGTACAGGAACCGATAGGACACTTACCTTCAAACAAAGTAATCTGACCCTAAGTTCCAACCAAGCCCAAATAACACCACGTGACTCAGCAGCCAACGTGCAAGGGTTTGTCTTCCTGTTTTTCTTCAGGGTTTGTCTACCTGTACCCACCTGGCAAACTGTCACAACTACAACCACCTTCCAGGAGGTGTGCATCAACCAACTGGACTGTGTGGAGTTTATACTGACCTGGACTCATGATCAGTTTTAATTGTGGATAAGAAAGACACCAGACTGGAAAATTCCTGATTTGCATCTTTAAATTAATCAACTCAGAGTTTGGGTTTAAGCCTCAGACACCCATAACTGATTTTATCAACATGCCATCGGGATCTGTAAGACTGAACAGCATAAAAAAACTGGGACAGGATAACCACAGCTATGAAGTTTCAGACGAAGGTAATATACTATTTCACATATTAAGTAGACTTTTTAAGAAGTGTTGATCAAGTTGTCATGAATGAAAGTTAAATAGAGTACACCAGATAGCAATTTGAACCACTGATTAAAATGCCCTTCCTATGTTTGTTTGTTTTTGTTTTTTTTTGCAGAACCAGGTGGCTCCTATATGTAAGTATAGCATTATAAATACTGACACATTATTATCTACACAATAGAAACAATGAACCGTTTTATACTTTCTGAACTATACATAAAACACGGGTTTTTATCCATGAAACAGCTGTAAATAACTAAAATCCAGTTTAGGACATTAAGCGTGCCTTTTGCCCACTTTTACACATTTTGTGTCACAAACTTTAATGGCATATTAGGATTTTGTATGATAGACTAACACAAAGTAGAGCATAACGGTAAAGTGAAAAGAAAAAGATTATTTAAATCTTTTTCTTTATAGATAAATCTCTATATTTAAGTCTAGATTATTTAAATAATAATATAGACTATAATATAGTCTATAATATAGTCTATAATATAGACTATAATATATTTATATTATATATATATATATTTTAAATTTTAAATTTAAAATATAGTCTAATCTGATACCCCTAAAAAAATATGGTAGCAAAAGTCACTGAAAAATCCACCTGCACTCAGAGGTCAACCAAAAAGAGAATTAACCAGAGAAGTAGCTTTGGAGGGGCTGTAGAGATCCACAGGTCGGATGGGAGAATCCACTGAAAGGACAATAGTCATGCCCTTAACAAATCTGTCTGATGTGTTGGTCCTTATTGACCTGATAGCATCAAGCAGTTTCAGATTTGTCAACTGCACATTCATGATAATAATTTCACATTTCAACAAATAGATGATGGCATCTTAGCTTCTTAAGACTGGAGCTATGTAGTCAAACCTGAGGCTCTTTAACAGCGAAAAACATAAAAATGACCTCAAACATATATTTAATTTCCCCATGACAGATCTGGCAAATGAGTCTTCATGTTTGTAATCAAAGGGGTAGATTTAGCTTTTTTTTTTTTTTTTAAACCTTGTACACATTTGTAGACATGAACAAGTTGATTAAAATCAGTTTCTATCATCAGGTGAGTGTGTAGAAGACTCACTCTGGATAAAATTCATTTACAGATCCGAGTAAGAATAACATATGTTTGAAAGGAAATTAGTATTTTTTTCGACTGTTTTCAGATGTCAAAAAGCCAAGATTTGTGCCACTATCCTTTGATCTTAAGTGGTTAATATCATCCTGAGGAAAGACACTCATTCCAACGCAATCCCACACACTGCACTTGTACCTGGCACTTTTTTTATTAGTGGTTCCTACTCCACTCCTGCTTCTCCCCCTCCCCATCTATCTCCATCTCCTGTCCCATCCCAGCCATCTCTTCCTCTTCCTCCTCCCTCCTACTCTGACTGGAATTATGCTGTCCCTCTTTTACAACTCCATGACCATAGCTGACCCTGTCCTTGTATGCTAACAGCAAACTTTCTAGAATTTTACAAAGAATTCAGTGTTAGAACACAAATACAATATAAAAATCAACTTAAGGAAAGCACTAAACACACAGGAAGCGAATTATTGACTTTGTATTTATTTTGAGCTGGTAAAAAAAGCTATCTATTCATGAAAAAAACAGAACAGGACAGCCAGATGTATAGTCTGTATATTTGGAAATGATCTTTCTTACATTGTCCTAAAATGTTTTCTTTTACAATAAAGAAAGGTGTGCCTTTTTTTGATCAGCCAGCATGGATTGATTTTAATTAATCAACCAGATTAATCATTATGCACCCATGGTGAAAAATTGCTGATAGGCATGTTCTGTGTGCCCTGAACACACCCAAAAACACAAACATCCCAATCTGGGATAGGATGTCGGCAGTGCTAACCTTTTGTAGTCATATGCTGCTGGTTCCTGTGTCGTCACTGAGCCTCTCCAACACGGAAAATATCCATTAATTTGGCGCATTTGGCTGCATCCTGCATTAACGTTTTCTTTAATTTCTCCCTAAGTTTTTCAGCCCCACCCATCTCTTTCTTATTTCTTTTTGGCATGTTGGCAAATTCAGCCTGCTCCTCTTTCTTCCTTTCTTTTCTTTTTCAAATTGGGAGAGGCCGCTCGTATCTCCCTGTGGTGTGGAAAATATCAGACTGACCCAGTCTTTTACTCACTGCCCTTAATGGGGTAATGAGAAAACATTAAGGCCACCAGCTGATTCGGCCTGGAACAGACCGGCTGTTTTGGAAATCTCCTGAACCTCCTGATGACCAGCCTGCCTCTGATTACAATAAACCATGCTCAAGCAACCAGTGTGAGATGATTTGTGCTTTATGATATGATGAATTATTGCGCTGGAAGTAGCCATCAGCAAATAGCTGCACTGCGGTCACAAAATGGTGGACACCTATGACACCGCCACCAGCCTGAACTGTTGCTACAAGGTAGCGCAGAGCCATATTGTTTACGCCAGTTCTGGTCCGTCACCTAAATTTTGCTGCTGACATTGAGTGTGCAGTCTTTGTGAACTGCAGCCTTTGTTTCCTGTTCTGAGGTGACATCGAGTGTCTTCTTTAAGGTTAAATCAGTTATGCATTCAGAGATTGTGTGCAGCATTCCTCTGTTGTAAGGATTGGTTTATTTGAGCTATTGTTGCCTTTCCATGATCTTAGCCAGTCTCCCTATTTTCCTCTGGCATCTCACACAACTGGACTCTCTGGATACTTTCTCTTTTTCTCACTATTCTCTGTAAACCACAGAGATGTTTGTGTGGCCTTGGGAAATCTCAGTAGATGAGCAGCTTTTGACTTCTGGCATCAATAGACATTCAATTGTCGACTTCACTTCTTTATGATTCTGATGCTCAGTTTGAGCTTTAGCAAGTTGTCTTTATCACGTCCAAATGCAGAAATTTGATTAGCTGTTTTGGTGTTTGTGTTAACAAGCAATTGTGTAGGTGTCCCTATACAAGCTGAACACTAACCTCTCTCCACTAGATTGCTAGCTTGTTGCTTTGTTTTACGAGATTAACCAGATCACCCATCCTTATAAAACTGTTTCCTCCAGTCTTTTTTGTAAACCATATATGCTCTCTTTACTTCTGTTTTTGAGTTTGCTGGTGGTGCTTCAACACTTGCGCCATGAAGAAGTTTTCCATTCCTTTCATTCCAGTCCATTGGTTTAATGTATGTGCAGTCATTGGGAGTGGCACCCCCTGCTTGCACTGAGAACATGGAGACCATTTCACATCCTTTCTGTGGAGCTGCGATGCGATTTCATGCGTTTTGATTGGTTGTGGGGTTGGTAGAGGAAGGGACTCGCCCAGGGGCCCATTCACTGTCTAAAAACATTGTATTATTGAAAAGCTTGCTCAAAATAAAAGCTAGCAACTCTTTTTCAGAATGCTAAAAGAGAATATATTTTCTTAATTCAGGGAGGCTTTAATTGTTTACATAAAGTTTAAAGACTATACATTTTGTATTAAGCCCTCATAGTGCAATAATTATAAAAGGGTTACCTGGGGGCAGCAACTCACTGGTCTGCTTTGTTCCATGCAGGACTAAGACTAATTTAAAGGACAAGGAGAAGTAAGTACTAAATGACAGTAGATACTCTGAATACATAATTGCATTCATCATGTATATAAAATGGTTGACCTCCCCCTTCCAAACAGGGTTCAAGGAAATCAAGAGCAGCCTGCAATTAGAGTCAGCTTCTTCCAGCTGGTAAAAATCCTTTTGTGTGTGTGTTTTTTTTTTTTAAAATATCTCTCCTTGTGAGATTTCTCCCTCTAATGCAAATATGTTGTTAACATTTACTGCCCAGTTCCGCTTTTCCACTTGCAAGGATGTTCTGATGATGGTTGTGGGCAGCGTGTGCGCAGTGCTGCACGGCTCAGCCCAGCCCCTCATGTTACTGGTGTTCGGCCTGCTCACTGACACCTTCATCGAGTACGACATCGAGCTCAACGAGCTGAGCGACGACCGGAAAGAGTGCGTGAACAACACCATCCAATGGAAGAGGAACTACACCATAGTTCAAGACCCAACCCAGCCTCTGAACCAGTCGGATCTGGGTCTTATCATCAACTCGACGTTGGAGATGCTCATTCCACTGAAAAACATGTCATGTGGGTAAGTGGGCTATAAAAATACATGAGGTTGGCGCTTTGAACTGTAAATGTACTATGAAGATGTGATTTTTAAAAAATCCAGATATGCATTCAGGTTTCTTTTGTATGTTTTATTAACTGCTTGTGTGCTCATTTTCAGAATTCTTGACATCGAACATGAGATGACCATGTTTGCCTTCTATTATGTTGGGATTGGAGTATCTGTATTCTTGCTTGGATACTTTCAGGTTAGTTGTGAAATATCACATCATCACATTGTTTGCTTTCCTTAATCATTGACTTAAAACCAAAGAAGCCATCTTGAAATTGTTTGATCTAATCAATTATGGAAACTTTGTCCTCTTGCTCAGACTGCTTATCCACCCCAGTGTGAAGTGGGCTGAAGACAGAATTTGAAAATTAATTTTCCATAAAGCTTCCCATTCAGAGACCACAAGCGAGTTCCTGTTAGTCTTTACTTTGTCTAGGATGATAGCTAGCACCCAAAAGTGAAAAAAAAAAAAAAAAAAAAAAAAAAAATCTATATATTTTGCTCATTTTATGCTTTTACTGCACTAAACACTACTGTACTTCCCTTGACTCCTGATAAAATTCGAGGGAGAAGGAAGTCTTGTGATGCTGAATCTATTAACATGCTGTCAGGTTTAGATGTGTGAGCAAACGTGTTGCAAAACTTCTTTTAGTAGTCAGCTTAGTCAGTATTACTCATCTTTATACACATTACCAAAGAGGTCCACAATAACCCATAAATGTATGAGGTATTTGAAATATCTAACAGTTATTTATACATCTTGAGCTTTTCACATTGGACTACAAATTTGTAAAAAAAAATGTATTTTATTCTTATTTTATGGGCTAGAATAATACACATTAATACATAACTATAAGGCATAAGAAAAGTAATACTGGATTTTTAAAGTATGTTGCACATAAAAAATGAAGTGTGACATCCCCTGACTTTGATCTTGCAAAACCACCTGTTGGTGCAAATGCAGCTAAGTCTTGTCCCGTCTTCTCAGGTCTAGACTTTTTGATTGAACCATTTTAATAGTAAATTTACTTTGACCCAAACTATTCCATTGCAGCTCTGGCTGTACAGTTAGGGTAGTAGTTGTACTGGAGGGATAACAGGTATAACGGGCTTTCTTGTAGGATTGTCCTGTATTTCGCTGCTTTATCTTCCCATGGACTCTGACTAGCTTCCCCTATCACTTCTGAATGTCACTGGTTGTGCTGGATTTTATTTTGGGGTATCAGATTTAAAAGGGCTAAATTCATATGCATGCCACACTTTTCAGATTTTTATTTGAAAAAACTCTTGAAACCACCTATAATTTTCTGATACTTTACAAATGTAGTACTATTACGTTGTGTAGCTTATCCTCATTGTGGAATTATTAAATTCCAATTTAAACAAATTTGTGTAAAACTTGTGTAATCTTCACTAATAATTTGAAATCCCACCTGATAACACCCTGCTGCCCTCCTTGCTTTTTATCTAACCATGACCAAAAGTAAGTGTGACCTCCTTTTTCCCACTGACAGATCTCTCTGTGGGTGACAGCCGCTGCCAGACAGATTCAGCTTATCAGAAAAATGTACTTCAGCAAAGTGATGAGGATGGAGATCGGCTGGTTTGACTGCACCTCTGTAGGAGAACTCAACACTCGTATGTCAGAGTGAGTTAGGACGGGGATGACATTCCAGGCGTACGGACTGTGCTGCAGCTTAGGAGTCTGACTTACAGCGCTCATGTATGTCTTACAGTGACATAAACAAGATCAACGATGCCATTGCAGACCAGGTTGCCATATTTATTCAGCGCTTCACCACTTTTGTGTGTGGTTTCTGCGTCGGGTTTGTGAAAGGGTGGAAGTTAACGCTCGTCATCATCGCTGTCAGTCCACTGATTGGGGTTGGAGCAGGTCTCATGGCTCTGGTGAGAATAAACCTCTCCTTATTGCATGTAAATCACCTTGACTTGATTAATTATCTCAATTTAGGAGAATTATCTTTATCTTGACATTCCAACCTCACATTTAACTTGCAACACTGAGGCTCTTGACTTAATTTAGTGAGCTGATTTTCTTTAAAAAAAAAAAAAAAAAAAAAAAAAAAAAAATCAATTTTTTTATATATGCAGCAAGGTTTTCTTGTGTGCTGAGGGATTAATACTTAGAAGGTTTGGAAAACTTATCTGCAATGCTGCCAGTTATCCGTTAGGATATGGCTATCCTATTCAGTAATCCAGCCACGAGGCCCAAGGTAGCTTTAGCTGCAGAGATCGACAACTCAGGTGGGAGAATCTATTAACAGGACAACTGTTTATCAGGCACTTCACAAATCTGGCAGAGGAAGCAAAAAAATGGCCTTTGGCTTCATCTTATCAAAGTGCTAAAGTTCTAAAAAAAAACAAAAAACAACAAACAACTACATTGCAAAGTGCTGTAACTTGTTATGGAAACATAAATGCCCTTCTTAGTTTCTTTTTCCCACTTCGGTTAACTTTACATATGTTCATAATGTGCAGTTTGTGGCCAAGCTGACAGGGATGGAGCTGCAGGCCTACGCTAAGGCTGGTGCTGTGGCTGATGAGGTCCTCTCTTCCATCAGGACTGTAGCTGCTTTTGGAGGGGAGAAAAAGGAAGTGGACAGGTATGGATTTTGCAAGGATTCAAATTAAAGCTAGAAGCGGTGATTCTTTTCCATAAAAATTAAGTTGAGCTGTCGTTTTCGAAAGGTATGACAGGAACTTGAGCTCGGCCCAACGATGGGGCATCAGGAAGGGTATGATAATGGGTTTTTTTACTGGATACATGTGGCTGATCATCTTCCTGTGCTATGCACTGGCCTTCTGGTACGGCTCCACTCTGGTGATAGATACTGAGGAGTATACGCCAGGAACACTGCTGCAGGTACTTGCTTATGATTTAACATGCAATGCGGGTCTATCATTTTATACTCTTACAAGTCTCTTTTAAGTAATTCTGTTGTTAATACCAGCTATAAATGTTAAAAAACAAAACAAAAAAAACAACAACAACAAAACCTATTGTCTTTTTTCAGGTTTTTTTCGGGGTGCTGGTTGCAGCCATGAATTTAGGACAGGCCTCCCCATGTTTGGAGTCATTTGCAGCTGGCCGTGGAGCTGCTACTATAATATTTGAGACTATTGACAGGGTAGGAATGCTTCATACTTTAGATTTTGAAAATTTGTTTAAATAGTTGCCTTATTATATGTTTTTTATTACCTGAATTTGTCGCCCCAGGAGCCGGAGATTGACTGCTTGTCAGAAGCTGGATACAAGCTTGACAGAGTCAAAGGAGATATTGAATTCCACAATGTGACCTTCCACTATCCATCCAGACCGGAAGTTAAAGTAAAGTACTGCTTAAAATATTAGAAAGCTTCATGATTTTTATTATTATTATTATTATTATTATTATTATTTTAAGCCCTGAAATTGCACAAGGAAACTCCTACTGAATAAGTAAAGTAAAATAAATAAAACATTTTTGAAGACTCACATCTGTTTTAGGCAGAAGAAACTGTAGATTTTTAAAATCCTAATTATGTCTAATTACTTCAGATTATGCCATTTAAAAATGTAAATTTTAAAGAGAAACAACTAGTTGCTTGTTTTTCCATACTCAGCAAACCCGTCCCAAACCATGATATTAGCACCAGTTCTGACAGATATAATCAGGCGTTTATGTTTACCTTTTAGATTGATGCTTTATTCAAGTATTTTTGGTCCACAACAACCTTTTAGCTGATACATGTATGGATTTCCATACTCACCTATCACTTCCCCACACTAATGCCACTCTGGGCAACTGTCCTTATGACCCAGTAACAAAAAGTGCCCATCTGCAGGGCTTTGAAAATGTATTCACACCTCGAGAGCTTTTGCACATTTTTTTCATGTTACAACAATGGAGCTAAATTGGGACCATTGAGTTTGGTAAATTAACAATATAGGCAAGACCAAAAAACATTGCTATTGTGAATGGGAATTTCTCAAGCTATGCAGTATCCCCCCCTTCTAAAATGATTCCAACACCCTCTGCATTCTCTTCTGGTCCAGTACCTTCATGTTGTTTCATGTAGATCCCAAAAACCATGTTTGCCATATCTTTTTGAATGCCTTAGTCATGGCTCTGTAACAGTAGAGGTAAAAAAGCATACCTTGTAGTGCTTCACAGATATCCGTGGATCTTCATTCAAGTAGACAGTGAAGCTTTTGAAGATAAATTCTCTTCTTACATCACCTAAGAATGAAATGTAAACAGTGTTACTCCAGTGATCTGAGCTCAGATAAGGTAAAGACAATGGTTGGAACAACTCCAAAGTTGACACATATAAAAGAATGTTTTCTATGTGGTTTGTCACTGCATGCAAGTCAGTAAAATTGAGTAACTGAAAAAACATTTTGTCTTTGCTGAGGTACAGTCACCGTTACATTGTGTCTTGTTAGCATTGCATTTTATAATACCTGAGTCATTGGGACCATTGCCATCCTTATCGTTTCTCCCCAATGAGTTCTCATTTCCTAACAAACACCTTCATGAAGTTTTCAGTGTGCATTAAGTTGAGAGAAGCTGAATCTAGGTTAAGATAGAAACTAATTCATTACAGACCTTAAAATAACAAAAGTTTTAGTGCATAGAAAGTTGATTGGCCACAATTACAATGTGAGTTAAAACTGAAAGCTTGCTCCCTGCTACATGCAGCAGAAAGATGTGTCATTCTGCACTTGCTACTAGCCCATTCTCTGTCAGCTAAATATGACTACTCTTATCAGACTGTTTCAGATCGAAATTGCATGTTTTCTAATAGACTAGCAACTGCAAAATATGTGTAGATACAAATAACACCCTTTTATTTTCTAAACTAAACTGCCGACAACAAATATCTAAAAATATATTTTAAAAGTTGCATTGAAACAGTAGAAGACATAGGACTAAACTTAGAACAATAGTTGGATCAACAAACTGATAATATTTTAATTATTTCCACAGAAGACAATGACTTTCCACTGCGTTTTCAGTGGATGACGGACTGGCATAGGTAGTGAAGATGACCTACCCAACCAATAGATGGCGCTTCTTGAGATGGAGCACTAGTTACTAGAATTTGCATTACTGGGCATACATGAAAAAATATTCTTTGCAACGAAAACAAGGTAGTTATTAACAGGCTAAATGGTGTCTGTACTTTTTTAAGCTACGTATTTTCTGAGGTGTATGTAGACACATTATAGCACCTCTATACACCTGAAACTACAGCACAAAGTTGCAAGACAAGAGTGACCTGTCATTTTACTTGAAACTTAAGCTAAACTGAACATCTACAAGCCTCCTCTTGACACACTGAAATAACTTACCTACTGTCTGTCAGCCACTTTGAAAAGCTTTTTTCATCCCTATGACATCTTTATCCTTGACCCTCCTCCGTCTTTTGTTGTCTGCCCCAGAGAGCTTTCTTTTCTGCCTCTGCATCTTTAGCTCCCTGTCATCAGACAACATGATTCAAATGAAAAAAAAAAATTGCGCTCCAGCACATTCTCGACTAGGAATAATTTTTCTGCCATAGTTTTGGCGCCCCCTCTACAGCAGCGCCCATATGCATTGCATATAGTGCAAACCCACTTTTGGGTTGGATGTCACAGTAGTTTTAGAGATTTTGTGCTATATGTCTTTGAGGAAGATTTTTTAATACTAGCCCAGCAAGAAAAAATCAAGTAAATACCACACTGTAACATTTTAGGTTGACAATGTAAGTGTTATTTGTGTTAATCTTACAAACTTTATTCCTATATGTAGAAACTATGTTTGAAGTAAGAGACTGGGACAAACAGAGAATTTTCTTTTTTTGAGTGTTGGTTTTAGATTTCTGCATTTATAATTCTGTCCAATTAAATAAATAAATAAATTAAATTAAATTAAATATATTTCTTATTGTGGAGCAATGACCTGTCTGTGAGCAGATTCTGGACCAGCTCAGTGTGGCGGTGAAGTCAGGTGAGACCACCGCCTTCGTGGGGCCAAGCGGAGCAGGGAAGAGCACTGCGATTCAGCTCATTCAGCGCTTCTACGACCCTAAAGAAGGCATGGTAGGTGCAGGGCTCAGCATATCACACTCATAATGAAGTGCTTCCTCCATCATTTCTCCTATCACTTCTCCTGAGACTGACGTTTTCCTCTACACACTACTCCCTCCTTTTCAGCTCTCAAAAATAACCATTCCCTGAGGGTGACAGTGGTACATGATAATCTGTTTCATTATTCAGTTAATGGTTCCTAACAGTCTCATTTTTCACTTTTGAAGGAATTACACATCCTCACACACCCTCCTTCATTTCTTCCAGACTCTCAGAAAGGACATATTGCTTTCTGAAGGTTGTCCAAAAGACTGACAACCTTTTCATTTCAAACTACCATTGTTGCAAGAAAAAAAGGGGAAACTGGTGTGGCAACACTGCTTTAATAGTATCATCCATCAAGTTCAGCATCAACTCCTGCTCACTGTCCCCAGGTGACACTGGATGGTCATGACATCAAAGGCCTGAACATCCAATGGCTGCGCTCTCTGATTGGCATCGTGGAGCAGGAACCTGTATTGTTTGCCACTACCATTGCGGAGAACATACGCTATGGTCGACCCGGGGTCTCTATGGAGGACATCATCACTGCTGCAAAGGAGGCTAACGCGTACAACTTCATCATGGACCTCCCACAGGTTTGACGCAAAAAGCAAAGAAGAGTGAGAAATGTGCAGTTTAAGATCAAATACAGTGCTGTGAAACGTATTTGCAACCTTACAGATTTCTTGTATTTGTTTCTTTGTAACTCTTTTGCTCCAGATCATCAAACACAATGTGAAAAAGTAAGAGCTAATAACTGGTTGTGCCACTGTTTGGTAGCAACAACTGCTTTACAGTGTTTGTGATAACTGGCAATGACTGTTTCACATTGTTGTGGAGGAGTTTTGCCAACTCCTCTGAAATTCAGCTATACTGGTCTGTTTTTCACCATAAAGGGCCTCTGTTAGGTTGTACCTTAGTATCTCAACTGGATTTAGGTTTGATTAGGCCACTGCAAAACCTCCATTCTTTTTTTAAATTACAGTGGACCCTCTGTATTCGCTTGAGTTAGGGACCCTAACTCCCTGCGAACAGCTAAAATCCCTTGAATACTCGAGACCCCCTCTAAAAATGTGTACAACTGCCTGTTTTAATAGATCAAACACAAAGCATACCTTAATATGCATTAATACGCACAGTGGAAAACATCTTACCACTAAAGCAGAAGCTAACATCTACTACACTCTTCCTTGTCTCCATTCTTTGGAGTACAGTCAATCTGTGGCAAGGAAAATGAATGGCATTTCTGGATTGGCTGCTTTGCAAATGCCACTCAATAGCATATCAAGAAGCATTGCGCCTAGGTCTTTCAGCTTGCCAAGCTGTTCTTTTCTGTTGAATATTTTAGATATGCTCTTCAAAAAAAAAATCTGCAAATAGGCAAATAATTTCAAGTCACTTTTTGCAGAAAATACATGAATCCACAAATACTGAACCATAAATAGGCTCCAGCAGTTACACCACTGTACTCAGATGGGGAACTGCTGGTGAGCTTTAGATTATTGTCCAAAGGGATATATGAAAACATAATGAAATGTTTAATTAAAATATTAAACATTTCAAAATACAAACAGTTCAAAAACTGCATTTTTATTTTCTGATGTTATCTTTGCCTTGTTATATTTAATTTTGTTTGATGATCTGAAACATAAGTAGAAACAACGGAAATACTATTTCATAGCACTGTGGGTTTAAAAAGAATAATTTTATTCTCTGTTTTTACATCCTGCAGAAATTTGACACATTGGTAGGGGAAGGAGGGGGCCAGATGAGTGGTGGGCAGAAACAGAGGATAGCCATTGCGCGAGCTTTGGTTAGGAACCCTCGTATCTTACTGCTGGACATGGCGACTTCTGCTTTGGACAATGAGAGTGAAGCCATTGTTCAGGAAGCTTTAGATAAAGTATGCAAGACTTGTACTAAGATGTGTGGTAATTCAGAAAGTTCTGTTTCCAGATAACCCAGTTACAACTATGAAATCGTAAATATTTTGGGTTTTCCCACAGGTACGCATGGGACGCACCACCATCTCTATTGCTCATCGACTGTCCACCATCAAGAACGCAGATGTAATTGTTGGCTTTGAGCATGGCCGGGCAGTGGAGAGGGGCAAACATAATGAACTGCTGGAGAGGAAGGGGGTGTACTTCACTCTTGTCACCCTGCAAAGCCAGGGAGACAAGGCTTTGAATGAGAAAGCCCGGCAAAGTAAGTTTAGCATTTTAAGTACATGCTGGTAGGTTTTTTAAAATCATTTTTATCATTTGACGTTGCCATGTTCTGTGTTAGAGTGTTAACTGCCCCATAAGTGGCTTTAACAGACCTATTAGTAGTCTTGACGGCCCCATCAACGACCTAGTTGGCCCCATTATTGTCCTTCTTAATAGACCAATTGGTGACCTTAACTGCCCGATTAGTGACCTTGATGGCCCCATTAATGACCTTGACTGCCCCATCAATGACCTATTTGGCCCCATTATTGTCCTTAATGGACCAATTGGTGACCTTAACTACCCAGTTATTGACCTTGATGGCCCCAATAATGACCTTAATATCCCCATTAATAACCTTAACAAAGCAATTGGTGACCTTAACTGGCTGATTAGTGATGTTGGTGGCCCCATTAATGACATTAACAGACCTAACAGAGATGGGATTATTTAGCGTATCAGAAAAAATCTAAGATTGTTTAGAAAAATATGAGATTGTTCTGATTCCAAGCCATGTTCAGAACTGAAGAAGCTTTTTAGATAATGGGCGAAATGTCTTTAAGACATAAAAGAAGTCCAGTTACCTTCTATTTAAGCGCGTAGGATTGTCATGAGAATCTACACCAGTGTGCCTGTGTTAAAGTGATTATTTTAAAAAAGAATCCCAGTTCAAACACATTGTTGTCCCTTTGACTTTTATCTCTGTGCCCAGAGATAAAGAGAGTCCTTGTCTTCTGGACTCACACCCTCACACGTAGTATTAAATGTTTTTACTCTCCCTTTCAGTGTTTATAATGATATAGCTGATCAGAGAACTACTGTATATTAAATGGAACTATCGCCTTCCTTTTCCTGTTATATATTAGTGGCTGAGAGTGAAGAGCAGGAGCCAGAGAGGTTAAATCTATCCAGAGCGGGCAGCTATCGAGCCAGTTTAAGGTATTGTCTGAACACTTTCTTTATTAATTGCTCTTTACAAACTTTAGGCACACATTCATTTACTCAGCTTTAAATGTGCATCTAAATAGGATTGCTCCAGCTGTCTTTTTATAGCCTAAATTGACTGTGTTACAGCAATCACTGGCGCCGTAATTTAGTTAATTACCTTTTACATTTTCTTCGACATTTAGAGTGTTTAGCTTACGCTACCATCCAGAGCTGCTTAAGTAATGTGGTGAGAGCAGAGAGGCTTAAAGGTTCCTGTTAATAAGTTCAATTACCCCAACAATGCTGAGTAGCTACATTGTACAAAAACACCTGGACGTTTAAGTGTATCATAAGGAAAAGACGTCTGAAACAATTTGTTTTGAGCAGAGCTTCAATCCGCCAGCGGTCCCGATCCCAGCTTTCCAACCTGATCCCAGAATCCTCAGTTCCCATCGCTGGAGATCTAGGCCCCAGAGCTTACTCTATGTCTCAAGAAGATAAATATAAGGTGTGTTGCCATGTCTATTTTTAGTCCCTTGTCAAACAGTTTTCTCCAGCATCCTTAAACAAACCTTTTATAGTGTGTTTGTGTGTATTCTCAGAAAGCCACGCCAGAGGAGGAAGAGGACGAACTTGTGGAACCGGCTCCGGTTGCCAGAATTTTGAAATACAATGCACCTGAGTGGCCGTACATGGTCTTTGGATCTCTTGGGGCTGCAGTTAATGGAGGCGTTAACCCAGTTTACTCTCTGCTGTTCAGTCAAATCTTGGCGGTATGAGCTGTGGGAAAACTAACAAAGTCCAAACTGTTATTTTTCTTCATTTAACGCAATAATCACATATTTATCGAGCATCTTTACAGTTTGTCTTGTTAAAATAACAGATTTCAGTGTGTTTTGGGGGGCGTTTTGAGTGAAAGACCAACACAATGTAGTTGTAAATCTAAAAGTGTGGTGTGCCTTTTATTTTTGCCCCCTTTTACTTTGATACCCTTTTCATATGTCACCTAATAAGTCAATGGAGTTCACTTCGGTCTAACTGAATCACAGTATAAATACAGCGGTTCTCTCACAAACATCTGATCAGGTCAAACTGAACTTCTTAGTCTACTTGCAAAGTACATCATCCTCTACACAGGCTCCAAAGTGAAACATGGTGGTGGCAGCATCATGCTGTGGGGATGCTTTACTTTAGCATGGGCAGGGAAGATAATCAGAGTTGATGGCAAATTTTGCAAAGAAGAAAGGGGAAAAAATGTCAATGTCTCGAAGTGCAAAGCCTGTAGAGAACAAAAGTCATGACTTCAGTGGGGCTGAATAAAAATGCACGCCACATTTTTAGATTATTATATGTAAAAAAAACTAAAATCATATTTTATTCCCCTCTTGTTTTACTGTTATGTACTTCTTTGTGTTTGCTATCAAAAGAAACACTATTAAACAGGCTGAAGTTCGTGGCTGTAATGTGACAAAGTGTGAAAAATTCCAAATACAAATCTTTTTCCAAGGCTGTTCATGTATAGGCATGCTAGTCCACATTCAATATCGCTGTTTCTGCATCTTTATTCTTTATGTTCGCAGACCTTCTCTGTGACAGATCCCGGCGCTCAGAGGAGAGAGATTAATGGAATCTGTGTGTTCTTTGTCATGGTTGGAGTCATCTCCTTCTTCACCCAGATGCTGCAGGTAGAGCAGCAGTTCGCTGTGACAAGACTGATTGCTTTAGTGTTTTTCTGCTGCTTTCATCCTCTGCTGTCATCAAGGGAGCAAGAAAGTCAGAATAGAACACTTTGTGTTGAGAAATGAATACCTTAATTGAATAAAAAAGTTTCAACCCATCTCCTTCGCAGGGTCTATTGAGTCCTGGGAGTTTATAACTCAGAATAGGCATATTACACTATGTTCACATGAAGGTATTTTAGGTTTAATAAAAGCTGCCCCTGTCTGCACTTGTCTACAGGGTTATGCGTTTGCAAAGTCTGGAGAGCTGCTGACCCGCAGGTTACGGCGAATTGGTTTTCAAGCCATGCTTGGGCAAGAAATAGGTTGGTTTGATGATCACAGGAACAGCCCTGGGGCTCTGACCACACGTCTGGCAACGGATGCCTCACAAGTGCAAGGGGTGAGTTAGAGCCTCTAAAATAATAAATAACTTAAACTACATTAAATGACACATTCAGTAGTTGATTGAAGAATATCACATTTGACTTAAATAAAATATTAAATAATTAACAAAGTAGTTAAATATTATTTCATTCAGTTCATCATTTCATGTCTTTAAAAACATTTGTGTACCTCAAAAGTCCGTTTCCAGATTTGGGAATGACATCACCACCAAGTTAACTGGTTTCCAGCTGCAATTTTGAAAACCTGTGGGATTTCTTACATATTGTACTCAGCTGATCATGTATTTTTTTACACAGTAGCGACATATTCACAAAGAGAGATTGAACAGTAGTATCAGTCTGATTGATTGAAACTAATGCAAACTGGAATAAGTTCACAGAAACAGCGACCTACTGCAGCAGTCGCTACCTTTAGGGTTGGTGAGGATCCTCTGACTTTCCAGTTTAGAATTATGACTTCAGAGGATGTTCCAGTTGATTTCATAACTTTTATGCCTGTGAGCAGAAGTCTATGTGTGCAGGAAAACTATGTTTTACAATCTGGATCATTGTGAAACACAGTGGTGGCAGCATTGTTCTGTGGGGATGTTGTTCTTGAGCTGGTCAGAGGTGCTGGGAAGATGGCTAAAGCGAAAAAGCGGGCAATCCTGGAAGACACCCACTAGAGGCTGCAAAAAAAGCATTATCCCCACCATAAAACATAGCACTGGCTGCATTATGCTGTGGGAAGATTTTCTTCAACAGAGACAGAGAAGCCTATGAGGGTTAATGGAAAGATTAATGGATTCATTCAGTGAACTGGTGCATTCCTCTGCAGGCTACCGGCTCCCAGATCGGTATGATCGTCAACTCTCTGACCAACATCGGTGTGGCCGTCATCATGTCCTTCTACTTCAGCTGGAAGCTCACACTGCTCATCCTCTGCTTCCTGCCGTTCATCGCACTCTCAGGTGGCTTCCAGGCCAAGATGCTCACAGGTTTCGCCAAGCAGGACAAGCAGGCCATGGAATCTGCCGGGCAGGTCAAAAAACATGCAAAATACATTTTCACGTGTAATTGGAACCTGTTTGTCAGAATAGTCTGAAAATGTCATCATTCAGATATTAAATGACAAGTCAAGAGTATCATCACAGCAATCTTTGTAACCTTAAAGGTGTTGGCTGACATCTGCTGTCTAACCTACAGACAGCTGATAAGAGAAGACTTGACAGCTGGGTCTATTTTAAGCTCCATGTTTGAGCTTCTTCATGACAATAAAAAAGTGTCTCTCACTTGTGAGCAGAAAAGCTTTTTCTCAGGCTTCATCTCTGCTTGAGCCACCCAAGCCTAAAACCTAATGTGCTTGAAGGGCACAGTGGGGGAAAAAAAAAAAAAAACCTAAGGACAATACAGTAAGAGACAGAAAGTTCAAAATGAAAGAAAAAGTGCTCAAAAGTCAATTTACTGTGAACTTTCTTTGTGCCATGTTCATTATACCAATGCAGTGAACCCCACCCATCCAAGTAAAGTGGATTAGATGAAAATTTAATGATCCCCTTGGGGGAAAATTGGCTTATTGCAGTAGCAATAGAAGAGGATATAGATAAGAAGCGAGCGACTGCCTTATCTAGATCTTCCTCTCCCTCACATATTAAAAGACACGTGAATTAGAAACCGCTTCTCCGCTCAGTCTGTCTTTTAATCTCCGCTCTCGACTCTATTCTTTTGTTCGCAGATTTCAGGCGAGGCCTTGAACAACATTCGCACCATTGCTGGCCTGGGGAAGGAGAGGAGCTTCGTGGAGGCGTTTGAGGTGCACTTGACCGCTCCGTATCAAGCAGCTCTGAAGAAGGCGAACGTCTATGGGGCTTGTTATGGTTTTGCCCAGTGTGTGATCTTCTTGACAAATGGTGCATCCTTCAGGTTTGGAGGCTACCTGGTGGAACAAGAAGGGCTCCATTTCAGCTTGGTGTTCAGGTGGGAATAGAATGGAAAACCCGGTCATTTTTAACTGTTTTACAAAGAAGGATTGGTATAATATTTTGGTCCTAGGGCAGAGCTGGTAGAAACATACCCCAAAAGGTGGTCCTACAAAGTATTGACTCATTGGGGCTAAATACAAATCCATTTTACTATTATGAGTGACTTTGTGTTGATAATATCCCTATAAAAATGTTGAAAATCAAGAGGTATAAACTGCTTTGTAAGACGCTGTATTTGCATGTTGTCATGTTTTCAGTCACAAACAGAAAAATACCTGTCATGTTAGGAGTCTGAGTCACTGATAAAAAAATGTAAAAAAAAAAGGTGACAGATCTATGAAAAATGTCAACCGAGATTTAAAAAAAAAAAAAAAAAAACTTGCTGGAAGAGGAATCACAACACATCAGTGTTTGTTTCAGGGTGATCTCAGCGATCGTCACCAGCGGCACAGCTTTAGGCAGAGCCTCCTCTTACACTCCGGATTACGCCAAGGCCAAGATATCAGCAGCGCGTTTCTTCCAGCTGTTGGACCGTGTGCCTTCAATCAGCGTCTACAGCAACAGGGGAGAAAAATGGGTATGTGGGGATGTTTTTGTGCCTGCTACATTCCCCACTGACACAGATAAAACAGGCAGACAAGATGCAAATCTGATATCCTATCATGTTCAGTTTGGTTGAGATCAAAGGAAAGAGACGTGTGCGTTTGTTGGAAAAAAGGAAACAAAAAAGGAAACATAACTTCGTCTTTGGACTCTTTTAATCCAACTCCCTCCTCTTTTTTGTCACGTTTTTTTTTTTTAAGGATAACTTCCAGGGGAACCTTGAGTTCATCGACTGCAAGTTCACTTACCCCACTAGGCCCGACATCCAGGTCCTAAACGGCTTGAACGTTTCGGTGAAGCCCGGACAGACGTTGGCCTTCGTGGGCAGCAGCGGCTGCGGGAAGAGCACCAGCGTACAGCTGCTGGAGAGGTTCTATGATCCTGATCACGGCAAAGTGGTGAGGAAAACCTGCAACATGCTACAGTTTCATTCTGGGTACAGAGCCTGCAACGGTATTCTTACCCATTAAACTTTTCCACATTTTCTCACGTTTTAACCTGCCACCATTTTACTATTACAGCTAATGCTGACCTTTGTTAAATGCCAGATATTGAACTTTCAGATGGCTAAACGTTATGTATGATCACTCTAATGAGGCTCATCATAACTGGAAATAACCCTTGACGTTTCATATCCAATGAATAATTGCTAGACTTTTCAGTGTGTGTGCTTATGGATATAATCCACGTTACTTCAGTCCATCCAGTGAGAGACGCTGAGTGCATCCTCTTTAAAAGGCTTAGTCCTTCTTCCAGAGGGTTGTCTTTGTGCCAGGTAGGGATCTCTGCCAAGAATCAAATGGTCTTAATGGCGACGGAAATGGTTTGGAAACATGGTGTCTTAATTGTCTGTCTGATATTCAAAGAGGACAGAGTCACCTCTGTATAGTTAGGAACAAAATTACAGTAGAGATAGTGCTATGATGGCTCATTATGTGGATTGTATTTCCAGTCTGTGGTCATTAGATCACTTTCTACTAATGACAAAATCAATTTCTTCCTGCAGCTGATTGATGGCCACGAATCAACTCGCGTCAACGTGCCCTTCCTTCGTTCCAAGATTGGGATTGTTTCCCAAGAGCCCGTTCTGTTCGACTGCAGCATTGCGGAGAACATCAAGTACGGCGACAACTTGCGGGAAATCGGCATGAACGAAGTCATCTCGGCTGCCAAGAAGGCCCAGCTTCATGACTTTGTTATGTCGCTCCCAGAGGTACTGTAGCTTTTCGGTGGATGTGCTGCGGTGAAAAATGGGGTTGAGTTAAGGGGTGTTCAAGAAATTGGTTAGCATTGAATGGTTTTAAGAACTCAACCCAGAGGTGGGGTACACTGTGGACATGTTGTCAGAATCAGATCCAGAGGTAACTTATTTTCAATGAGCTTTTTTACCAAATAGGAGGAAGACTCAAGTCTTTCCATTACGCACAGTGCTATACTGTACCAGCTAATATTCAGTTCCTAAAGACAAACGTCTTAACCCAATATCTAAAGGTCATCATTTCTTGTATAGCAGTTTCTGGAAGTAAATAAAAACCAAGAAACTATATTACAACCCAGAGTGTTGTCAGAAAACTTGTCATGAGAACCCATAAATGCTGGTTCTAGTTCTGCTCAGAATTCTGAAGTGCTCTAGTCTAGTGAAAGGAGTTGGACTGACACCTTGATCTACTCAAAATGCAGAATACTTCACTCATGGAAGTCTCTGGATTTTCTGTTTTCTTTTAACTTTAATATTAAAATGTAGAAAAAATGTGCCAGTAAGAGGCACTTTTGTGTATGAAAATAATGTTAGAAGTTAGAAGAGAATGCTCAGACTGGTTTGAGAAGACAGAAAGGCGACAGTAGCTCAGTTAACCACTGATTACAACAGAGACCAACAGACTTTTGCATGAAGGCAGTTCTTGTTCCCTCCTCGTTTCTCAGAAATACGACACCAACGTGGGCTCTCAGGGTTCTCAGCTGTCTCGTGGTCAGAAACAGCGCATCGCCATCGCCAGGGCGATCATACGCGACCCCAAGATCCTCCTCCTGGATGAGGCCACCTCCGCCTTGGACACGGAGAGCGAGAAGGTACGCTTCAGTAAACCGAGGGGCTTTGTTTCCCCCAGCACAGTGCAGCTGCTCAGTGTTCTCCGGGCACTGCAAGCGAAAAAGGGCAGACAGTTAATTATTATCATCATCGTTAACATCATCATCATTCATCATGTCTATTATTATCACAAGCTGCTTACAGTACATCCCAACCCTCTGGTGGAGCCTCTCTAGAATGAATCTTATCTGCGGGCCTTTGCAGTAGCTTTTCCATCTCAAAGGGTTGAACCATGCAGAGCAGCAAAGAGACCTCTGCAGTGCACTGATCCACTGGAACATTCTAATGATAGTAATCAACACATGATTGTGAAATTGCTATAATTGTGACGGTTTTGTCTTCTTTGTGGGAGATGAGATGACAGCGCCAGACTACAGTGTGTGTGTGTGTGTGTGCATACTATTTCACACACATTGATGTATTTATATTTATATGTATGTGTGTTTTGATGGGAATTACAGACTGTGCAGGAAGCCCTGGACAAAGCCAGAGAGGGACGGACGTGCATCGTCATCGCTCATCGCCTCTCCACCATTCAGAACTCTGACATCATCGCCGTCATGTCCAGGGGCTTCGTGATCGAGAAGGGGACGCATGACCAGCTTATGGCCCTGAACGGAGCCTACTACAAGCTGGTGACAACGGGAGCGCCGATCAGCTAACTGGTCACAGACACAACAGGAAGTGCCCTCTTGGAGATAAGGACTGAAAGCATGCCTACCTTGACATCGAGTAAACAAAAAGGGTGGAAAAACCAATTTAATGTTGTGGTATTTATTTTTATGATCGTATCCTGAGAAGAAGCCGGAGATTTCGGAAAAGGGAAATCAAGAGATGTGCTTTCGCACAACATCTTGTTGTTTCTTTCTTTTAGCTTTGCAACTGTCAAAAATCTACTGTACTGAATTAGTTGCTAGCAGTAGTGCAGATGGAAAATTGCATTTTTACACTAGAATTTAGATTTAATTTGAATTTTGATTTACTTCACACTTAGTCAACTCAATGATTCATTTATAATGGAAGAATATATTGCTTATTTTGCATATTAGTGTGAGTCAGTGTATCCTTTCAAGCTTGTTTTATGTTTAGGATTTAAAGAATGTTATTTTTCATAAACAGAAGCTTTATGTTCTTCATAATTTGACTTGAGAGATTTATTGTGATGGATAATAATGAAAGTGCTTGTAATGTGAGAAGATTTTAATTTCCTACACAGCAGTATCAAAAAAGTGAGTGGACTTATGTACATCACCTCTAACTTTAGCTGTAAAATTAGCATCCACATTTCTGGAAGCTTTAGATAATCCCATCTAACTGTTAACCAGAATGGTTAAAATTAACAACAAAAAACTAGAGACATATATTTTTTCAGTTGTTATGTATTTGTTTGATACTCAAATAAAGCTTTAACCTTTCATGAACCTTTTTTCTTTTTTCAGCATATGATGAGCTAATATTCTTAACTGGAACATTTGACAGCAAGCGTTTTAGATAGCTGCTACCTCTCTTCATAAAAAGGTTTAGCCGTTAGTAAAGATGTCCTTGCAAACTGCTAAAAATATTCTATCATTACAGACACTGGGTGGTGTAGTTTTACAACCGTTAACTCTTTGGCAAGCCGTTCTAAAACAAGCATGTGTAAAATGTTTTACGTGTATTTTTAAGTTTATTAAATTTCAAAATGTAAACCATATAAACTTGAGGGCTACAGTTGCTGTAGTCTGTAATTCACTGGGGATATTTGTCCAATAGTAGTGTGAAAACAAAGTTGTGATAATCCCAAAGATAATCCATAATTCAGTTTTATTAGTTTCTTTATCTTTCTAAAACAGCTAATTACAGCAGCTATCTTTTGACTTTTAATAGCTTGGATCAGGGGTCATCAACCTGTGGCTCCGAAGCCACAAATGGCTCTTATTAACTTTGGCTAAAAATGACAAGGAACCAATTAATGTTTTTAAATATAGATATAATAAAAGATGCAGATTTTTAATTTTCCCCCCGGCAATATTTGCATTGAATTTCTACAAAAAAAAAAAAAAAAAAAAAAAAAAATGATACTAAAAGTACCACAGATATGTAGTTAGATCTATTCCCCTTGTCATTAGGTTGGAATCTTTGTGTGTTTTTTAAAAAAAATCCATCCTCTTTTATGTTTATCTTTATTTTAAATCCTAAAAATAGAAATAAAATGCCTTTAAAAACGACAAGAAATTTCCTAAAGTAAATATTTGTCTAAAAAATGGTCTTTTTTCAAAAAGTCATGCGACATTTGCAGCTCAAAACCAGTTTTATTTAATAAAGATAAAGAGGGCTGGTTTTGTTCTGGGGACAACCGTGGAACCTCTGGAGATGATTATGCAAAGAAGGATTTTGCATAAAATTAAGAAAATTATGAACAACCCTGACTATTCTCTTCATGAGACTGTCGTTGGAAAACAGGGTTTCTTCAGTCAGAGGTTTCTTCAGACTGGTTGTAAAATGGACCACTACAGGAGATCAACATTTTTTGAATTTTGAATTTGAATTTTCCAGGTGGTTTTTCAGTAATACTCTGCTAACTTCTAAATCAGCTATATCAGAATATGTCATGCAGAAGAACATAAACAGATAATTGAGTGCTAGGTTGCTTGATGCAGTTTAACTTTAACTTACAGTACAGAACACAATTCTAACCAGAACACAATTCCTTTGTTTTTCAGTTTTGATTAGTGAACACCTCGATAAAGAGACCCACATATTGCAGTCAAAATTCAGTTAGATTTAGTCTCCATTCTGAGCACCAACTAGAAGCCATTTTCTCAATTTCTTCTTCTCACCTCTGCAATTTCAGCTTAATGTATTGCCATCAAGGTTATGTGCACAACCTCCCTGGTGGAAAAAAATCTTAAGTGGAATATTTTTTTAACACTAAAGTAGCTATTTTAGACACAATAATTGTAAATTTTTAAGTTATAAGCAAAAATGATATTTAACAAATAAGATTCATGAAAATGACTCAAAACACAGTAGGAAAAAGATATTTTTTCTTCCTTGAAATATTGAGTCAGAGCATTTTTTTTTTTTAAAATAAAAGAGTAAATGACCCGATGCAATCTGCTGGGTTTCCTTTGATAGTAACTTTTTAAACTACACTTTGAATATTTAATTGAGCTTACTGTACTGTTTGAAAACTAGGATTAATTAGAACATATGTATGACTGAATTGAAATGATTGTTTTGTGAAATGCCTCCAGATGACATTTGATGTGAATTGGCGCTATATTAATAAAACTGAATGGAATGTAAATGTACTTCGTTTAATAATTGTGGATAGCTTTGAGTCTGTCATGTTTTATTGGCTTAGCTGAGACCAAAAAAAAGACCAATTAAAAAAAGACGAAACTTACTCTTGTTTTTATTCAATTTTGATTACTGGCCTCATTCTCCTGGTATTCTTTCATGCAAGACTACAAATCACTGAAGTAAAAAAAAAAAAAACAAAAACTGAAAAAGCTGCTGTAAGCTCAAAAATAAAAGATGCTGTGCTGTCTTAAGAATGAAAGAAAAGCAATGAAAGAAAATAAAGAAAGCCACGCCTCCCATTGTTTCTTGTTAATTTGATTGACCTCGTCCTTCACCCGCACTTCATGGCACTATGGAATTAAAGTTGGAGAAGGGGGATTTCAACCCATCTATATTAGGCTTGGGCACCCGAAAAGAGGTAAATACCAGGTTGAGGAGTATAAAGCATTTATAATTTCCATGTTACGTCAATTCAAACGTTTAATTTAAGCGGACTAACAATAAGTGTGGAAAAACGTTAAATCGTGATTTTGTGTCTCCCTAAAGTGGACCATACCAACTGACACGGCTGTTCCGTCAACCTCCCATCACTGTCAATCAGACACGCCGAAAGCGAGCCACCTTGCAGCTGCGTCACAATCATCTAATTTAAAGTAAGTATATATTTAATATGTGAAGAATGCACTTCCGGATTTTCTTTTCGCCTTTTAAATTACTTTTCAAAGTATTTGAGAGTGAATGTCAACCATTTTAACATTTTCCTTAAGAAAACTTAAGGAAAACAGTTTAGCAAACTGGCATTAGCATGCGGCTTGCTGTTGTCCTCATGAGCCGAAGTTAGCATATGATTTGTAGCTGAAGGAGTAACCTTTTCACTCTTTTAACGTTGTGATTGGAAGCCTGAGTCAGATACTGACTTTTGTGTTTTCCACATGAAAAAGCTGGGTCACTTGAAACCAGATTTCGGAACCACTTGCCTCGGATGTAAAATAATAATAAGAATAATTTTTTTCGTCAAAGACCATTTTATGTCTTTGACTTAAAAAAAAATTAAATAAAGTTTAAATGAATTAATTTGAAAGTTAATTGCTTAAACCTGTCAATCACACTCACTGCAGTTACTTGACTAGCCACAAGGTGTCACTGTAGCGAAAACAATACATAATAAACAGCAGAAATGGCAGCAGAAGAAGTAGCAACAGGAAATACATTTCTAAAAACCAAAAACGAGTTTAAACCTATCCTGTCTTTTTGCTCAACCGACACCAAATGTGTTGCACGTTTTAGTGACAGCTTGAACAGCTGAACCGACTCTATAATTACACACATTAAAAACATGTAGATAAGTAAAATATATCCAAAATAAATTTAAAAGAAAAGGTATAAAATTTATATTGCATACCATACTCCAAAATGGACAGAAATATTGCTTCCCCATTTAACCTGCAAATTCTGATGAGCGTACCAGTAAGTGCATGTACCGTGACAGTGCAGTGGATATTGCACATTTATACATTAAAATAGGTTGTATGTAATCAAATGTTCCAAGACACTAAAATTTGAGTTTTCATTAATTGTGAGCCATAACCATCAAGATTACAAGAAATAAAAGCTTGAAATATTTCACTGTATGTGTAGTAAGTCTTAATAATATACATGTCTCACTTTCTGAAATGACTGACAAGAAATATTGAACTTTTCGTGATGTGTTTTGCACAGTATTTTTAAATGTATCTGTACAGGGAAGTTTGTTGTAGTAAGAGGACAGCTGAATGCTTCTGAAAGGTGCTATTTCCAGTTCTAGTCAATTATTTTGAGTCAAAACGCTTAAATTAATTGGATTTAAATATCAACTCTGTAGCAACAGAGCTGCATTAAAAGGCGCCACTTTAAAAAGCTGTCCGCTTGTTGGGGTGATGCATGACGGGGGCCTTCTGCTGTGTGAAGATAATGCTGGATGGCAGCATTTCAGGGCTAAGCCGCTAGAACAACAGCTGCTCTCGGCGTCTCCCCCTACTTTTACATAAACAACGGCATGACGGAGGAGCATGATGGAATAACACAGCTGCTTAAGAACTTAGTGACTGAATGAAAGCCTCGTGTGTGACAGGACTCCCATCAAGCAGGTTCCAGTGTTTCCACTCGTGACAGCCACACCATCAGAGTGTCAGTGTCAGAGACACTCCATCAGTTAGCGGTAATATGTGATCACACCACACTGACCTCTGGGAAATTGAGTCTTTAATCATGAGCACTCCAGATCTAAGATCCTAGTAAATTAGCATTCCTGAGATGCAATCTAATCCATCTGCTTCTACTGCCAATTCGTTCAGTGAGGGGACACTGTTTGACTTTGCAGCATGTAATGCCAATGTGATTCTGATTGATGGAAACGGGTGCTGGAGGCTGACTGACGTCTCTGTTTTGAACGTGGGAACAGTAAGCAATGTCATTTAAAGGGATGGTTCAGGAGTTTTTCATATTAGGTTTTGTTGAAAGGTTCTAAACACTTAAAATCTTAATTGGTGCTGTTTCAAACTCTAATCTTAAAAACGTAATTTCAGCTATGCAAACTCTTATGAACTTTCAAACTGTAGTCCTGTTTGCACAGGATGATTATTTACACAGGAAATGGAGGTAGGAGGTAGCGTACCACCAATGATCTTTCTATTTGAACCATACTGGGAAATCGACATATATAAAAGCAAGGCTGTGTGAAACTCAATAAACTGGCATTTAACCAAACCTCTCTAGGAAGATCATTGGTGGTGCCCTTCCTTTCATGTGTAAATAATCATCAGCAACAGTGTAGTTGTGCTTGGAAAGTATGATTCATCCTAAACTGGTGTTTTTATTATAAACAGTAGAATATTGTCTCTGGTGATATCAAGAATCAGTGTAGACCCTGTTGTACAGCTCAAGTGCTTAATAATACTTTAATATTCATGTAAATTTCAATTGCCACTACAGGACTTACATGTAAATAAGTCTTTATATATATCTCAGTCTTTAGCTAAAAAAGGGTTGCAAATGGGCCTTGGAATGATTTTGTGCAGCCACAATTCAAAAATGGTACAAATTTGATCCACCACTGACTTCTGGACTTTTTCAGGTTGTGTAAAAATTTTAATTCTAAGTGCAAGCTCAGGCTTGTATTAAACCACGCAACCTCTAAACCCAAACAAAACAATGATCTACATTATGGCTGTGTAGAATTAACCAGAATCAGTTTTATTCACTGTAGAAAAGATTGATGGAAACAGCAAAATTTGAAATAACTTCCTCAATTTTGCAAAAAAAGTTTTTACGCTCGCTTGAGAGCTTTAAGGGTTAATGCACTAAAGGGGAGATGGAAACATTTGCCAGTTAAGAACTTTCTCATCCACTGGTGGGTCTGTGCCTTACCAGTGGAATTATCTCTAATTCTGCAATGCATCATAATAAATTTTCACATTTAATATCTTGAATTCCTTTATTGATATTTAGTTTTACGTGTTCTCACCTACAGCTGAACATGAGCAGCTATTACAGCCCCCTAATGAGAGCAAACTGATTGGCCCACGGGAGCATTAAATAAGATGAAAGAGATCCGTGTTTTAATTAGGTCAAAATGTCCCCTCACAGCAGAGGAGACTTTCTGTAAGCGTTCCGATGTCCTGGCAGGTCAGCAGGAGAAAAGAGATGTTTCATGTTTGATCTGAGGGACGAGCCTCGGTTCAATCAGACTAAATGATTTTCCTGCACTTGACCGATCTGTTGAAGTGTCCACTTCGCTGGCAAAAAGAAATCATTTCTAAAAATTCAATCCTGACCTTTTGAGGAAAGCAGAAAGGCCAGCATGGTGAGAGGAACTGAATTAAACATAACTGCGTAACCAAAAGGACGTTTGTTTGCCTCGGACTTGCTTTGTGTTTAGTCCTCCCTGACGCTGATGTTTGTGTGTTTTGTGCCGGGGCACTCATGCATTACCATGGCGGGGCATGTGGAGCAAGAACAATATTAAAAAGTGTTGCGGTCTCACTCATTTTCACTGTGTGGCACTCAAACATGCACCGACACAGAGAACTAAAATAACAGGAGCCACTGAAAGAAATTCCTTGCCTTAGACAGGGAAGTCAACAGGAGTTCCAAAAGAACAATTTTTCAATGATGATGCATAATAATAGTTTTTATTATAATAATCATTGTTATCACTGCTGTGACAAAGTAATTGCTGACACAGGAACAATGAGAGCCTGACGTTGAGCTCTGAATAGAAGTTAGATGTTGATTTAAACAGTGTTCTTCTAAACTGATAGACTGTGACGATCTGAACGTATCAGTTACTCACCGCACCCCATGGTTGTCTGGCATTTTCCTAGGGATGCAGGACTCTTGAAACTGTTTGGACCACTGATCAAACTGCCAGCCATGTTTCTCTTCAGTCCAGGTAAGACACTTTTGACATTGTATCTGGTTCAGATGTGGTTTAACACAAGGAATGTGACTATTGTACTGGATATTTCTGTTTATGGTGGCTCTTGAAGACATAGTTTGCACCATCAATATACATTTCTGGATAGGACAGCGCCTATTAGCTGCTATAGCTAGTGACATGCACCTGCAGGTGTCATTACTATGCATTGAGTAATATCCAAAAAACAAAACTGTTCCAATATGGAATGAGCATGAATCTGTCACAGAAATGTTCGTAACGCCCTTTACTACTTATCCCATTTTTATAAAATATGGATGAAATTAAAGCTGAGATAATTGCCAATGTTTTGATACGTAAAATATGTATTCTCCCTAGATAAAACTATAAACAGTTTGGTTTCTGTCAGCTCTGTCAAGATGCAAGAGAGGAATAAATGAATTTGTCTTATATTGGACAACTAATTTCATTTTACATAACTGCAAACTTCAGAATAGATAGGATAACATTTTTAACGAACTATTTCATGACTGTTAAGAGTATCGCGATGTTCTACGAACAAACAAGGCAATTAGTCTACTGATCATCTGTCAGAGAGTAGGTGTGTGGGTTGCCTTATTTCTTGTTTCACTGAACTGAAACACACTGGATTGTGCAGCACATGTACATGTTAAGGTTGTCAAAGTCAACCTAGCAGAGCTGATCTACTTCCCACTTTGCTTTTTTTTAATTTTTTTTTTTAACTTTTTACTGACGTGAAATATTTCTTTGGAACTTATCTAGTTGTTATAGTGTTGAAAACTATTAACACTGCATTCCTTTTTCAGATTCTTTGTTCTTTGTGTCATTTTCCCAACCACCGATATTCTTGACTCAATGCAAAACAATGGCGCATGTGTGACTCACGATAGTCACATGACATCCAATCCAGTAATATATATCAATAGTCTACACCTTTTGAATCTCCCCTAAACTCTTATATAGACTTTGTTTCACAATCCTCTCCAGGATGTGGTGATCCCCTTCTGGGTTTTTGGTTTTTTTTCCACCCTTTCTGCCACACTTTTTCCTTCGACTTAATTTTCCACTAATTGTTTGCTATCAGCACTCTGTGAGTAGTCAGCTTCTTTAGCAGTGATCATTTTAAGCTTATGTAGTGACTTTTTTTCCACTGGACAACTATCAAGTCAGTAGATTTCCCAAAGATTGTATAAACATAATATGACCGTAGCTGGGCTTTCTGTGCTTAAAATCCTTTATTTGAGCTTTCTGGGTGGTTGGCAGAGATGGATTTTTGAGGAACATTCTAATAATTGAATAACTGAAGTAAATGAAAAAAGCAGAACCTCTTCAAACATGGGGTGAATCCTCCTCTTTGCCTATTTCTACTCCGATTTCTTATGTTTCTTTATGGTTATGTATTGTGGGGATAAATATCCAGATAAATGCTCAAATGACATATTATGATATATTTTTTGAAGGCTATATATTACATCCTATTTCCAGTTATTGTGGCTGGGATCCCATGTTATGCTTATCTCTTAATTATTCTAGAACATTCTGTAACCTTCTAGAGCTTTGCTGTTTGTTTTTGAATGTTCCAGTTACTTCTATGCATTTCTAGAAGTTTCTTATACTCGTGTTGTCCAGAAAGTTCTAGTTTATTCTATGTGAACAACCTAAGCAGTAGATAAGTCAGACAGGTGGGCCTTTGAGGGTTCTTTTATAGTCCAAGCATTTGCCATTTGAACCTTTCTTGTAAATGGTAGCTTTTGTTAAATTATTCATCATTAAGGAACATCTTTCTCTGTGGAACACAACAATGATGTTGCTACAAAGAAAATGTGAATTAAATTTGTAAAGGGAGAGGAGAGACGGTGGATTTCTCCTCACTTAAAACAATCTTTGCTCTAGGATTACAATACAGCTGGAGGCAGCAACCCAGAGCTGGTGAAAAGGAGCCACGACATACTAATGCAACAACAGATGGCTCTGGTGAAGTTAGCAACCAACCTTCAAGGTGACTGCAGGTGGTGTTGCTGAATATAAAGTTTCTCATGTAAGAAAAGTATTTTAACTTCCGTACTAACCACCACTTGTAGCATTTGCTTGAAAGGACATTTAGAGTTTATAGAGTGCTGTGACAAATGATCTTCTCAAAATAACATTCTAGCAAGTTCTAACCCTAACAAGTAAAAGAAAAACAGATTGTGGAGGAAAGTGAGCCTTTTAGCTGCTTCCATTCACTAGCAGCATGCTGTACACAACCATTTGATGGCTCATTGATATAAAATATTCTGGTGATACACTTGAAATGGAGACAGAGAAATAGAAACACTTTGAAGTAATAATTCTGATCAGAACTGGAGCAAATCACATGCACCTGAATGCTGCTAGACCCACAGAGGGCTTTTAAAACTCTGTGTAGGGTGCCTGGATACTCGATCTCAGAGTTAATGTTCACAGACAGCATTTCTCCTGATTTTCACCTACTTATTTGACAAATTTGCATTTACAACTTAAACCCTATAAACTCGCATGCGTTTTAAAAACTTTCCTGGCTCTACTATTATTTTTGTTGCACATTGTACTATAGATTGATGGCCGAGTTCGATGTTTGGCATGTAACATCATCCCTTTTGGGGGGACTTTTGAAGCACACAGTTGACTAGCAAGATGAAACAAACATGCATCCAATCTAATATTAGCAGCTCCTTCCATACCATGGGAATAGCCGCCTCTGTTTAGATTTAATTCAGTTTGCTTTTTGCGTGACTGTTTTGTTCTCCAACTACAGGAGATAAAAATGCAGATCATAAATGCAGCTCATAAATGATTACCACTGAGTATTCTTAAGATTTTTGCTGAATTCGTGGCCTTGGGTCTATTTACCGGATTCAAGTGCTAATTTCAAAGTCAGCAGGTGAATTATTCCTCAGCTTCAATCAAGCACACTCCAGACATTTGTTGTGGAAGCTGACAAGGATGTCATTCATTAGAAGGTAATGATTTTCAGTTAAGTGTTTCTTGGTATGTCATTGTTTAAGAAAAAAAAGGACCTTGCTAATATTCAGAAAAAATGAAGGCTCTTGTCTGATCAGGTGTAAATATGTCAGGTGAAACGAGCGAAATAGGATGAAAGCTGCTAAATTGTCGTTGTTCTTTGACCTTGGATGCTGCTGTGTGTTGGGGGAGGCATTCTGCATGCATCAAGTGTTTAATCTTCTCATTTATTAGAGAAGTGGGCGCAAGTCATGTTTAAACCAAAGGGGAAGTGATATGGGAACTCGAGTATTTTTGTTCTGCTGACCCAAACGTTAAGAAAATGTTCCCCCTGAGAAGAATTTAAAAAAGGAGCGTTGGCAGCCATCTCCAGCTCTATTAGGGTTCGGCGTTGCTGATATAGCAGTAGTCACAGGGATCACATCTGTCCACAACCTCGTGTGATTTCCCAATTCAGATCAAAAATTCAGTTTGTTGAGTCCCCTTGAAATAACCCAAGATAGCAGGCTAAAGAGTTTGCTGTCTGACAGCAAATTACCCATCAGATACAATCTGAGAACAACACGTTGGTTCGATTGGTAAAGAGCTCCTCAGTGTTGCTGCCACTAGAGTGGCCTTGCAGTAAGAGCAGATCAATCTAGGAGCTCTGCCTCGTTGTATGCATTGACTCTGCAGACCAACTCACCGAAATGTTATTGTTTAAAACACAAACTGCCTGTTTAAGGTCATGGCAAAGCCTCAATGCTTTTTTTTGAGTCTGAGCTTTGACTAGGCCGCTACAAAATCTTGATATATTTTTTTACAGTTTGGAGGTGGACAAGGTGGTGTGCTTTTGATCATTGTACTTCTGCGTATGAAATGGATGGTTGGACATTCTCCTGCAAGATTATTTGATAGACAGCAGAGTTCATGGCTCTATCAATTATGGTGTGCTGTTCTGGTGCTTAAGTGGCAAAACAGTCCCACACAATCACACCACCACTGCCGTGTTGGGCTGCCTGCATGATATTGTTTTTCTGAGATGCTTTAGTAGTTTTACTCCAGATGAAACACAACTTCCAGGAAGGTCCACTTTTGTTTCATCAGCTCACAGAATAATTCACCTTAAAACCTTTTTGCTTTTAAACTTTCACATCAAAGCCATTTTTGCTCAGTCCCGCTTTCTTGTTGTTCAATCATGACCTTAACTGAGGGAAGCAATTTCTGCGGTTTCAAGCCTTAGAAATGGCTCTTTACCCTTTCTCGACTGATAATCTCCATTACTGTATTTCTCATCTGGTCTTGAATTTCGTAAGATTGAGGCATTATGTGTTGACATCTTTTAGCCTACTTCATGTTGTCAGACAGGTTCTATTAAGTGATTTGTTGATTTTAACGGTCTGGCAGCAATAAGGGCAGGGTGTACATCGTGAAATTGAATTTGACTTTACAAAAAAATGTTGTAAATCATGATTAATTCATAATTTAATGAGACCTGGTTGATTCAAATAGCTTTTTCATTTACTAAATGTAATAATGATTTGAAAACATTTTGTTGGCTTATTTTGCGCTGATATGAATTTTCTGATCTCAAACATTTAGGTATAATGGAAGAATATGGATAAAACAACTGGACTGTTTGTAGCTCCCACCTTGGGGAATATACTGTCTAATATGACCCATTCTTAAAAGTTGAAACAAATTATTTAAAGATCCTATAGTTTGTTGTTGGAGTTGTATGGAGTTCTGGATTTAGTCTGCTACATTTTCTCTGTTTTAATGTTTTGACTTGTATCTTGGTTTTGTAACCTCACAAAATACAGCAAAAAAAATGTATTTCAGCTGTTGTCAATTCAGCCAGTAGGATAATTGGCACAGAGGAAGTGTGTTTGTAAGAAATTTGGCAAATTGTGTGGAAGGCAAGGTCAGTTTTAAGGGGGCAATTTGTTCCTCTCTGTTCTGGTTGGTGGTACAGGTCTCTCAGGGCAAAGTGTGATAGATTTTTCTATTTTGTACTCAAGCAGCCAAATCCTCAAGGGCCTGGTATAAGGGTCTCCACAATTTTGTCTTTTCCAGTTCCTGTCTACGCTTCATGGGTGTAGCAAGTAAAAAGCACCAGACATTAAGTTGTGCACTTTTAGCTTGACACCCTGTTGCTGTGTGCTTGAGACTCGTATCTTAAAGACAGAAGGAAGGTAGATCTTTAGTTGCCTTTTCTATTGGCTACTAAAGACTTCTCATAGCACTAACTGACAGTATTTTCTGTCATAAATACTAAAGAATCCTACAATTTTTTAAAAATGTATGTTGCACCACTTTGGACACCCGGCAGAAAAATTGCTGACAAACAAATAAGCTATTTGTAAGCTCTGTAAAAATGCTGCAACTGGCTAACAGTTATATGGTATGCCAGAAGGGTCAAGAAAATGCAGAAACCACAGCAAGAAGGAACAACTCAACTTTTACCTTGGCAACTTTGGCTTTTCCATTTTGTTGACCCTTCTGGACCACCGTACGTTTTTGACTTCTGCTTCGTTGCTTCTTTTCAAAGGTAATTGAAAGGCCTGAATTGGATTATTCTACACTGAGCACAGGTTCCTTAAATTGAGGTTGTGATTTGTGAAGCCTCTATTTGTGGAAAGAAATAAATGGGGATACCCAGTTTTCCCCAAAATTTAGGTAAAACTTAGTCCCATTCTTGTGAACGCATATTTAAAACCTTAGTACATTGAAGTTGCACCATCTATCCTCATGAGAAAAGTGATTTATTTTTTTAGCTGTGTGTCCATAACATAACACTGTTTTTTTTGAGTCCTGCAACTCAATTTTTCAGAAATGAGTTTTAGAGTAAAACAACCTTTGAAACACCACTTGTGCTTTCTCATGTAACTAACAGTTGTGCCACTTTTTGAGAACATTGGTCACCATAGCCCCACCTCCACTTTAAGCTTCAAGCCCAACTCTACATACATATGCTCCTCATTTAATTCTGTTTTGGTTATATTATTATAGCAATACAAATTCTCTTGTCACTTACCTTAGGCTTTAGTCCACCAGATTTTCCCTAGCAAAAACATAAAAAATTCAATGCATTGTTTAAAAATAAGTGTTTTGCACAAGACAGCACTAATTATGTAATTCTTCATGTCAGATGTTTTTGGGAAAAATATCTAGAGTGGATTATCACTATTTTAAATCACATTACACAGTAATAAGCAAGTCAGTCTAACGTTTCACTAACAACCTATTTCACTGTATATGTGCTTTTTTCTTTTCCCATTAAACGGTCAATTCTTATACACTTAAAAGCCCAGGAGTTCATCTATTTCTCAGCATTGGAACCTCCAGCACTGATTTCCATGAGGACATGTTGGTCAAGTTCTATGAGAAAAAGCACCCTAACCTACTGCTTAAATCACTTCAGGCTTCTAAGAGCTGTAGAACTATAAAGAATCCTAGAATAGAATAGAAAATTTCTTTAATGTCCCACAGTGGGGCGATTCAGGTGTACCAGCAGGAGGTTAAGTCAGGGGCAAATTTTGAAAAAAATCTTCTGGCCTTTTTCCAACCTAGTTTTCAAAAGTTGGGGGAAAGGGAAATGGGGGGAAGTTGGATTGTCAAAATAATGTACAGTAGAGTAAGGGGGAAATTTACAATATAAGAAAATTATACTGTAGATATAATAAAAAGTCTTAGCTTGTCTACTGTTTTGCCAGAGAAGAGACATTTTAAAATTATGTATTTTATAAATGAGGGCTGAATTCTCCCCTACTAAGTAGTTTTTCCCTAATCAAGCAGGTTAAAATGTTGTCATATTTTAATTATATTTTTTGCTCTAAACTAGAAAGAATCCCATGCCTTTAAAAATGGTTGCCGTGGTATTGAAAATAGTATCGGTATCGTGTTTGAAATTTTACTATCATAATAACCCTAGGAGGAAGTCTCTCCAATAATATTCGTGGCCTTGAGTCTGACTGTAGTAATATACACTATCCCACCTGGGTAGTGGAAGCTTCAGTTTTCATTCGTCGTGGTTTCTGATTGGCCAGCCAGCAAAACTCTGTGTCCTGGGAGTCCTTTTGACGCCAACCAGGGGCAGCCAATGAGCAGCCAAGCACATATGGGTTGAATGTTGCTGTAGTAGGTTTTAGTTCTCAAACCATGTCGTTTATCCTTATTAAATTGGAAGACATGTCTCACCAGAATTATGGGAAAAATCCTCGGAAGTTCTTGCGCAATAATTAGCTACATTCAAAGATGAAAAGCAACAAATTATTGTGGCATTAGAATTTAAAAGGAGTTAATTTGAAATCATATTAACTAAAGCAAGACATACAAAAGGAAGAGATGATTATTTTTTTTTTTTTATTTATTTATTTATTTTTTTTTTTAATATTTTTTTTTTTTTTTATTTTTACTTTTTTTTATTATTATTTTTTTTTATATAACCCATTTTCACCTTGTTTTCAAAATGATCAAGTTAAATATATGCTAACCTTAATTGCCATAACATTTTGGGAAATCACTTTTGGTGTTTTCATTTAAACCAAGATAAATGCTGAAACAAAATTTTAGAAACTTCAGGAAGGACATTTTGAAATACCAACAAATAGAAAACATACTTTTTAGGAAAAATAAACTAACATTAGAAAGAGCTCTGGATTGATTTACCAAATTTACTGATTTGCCCTAAACAAACACTGCCTAAAATAGTAGTGTTAGCATCGTCCTGTAAAGATGCTTTCAGCAGAGACAGAAAACCAAATCAGAGCTGACTGGATGATAGATGGGTGTATGAGAAGAATACAGTACAGCCTGTCCAAGAGAACAAAAAAACAAACAAACAACATAAGACATGGGTAGACAGGTGCCTGAGGCTGCGGCCTTTTGGAGGGACTACCCTTCCGTTAGATCAGAAAAACAACTCTGTTAGAGGAGGAAATCATATCTCACACTGTATCCTGTCAAGGATCAAGTTAAATATATGCTAAAACTCACACTGTATTCTGTCAAGGATACAATGTGTGTTTGTGTGTGTGCGTGTGGGGGGGTCCCAGCACAGGCTGCCCAAGTGAGTGACGCAGCCACCTGGCTCACTGCCTAGGTTGCCATACCGGGGCAATACGAGGGTGGCCAGCGGAGGCAGTGAGTTGAGGGGTGTGTGTTTATAGCTATGAGCATGATGTGTGTGTTTGTAAATAAGTCTGGAACGCTGTCTCAGATAGTGCCCCCCCAGCCATGGTCCTTGATAAGTGATGGAGCATTTATCAGCCAGCCTCAGTAGAGTTCTGAGTCAGGTCCACAGATGTCATGGGGGAAGGGAGGGGCAGAGGGAGCAGAGCATCTTGTTCACATAACATCCAGGAGAGGTTTAGACAGCCAGCCTTTCAAGGCCGACACATGGGAGCCAGATTCAGATAACAATTGTTTTGGGTCAGGCTGACTCCGTTAATTTTCCGTCTGCCTTAAAGTCTCATTGGTACATCTCAATGGCGACTCCAAACAGCCAAATTTGTGATCAGTTTTGTCAAAGTCAATCTTGCAACTTCTCCAAGGTCTATCCCCTCTCGCTAGCGAGATCAGGAACCGCAACCAGCTTGCGATTCTGTTAAAGGGTCGCATCCAGTTACTGGTTTTGCTAACACAGCATCAGAGTCTGATTGTTCATAGCACGGCATATTCCACCACACATGCCGGGCAGCCTCACAATGCCCAGAACAGCTGCTGATGTTTTCCGAATTTCTTGATATGCCAGGTAACCACAAACTCCAAAAAGCAGAAATCCTGTTATCAAAAATCCAATTATGTACGCATCTTCAACATCCTCGACTGACAGTATCGACAGACACATGATCCTCCACTTCTGCCAGGAATATCCGTCAAAAAATGTACCATTGGGGCAAGAGGGCTCCTCTTTGCCCAGTCTCTTCATTGAGAAAATTTGATAATTTGCGTTGAGAGACCGGCTGACCTGATCCATGATGTGCAATTCAGGAGATATGTAACGAGAGGTTCCAAAAAGATTAACAAGACAGCACAGGACAGAGAGCAAAAGCAAGGCAAAATAGGGGAGGGAGCGGGAGAAGGAAAAAAGTGTCTGCCTTCACCGAGAACAAGAAGAGGGAAAAAAATGCAGGTCATTCCTGCAAGAAAAGCTATTAGAGGCTGCAAAAGACTTAATTTACCATTATGCACTCCTTTTATGTTGGTGTACAGTGAATCCGCGCTTGTTTCGCGGTTTAGTATTTGTGGATTTTTTTTCATGAGGCACATCTAAAGAAAATGCAGCTTGGGAGGGTGAAATACCTAGGCGCTATGCTACTTTACACACTACTGGCTGGCACCAATCAAGGAGCATTATTTATTTTCCTTGGAGACGATTGGCCGATTGGCTGTTCCCCCAAGAACGGAAATAAGGAAAACTGTAGATGTTAGCTTCGCCAGTAGAGCTAAGACTGTTTTTCACTGTGAATATTCATGCACATTAAGGTAAAAGTCATCCACTGTGTCTCATGGAGAAACTGGAAATATTTGATATGACTGCTTAAACTGCTAGTAATTTTTTTACATTTTTATATACAAAATGAGCCCTGCTTGCTTGCTGTTTGATTGACTTCCCCATTAGAATTCCTTCCTTATTCTCTGAACTGGCATTACTGTATTAACCGTAAAAAAGGTAATGACTGCTCAAACAAACAAACAGTGGAATAAGCCATTCATCTCCATTTAAACCCTCTAGACTGTGTGGTATAGCTTGTTTTAGTGCCTGTTCTATAGTTGTCAGCTACAAACTTCAATTCTGGCACATAGTACACCCATTAACCCTTTATTTACAAGCCTTACGGCACATGGCTTTCTCACAGAAAAATATTTGCCATTTATTTGTGCAAATATCCCCCCAGAAAAAAGTTTTTTGGGGTGAAAATTACTTTTTAATGAATGTCACACTTAAATAAATTAGGAATATGTGTATAATCAATATAATTGGAAATATTTCATTTTAAAGTTCTATACTTACACCCCTTCCAATGACTTGGTATGAACAGTTTGGTCTTCCTCTGTCCAACACTTTGCATCTCATTGAGCGGCCTCATGCTTATGTTAAAAAAAAAAAAAAAAGAAGGGCTTATTTGCAAATCAATAACATTATAAATACAGTTTACAAAAGGCCCCAGTGTATCATATTCCTTTAAAGCAAGAGCAGACATACCAATTTCTTATCCTCCAATGCTCTCAGTGAAGGCAATGTAATCATAAGAATATTTGTGCTGAGTCTCTCTCCACTTCATCTGTCCTACCCACACAGCTGAAATAAACAAGTTCACACCCGTCCTTGCTTTCCTCAGTCTCACTGCTTCCTGGAAAATGAAAGTCACAGAAGTTGTGAGACAAAGCTGAGATATGTTGAGCAGAAAAGTAAAATTCTTACCTTTCAGTAACAAGTGCCAGGTTTTCCTTGGTGTAGGCCACTGATGCATTCCTCACCCAACTAGTTGGCGTTCCTCATTGACAACGGACAACTCATTCTCCATTTCGATGTATTAAATGTCTGCCAAAGCACTCTTAATTTGGACTAGATTTGTTTATTGGGCTGTGATATTGGTCTATTGAACAGTTCAAATTTTATTTGAAAACTGCCCTATCTTCCTTTGATAACCATTTTAAATATGAGTGCAATAGCAAAACAATCTAAACACATGCTATACGTTAACCTATATATGCAAATTGCATATCCACATAACAGGGAAAGGCTAATCTAAATGACAGAAACATTTTTTCTACCTCAACAAGACCCTATTCCAACACTAAGCAGCTAAATGAAAAAAACATAACTACATGCTAAAGACACATACCTGGAAAAACACACAGCAACAACAGTGAAACACAGTTCTACTCCCACTGGCAACCTTTCAAATTAAAGCCCAAACTCTGCTCTCGCCAACACCACTAAACGTTCAAAACTCAGTGAAACAGCAGCCAAAGAAGAGGAAAAATAAGGCTTATGTCATCAAGCAAAAAACATTTAGTCTTACCTTTGCTGTGGTCATAATCTGTATTAGAGTAAATATGGCCTCCCAGTTCCTGTAAACCATTGTCCCTGGATCATGCTGAAGGGATTCCTGCTTAGGGGTTTTTTTTTTTTTTTTTTTTTTTTTTTTTTTTTTTTTTTTTTTTTTTTTAGCTTGCTGTCACATGGAGACAGTTTGCTTGAAGAGATAAGATTTCTGAAGGAATGAGAGACAATTTTTGATGAATTATTTTTTTGTACATCAGATTGCATGCCTTGTCAGTCTGCTGTTTTTTTTTTTTGTTTTTTTTTTCAGTAGAAATCATCTAAAAAAAGGCACCAAACATTACAATTGTCTGTTAATATCTGTAAAGTTGTTTCCCACTGATATAAATCTTTTAACTTTTAAATTGTGTTAAAGAGACAGTATTATGCATTTTCCAGGTACATAGTGCCTTTTATAGTACAATCAAGTAACTTTGTTACCTTTAGTTGTTACAAAAATCCTGTATATATCAAATATGACTAAAAAGAAAACTGACTTTGTAATTTAATGCTTTGAAATTGGGCCTCTGTCTCTTTAAAAACTCCTGCTCTTTCTGAAACTCTGTTTTCAGGAAGTCATCACAACATTGTTCCTCTATTAACCCTTTAACAATGTTTTTACCAGCGTTTCACTGAGAAGTATCTCATATAGTGAGCGCAGCAGATGCGCAGTTCCACCAGGTGTTTGCTAATTGCTGCTGGCTAATCTAAAGAAACTGAGTGGGGAAGTCGTGGGGGAGGGGTGTTCTGTGAGGTGGAAGCTTGGAAACTGGAGCTCTGAGGAGGAGAATCACACCGAAGGTGGAGCAATATCCACCCAGCTGTTTTGCACAGTTTAATCTCCCGTGGCAACCATTCATGGATTTCTCAAACATGCATGGAAGAATCAAGGCAACACTCCAGGTATGTTTTAATGAGGGAATAACATTATGACGTGATGTAAAGCCCCTTTAAATTGCTAAAGTCAGCTAAAACAAATGGTGTACATCTGACTATTTTAAACATGGGGCATTAGTGTAGGTAAGGAGTCTTATTACTTGTTACTGATAACGACTTAACAAAACCTCTCTTCAAAAAAAAAAAATCCAAATTATTCCTTTAAGGAATTTTTTTGGGAGTGTTTTTAGCTTATAGGTAACATGAGGGTCATTATATATTTGGGTTCTATTTGTAATTTTTTCTGTACCTTTGCCCAACTGTATTCACTTCTTAGAAATGACAAAACAAAATGTAGATAAGGTGGTTTGCTAAAGAATCTACTGATAAATGACTTTTTATCTGGTCATGACAAAAATATATAAAATAGAGCTGGAAGCCTCAAAACATCACATTTTTATTCTGTATAATAACAGGGTTTGGGAGAAACACACAGTTGTTACTGTGTGTGTTACTGGGGTATAATTGCTTTGCTGAGCCTATTTGCATAGGTAATTAGTGCTGACAGACACTGGTCTTTTTCTGTTTTTAATCAGCCGCTTGAACAGCAACGAGGGGAGGAAATTGCTGAGAGTGATTGTGGGCTATCTTCCTAATTTGCCACTAACATCCAGAAAAAAAGCAAATACACAGAAAATGTGTTTGAAAAAATAAAAATTCAGTGTCACACAAATCATGCGATTAAAACAGCTCACTTTGCAGCATCTGTGTCAACCAGAAAGTTGAATAAAACACAGCTCCAGTGTGAGATGAAAAGCGTTTTTTAACAGGATTTCTGTAGAAACTTAGTCCAGCTGAACAGTCTCCTCTTTAAAAAGCCTTTGAGAGCGTAATGAAATAAAGAAGCACAACAACATGAAAATGACGACCGGGTTCAGTGATTCCATGAGGTCAAGTCGCCTTCTTTTCCCTGCCATCCAATCTGACATTTTAGTGAAAACCCCTTAAATTGGGACAACCAGTGGAAAGATTGATTTGCCATGATGGGGAAAAACTGTGGTGTCCTTTAAAGTAAGTGTGTGTGAGTGAGAGTGGTTTTGGTCTGATATAGCCACAAGATGTTGAGGAGAGAAGCTTTGAGCTGACAGGGACACACAGTCCTGTCCGAAAGTATTCGTACCCCTGTAAATTAATTAGTTTGTCACTTTAAAAGCTACAAACCATAAAGTGTTTTATAAGGAATTTGTATGTATATATAGACCAGGGGTCTGCAAACTGATGCTCTTAATAAATTTGGCTACAAATGATAACTACTGTTTGAATTTCCACAGATATCAGCATCCCATAGAGGAAAGTATATCCATTCTCTTCTTGCTAAAGTTTTATGTTTTTCTTTGTTTTATAACCGAATATAGAAATAAAATGGTGGTTTTTAAAAAATAATTAATTTCCTATAGTATATATTTAGCTAATACTATAAGTTGTCATTTTTTCAAAAGTACAAGTAATGATTAGCAGCTCTAAATGAGATTTATTTAGCTGGACTGAGGGCAAAAATTACTCTTTGGATTGTAAAGGTAGCAGACTCCTGGTGTAGACCAACACAAAGGTGTAAATAATGAAGAGAATTAAAATGATCAAATAATATCTGGATAGTGTTGTGGGCATGTTTATTGGTGGTTTACGTTTTGTAGAACCACCTTTTTCTGCAATTACAGCCTGCATGTCAGCTCATATTTTGGTCTTTCTGCTCCCTCTCGGCTGCATCTCTGCCTAGGTGTCAGGTGTGCAGATGGAAACAGACAGAACTTTCCTTTTTAGATATTTTTTTTGTCAGTTTGTGTAATATTTTGCAAATCATCTCCTTTTTCATTGCATCAGTTTAGGTGGATGGCCATGTCTGGTTAGGTTTAGAATAGCAAGAGGCGGTCTAAGGTATCAATGAACTGAGTCGGTGTTTATTGCCTCCGAACAATCGGGGGTTCTCATAAATGCTTGAATTTTTAAAAATAATTTTTACAATATAATTATTAAACTTTTCAACAGTTGTAGACTGCACAGACAAAAAACCCCAAAACTTAAACATTAAACAAAAATTTGGCCAATAAACATAATCATGCTCAGGAGTCCCAATCAGATGTTAGCTGCATCAGTATCAGTATTGACTAGTAATAAACTGTATTCAGTCCTGGAAGTATTCAGTCCAATGATGACAAAAAGGGTTCCCATGTTTTGATAAAACATCATCTTTGTCATGTAGCCAGCATGTCAGATAATCAAGAGAGACGTAGTTCAGGATAACCTTCTGCCATTGCATCTTGGAGGCAAATTACAGTGATGCATTTTGGGTACAGAATAAACATAATTTGCTCCACCAAATCCCTGGTGGAGAAGGTGAGGAGGGGAAATGGAACTGCTGTGTAAATGGTCTTCACCCTCTTCAAAAAAAGAGCATGAATATAAACATCTAACTACCTGAAGAATTTTTAACTGTCCGTCTCTAAAACTTCAGCAGAGATGTCAAACTTTATTCAGCTGAAAGTTTACAAAACAACCAAGTACATTAGCGTTTAGAGTTTATCCATAAAAATTCATAAAGGGGAAGCTAAGTGCGCTAAACGTTTTCAAAGTTAGCAAAAACCCTAAAGCACTTAACCAAAATTATTAGCCCACCACTTTGTTTGACTACTGTTGAATTTGATTTGATAGTTTTAGCATAGACAAATTAAGAGTTTAAAATTTTTAATTTAAAAATTGTCAAGTTTAGTTTGTAAAAGTACAAAGAATAGTTTATTTGATAGCTGTGTTAACATAGTTACAATCCGATGCTACGAGTTTTAGTGCTTGGTTTGGTCAAAAAATACATCTCAGCAAATAATAACCAATAATCCCTGATCGATTTTGATGATATTACCAGGAAGGGGGGCCCCAAATCAATTCTGCTTAAGGCCTCATACAACCTTGGGCCAGCCCTGTTAAAGGGATCACAGTATTTGGAAAACAAATAATTAATTGTAGTTGAGCAGATTTATTATTTGCATTCATATTGTTAATGAATTTCCCTAGAAAGACTGCATAATATTAGGAAAATATGTAATTATAATCCTATTGCTGAATATTGTAATGACTAAATTGATTCTGATTTCCTTCACCTCAATGTTCAACACCACTATTTGAGTTTTGTGATGTGAAATAAACACCAACTGCTGGTGATCAGTTAGAGTAAAAGGGGATGAATACAAATGCAAGTCACAGTTTTCAGACTTATTTTTAAAAATATCTTTCTGCTACACAATCTGCTACATAATACCTTGAGGTTTGTGCTTTCAGCATGAAAAATGTGAAAAAACTTGAGGGTTACAAATAATTTTGCAAGGCACTGAAAGGGTTTTGTAGAAATTGGATGTGAGATCTTTCGAGTCTTCACGGAGTCCAACAAAATGTTGCGAGCAGCAGTTTTTAAACTTGTGTTAAAGTGTTAGGTAAGTGTGCTGTTATTGGGGCCATAAAGAATCCCAGGGCCAGTCATTTCACTGGGTTTATCGTGCCCTGTGATTATCTCCCTTTAAGACCTTGGCCGTCATGTTGTTGGCACTGGCTGGTTGCCACTAACCCTTCATTGTCTTTAATGCCACAGTGTGGAAGAATAACTACCCTCCCGTCTTTGGTAAAATACAAGCTAAAGATGGAAGAATGATGCTGACTTTTAACAGCCGCCCACCAGGTTATGAGCTTTTCTCCTATACTTTCCAAAGTTCTTGGCATTTGACTGCCTTTAAATAAAACCCCACCATCTCTGCAGAGAGAATATGATCTATTTTCCCCCACATTCACTCACCGGCACACTCCAAGCCCCTTCGAGTCGAGTCTAAATAACAGCAGCTATTAATCTTGCGGACACTTGAGGCCTGATTGGATTTTCCGCAGAGCTCGTCTTGACACAGCGCAGGATTTCTCATCTATTCAGGCTTCACGTTGTCAGATATTTATTTATTTGCTTGCTGCATACCTGCATTCAGCACTTGGAAGCTGCGTGATGAATGGGTGAAAAAGTGTTATAAGACCTTGCTTATCAGTCACTGGATTGTAGGGAGAGAGAGAGAGAGAGAGACAGACCAGGGAAATGAGACAATTACAGGAGGTCAGGCAGAGCGGGGCCAGCAACACCAGGCTGAAAATGGATAGAAATATGGAAAATGGATTTAAAGAACCAAAGCTGCTTTGTTAAATTGTCCAGAAGGTGCAATGGTTCATAATTATTTATTACAAAGATGACTTAAATTAAACTCTACATTAGATTTAATTTTAAGAAGCCTGTTTTACAAGATTTAGTTTACTTTAAGTCCTCTCTAAAGCACAACCTCTGGGACCCAAAGCTGCATGTTCAGCCTCATCTCAGGAAAATTAAAATGCTCTATTTTTATCTGGAGCGATATCGTAAATTTATTGCATCCTTTATAGCTTATGGTTAAAAAATAAGCATAGGATATAGATAAAAATGGAAAGATTAAATTTGTCTGGGGTTTTATGCCATTATTAGATCATATTCATTGGACCGCACTCCCATGCATGGAGTGGCATATAGTATTGATATAATAACTGACAGCTACCAATTGTTCCCATTAATGAGAGAAGTGAACCAGACAAATGGCATCCAAAAGAAAGTTATCTTAGTGGGACAGAAAAATGGAAGAAAAAGAAAAAGGACGATGAAAAACGGTCAGAGGTTAAAAGTGACGCATTTGTTGGTAATGTGGGCTAGATAACTAGAGGTGTAATGCCATTTTTTATTTTTGGAATGTCTTGAGACTATTTTTTTTTGTCCTGCTGGCTAGCCTTGGATAACTGCTGTTTTCGCTAGAATTTGTTCATCATAAACTCACCTTTAGTGTTGCTTCATGAAAGTTTTAGTATTCAAAATGAGTATGTCACATGTACATGAAAAGTCTGTGTTGCCATGGGAATGACTGACTCAAGACCTGCTTATTCAGATTTTAGCAGAGAGGGAGGGCATGTTGTTGTCTGCTCTGTGTAATAATCTAATATTTGACACTTATTATTTTAGCTTTACTTGGGATTCATTTACTAAATTTAGTGTTTTTATAGGCCTCTAATTAGATGTTTGCTACTGTATTATATGATTAAAAAATACTATAATGGTTTGTCTTTAAGTAATATATATGGACAGTCATTGTGTTTATTTTAGACTATTGTGGCAGTGGATCATTCAGCATAGTTTTATTCAACTATTACAGTGTGTAAATTATTGTAGAAACTTCTTAAAACTGACAACTTTGTAATTGGGTACAAGCTTTAAAGGGATGTGACATAACTATATTTTATATAAAAGTTGAATAATTTAAATTTTCTGCATTATTGCAACATCATCACAATTATAAAATAGGAATATGCGCTGATCTATTTCACTTGGTAACCCAAGGAGCTTTGTCTTTGCAGAAGCAATTCTAAAATATTTTTGATCTGCACTTTTAGAGCAGTTTTTGGTAAAGCAGATGTTGCTGACTGGCCATCAGTTCTTGCTGATTTATTCATTACTTATGGAGTAGGTAGAGGGTCCTTTCAAATTAGCCCAGATTTCACATTTCCCAAAAAGGAGATGGCTGAAGTCATCATTACTTTCACAGAACATTAGTAAATGTGGAAATCTTATTGTATTTTCTTATTTAAATTAAACCGTTTTATAAACACTAGAAATGTCTTATTTAGTGATGCATAGAGGACTGTTGTTTTCCTTGTTTTATAGTGTATCAGTTTAACTCTACTAAAGATGTGTAATTTTAACTGTACCCTGTTTTTAGGGCTGAAATGATTAATTGGATTAATCGTGTTGAATTATTGAAATAATCGACAACTAGTAATTGATTTATCGTTAACTGGAGTATACAATCTGAACTCTTTCTATGTCTAAAAGTGTGTTTTTAATGATTAATTCCTAAATGTCGTGTCTCTGATCGTAACTTCTTGGAACCTTTAATCTCCCAAGGTGTTTTTTTTTTTTTTTTTGTGAGTGTTTCCATTGTAGGGTCTGAAACCAAGGCCGTTAATGTAAATTAAATCCCCTGACGCCAAGCAGCTCCCCCTCTGGCCGGAGGACTTCGATTAAAACCATGAAATCAGACTAATACGGCATTAGTCTCAGATTGTTTCACAGTGGTTAGGGTTTAAATGCCACAGACTGTCACTCCAAACTGTGAAAATGTGCATTTAGATTGGATTTTAAATAAACTGCTGATCCAGACTTCCTGATAGAAAGAAAAAAAGAAAAGTTCCGATTGGGATTATCGGATTATTTCATGGTGGTTAAACTCTGAAACTGAATTGAAATCACTCCTAACTCAGTGAAAGTTTCTAATAATCCACAAAACTTTATTAATTAAAGCCTGTGAGATGTCTCATAGTAACAGTAACCACACAGCAGCAGAGAAGTTTGAAGTCAGTTTCAGGCCACAAACCAAACCCTCAGGTGTAGGGGGTGCTCCTAAAGACCTTCTTTGACTCTCTAGTGGCATCAGCCATCTTCTATGGGACTGTATGTTGGAGCAGCATCTTATCTACAGCTGAGAAGAAGCAGTTTGATAAGCTCATCAGCAAGGCCAGCTCTGTGCTAGGATGCTTCCTCGACCCAGTGCAGGTGGTGGGAGATAGGACTCTAGCTAAAATAACATCACTGATGGACAAAGTCTCCCACCCCATGCATGAAGCTGTTTGTGAGCTGGAGAGCTCCTTCAGTGACAGACTGCTGCATCCTAGGTGCATAAAGGAGCGTTATAGGAGATCCTTCCTCCCAGCAGCTGTTAGACTCTACTGCCCCTTTCCCACGGGCTCTACTCGACTTTGCAAGCGTTTCCACCTGTTTTTTCCAACCCGGTTACCTGCTTTAATGGTCTTTGCTCTGGAGTAGGGTAGGTCAGAGGTTAGTAGGTACTTTATGTGATGTAAACATACTGCTGTTCACTGATTGGCTGTGGGTGTGGTCAGATGTCGAAGTAAAGAGTGAGAGAGAAAAAAAACAAACTGCTGCTGCCATTTTCCAAACTCGCAACAAGACAGAAATGATGGAATCCTCCTAAGCTACAAACCAGTGGTGCTACAATAACGTGTAGGCTGCTCTGTGCATCTGACTGGAATATGCAGCTCGATGGAGCAACAAAGAATGAGAAGTTTTTGTCGATGAAGCAGAGAGACTGGCAAGCCTTGGAACACCATGCTGGAGTTCAGTTATTCCAGCACCCCGACATAGACGCACATTAACACTGCTGCCATCCAGCCAGCATTCAGGTAAGCAGTGTGCGAGTATATTTATCTACTTTATACTATATTTTACGGCTGGCTCCATACATTCATGGAAAACATGTTGTTGTTGTTTTTGTTGGTTGTTTGTTTGTTTGTTTGTTTGTTTTTTAAATGTTCAAAACCACATCCAAATTTTTATACATGTCTCCAGTTATCCTACTCAGTTGCACAATCCTCATGATTGGCGTATGTTATTTATAAATTACTCTACAGTACTTTTATGTTGTAACTTTTCCTTTATTGTATAGCAGGTTTTTCTTAATTTGGTTTTTATACATTATATCTTTGCATGAATCTACATTTCGAATACCTGTCACTTTGCTGCTGTTTTGCACCAGAGTTTTCCCACTGTAGGACAAATATTTCAATTATTTTCTATTCCATTATATTCTTCTAAAATGGTTAGGTATCAGCTCTCTAAACTTTTATGAGCTATTTTACTATCATTGTATTAGCTGTACCGGGCATTAAAATGAACAAGAAACTTTAAGAAAGGGGGTAATATTTTTTTCCATGACTGTCTGTGTAGATCTAATACTTAAAAGTCAAGAAATCATTTGTTTTTAATTTTCACATAACTATTCCAGTTATTTATAATTGTGTATGTCTGTCAATGATAAAAATAATTTGTATTTGTGTACATATAAGTAATTTGTTATTTTATAGAATTCTTTGTGTGTATATAACTAGTCTACATTAGTATTAATGTTTTTGGTCTGCATGTGCTATAACATTCATTTGATTATTCTTTCCAGGTAACAGAAGAAGGAGGGACATTTCTGATATGATGGTGAATGAGGGGAGGAGAACTGTTGGCATTGTGAGCGGCACCATAACTCGTGGATGGATCTCCTTCAGGAGGAAGCAGCCATCAGCACTGCCATCAGCTGACAGATGGCAGACCTCCGCAAAGAAGAGTTGAGGCAAACATGAGAGGAAAAATAAACGCAGTTGTGCTCTCAAACAAAGCGATCTATTTTGTTATACCCACTCTACATAATTTTGTACATATGTTGTAGTTTCCATGGTGTCATGATCCAAGTAAAATCCTCTACTGCCAGGTTACTGCATTGAAACAGAACATCCGAAAATATGAGGAACTTCAGACACAGAGGGAAAATAACAGTTTGATGCAAACTTATACTAGTTGTCTGTTGTTTTTATTAGGTTTTCTCTGTATTACAAAGGACAATGTAACTTGATCGTTTAAAGTATTTTGACACTGACATTGTGGATTTTCACTGAAGGCATCTAAAAGTGAAGACATGCATTACTGAGCACACCAAACATTTTGAAATGACTGCCAGGGCTGTTAATAGGAACCCAAAATAGAAGTCATTTTTGGTAATTGCTACTTTGTACTACATAATTCTATTCACTTACTGTTTCTGTCTTAAGAATCTTGAATGTTAGGAAGTAAGAAAATGTGTCTAAAATATTCAACCATTACTGGATTTGGTTTTGTTGTTCTATGAAGATTGAGCTGTGGGAGATTTGATCAAAATTAGAACTACACAGATTAGAAGGAACACAGCTGTATTCATTTTTCTGTGTAACCTGAACATCAGGTGAATCATAATCAAACCTTTTTAGTAAATTCAAACAAATAAAAGGATTGTTATTGCAGTTCATAAGAATATCCTCAATATTTTTTTTATTAAATGTGCTATCAGAGCATTCAGCTTGTTTCCTGTTCCAGAAAGGTGAAGGTGAACACTTTGACATCTCACCACTCGGAAGGCTGCAGGAATGCCCACATTAATGGTCTGCGGCAACAGTTTACCAACATCTGAAAACGCAATAAAAGTATCAATTAATAAATGTGCAGCGACAATTCTGACATCAAGTTATTCACAACACAATGGCTGAAACTGGCGCCTCTTTGGCACTGTATTACAAGCTTCATAGTTTTTGGAATACAAAAATTAGCGTTAACTTACCCACCTGCTTTCCTCCAGCTGCAAGGCCAGGAATCATTGCGGAAATCTGCTGTCCTTCTGGCCACATTAACTGCATCCGTAGCATTTCTCACACTGCCCCTCTCTTGAAATCTCAGAAAAATCCCAATCAGGCTTAAAAAAACAGCAACAGTCCAGCTCTATCTTCTTCTGTTGTCTGTAAAAATGATAACTCGCACAGTTATGAAGCAACACATGGCATAAGATGTCTGGAGGTGTGGCTCAAAACTCCCAGCAGCAGGTGGTGTTCCCCCTGAACCAGGTCTTGTAGGGTCCGTGGAATCGCGAAAACTTGGGAGTAGAGCGCAGCCGCCGAAATGGAGCATGTGGAAAAGGGGCATAAAACCAACATTGCTCCCAACAAAATCAATGTTTATATCATGCTAGTATCTGTACAACTCTGTTTCTCTTTTGTCACCAACTGTAAATAGTTTGTAATTTTAATACTCAGAGACATTATGCCTTACTGTACAGTATGTTTTATTCTTTGTGGGAGTCTGTTTTCTCTTATTGCCTGTCACTGCCACTTTGTTGCTGTTGCACAGAAATTTCCCCAATCGTGGGACAATGAAGGATTTTTCTGTTCTATTTTTTTCTTTCTGCTCCATTCAAAGCTAAAATCAGTGAATAATCACCAATCCTGAGCAGTTGTAGCTTAATCTGTATCTCAGAACTTAAACACTCAGAAATATTTGAACTGTTCTGGTTAAAATATCTGGTTAAGCTTTTTGGGGTTTCTTTTAAAAGATTTAAAAACACACATTTTCCTCATTCATTCCACTGTAGAGAATGAATGAGGATAATGTTTCAATAATGTTTGATGTCAGAAAAGAACTGGATAGGAAGTTTTTCCATTTGGATCAGACTCAGTTTACTTTCTTGGATCCTGCTTGGCTTCAGCATTCAGACACAAAGCTCCTGTTGTCTTCCTGGTTGGAGCAGTGTTGAACTTGAAGTCTGAAATATTCTCAGCAGAGTTAAAGATCATTACTTTAAAGCACATTGCTTTTAATATGCATCTAATAACAGAGTCATAAACAACATTGCATTTTGGAGGATTTCAGGAGCAGTCTGTGGAACAGGAGATCAGTTCAACGTACTGAAACATCTTTCTCAGAATAGTGAAGCGTTTATATCTGTTTGAATAAGATGGGCAAGGTCAGCTTTTGTGCACTGCACCACTTCACAAAAATGAATTATTTGGTAATTTATAGTTATAAAACTTGAATAAAATACATTGGAGATTGACAAAATGTGGAGAAGTATATTTCCTGAAATGATCTTCTGATTGCGTGCTCCGCATCTCAAAATCAAAACCCTTGTGTTGGGTACACACTCCGCATTCCTCTGCTTGCTGCCCTCAAAACATTTTGTGCCAACAAGTTCACAAACATGTTAAACAAGGACAAGGACAATGTCAGGTTCTTTCGCTAATCCATAAATCTCATGTCTGCAAAGCAAGCCTGTTGGAAACTGCCTTGTTTTTGCATTCAGCGCTGTGTTTCCTTGTCAGCAACATGGAAGCAGCCAAACAGTCTCTCATTCATGTGCTGAGGATTTCCTAAGCCTCACAGAGAGAAGCAGAATCAGACGGAAGGAAACTGCAATAGAGGGAGGCAGATAGAGTAGACGGAGGCTTAAGCCTGCCTCCGATTTTCCGAGACACGGCGACACGTCGGGAGCTTCTGGGAGACGGATTTAGAGCCAGAATATAAAAAAAAAAACAACGTGAAAAAAAGGATAATAAGCCAAAAAGTTAGGAGGAAAATACAGGCATGAAAGTATTCATAACCCTTGAACTTTATGTGACAAATACCTCTACACATCTTCCCATAGACTCTGACCAGCTTCTCTGTTCCTTCTAAAGAAAAGCATCCCCACAGTATGATGTGGCCACCACCATGTTTCACAGTGGAGACTGTGTACAGAGAGATGTGCAGCATTAGTTTTGTGCCTCAGTCTTGTGCAAGAGTTTCTAAAAGGTTTTCATAATTAGTAGCAGTAGTAGTCAAACGGACTAGATTAAGAACAATTAAAATACAAATAATGGTTAAGATAATGATTATTATAGTACTTAGTAGTAAAAGTTATTTACGTGACTTTGAAGAAAATTTGTTGTACCTGATTTTATTTAGGGGTATCAAATTAAATGCATGCGACACATTCCAGAATTTTGTGAAACAAAAATATGTTCCATTTTCATTATAGGAGCAGTGTGCACAGCTTGATGTGCAATGTTAGTTTTCCACAACACACCTTACAGTGGCTAATAATGGCCCGGTTTTATCTCCACACGAGGTCTCTGTTCTTTATCACAGAGGTCAGCCTTGAGACACACATTGACCTAAAGCAGAAACACGAGCGATAAAACTCCAAAGTATAGCCTGCAGGAAGCTAATCAGCACCGATGAGGTGGTAAAAAGAGTTTTTTTTTTTTTTTTTTTTTTTTTTTTTTTTTTCTACTGGCCAGGAAGGAAGAAGTTTGGCAGTCGGATCTCTTATGGTTCTGCATTTTAAAAATGGGCTTATTCATCTCATGCTGAGAATTAAATGAGAACGTTCACACTGCTCTCTTATCTGCCAGTTCAGTGTTGCCACAGGAAACATAAGAAAATGCTGTAGCCTGGTGTAAAAATTTAAAGGAGGGAAATGGATAACTTTGAAATAAAGAGAAGTCTCCCAGCACGTCCACCGCTTACTAATGATAGTAAGAATTATTGTTTGTTAAATCAGAAGGAAGAGCTCAATTATTACAAACGTTGGTGGATGTAAAGGAACAAGCAGGCTGATTATCCTGTGTCAGAATATTTATTCTTAGCCTCTGGTTTTCAAAAGAAACTGAACAAAGTTTTGTTTTTCACAAAGATTTCTTTTAGAACATTTTTTGCATTGAGAGTGACCTGAACAATCTTGAATAATTTGAGTTGCAACAACATATTTCCCTTTAGGATCAATAAAGTATTGTTGAATTAACCATGACTTGAGCTTACATGTTGTTTGAACTGTAGCTACTCGGGTTATTTCTGTCCACTGAGAAATAACTTAAGCTCATTTAGCAATTTTAATTTTTTGTGCTATGGCCTCTGAGGAAGGCGATTATGTGCTGGATGTTTTTTATTGACCGCTCAAAAGAGGAGAAGAAAAGGAAGAATTAGGGGTGCACCAACTAGTTTTTTGGCCAATCACCGATCCTTCAATTCAATTTTTTTTTTTTTTTTTTTTTTTTTTTAATAACTGAGACTGTCAGGTGTTATAAGGTCACAATACCCCTTCAGTGTTCTAATCTTATTTAATTTAAACTACTGAATAATAACCTGTGAAACAATACAAACTTGTTTTAACAGCAAGACAGTGTTGTCAAATATAAATGAGAAGTTTAGAGCACTGATGTCCATACTAGTAAATTCACTAAACTAGGGAGACACTGGCTGATTTTCAGACCTTTGTGAAGGTAGATAACATCGGTTTCACATGTATCGGTTGATCACAGATTAATCAAAATTAAGAAAACTGGGGCCGATCAACTGGTTTCTCACCAGAATCAGGGCAAGATTCATGTCCTTGTCGCTCCACAGAGATAATTATTCACAATAGAAAAGCTGATTTCTCAACACTCCAGCATTATCCTGTTTTTGCTCGTTATCGGACCCATTATTATCTTTCTCTGTGTTTGGTGCCACCCTGTGACTGGGAGTATTATTGCAGCCACCTGCGTACACAACTAACATTATCACAGAAATCTGGGAGGAAGTCCGAGCAACCCTTGTGGGTTTGGGGCAGGCTTTAGAGTCCAGCAGGTGTCAGTCCTTACTCTAATACCTCGAAATAATAGAGTCTCACCGTTTGCCATTTAATCTCACTTTAAATATTGCTGTGCTGCGAAGTCGAGATTTGGTAGAGAGGGAGCCAAGGAGAAATATTTGAGGACATTTTTTGCCATCGAGGCTGTGCTTGCTCTCTCGCATGCGGCTCACTTCTCAAAGACAAACATGGCGCCGTTCATTATTGTTTGGTGTTTTTAGCATTGTTCCGTGGCAGTGTTACAGCGCCACCGATTGGTCCAGCATACCTACTACAAGGTTTTCAGTGCTGCTGCATCCTGGCGTGTAGACACATTTTTTGTTAATTGTCTTCGTGTAGATTGGGTGTATTTGGTGGTGGCAGGATCTTGCTGTGGGAATGATTTTCAGTTGGTCAGGGATGTTCTGGAAAAAATCTGTTTGAGATTAGAGAGAAAAATATATTAAACCATTTTAGTTTTTTTTTTTTGTTTGTTTTTTTTTTATTGTGTCGTTCCGTCACATAAATACACTGGAATTTGTGTTTTGTGTTTTGATTTTTTTTTTTTTTTTGTTTTTGTTTTTTTGTTTTTTTTTTAAACATGAAAACGTATGAAAAGGTTCAAGAAGCAGAGGTTAGAAAGATTATAAATTCTTAGACTCAGCATACATACAAACTAATCTAACTGAAAGTAAACCCAGCCCCAATTTCCTTCTTTATGGTGGAAATTGAGCAGAGGGCTGTTAAAGAAGAGAGTGTCATTGTGGATTGAAAGAAAACAGATTAAATAGCTTCAGGTAAGAGCTGACGCCTCAAAAAGGGCTTTAAAATATATTGAAATGAACATTTTAAAAAGAGGCGTGGCTAAGGATTAGCTCATCTGGGATACGCCTGACTCTGGGAGCCAGTACCTTGCTTTATGTGGCCGTGAGATGCCGGACTGCCTCACCTTCTTCTGACGGGTTGAGCGAGCATTGTTGGTTCACAGCAAGAAAAAGAAAATCTAGACGAGGGTGACCTTTCAAACAGAGACGCTCACTGATGTTTGACACGCTTAACAGCCTTCAGGACACAGAAATAAGAAGCTTTAGCTGAGAATGTTGACATGAAAAAGTCAGGAAGGCTGGTTCAGCTACCTGAGCTTCATATTCACAGCCCATGAGCTATTTATGAGGCTCTACTCTGAAATATGCAAATATTAATAAGCTCGCAGCTGGTCATAAATATGAGACTGCAACTTTCCCCAGGAAGGTGAGGCTGATCTCTTTGCCTCCTCCTGCTCCAAGGGAGCAGCTTTCATCCCAGGACATTAAGAGTTAATTTATAGTTGACGCTATGCAAATTCAGCCTGGCTGTCACACTCGTCTTCGTCAGGCGCTCGCCGCAGCCCCTGCCTCACACTGATGTATGCTTCCAATTTAAAGCCCATCCATCTGTTCCGGGTGACAGGAAATAATTTACGCTGTGAAATTCTGTCATCGGCTGGACCGTTTGTCCCAGCAGATATCAATTTTCACATCAGAACTTGGGGGTCTGTTTTGCACATCTGACTGTCTGAGCAGCAGAGTTTGACTCGATTCCTTGTAGACGCCGTTCACCTTATGAGACGCAGTGACATACAGTTTCTGCAGAAAAATCTGAAAACAGCCTTCAGGACACATTGATTTGTTTTGCACAACAAATCTGACTGTTGAGTTAAATTGACTTCTGTGTGCATCTAAAGAGTGAAAGCAGGCAATCCGAATGAAGAGGAATAGCTGTGGTGCTTTTGATCACTGAACTCCATCAAGTTGTGACCTTTGGGTTTATGGAGAAATCAGTAATCACCATTTTTCCTGCCATCTATCAGTGTTTACTGTACATCCTAGACAATCATTTGATCTTTTCCTCCTGGGTTATTTTTTCATTCTTTTTTAGTATGACTGTGGTTGTGTTGATGCAAATTGAATAAAAACTGGTCAGTTTGTGTATTTTGGGAGAATCCAGTTTTCCTTCAAGTCATTAATAGGGCTTTTAAATATGTCTGTCCCTTCTGCACTTTTGGTGATACTGACTTCCATTTCAAATGTATTTTTTTTAAGACACTACAATTGCTGTGGGGGGGGTTACTTTGGCAAGTTTTAGCTGCTTTACACAAAGAATAAAAACTGACTGCAATCAGTGTTGCTACCAAAAGGGCAGCATTATGTGTTTTCTAGGCACATAGTGCCATTTGATAGCACCATCAAATAACTGTTACCTTCAGTTGTTGTAAAAAATGCTCTATATATCAAATATGACTTAAAAGAAATTTGACTTCGTTATTTAATGCCTTGAAATTGGGCCTCTGTCTCTTTAAAAACTCCTTCTCTTTCTGAAACTCCACCTTCAGGAAGTCATCACAACAGCGCTCCTCTATTAACCCTTTAGCAACGTTTTTACCAGTGTTTCACTGAGAAGTAGCCCGTGTAATGAGCTCGCCAGATGCGCAGTTCCACCAGGCGTGTGCTAATTGCTGCTGGCTAGTCTGAAGGAGCTGAGAGGGAAAGTCGTGGGAAGGGGTGCTCTGTGAGGCGGAAGCTCGGAAACTGCAGCTCCGAGGAGGAGCTGCGCCTCGTAGATGTTGCTGTATCCACCCAAGGCAATTTGCACAGCTGAATGGCTGCCACAGGAGATTAAAGGAATTCTCAAGCATGCATGAAAGAAGCAATACTCTAGGTATATTTTTGATGAGGGAATAACATAACATGATGTAAAGCTCAAAAAAGCCGATTATACATAATACTGCCCCCTTAACACTTCCATGTTCAGGTAAAACCACCCCAAGAACTCCAGTTTGACTACGTGTTGGGGAAAAAACATCTATTGACAAAAAAGACAAAACGATTAATTGCTGAAATTTGGAAAATTCTAGAATATCTTCTATATATGAAGACTGAAGTTATTAAAATCACGTTTTCTTTGTGTCCAATGGTCACAAGTTGAGCCCCTTTAGGAACCCCAGAAGGATGTTCAGTCCCCTTGTCTTCTTCGTAATGTTGCTGAATCTGGACCTGACCATCTGGAGACCAGATCATAGCACTGCCCTCACATGCTTGTACAGCAGGCACTAGCCATGATGCGCCCATCACTATGGAAGAGGGTCAACCTGGACTCATCAGACCAAACGGCGTTCAAGTCCAATCTTTGAGGCTCTCCCATAGTTTATCCGAAGCGTCGAAATCGGCTCTCGATGTAGTCGTGTGAAGAAAATGGCGTTGTTTTGTTCAAAGGGAGGTGTTCTCCTTCCCTTCTCGACACCAGGCCTGGGTCAAACTATTTCACACAGGACTCTGTGCGGTGCGTTGTGTGATGGGTCAGAAGTTTGCTAACATGTTTTATGCAGAAATGCGCTCAGACAGCAATGTTGATATTTCACTTCAACTAGTCCGCAGGCGACATGCAGACTTTTGAGGAGTGTTTGTCAGACAAGCTGTCTGCAAAAAGATATGGCACTCTCTCTGTGACCGTTTTGTTACCCCAAGTGGTCAATGGTGTATATGAACGATGTGTGCGAAGACGCGTGTTTGCCACTGTTCCCTAAAGGCCAGATTTGTGGAGCACACGGCTGATAGTTCTGTCATCAGATTCTTCCCCCTGAGCTTGGAATCTCTGCAGCTCCTCCAAAGTTACCGTGGGCCTCCTGGCTGTACATTCAGCAGTGGCAGTCTACGTCTTGTTGAATGAGGTGGTAAATTGAGCTGAATAACTTCAGAGCACAAAGAAAAACTGCATTTAAAATATTACAATAATTAATCATCAGAAATTAGGCCTGGGCGATATGGCTTAAAAATAAAAGCCCCCGATTTTTTTCATACCGGATCTGATTTTAATTATTATTATTTTAATCTTGCTTTCTTTTCTAAAAAAAGAACTTGCAAATGACAGAAAATATTTTCAAAAAGTGGCTTTTATTTTAATAATCCTGAGTTGTGTGACGAAGTATTAGGGCCAGGCTACAAGACTTTTTGTTTAATTACGAGAATAAAGAACGCCTTAAAACTGAGGGAAAAAAAATCGTTTAATTCAAAAAAGCTATAGAGTTTTCTATCTAACGTGAGAAGCTCAGTCTGTGTGGGTAGGCTGTTGTTTGCGTCCAAATAAATAGAAACTATAAAACACGCTCGTCAAACAAGATGGCTGCCCCGGGAGCGCTGACACCACTATGAATTATGGAAACACGAGGAGCGCGGTGGTGGGGAAACCAAAAATCAGGATTTCCCAAAAATTTGATTAATCCATAAAATCGATTAAATAGCATAAATGTTTAAAAAGTTTTCCATTTGCTTTATCAGTTCTAATATTTGTAAATGACAAAGAAAAACAAGGCGTACAACTTTTAGAGGCTTTGCGAGCAGAAATCAAATTCCCCGAAAGCAACACTATGAACTAACCTCCATCTGCTCTCCATAGCAGATTTGTCCCCTCGAGGTTGCAGGGGGCCGCAGTTTCTCCCTGCAGACCTCACGGTCAAACACACACAGACATCCATGCGCTCATGTTCACAGCCTACAGTCAGTTTCCATCAGATTTTAACCTGACGTGCCCTCTGAAACCCACACCAGCAGAGCTGGAACACACAAACCGGACATAACTCCAGCAATATTCTCGCTTTAAGGCAACAACAAAAACCGTCCAGCACTTCCAAAATCATCCGCGGGTCACAAAGCCTGCACTGACCAGGGAATATTTCAGGAAGGCACGCATGAAGGAGTTCGGTGTCAGGCCGTGTTCTCCTGCAGCTGCTCTCGGCCAGCCTCGTTCTCTCACCTTGGTTGTAAAGCGAGGACGCAGATGGTGAATCGTTCCACTGATCTTCTTCTCAGAAGCACACGACCTCGCTGCCTCGGAGGACAAGTGACACACAGGTCATGTGAACTGCAGGGTTGAGGACAATTAGGGTAAAAGAAAAGTCCAAATATGCATAGAAGGATTAGAAAAGGCTTAAAGAAAAACATTCTCTGTTCAGCGGATTAATCGGCTTTAAGAAAATAGCCTCCAGACATCAAACTCGACCAAAATGTGAAACCAAGATCTTCTCTGAGCCCCGCTAGAGATTCCAGGAGTATTCACATCCACGGAGCTTTTCCAGAATGTGTCCCGCTGCACCCACGAGCTTCATTATGTTGGCATGCGACGACCAACACGAAGTAGTACATTATTAGGTGGCAGCAAAGTGATAAAAGATTGTAAACATGTTTTGCCACAGCAGATCTGAAAAGTGCGGCCTGTGTTTCTACTCAACCCCCCCTCCCGTTCCAGAACAGAATTTTTGTCCCGTTCTTCTTTGCTGAACAGCTCAAGCTCAGCCAGATTGGATGGAGAATGTGTGTGAACACATATTTTCAGGTCCTGCCACAGATATTCAGTTGGATTTAGGTTTGGACTTTGACTAGGCCATTCTTTACATTAATTTGCTTTGATCCAAACCTGGATTGATCTTCCAGAATTGTCTCTTGTTAAGCTCCATTCATCTTCCCATCAACTGTGACCCAGTTGCCCCCAGCATGATGCTGTCACCACCCTGTTTAACAGTATGGGTGGTTTGTCCGGGGCAAAATGCTTTGGCAGTTTTCTGCCCACTGTAGGTCCTCACATGTTGCCCAAAAGGTTAACTTTTGGTCTCATCTGACCACGTCTTGCCACTCTTCTATAAGGACCAAATTTTGGAGTGCAAAAATCTCCCCAGCATGATGCTGCCACTGTCAAGTTTAATTTTAGTCTATTTTTTTTGCCTTTTATGGGCATTTTAGGTCAAAGGCTAATCTTTGTAGGTTTCTAGTATTGCCATACTCTTTCTATATATAGTTGATGGATGAAATGGAGCTCTGTGATTGATGTTTGTTTTATAACCTAACTCTGTCTAAAACTTCTCCGCAACTATATCCCTGACTTGTCTGATGTTTTTTGCTCGCTAATGTTCATTTATTTAGTCGTATCCAAGTAAGAGAGGCTAAAAACAAACACTCACAATTTTAAAACCCACAGCTTGTTGCTGTAATGTGGCAAAATGTATAAAAAACAAGGGATGTGAGTAGTTGGGCAACTCTTCATGCCTTTGTTTAGAAATCGAAGCATTCCTGATAGTCCAGCTCTCCGCCTCCCTCGTTACAAGCTCCATTTACCACCAACCTCAAACTAATCAGACGCTTTTCATTTTCCCCTCACCGTAGCTGTTTTTAAATGTTTGGCCTATTCCAGAGCACACTATTACTTAGCATATTGCATCCAATTGCATATGCCACGGGAGGGGGGTGGGATCATAGAAATGTAAAACGCACCACTGAGCCCAAGAATACCAATTATTTCATCTGTGTACTCGTAGGCAGACTAACCCAGTACATTTTCTGCGTGAAAATAAAGTTATTAACTGATAACAGTGTAGCAGCTGGTGGATGAGCTGCAGTCTTTTCCACATGATAAAGAGCAACTGGATCATAAACTCATGCACTGGAATAAAACTCCCAGTTATGCTGCAGTTTTGCCAGACTGTTGGAGGAAGTCATCAAACAGAAAGAGTTTGACGCAAACACGTCTGCTGGGAATATTTCCATTATGAAGAAGTCATTACAGCCGCCGTGTGTTTTCCGCCAACAGAATCCCAAAAGGTTCCCACGGTGACACCGTTTGAGCGCAGCGCCTCATCAGCAATTCCCCACATTGTTCTGTTTGTCTTTGCGAGTGCAGAACGGAGGATGCCATTTCATTTCTCCTGCATCGAGCCCCTCAGGACCGCCACCGCTCCCAGACACGAGGATGCTGATGGTTTCGACAGAGAGCACTCACAGGGGTTTGGTGTCATCCGTGTTTTATCCCGCACACATCCAGAGTGAACTCACACACCAGAGATCTGGTGGAACACCTGATAAATGTTTGGCTGGAGCTGCAAAAATGGATGACCTTTGAAAAAAGCTAATCAATATTTTTTCTTCAGTTGCTTTCATCTTCAAAGAGAAAAAACCCCAAACATTTCAGACGTAACTGAAAAAATGTCCAGCTCTTCGTTTTCCTTATTTATGTGCTTCAGTGAAAAAGAGCTGCCAGGCAATAATGATTTCAGATAATTACCTTCACTGTCACACGCAGAAGTACTGACACACAGGGACCACCATGAACACAAGGACACTTACCAGATATGTCTCTGTTGGCCTTATGTAATAACATTCAGCTTATTCTTCAGACTGATAGTGTTGATTATTAGCATGTTAAAAAAAACAAACAAAAAACCCAACTAATATTTGGCCTTTAGGGAACATAATACAGCGACACAATCTTAGTCAACCTAAACTGGAAAACAATGTACAGGAATGAATATCCAATATATTACATAATATTAAGACTGGTGCTTTAGGGTTAGTGCAAATAACTTTTGAGTTAATTGTTTGAGGTGAGCGGCAGCATCATGAGGACAGTGGAACAATCAGTTTGACTTAAATTTGCCGCTGCCCACATGAAATAATCAAATGTCTTTTTTTTTAAAGAAATGTTTTGTGCTCAGATGAGAGACTGAACTATTTGGCCAAAATGACAAACATGTTTGGAGGATTCAAGTACTTGTACAATTTGCAGTTATAGTTCAACAGCAGAATGATCCCAGACAGACACTGGAACTTGGTTTGGAATAAGCAGGCTAACACCAAACACCAGGCATGACCCTGACCTCCGCCCTATTGAATAATTGTGGACTGGGCTCAAAAGACAACTTGCCTGAATTATTCTAGCATTTTGAAGTGAAAATGGTTGAAACCTAACTTTCTTGGGGAAATTAAACCAAATATTATTGCTGGTGTATGGATATAACTGAACCAAAACCAGTATTATAGAACAGCCCATGCAATCTCACTTGCTCGTGATCCTGTCATGTTTCTTTGGTTTCTCTGTGTAGTGTGTAGAGATTGCAGATTCAGTGAAATATCTTTCAGGTCGAAAGTTCTATTACATAAGAGTGCTCTATAGTGGGGAAGTTCTGCTTCTCATTTATTTTTTATTGTGGTAAATACTTCATGGTAAAACAATTTTTAAGCAGATTGTTGGAGGACTGATATTCAGTACCAGGACCTGAACAACTTACATCTTAAAGCAACATGAACTCCTTAGATCTTAGGATTTGCATACACTCTGAATGTTTTATAGAAGTGGTCTGAGACTGGAGCCTTGAGGAACACCATTTGTGATCATATAGATTTATAATCTAGAGACTGGGTCATTAAATAGGACAATGTTCTCAGACACTACAGATAATCTATAGAAGAATGGCCTAAAAAAAATGTAAATAATTACAGTGGTCCAGTCCAACTCCAGATCTCAATGTGATTGAAATGGTAGACTAAAACCCAAGCCAGTATTAACATCCAAGTTTAAAATAATTCCACTTGGACTAAACATAACATTTTGCGTCGCATCACTATTTTGAGAAATTAGCTGAAAGATATTCTTACAAGCCACAGCACATTTGATTAAAGATTCAAAAATTGTTATTCTTGACTAATGCAACCAAATGGCACAAAATGGGCAGGAAAATTGTGTGATTCATGTAGTTTGAGGAAAAATGTCATCCTCATAATTTCCAGTGTGAAACAGCTTTTTTGCAAGAGGTGCAGCACCTTGCTAAAGTACTTGTTTTTTTGTCATGTTTTTACCATATACCTCAATGTATTTTGTATGTGATAAACACAAAGAGCAAAATTGTGATAGAAATCTAGTAGAAAACCTAGCACATTAAAAAGTGTGCTGTGCATTTGTATGCAGGCCTCAGTCAAATCAGTGTCAAAACAGCTCTAGCTCAGACAGATTTGATGAATAGTGTCTTAACATTTTCAGTGTTTGCCGCAAATTAGATTTAGGTCGAGACTTTAACTGGGCTATTTCAATGCGAATTTGACCTAAACTATCCCATTCCAGATCAATACAGAGTTCAAAACTGTGAAGAACAAAACAACCACCACTGATTGGCTAAATAAAAAGTCACGCTTTTCATATCTGCTTTTGTGAAAAGGTTTGAAAACCAAGCATCCTTTTTACTTGACAACTATGCAGTACTGTGTGTTGGTCTTACATAAAATGCCTGTGAACTACATAAAGGTTTGTGGTTGTAACAAGGTGTGTGAATACTTTTGCACTACCACTATAATTGCTCAGACATTTTTCAGCTCCCAGTTGCACAGACTTGATTTAATCACACGATGGAGTCTGCCTGATTTGTCCACCACCTGCACAGACAGCGGGAATGCTTCCAGAGGCAAGAGGAAGGTTTGGTGGCACTCGCTGTGAAGAGCGCAGCTGCTGTAGAGTGCAGCAGCCGTAATTAGATGCTTTCGCTCCTACAGAGAAATCAAAAGTGTATTAACTTCCAGGTTACGTGCTTTAAACAAATCAGACATAAAATCTTATGAAACAGGTTTATTTAATCTCAAGTAATGGAAAAAGAACAACAAAAAAAAAAATCACTCAAAAACAGTAAGATTTGTTCTTAGTATATACTTCTCCTGCTCTCTTTGTTCAAGTAATAGAAAATAGCGTAGTTTGCAGTCTGCTCAGCACTGCCGGAGACAAAATACTGCACTTCTTACATCAGAGGTTAACATTCACCTGGGAATGTTAGCAGCCATGTTTTCACTCTGATCTGATCATCTTTAAATCTTTTAGAAAATAAAACGTTTGTGCAAAACATTGATGTTCTCTCATAAACACTACTGCTTTCAACATTGATTCATCACATTGTAGATCCACAATAGTCCTCACAATGACTACTGCAGTATCAGACATCCAGTATAACACCTTGTTCAGAAAATACAACAAACACACGAAGAACATTCAGTAATCAGGGCTTGTGACTGAGCAGAGCATCTGTCAGCTTTTATCTCATCTGCACTCCTGGTAATAGGGGACAGTCTGTGCCTTGTAGAAATGAGAAGCTAAACACATGTTTATGCTTCCTGTCATGTAATAATCTTTCCACTGCTGGCATGGACAAGTAACCATGGGGGGGGGGTTCTGCACGTTCCTTCTCAGTCCATCCTTGAAGTTTGAGTGAACGGGATAATCCAGGGGAGTTTGCTTTGGTCTTGCACAGGAAAGCACAACAAAGCCCTGAAAGCATGTCTGGGGGATGGATCGGCCTGCTAACACTTCAGGTGTTTCTTGCTGGTCATGTCGTTCCAGATGCGGTGCATCTCTTCCGGGGAGATCTGATGGACGGTGACCACCCGGCGGTAGCGGCAGAGGCTGTAGGCCATCTTCCAGTGGTTGAAGCCACTGTTCTGGAAAGGGTGGATGCCTAACTTACGGAGGCACACGCCAACATACACATCCTCCAGGTGCAGCAGCCTGGTGTGTAAGGAGGTCTTGTATATGAGCTCGGCCACGTCTGCTGAGAAGACATAGCCGGTGCCGGAGCAGAATGGTGGGTACTTGCTTTCAGGGTAGAGGTCCCTGGGCATGTACCACTTGCTACGCATGTCTCTGATTGGCCCACCGTTGATGACATAGCCTGTAAAATACCTCCGCCTTGGCTTGGTGGTGGGCTTCAGGAGGTTATAGATGAGGTTTTCCATGTTGACAAAGATGTCACTGTCTGTCTTCAGAACATATTGAGCCTTAGAGCAGAATGTGGCCACCCAGCGCATGCCCATCAGTGTTTTAAGCGTCAGGTTGTGGTACGAATCAATAAAATCCTCCACGATGATGTCATGAAATATCTGACTCTCCTGCTCCACCATCTGGTTGAGGACGGGATCTGTGCTTCGGCCCAGCAGGAAGAGCGTGACCACACGCACGTCCGGAAATGTGGTCTCGTCGCCCCACGTCTCCCTGATGGCCTGACGGGCGTTGAACTCCTTGTGGGTAGTGCTGATCAGGATGACGAGGAAAGGCGTCTCGGCCTCGCACTTCTGGGCCTCGTTGATGAGGTAGCCGAAGTCGTGCGGGTTGAGCGACCGTGTGCGGATGTTGCTGAATGTAGAGTTCTTGCTTACTTTGGGTCCCTTGCGCATTGGTATAGACACTTGACCCACATAGGAAGAGGAGGAAGGGCGGGACCCACTCAGGTACCACAGAGCGCTGGCCCAGCATACAACCGTCAGCAAGTACAAGCAGGAGACCTTAGAAGGCATCACTGTTCCCTGGGCTGGCATTACCAGCAGCAGCAGTGTTGGAAACGTTGAGGCCACACCTCCATGGGTAGTGTTAGATCTGGCGGTGCAGCGTCTGGCTGCCTCCGCAACACCACTGACATTAATTTCAGATAATGGGTCCTCTCTATCGTCTACCGCTGGGGTTGTGATTGAGAAGGAGTGCAGAGGAGACGCCTTAAATCTGTAGCTTTACAGAGTCCCATTGCAGCTTGGAGAAAGGTCCTCAATTCTCTGTTGTTGCATCTGGGAAAACAAGAAGTAAAAGACAAATCAAAACCACCTAATAAAACAGCCGCAAGACCAGTACGTTAACTGGTGGAACAGATCTTATATTCCGGACGAGGCATTTATAGTGGTACAGCACATTTTTTCCCTCCCTATTTCATTACAGCCTATAAAATCAGCAGCTGCACAGACTTATCCTGTCACTGTGATGAGAGCACTGTAGTCTGAAGAAAGAGAATATCGGAAGGCACACTGGGGCCTGCTCCGTCTTCAATCCCACCACTGTTTGCAAATGCTGTTTATCTCGCTCTTATCCCCCTCGGACCAAGGCAGCGGCTGACAAATCAGAGCTACAGCCGCAACAGAGAGGAGGAGGAAGAGACGAATCGAGGTGGAGGAGGTGAAACGGTCTCATGAGAACAGATTAATATCCACTTCCTCTTCTCACTCTCCCACCTCTTCACTCAGCCTCTTCTCACCTCATATTGACTTTACATATTATTTTGTCAGCTGCTTGGAACCTCTTTGCTAACCAAACACCTCCAGTGTCTTACAGTTCATGCTCACCCCATGAACTTTTCTACATTTTGCCATATGAAAACCAAAACTCGACGTGTTCTAGTAGAATTAAACGTGATAGACCAACACAAAACATTACAGAACTGTTGTGATTTGATGGATTTTAATCAAATAAAATCTAGTCAAATACAACAACAAAATAAAACAAAGGGCCCCAAATGGAGTAGGTCAAAGTAAAAAACTTGTCACTACCCCTTTTTTACAATATATAACAGTGTGTGTGTGTGTGTGTATATATATATATATATATATATATATATTTACATAGTTGATACAGTTCAGTGAAGTCAAGTTTATTGTATAACACATTTCAGCAATAAGGCAGTTTATAAAGTGCTTGACATCATAAACACATTAGTCATCGGTTGTGAAACCAGTAACATTACATATTATCAAGTGGCATGATTAAAAACATCAATACACATCAAATATGTAGGTCAATGTTCAATCAACTGCTACCAAAACACTTTAGCTCCACCTCTATATAACATACAGATTTCTACTTCTATCATCATTGCAACTCCTCCTCCACCATGTATTTCTCAAACATTTCTTTTTGTATTGTTTTGCGAAATTGCTCAAATTTGTGCTTTGCTTCAACTCCTCACCCATAAAATTCCATAAATCCACTTTACAAATTGATATATACATACTCCTCCATGTAGTATTAAGTGTTTTCTTAAATCCGAGTTGACGTCTTAAGTTGTATCCCCCTACTCTCACTAAACATTTGTTGAATTTAGTTTACCCAGATCCCATCGTTTTAAAAAATGACTGTGTGTTCCCTAAAACCTGCATTGTGTGCTATTATTTTTTTTTTCTAGTTTTGTTGAAGACATTTATTACTGCTCAGTTTAATGTTCTTGTCTATTTGTCATCATAGCTGCAGCTATGGCTTTCTTCTCTTTTGGCTCTCTATTCTGTTGTCGTCCTTCTCCTGCATCTCTCTTCATAGCAACAACTTTGTAAATTCTTAAATTGCTCACATGACTTCTGTCTTCCTGAGGTGGCCTCAGAGATAATCTAAACTATTTTCATTGCTGTAATTTGTTGCCTCTTTCTCCAACTATTTGGGCTGCATCATTAATCCTTTGGTGCCTCCCTCTCAGTGCTGTAGTACTCGAGACCACTTTTTGATGGTCTCATCTCGGACTCGATCGCATTTGGTCTTGGTCTTGGACATTGAGGACTTGGGATTTTATTTCAAGACCACAATTGTGGAAATATCACTAAATTGCCAGAAAATTGTCCAATTTATTTAACATCCTTGCTTTCACTGGATGCAAAATGTACCGATTCAGATCCAAGCAATGAAGTGACTTATAATGACACGTTTTTGCTCATCGCTCTTGCCCATCTCCAGCACCTTTCACTCACAAGTAGCACTCCAAGATGGGAGCGGGAGAAGATGTCTGCCAAATCGTCAATAATAAAATTTGGCTACATGAATGATAAAGACTATACCTGTAAAACAACATCCAGAAGAAAACATTAAGTGACTGCGCGTCGCTTTCAGAGACAATGGGGACTACGTCCAACTTTTATTGTCACTTAGTTTGCCTTTCCTTTCTTTGTGTTTCCTTTCTATGTGGAAGTAACGTTAAACTATCTCTACACTGAATTATTGTGCGGACATGTTGCCCGACATGTCGCACAACACTGTGACCAAAGTCTGCAATATAGTAATGTATGAACGATCTGATTCTTTTGAACGGCTCTTTACATTGAATGATAGAACTCTAGTCTCAGTGAGAGACGTTGTTTGTTTTTGTAATGCTTTGCACACACTGCAGCAGCTACTACTATTCTGTTTAATTAAATATATTGATTTAATTGGCAAATAAATAAAATACAAGAAAGTAGGAGCGCACACAGCGCATGCTCATTGCTCTCTGTTTTCGTCACCTGTCATGGTGGCAGACGTTTGTAGCTCAGTGCGCTACCTGGCCGCTACGCTGATGCAGGCGTCATGCAGCGGGAGAGAAGATGAGGAGGGTCACGGTGCGCTCCTTTGTTCTTGGTTGCTTCTTGCTTAATGTTCATAGTTGAGTGGTGTTTACCGTTACAGTGTTGCATTAATTGTTACATTTAATGGTGCAGAAGAAGAATTTTATTTCTGCCAAAGCAACTCAAGTCCACTTTTTTCCTCTACTGTTACATTTTCCTTCTTATTTTGTTTCTATATGACAAATAGCTCTAAAATTTTTAGTAATACACACGACACTTGTAAAAAACACTACATGAGTATTTTATACAGATATATATCCTACATATTTTTAACTGCAAGAACTTTTTTTTTTTTTTTTTTTGCGAACTTCATCTACAAAAACAATAAACGACATTAGGGATAAAATGGCACCTAGATATTAATATCTAGGTGTTTTATGGGAATCAGGATCTTGTGTTTCACATTTGTCACGTAGCGTGGGACACTGGTCTCAGGTTAGGTGGTCTTGACTACAGCACTGCTCCATCAGAGAGAATGATAAACATTACTTCATGGCATTGGATAATCAAAGAAGTTTGGAAAGTTCTTATTTTTTCATGCAATATTTGCCACATTAATTTCTTTTCATTGCCAAATTTGGCAGGATCAGTCCTCCATACATTTAGTCTTCAGTAGCTTTAAGATTCACTTTTCTTGCGGAATCTATCCACCGCTGCTGAACGAGACATCTCAGCTGCAGAGCAAATTTGATATTTTGTAGCGTCGGCTAGTTTTGGTTTTTCAAATGGAAGAGCTTATTTCACCATTGGCCACAAGTTGCGTGGCAACGTTGCTACCAGTGATGGTAACTGATGGAGGAAAGGATTTAGGTCATTACTGACATCACTGGCATCTGCGCCTCCTCCAGCGCAGGTTCTTCTTGAGGTGTTATTCGGCTCCTCTTCAGCTGCAGCTTAAGCTTATGTTTTAATGAGCGCTCCATCAGTTAAACATGCTGAGTCTGACAACTGTTGGTTTTGTTAGCAAGACGGCATGAACTTAGAGTCGTACTTTAAAAAGAGGAGGAAAGAGCGCTGGAAGTGTTCTTTGTTCATGGTTCCAATGCAAACATCGCTGTTACTACACTGTTTTAATCGGATGTGGGAATTTCCCACATTTTAAAAGCCAGACTTGTGGGGATTGATTAAATATTGTGCAATTCCCACAATCCCACAGTAAATTTTAGGCCCTGGTAGGTACTGGAATAATAATAATAATAATGTGATTTCCAAATAACAAATGTAGGTTTACTTAAATTTAATGACTGTTTGTTCTTGTTTTGTTTTTTTGTCATTTTTGAGGTCAGCCCCTCCAAAAGCTGCTGAAGATGCTCCTCAGTAAAAAAGATACTTCAATCATCAGTAACTAGTACCCATTTTACTGTGTTTGACACTCGATATGTTGTTTTGAGCCTAATACTGGTCCTTGTGATACCCCACAAATTATGTTTAACGATGGTCCGGCTTTTTGAAAATTGCAATGGGTGCACCCCTGCACTGTAGCGGACTAGTGGAAGTGTGCCCACCATAGTGCCAGTCAGTCTGTAAGTTACTAATTAACTGACTTCTAAAACCAGAGAATCAGAATAAAGGGGGCTGAATACAGATGCGTGCAACAACTTGTGGAGTAATATACTACATGATATGGTGGCGGCAGCATTATTCTGTGTGGATGTTTTACCTAAGCAGGGACAGCGAAGCTGGTCAGAGCTGAATAGAGGGCGATACGAGAAGAAAACCTGCCGGATGCTCCTAAATCTTTGATACTGTGGTCGAGGATCAGCAGCTGAAAATATTTTTTACATTTGAGTGGATTTGGGTATCAGTTGGCTTCCAAAGGAGATGATTGATGTGCAGCTAAGAAGCTGTTTGCTGTCTGAACGTCAAAGTAAATGAAATCTCATCTTTTCAAAGATTTATTCGCTCCAGATATGCTGTAATCTCCTGCGATGTGACAGCAGCTCTGTATGCTCTTCCTGATCATACACAAGTGGCGTTAAAAAAATAATAAAGTAAAAAATCAGATTAGAGCTAGCACAATCTGCAAAGATGCCTCTGGTGCTGTGTTCTAAGATAGAGGGTTGGAGATAAGAGCGCCTCATCCCTTTATCACGCTATGGATTTTGTTGTGTCTTGCGGGACTGCGATTGGTCTTCTCATCAAGGCTTTCTTTCCTCCTCCTTCCACTATCTCTTCCTGCTCTCTCTGAAGCAGATTCATCAATCTCAAGGTCCAGTAGAAGCCATCTCATCACGGCTGCTTTCCCACTCCCCCTCCCTCCTCGTGCCCTCAATCACACCGCCCGTCTCCACTTCACTGAATGCTTGATCCATCTTTATATGTCTTGCTGCCTTCCTCCCCCGCCTCTCTTCAGCCTTTTATTGTTTTTGTCTAGTTTTAGGCCTCCTACACCATCATCTTCCTTTGCTCACATCACTCGAAACTCTATTTACCCACCCTACCATGCTCTTTTTTTTTTTTTTTTTTTTTTTTTTTGAGGGAGTTGGGTCCTTGGACTTTTTTCCTAACTTATTGACAGCTTCTACCGGCAGGGACTCCATCTCTGCTACCTAAACTTCTCTTGCGCCTTCTTTTCCAAAAACCACCAAATTATCATATTGCCCCCTATATTGTCGACCTAGCTCCCAATCTTCCTGCTCTTCCTGTTAGTGTCACCTTGTTTTTACCTCAGGGATGGGTTATTGGATTCATAAACCTGCAAGTACTTTACACTCACTCTTCTGGCACCCAGAACAAGCAATATCCTTCTAAAGTGATGCACCTCACGAAATTCTGAGACCCCGCTTCCATGTGAAGTAAATTGAAAGCTGGATGGACGGTTTCATGCTGCTCTGTAACTTTGAATTACATTAGGAGTCAGCAGATGACCTTTTTGTTCCATGCTTTACTTTTATTAAATTCTACAAGACAAATGATTTCTGCACTTTCCAACTTTGTGTATTTATAAGTAGAAATACAACTTTTGTATGAATTTACTGCACATATTTCTACAGAGTTCAGGCTTAACATACAGACTCTGCAAAAACACCGACAGAAATGGATGAATGATGAGGAAAAACAAACCGTTCCATTACTGTGCTCGACAGCTATTAATTCAACCAGGAGCACGTGAACGCTTGGGTGTCTGACTTGAGCTCTCTTAGCCTCCGACATAAAAACTTACGTCAAGGGAGAACGTTTTAGAATAATTTTAAGACCACAGGTCAATATGAAAGAGAGCATTTTGTGTCTTGAGCAAATTATATATATATATATATATATATATATATATATATATATATATATATATATATATATATATATATATATATATATTAATTTAGAGCAAAATGACAAAGTCAGGGACCACCTGATTATCAGGAAAATAATAGCCAAGTGGTTTTAAGTCTCAGTTCTTACTTGTGAAAAGACTTGGATATTAAATAACAGATAAAATATTTAAGTTCAGTACTATTTATTTATAGAATAAAGGCAGACAACATCTCTTGAATATAAGAGTTTAGTAACAAAATGATTTAACCTTCCTGTGAAGGAGTTTGTTGAATAAAGTATTCTAAGTAAAAATGAAAGAATGAATATGCATAAATTACCAAAAAAAAATAAATAAATAAAATAAAATAAAAAAAACTGGCCAGGGCATTTTGAGCAGAGACTGGCCAACCAGCTTTTGATGAATGGAATCAAACTTTGTTGTGACAGAGCTTGCACACTGTCTTGTTGGTGTTTATGGACTTTTATGTCCAATAAACATAAACCTCCATCATTCTCCCAGTTCCATTAATCTATGAAGAACAGAAACCGAAAGGCTGCTTGGTCTAGTTGGCCTCCTCAACCATGTACCACACATGACGGGATCCTGACATTGGGACAGAGGTGAGACATGATCATTGATGAATATTAAAATGTATAATTGCCATGTTTTGATAATTAGTGATCAACCAGCTGTAACACATGAGGCTTTGAGGATAACAAGGTGACAAAAAGCTGCATTACAATAATCAGTGATATAATAGCCAAATTACTGTTCACCAAAAACAAACATAAACCAGGTGAAAAAAATAATGTAACAAATGCAATCTATTTATCTTTACTGTTTTCAAGTACAAGGAGGGTGGCTCCATACCATACTCATGCCATTTCATAGTTACAACCTCAAGGTTGAGAAATCAGCAAAAGCCCATAAGAATATTTTCCCAAAACGTATTATAAACGGTAACATGTCCACATAAAAAAAAATAAATAAATGATAGGGAGGAAAAAAACGACAACTTGTCTAGAATAAAGAGGATATTTATGTAGAAAAACAAATACATTAAATTAGTTTCTTTACACTTCATGCAACCCAGCAGGCAAAAATGAGCCAAAAAGAATAGAACCACTGAAGATGCAGTGATATAACAGTTCAGTATGAACTGTGAATGTTAAAAAACAGGTTTATTTTGAGGGATTTGGAATAAGCACAAATTAACTTTAATTAAAATTAATTTAAGACAAAATTAAGGACAGCACCGGTATGTGTTCGCACAACCACTTCACAATGCAAATCAGAATTGAAGATAAAAAATTAATGTAATAAAGTACCATTTCATTAAATAATTTTCCCATTTAGAAATTACTTTTTAGCATGCTTAATGTGTTTATGAGTGCCGGGTGTCTGCTGTAGCTGATTGTGAAACTAATGGAAAAAGCTATGTTGCATTCACTGCAGCACGGTGCCGACTGTTTCGCTTTATTATGAGCAGCTGAGATGACGGACACAACTTAGCATGTTTTTCAGGGCTAGGCGGCGTCAACATGCGAGGTCCAACACCTGAATGTCACACCCCTCTTCCTCGTGTGGATTAGCTGAACTAGGAGCCTGAATCAGCTAGATTTCACAGAACACACTCATGAAAAGGTTGCTCTTCGCATCTTGACAAATGGCAGTCCCTGGGATGTTGTTGAAATAGCCTACAAATACTTCCCTTTATTTTGCGAACCATGCGCTAAGACGGTTTTACCGATGTTGAAGAACTGAATTACAGTGACACACAATAACTGAATGTTCACACTTTTCTAAAATTTTATGTTACTTTAAGAAAAATTTAGAGGGGTTCAGTCGATCTTAATTCATTCATGAAAAATAATCTAATCTAAGCTGTCTTTCCCTAACGCTGCAACTGAGGACAGAGACAGGCTTCTCATAGCCCAGGCTGATGGACTTGGATCTTTTTGGCTTGGTGTTCTTCACCGCTGGGTGTGATGGAGGGCTTAGGAACTTTTCTGATGGAATCAGAGCACTGATACAGGAGATCTTCATTTCCAAGCTGACTGAGGTCTTGGGACTTATCTTTGAATCACCAGTCTCAGTTTCAAAAATCTTCCCGAGCTGATGGAAAGATGTTGTAGAGTCAGGTTTTCCAGTTGTCTGTCCTGGGATTTGAACATTGGCCAGTGGTGAAAAAAATCCCGTACACGGAGAGACATTTGGTTCTATAGGCTGGCGGGAATTCTGTCTCGATGACTGGCCTCAAACGTCCCTGGAGGGTTTTTCACACCCCTTTTGCTGATGGAGAGCATCTATTGTTTCATTCTGAGCTGCATGGCTGTCCCATATGATCTGTGCTGTTATTTATTGGGCAGATTTCGCTGTATACTTTTGGATTGGTGAGATCTTTGCATAATGTCCAGCCCTGTTCGTCCAGTGGCCTGCCTTGGATGCAGAAGCTCTCCTCCAGCTGATACGAGCCTGCCACACTTTGCTGTTCTTTATCTGACTGTACTCAACCAAGGTCACACTGTACTGCTAGTTATTGCAGACTCATACACTTTAAACTATCATAGATTCATGTGTTTATTTCAGACATAAAAATCATTTTCATTTAATATTTTTTTATTAGCAAGTTAGTTAACAAAATAAGAAATCACAGTTTGATTGTATTGTTGTATCGCAGATATGGACCAACCTTCGCTGTCTGCAAGAAAAACAGACAAGTTCATGCCTATTTCTAGCTTTCAGGCCTGCAGGCCTCACATTACACATACCGTAGAGAAATCATCAAACAATCATCTTATCAGTCTTTGGTCCATTACATACTCAGAAAGCCAACACTTTCATGGCTTAGTGCCACCTGATCTGTGACCATGGTTGACATGACAACACGGACCAAGACCATGACACTCAACAGTGGATCTAGTTTATGCAAGTTAGTGGTTAGAAAGGAAAGCTGTTTAAACAGATTAAGCTCACGTTGAAGGAGTAAAGTGATTCTTTACTGGTCATTAACTTTACAAAATGTATACTTTAGTGGAGGGGGAATCTACAATTTTTTCAGATTGCTTTTCTGCAGGAACTCAGATACTTTACTTTTGGGCATGTTACAGTCACCGGTTACTCAAACAGCAAAAGGGTCAATTTTGGATCCAGGGTTTCTTTGAAGAAGCAGTCATAGGTGTGCGTGTCTAGACGCATCCTCTGGAGGCTATAGAAAAGAGTCCATACTCTGGCACGCTCCAGAGTTCTGGTGCAGTGGTCTTTAAATCCAGGCCTTGAGGGCTGGTGTCCCACAACTTTTAGATGTCTCTGCTTCAACACACCTGAGTCAAATAAACATGGCCAGTAGCAGGACTCCGTGTTGGACCGGACACTGCCCCTGGAGGCCTGGAGCTGAAGACCCTGGTTCTAGGATGCCATGTTATCACACTATAAAACTCTTCCTTTTTGGAAAATATAAATGAAAATGGGTTAATGCAGTGCATTCTAGGATTCTGAGTTTTCATCAGTCTCCTTTGTCCTGTAGTTCATTTTTTCCAGTCATGGTTGGGTCCAACAGTTGGTACCACAAACTTCAATTCATTTTATTTAAACTGGTAAAAGGTTTTCTATCTAAAGAAAACCAGCAGATTGCATTGAGTCATTAACTTGCAGCAATCCCTCATACTGAGCACGCATGTAGTAACAGTGGAAAAGAAAACTACCCTTTGGTGTGTTTTGTTGAGAAAGTACTGCATAATTGTGAAGTGAATGGAAACTGATACAAAATGGATCCCTGAAGCTTCTCTAGCGGTACCATGAAGCTGTTGGCTGTTTTTCTCACTATTGCTCTTTATTTTGGGGTGTCAAAGTAAAAGAGGATGGATGTGTAGGCATGGCGCACTTTTCAGACTTGTAAAAACCTTGTATCATTTTACTTTCTCCTCAGTATAATATGCTACTATGTGTTGATCTATGATATAATAGTAAGACTTTAAAGTTTGATGTTGCAAGGTGACAAGATGTGGGAAATATTCAAGGGCTTTGAATATTTTAGCAGTGCTGCATATAGAGCAATAAAAGGACAGCAAGGTCACATGGTGAATAAGTGCTACTTTTACATAGCTCCATAATGAACGCCTCGCACATAAAACCATGCTAATAGTTAAAAACCTCCTGGCTGCAGTGTAAACATACATTAACATGAAAATGAAGCAGAAAGAAATTACAGTTATTTTCAACAGCCATTCACTAGACTCAGTACTAGAAGTGGGAACTGTTGTCATGACAGCACGGCGACGAGCTACGAGGGGAAAGAGTGGAAGGAAAGCAGTTGTTCTACCGTAAGCTGGTGTTAAGTGCTCGTGTGTTTTGAATGTACACCCCCTTGTGGGAAGGGAATTTAGGCGCCTGAACTGAGCTCTTCTGCACTAGTTATTGCTCCATTACTCCTCACTGTGATTCCAAGACTGGACGTTATGATCGCCTGGATTTGGCAGACAGGTCGGCTGGTAAAAATAACAGAATACGAGGAATAAAACATTCATGCACTTCTTGAACGGTTGCCCCTTTTGAAGGATGACTTTTTTTCCCCACCATTAAAACAAACAAACAAACAAAAAAAAAAATCTAAGTATTTATGTAACAATTTAGGTCAAATATATTATTTTCAGACTGCTACTAGTAATTATTACAATTTTACTGTCTGCTGTGTAGCAGATGGGAAAAATTTAAATAAATTTGCGCTCTACTTGTTTCATTCTCATTTTAACAGTGTTGAAGTTAAGATCATAATAACTTAACACGTGTCCAGACCTTGTTGTGGGTCGTATCTTTGGAATGCACTCATCTGACCACAAGGAACACTGTGAGGACACTTTTGCTACATGCTGCTCCACAACATCTCTGAATGTCTTGGTGCAGAACTAAAAGCCTAAAATATTAATACTGATTAAAGTTGCAAAGGAAAGCTGCACTGAAACTGACCTGATGACATGAATACCACAGAGATGTCCTACTTTTTAGTTTCACCACAGCCTGGAGTCGTTGGACACACTTTGTCTCTGCTTTAGTTGTTTGTAAATTTAAAATATTTTATGCAGTGTCCTATTAAACCACTACAATACCACTTTAACTTCACATTCTGGTTGTCGTTTGCACTGCAGGAACCGGGGCAGTTCCTCTCTTTTCCTTTCTTTCTGGGAGTTGGGTTTGGCACAGTTAATTTCCAAAGTGGATACTAAGATGGGTGCTGTATTAGTTTTAATCACATTCTTTACTCCACGGATGCAGAGATCTGTTACTGGACTGGAGTGGCGCAGAAATGGCTTGAGTTCCAGACCCCACAATGGAAGTGCACACGATGACCCGAGATAGATTAGAGGTTCTGGGAAGCTACGGCCCAAACCATGACACCCCTAATTAGTACACATTTCTTCTAGGATTGCTTTGTAATAAGCTCAGACCAGCTTCCCTGTAGAACAGCCCCACAGCATGGTGCTGCCACCACCATGTTCCGTCACACACAGTAGTTTGAAAGGGTAAAAAGTGTAACTAAAGTGTATCTAGAGCATCTTCCACATATTTACTTTAATATCACTTAGATGACTTGAGGCAAACTTTAATCAGACCTTCAGATCAAAAACATCTTTCTTCTTGTCACTCTTCCATAACAGCCAGATTTGTGTTGTGAACAACTGTCAACAGCTCCTCCACAGTTCGTTTGGGCCTCTTGATTAGGGCTGGGTGTTGCTAAGAACCCCACAATTCCATTTGATATTGTTTAATGCTTGGATATCGATTTCTGAATAAGTACACAAATAATTCATTCGACTCCTTGTGGATAATTTTTGGGATATTTATTTTCTTGCTCATATAAACAGAAATGGCATAAATTAAAATATCTGAAAATAAAATGGTAGTGCAATAAATAACACTAGTGCTGAATATGGAGTACTGTATGTGAACGTAAATAATTCCCCTTTTCTTGAGGAAACTGAGATAATCACATCATTTTAAAGCATTTTTGAACATTGCCATTCTGACCCACTCTCCTCACCAGTAGGTGGTGGTAATGCACATCAAACAGCTGTTTGCCAACCTCCAATAAACTCAAGAAGACGACTAGTGTTTGTGACTGGGGGCAAAGACATGGCGCCAGGTGCTCAAGTAGTTCATCAGACTTGCTACTATCCAGTGCCCTTCTTCATCCCACTAGTAGGAACTGGTACGGTCGAGTATGAAACCTCAAAAGTGTTGCTCAGCATGGCGCCAACCCGCTGGCCAGCTGATCTAATCGATTTTGAATTGGAAAAAAAATTAATTGCGATGTATTGATGAATCAAAACTTTTACCCACCCCTACGCCTGACTGCTTGCCCAGTCTGTGGACAGCCATGCTGTCGGTTCTGCTGGAGCTGGATGACATGGCTGAAATATTGACAAACTGGTGACGTGACCTTTCCTGTTTTATCCAGTTTCCTCTCAAGCTGTTGTACTCAGTTTCTCCTTTCACTCCACGCCGTTGTTTTTTAAACAGTTATGAGGAACGGTGGCAAAACCTGAAACTCTTGCTGCTCAACACGTTGCTAGGTAACCAGTGAGTTAGTTGATGCCACCCTCCTTGCTTAGCTGGCTGGGAGAGGTTCTCTGCCCACATCCCCCAGAATGCTGTGTGGTTCTGGATCAGAGTTGAGTGAAATGATTGAACTTTCTATTGAAGTTGACCAGGAAGTCTATCACGATATGTATTATTGGTTTATTTTCCAGCACTGGGTTCTGAAAGCAACCTGCTGTACTGAATTATTTTAGGAATCTCACAGTAACCAGGGTAAAATTCAATCCATGCCACAGTGTCAGATGTGTACTTTACTTGAAGACCATGTATCCTTTGTGTTCTGTCAGTTAAAATCCTCATAAAACATTTTAAAGTTTGTGGTTTAATGTAACAAAATATTATTACATTTAACAGCTATATTTACTTTTGCAGATCACTGTATGTTGCTTCCTGAATCAGCTCTTAATACTAATAGTTACATAAGCTGTAGAAAGAAGCTCTGCCTCCAGCTCTTGAAACTTAAACATCCTAGAAATCTACTAGAAGTTTATGACACAAACATTATTCCACAGGAAGATCTTTAAAACTATTTTTTTTGCCTTGATAAAAGACAAACTTCTCCAACTGTGAGACTTGAGCTCTGTGATAGAGCATGGAGAGCAAAGCTCTTCAAAGCTCACGTGTCACCATTTCTTTATGTCGCAGGAAACTCATAACTGAGATTTGCTCCTATGTTTTTCGTGGTGCAGTTGGCAGCACCGTGGGCTTGCATGCGTGGGTTCTCTCCAGGTACTCTGGCTTCCTTCCACAGTCCAAAAGCAAGACTTGGGTTAATTGTTCTTCGGCGTGTGTGTGTGCTTCTCTTACTGTTTACCCTCTCAGATTTTTTTTTTTTTGCACAGTGATTTATGATCTGATACCTAAAACCTTGTTTTGAAAATGGCATTAGAGTCTACTAAAATGACTCAGACAATCAACTAAATGTTCTATTTTGTGTTGGGGAGGGGGTGTTAGAGGAATCAACTATATTGTCTTTGCAATCAAGTGACCTCCATGCTGCAGTTCAAAGAGCTGGAAGGCCACAGAGATGTGGGAGTTGTGGTCTCGTTTAATGTTGCGCCCGATAATTGATTGCAGTCATTAGTGCCGCGTGGACTGACCTTGCTGGCGGGGGGGCCGTGACTCTGGAGCGTGAGTCAGCGAGGGAGCCGGTCAGAGAGGAAAACAAAGAGGTCGGTGTAATAGAGAGCACTACGAGGCACGTGTGTTGTTCGAGACGGAGGCACGGGGCCGACACATCTGAAGGTAAATAAATCATACTCCGATCTCGGCGCTGACATCTTACATCCTCGCTGCCTGCCTCCATATTACAGATCTAACGACTGGTGGGGGAAAAAAACAGCGAGCCGCCTCCATCAATTCTGCTTTTTCATGACTGCTGATTTAAGGAATGCTGTCAAAATGTTCAGTTCTTTACAGTGCTGTATAATGATGTGGTAATAGTATCTGAAAGTGAGGCATGACCTGTGAATATCACTCACTGGCAAAAATATAAGTGAGTGGATAACGCATACAGAAAACAACCCTCAGAGTGGAGTGGATATTGTATTAGAATGAGTACGCTTTATGATTACTGAGCAAGCAGGTTGCCTGAGGGAAGGAACTCAAACGCGTTTCCTTCAAGACCAAAGAGACTTGAAGGCCAGTGAGTTCAGAGTGGGAAGGCAGGGAGATGTGAGGACTGTGCTGTTGTCTTGATATATTTGGCTTCTCTGCAACAGACTGTTTAACCTATAAAACCATTTTATTTAGGTAACTGGAGAAAAGATGAAAATGAGACAAATTCATTATATACCAGTAATTTTTTTACAGCGTACTTAATTAATGTAGACACAATCAAAATCCATTTTGGTTTATATTTAACAATAGCCATTAAAATGTGGGTTCAGAATCTATCAGAGAACAGGAAGGCTAAAACATTTTTGGGCTGTATTATAAAGAAATATTTCCTTAGTAAAAGTGGAAAATTTAGAAGACTTGTGGCTGGGAAAATGTCTGTTGGAGCAGGTATTGAAATTTTTAGGTAGCTATTCTGTACTGAGACATTTTAAACATATTATCCTCTTGGTTATGAGCTGTACATCATGCTAAAGTCAAACAAGATGAACCGCTTAAGCTTGGCATGTGCCCACTCAGAATCAGGCCAAGAACTTTTGCAGCATTTATACTCTGTCCCCACTGTAGCGCATATTCTGCTAGACTCTAGAGGGCAGTGTAGGGTGCCTATGGTGGTGGTTTTTTTTGACTTTATGAGCCAAATCATTAAGCTCTATCTTTGCGAACCTCTGGCTTGTCTGCCATGTTTTTCTGCACAGAACTGTCAGCATAGTTACAAAATTTCGGAGGGTCATGGTTGCTGAAATGTCGTAACTTGTGCAGCACCATGCGGCCGTCACCGACGCTTCAAGCTTTACTCCTGAGGTGGAAGCTGTTAATGGAAACAGCAACTCTAACTCTTAAGGCTTTTGTTTTGTTTGAAATTAAAAAGAAAAAAACAGATGAACAATTAATTTAGAATTAAAAGTTTATTGTAGTGGTTTTTGAATATCAAAGTATTTCTACTAAGAAACCACCAAAAGCAAACTTAGAAATTAACCTAACATTCCTCAATCCAGAATCTACCTTCAAATCTGTCAACAGCAGATACGCCTGAGGTCGTCTCGTCTGTCCTCAACATTATTACTCGAATGGTAAGAAAAGTCATTAATCTGTTCTTCAGAGCTGGCATGTGGCCCTCATTCCTGACATCCATAGCAGGTTTGGCTGGTCTTAGTGTTGTAGCGTTAAAGCTGGATTCCACTGTTTGAAATCTTTTCTAAGGTGTTTTGTAAATGGTTTCCCTGGTGACCACATCTAGATGTGCCATTCATTGGCAACAAGTTGACTTTTTTAGGTCGGATTGAAATGGCTACTATTTAAAACGTCTAACATTCCTTTTTATAGTGTTAATTGAAGCACAAGAAATGCGGCCAGTGCTGCTGTCTGCAGCCCTTATCTCCAGCTCCTGCTGTCCCGCATGCGAATGCCTATCAGACGGTTTAGAACGGTGACAGGTAAAGACAGAGAGAAAAAAGCCGTCCGCTCTTTTGATCGTCTTTTACTTCAATCTTCTGAAAAGGAATTAATGAGAGAAATTTAAAAGCAGCGACCAGATTGGTTTGCATCCCACCTAATATGGAAGAGGCAGAATTAAAACGTCAGGGCTGGACAGCTCCCAGTGTGCCTGCAACTCTGCTTCTGTTGCTTGCATAATAAGACTCGATGATGATCTTTGAAGAGCAGCACAAGCAGCTGTATAATCAGTATTACTGGCCACAGGCTGGACAGCCTGGTGTGAAGCCTCTGAATGCAAAGGAGCTTAGGAGCGACAATGGAAATGGGATATCAATAGCAGCCAACAGATTTGGCTGTACTCTCGCCCTACTTTAGTGCCGACTTGCGCCCAAACTGTGCTGGGGCGTGTCACTGCAGCCAAACAGAGAAAGTCCTCAGAGGACATCATGATTACTCGAACAGGGATGCATCTTAAGTTTAACTGTTTCACATTAGAGCAACACAAAGAAAACGACACACAGTCTAACTTCTTTTACAAATCAAATTCTGAAAGATGTAGATGACGTTTATGTTCAACGCTGTGCTCCCTAATATGTCCAGAAGCAAACTAATTAGGACTGCGATCATAGAGACCAAGGAACTCAGCTGTGGAGAAGCTTAAATAAAATTAGATACTGAGAACTGCACCGATTGCAGTTTTCTGGTTGATACCGATTTTTTTTTTTTTTTTTTTTTTAAGACCTAGGTTTGGGCGCAATGGTTGAAAAACATCAGTCAATATTGATAACTGAGTAGTTTCTTGTTTTAAAAATCTGAAATACTGCCAAACTGGAGATGTGACCTTTCCCGTTTTATCAGTTTCTCCTTTCACTCCAATCCATTCTTTTTATTTTTAAACAGTTCTGAGGCATGGTGGCGAACCCTGAAACTGTTGCTGCGCAGGGCTCTCAACAGGTTGTTACCAGCTAACCAAAGAGTGACTGAGTTAGTTAAAGCCACCTACATTCCCCAGAATGCTGAGCAGTGCTGGATTAGAGTTCACTGAAATTATTGATGTATTGCAGAAACCTAACACCACAGTGATGGCAGCATCATGCTTTTCTTCAGCAGGGACAGGGAAGCTGGTCAGAGTTGATGGAGCTAAACACAAGGGAGTCTCTGCTAAGAAGAAACTTCACAATCATGTAAGTAGAAGATTCATGATCATCTTTGTTTTGGTTTGTCCCATAAAATCCTAATGAGCAGATGAAAATGTGGTAAAGTTCCAGGAACAAGCAGTAGCAGAGAAATTTGACGGGAGCTGAGGCTGCGGCAGGACCTCGGCCCTGAATGCTAATCCCCCTTCATAAATCATACATTTCAGCTTGATTTAAGGCCGTCTTCGCGGATGACATTGTAGGTAGGCTCTATGTTGCATCAGGCTGCGCGGGGACGATGCTCCGAGATGACACATGAATTATGTTAATCACACTGAGGCGTGCTCAGGGTAAAACAGAATGTGACGCCAGCTGGGCAGGACACAGGCTGTATGGAAACAAACCCAGACAGTTGAGTTAAAGTAAAAGCCTTTAAGGACTGATACGGATCAGCGAAGTGGGAATAAAGCTCAAAGACCTGCCTGTAGGTCTGGATTATTAGCGGTGATGAAATGTAACAGCTGGAGTCAGGAGAAAGCCAAAAGCAGCCTGGGCCCAGACACTGATCGCCTTTTAAAACTTCTGCTGAGCAGTCTTCTTGTACAGCAGCCTTCAACAGATTCAGGTGCTCATACTTTAAAGCTGCTTCACTGATCACTGCCAGCTTTGTTTTAGCAATGTCAGCAATCTGCAGTGGAAATATTCTCTACCATGCTCAGAAAGACACAGGAGCACATCTTGGAGCTGTTTCTAACCCAGGGTAGGGTGCTCCAGCATTCAGTGGGTGACAGGTGGTATGGTTTGCTAGTTTATCATAGAGACTTGATGTCAACACGACATAACCAGGACACGCCAAGTATCAGCCACTGCCATCATGTGGTGTTTCCCTAGGGGCCAAGGGAGCGGTCACAGTCAACTGGATGAATATCTGCAATAGTAGACATGGTCACAATAATAAAATTTAATGTCCATCTAACTGCAGTTGGTTAGGATACTATATTGGAAGTGACATGTATTGCAGAATATGGCTTCAGAAATATTGTGAAGCTATACTCTGCAATACATGTCACAAAATAAGTATAGAGAGTCCACCATTTCCACTGTGATGGAAGCATCATACTATGGGCACCCAGTCAAAGTTAAAAACCCATCAGAAGACTCAAGCGAGACAGAGATTCACTGATATTATACATTTGCCTACCACAACCTTAACACTGCTTCTCTGCTTTAGATAAACACCCATCAATCCTGCACTATATCACTGTTACATGACCACCCCCTCCCACACAAACAAGCATTGGTTGTTCATATCAGCCCAGTTTTACTTATCGGACTGATGCCGAAATATCGTGTATCTCTACTTGAAACATACAGCCAGAAAAACAATGTTTAGTTTAAGTCCAAAACTGAAAATCCAGTCTGACTCAGCTTGAGCTGTTTTGCAAAGAACACCTAGCTGTGTAAAACTAGTAAATACAGTTGAAACCATATATTTACATACACAGAATAAACAGACACATGCACATTTTTTTTCTCATTTTGGTAAGTCTGACCTATTTGCTAAGTGGCAGAGATCTTAGAGGGAACATTTTTGAGAGATTCTGTAATTTTCTTCAAATTCAGAAGTTTACATACATTTGGTCAGTATCAGGGAGAGTTATCTTTTAAACTGGATGACTTGGGTAAAACCTTTGGGATTTCCTTCCACAATCCTCTGATAGGTTAACTGGAAGCTGGTCAGAGTATCATTATCCACAGTGAAGTGTGTCCTGTACTGACATGGGCTGAAAGGCCACTCAGCAGTTTACAAATACACATCCTGTGATCTGTTGAAGTGGAACTGCTTGGGGACAAAGCCCTGAGCTCAGTTCCACCAGTTCTGGAAGGAGACCCAAGTCATACAGTTTAAAAGGCAATTCTCCCTGATACTGACCAAATATATGGAAAGTTACAAAAAAAATAAATAAATATATATATATATATATATATATATATATATATATATATATTTATTTATTAAAAAAATGATCCCATCAGACCTAAAACGACAGAAGTTTGAGCTTATTTAACTTAATATTTTTATTTGGTGTATGTAAATATATTATTTCAACTGTACATAATCCAAAGTTACCCTTTTGGGGTAACATTTGCATAGAACACTTCAGATTTTAATTGGTAAATCATTTTCAAAATACACTTAAAATTTAGCAGTTTAAGAAATGTTAGAGACGCTAAATTATACTCCGCAGCATTTGATTCGGGGCTTTACGCCAAAGATTATCGTTAAATCATGTGCATTCTGCTTACTTGCAATGCTGTAAACTGACATCTTGTTTTCTATCTGTGACTAAACATTCATGGCAGTTTATACTGAACTTATTGATTTAGGGTTCAAAGGTCAGAGCTAATCTTGCCTTAGAAAGAGTTCATTTCCAGTCATATCAGGTAATCTGTGGATCACATAGCTCGACACCTTTGTTTTCAGACTCAAAAACACGATCAATACACCAGCCTGCTGTGGAATGCACACACCAACCTCTTACACGTGTCCCTTCAGTCAACCTTTACCTTTCAAACACATTTTCTCCATCTTATGTGCTGTTAGAACCTGGATATTCTCTGTGCTTCTCTCTGTAAAGCAATAACTTTGTGTTACATATTATTGGGTGAGTATCATATCCTGGAGGAAACCTTTTATTTAAACATGTACCAAGTAATACTCACATTGCCATTCTGAGACCACCTCTTCTCTCTGTACGGCAGCGGTTTCTGAGGACAGAAAGCTAACCCATCCACCGGGCACCAAGCGGGGTGAACTGCATGCCAATGATTCATGTAAAAGTGTTTTGCTGCAGCAACCATCAACAAGGGGGAGGGAGGGTTGCCGCCACTTCACCAGATGATGGATCGGAGGAAAAATTTGGATAAGTGATGTTCCATTCTGGGCACAAATTGGCAATTTAGGCACTTGGTGGTTAAAATTAGATTGCTCCTAAGTACACCCTGTTCTCCACTGAAAGAATAATGAATGATGATTTGAGCTGGAGATTATTTCCCAAAAAAGAACAACGGATGCAGTGCAGTCGTCAGCCAACAGCCGTGTTATTCTGGTTTCCTACACACAAAGGTCAAAACTCCAGACACAAATTTCTCAGGTTCCCTATCCCTACTCCTTGTTCATAGGAATACATAGAAGCATTCACAATTACTAGGCCCTAACGGATGGGTACTGACGATGAAATGCATAATCCCACTCAGGTTAGGTGCAGTTTACCGCCATTAGCCAAGGAGCCATTTTGGGGACAGATAACTCTGGCTATTTTTTTTTTTTTTTTTTTTTTTACATCACTAGCTTTCCTGGTGTTAATGTGTCTTAAAGTCACTAAAACAGTGCTGGGACCAAGTCATTCCCTTACTAGGTTTAGATAAGGCACAGCCCGAACACAAGGTCATAGTTTTATACCCAAATGTGGGGCATAAAACCATCTCAGTCAGACACACAGCCCCGCCCAGCCAGTGGCGAGCACTGATTCATAGCTTCCCCCTCCTCCCATCCCCACCGTGCCTTGAATCTCTCTCAAAATCTGTGAGGGGTGGGGTTATGCTTTCACAGGGAGTGGGTTAGTTACACTTTAAGTATGGCCAATAAAGTCTTCCAATAATACACAATTATTTGATCATATATATATATATATATATATATATATATATATATATATATATATATATATATATATATATATATATTTTTTTTTTATTTTTTTTTAACAAAAACACGAGCCGCTGGTGGACTGCCCCAGTGTCCCTACCGCCAGGCTTAGCAAACTCTGGATGTCAGTGAATGTTACATAAGTCCTCTGATTTTAAAATGAATATAGTATTTAGATATTAACACTGAAATAACAAGGTAGAAAACTTGTTTTAATCTCGCCTGGAGTGGTCTCTCCAGCTGTTTCTTGAAATGAAAAAACAGAAGTCTGAAATAGATTTGGCTGAGACAAACTGGTTACAGTTCAACCTTTTCATGGACTTTCTTCCAACTCTGCCATAGTTATAAAACATAATCAGAACCATCAGCTCAAAAAGTGCTGTCCTACCTAATATTCACACTAACTAATTTCGCCATGTAAACGGCAGGAAGATCAGCATCACTGCAAATATTCATGCAAAAGATGTACAGTGCTGCAATCTGCTCACTGAATACCACCACTGTGCTTCACCCAGCCTCTTGGGGGGGGCTAGGAGTTATCAGCAAGCACCATCTCAGTACTGGCAGACAGATACAGCATGGAACAGGCTGAACACATCCCCATTATACAGCAGGGTACAGACAACTGCACCTGTCGAGATAACACGTACCACTTTGGGCTATAAAAGTGGAGCGGGGACACACACACACACACACGATGCAGTGGCAGGGATGACGCAGGCAGAACATTCGCTGAATTTTGTCCAACTTGTCCTCACTTGCAGATGTCCTTTTGTGTAAAAAAAAAAAAAGAATAGTGCTTCTTTTTTAAGGCACTGTGTGCACACAGGTACCCCTGCTCACACCTGCCTGGTGCCCAGATTTAGAGCTGACAGAGCTCCTCTTAGTGGCTCTGTTGAGACTGAAGAGGTGAGTGGATGAAGGGTCCAGTGGTAATTACCCTGTCTGCTATCTTTTTCAACACACACACACCACTGCTGATGGCAGCACAGGATGAGGACATGCAGCTTCAGCACTCCTTACTGTAAATAACAGTCCCCCTACTGAGGGGCCACTGGGAGGAACACTCATCCTGCAGTGTCTCCTGAGTTTGTCTGTCAGGACTGGTAAACCCTGCACACATATACAGCACCTCGGAAAACTAGCTGTTCACATTCTTTCTGCCACAGATGAAGTTTTATATTTGGTCTACATTTACAATGTGTACACAATTATTAGGCAAGTGAGTATTTTGACCATATCATCATTTTAGGGATATTTTCTAACTCAAGGATAGATAAACTTGAATGCCTAATGGATTTAAGAATACCAGGTGATGTGTAACTCTGTGATGAAGGAGGGTGCAGGCTAAGGAGGTCAATACCTTGTTGACCCTTTGCACGTGACGTCATGCTTTTTAAAAGCAGCCACTCGGCCATGATGGATGTCTAAATAACCTATGCGCGTGTTAACTCCTGTACAGTTTGTCAAAAAAAAAAAAAAAAAAAAAAAGTTAGTAGCCTAATAACTTTATTAGGCCCCCAGGGGGGAAATTACATTTCAGTACATCCCGTCCAGGTAGACAGGTGTCTGAGGCTACAGCCATCTTGGGAGGCGCTGCCCTTTATATCGCTTTTTATTTAGTTGATTTCACTATAAAAATGGTCATAGGCTGCTGCGTGGTCGGCTGCACAAACAGACAAGGATATAAACTAAACTTGTCATTTTATCCTAAACCTTTTGATGAGGAAAGAAGACGCCACTTGATCGCAGCCGTCAATCCTAAGAACTGGCAGCCCTCGGTGCACTCGCGGATTTGCAGCAAACACTTTTTACAAGGTAGGAAGATTAACGTACATATACTTCATAACTAACCATATTGCGCGATGGAGAAGTTTCACGTCTAACTATTAGTAACCATGGAGAAAATGGCCCACCATCATGTAGTGTGACTTCAGGCAAAGTCTGCGATTTGATCCAATCAACAAACACCTCAGGAGGGAGAAGGTATGGGTCAGTTTATCAGCTAACTATTTCAAACTTTTGGAAACACTGCCATTTATGAGCCCCAACTAGGTGTGCTACCTCCACAGACAAATTAGCTCAACTTTAACAAGTAGGAAGCAATAGCTATATCGGCAAAACAAACACAGTCACTCCATTTAATACTCCCAGTGTCACGGCGCCTCAACGTGATAAAGTGACGTAGTTGCAAAGGGTCAATATCAAGGTGTGCATAATTATTAAGCAGCTTGTTTTCTTTAAGCAACATGGGCTAAAAAAGAGAGACTTAACTGACTCTGAAAAGTCAAAAATGACCAAAAATCTCTGAGGGATGAAGCACTCTTGAAATTAAGATATTGGGGTGTGATAACAGACCCATCAAACAGTCAAAAGGGTGGCAAGAAATGCGTAGAGAAAAAACAAAGACGCAAATGATCTGCCCAAGTTTTGAAAAGAATCCAGCGTGATGCTGCCAGGAACCCCTCTAATTTCCAGTTCTGCGATATTCCATAACTACTGTAATTCTGGAGTACCTAGAATTACAAGATTGTCAGTGCTCAGAGACATAGCAAAGGTAAGGGAAGGCTGAAAGCCAACCACCACTGAACAAGACACATAAGCTGAAGCATCTGGACTGGGCCAAGAAATATCTGAGGACAGATGAAATTAGAGAAACTCTTGATGGACCCATGGTTGGATCAGTAATGGGCACAGAGCACCACGTCGAGTCAGCAAGGTGGAGGTGGGGTAATGGTATGGTATTAAAGAGGAGCTGGTTGGAGCTTTTGGGGTTGAAGATGGGCTCAAAACCAACTCTCAAACCTAGAAGAGCTCAGATGACACTTTCTTCATGCAGTGCTTTAGGAAAACGTCTACATCTTTCGAGAAGACAAGGATTTCTATGCAGGACAGTGCTCCATCACATGCATCCAAGTACTCCTCTGCATGGCAAACCAGTAAAAGGGGTTAAAGATGAAAAACTTATGACATGACCCCCCCCCCCCTTCCTCACCTGAACCGAACCTAACTGAGAACGTGTGGGCAGATTCCCAGTGAAGGAAAACAGTCCACCTCTCTGAATGGTGTCTGGAAGGCTGTGGTTGCTGCTGCTCTAAAAGTTGTTTGTCAACAGAAGCTGACAGACTGCATGAATGGAAGGGTGGCTATATTGGTCACTCATTTTTTTCTTTACGTCAGAAATGTTTATTGGAAGGTTTTGAGTTCGATTAAAATTCTAACTTTAGCAGATAAAAATAAAAGTGAGATGGGAAAGTGTGTTTTTCCACTTAGTTATGTAATAATTCTGCACAATAATCGTTGCCCACTATAGATATTTATCTAAGAAAGCCAAAACCTCACTTTTACTTTCTTAAACATTCATGATTTGAGGTTTATTCACATTTTGGATTAACCGAGAGCACTGTAGATGATGATTCATAAAATAATCCTCAAAAATAAGACTTTTCTAATAATTGTGTACAGTGTATATGTTTGGTTGTAGCCTTAGGAGAATATTCTAGGCTCGTCTGTTCTACCATAAGGCACTACCTAGAATAAATATTATTTGGATTGTTTGGTCCCTTTGTTTGGTTAAGAAATGAAAAGCAACTCACTAGTGATTTCCCCAAGCCAGTAATGAAAAAAAAAAAAACAAAAAAATCTTGACAAAGTGCTCCATGTTTGTACACAAACCTAAATCCACTGAAATCCCTGGTGGAATCAAATACTGTTCTGTGTTTTAGGCATTGATGCAACTAAGATCCGTAATCAGCTTATTTCGCTTGCTAAGGCTGCATTTTCACTGCAAGCCTCATTGATTTTGAATCTCGATAACTGAGTTGAATTTGAATTAAACTAACAGGTACCTGACACCCAACATGTGCTCTGCTTACTTTACTAACTCAGTCGGGTAAAATAAGAGTGGGAAATTCACAGCCTGACTTTAACCACAGGCAATAAAATCCCTCAGATCAGGTCTAAACTTAGAATTAGAACCTAAGTTCCACAAATCACATTAAGAATGTTAGAGTGATCAACACTGGGAATTTAGTTCAAGCCTTTATAACTTGTAGAATAGATTATTTTAATGCTCTGCTTTCTGATCAGCCTGAAGCAACTTCAGAACACCAGAAAGAGACCTCACATGACAGTGATTTTAAACTCTTTCCTTCATCCATCTCTCCATTTCAAAATTGATTAGAAGGTTCTATTACTGCTATAAAAGACTCTTAATGGTCGTAGCCCTCCCCGTCTATCAGGTTTACTTCGGTCCTGCTGTAGAGTGTAGCGTAATTTCTGATCTGTTACAGTTGATTCATTTCAGTTTTAGCAACTTATAAATAGCACCTTCTTAGACTGAATTATTTCATTGTTTTAGATGTTAATGATCAATGTTTAAAGAATAGTTTTGTTTTTTTTTGCTATTCCAGATTTGATCATAATTTGTGTTTAGATTTTCGTTCATCCTCCTTATACATCATGTCTCCAGTGTTTCCACTTATTTAATCTGTTTCCACAGTTCTTAGTCTCAATAAAAGTTGATTATAAAATTAATTAATTTCTGTCATTTAAGTTCTCATTGTTTTATTATCATGAATTTTTTGTTTCCATCGGTTTTCCTTTTTTAAAAAAATCTCTGTAAAGCACTTTGTAGTACCTTTGACACTGTGAAAAGTGCTCTATAAATAAAGTTTGATTGAATATTTGCTTAGCAGATTGTTTCTGCCGAGTATGGACCTTGCCCATAATGATGAAAGGGAAGTTTGTTGCCATGTTTCCAGTGTGCACGCCAAGAAGTGGAAAACTGGATTTCTTGCTCTAAAGCTCAACTTGAGATGAAAAAAAAAAAAATCCAGTTATAGGTTACAATTCGAGGACATTTTATGTGTAGTAACTGTTTCGGTGGATAAAAGGCCTTTTAATATTAATTAGCTATTCTGCTTGGATGACAAATCACCCCCTCATACAGTTTATAGGATTAGTTTACCGTCACTCTATAAGAAGAAGAATTGGACCTCACAATACCTTTCTTCTTCCAGATCCCACCATCCTAACCAGCACCTTCAGAAATGCAAGGTGCTTTAGTTTGGCAGCCCTCAGTTCCCATTATCAAATTTGACTCTGTTCTGGAAAAATATGTTTGGTTACACACATTGCAACCAGTCTTGTAACTTGACCCTCTTTCAATTCTGCATGACAAAATAAGGCCTTAAAAACGTCCACCCATTGTTTTGTTTATACTCATTTCACATCCAACTCTTTATATTTTTGGCATAGTAAAGCTGTAATATTTTTCTCCATTGTTTCAGACTTGATGTCCACAATGTTTTGTTTCTGTTTCTAATAAAGTTTTTTAAGGTAGCACTAGCTTGTGTGTTATTTGGTTTGTTACATATTTTAATCAAGTCAAGTTTTGGAACAATGTGAACTATACTTACAGAAAAAGTTGTTCTCCTGTTGCATGTTAGAAATGTGAAGACAACTGACTTATTGATTGACACATGCTTATACAACGAGATTGCATCAAGTGTACAAAAATAATTCATGACTGGTACACACACACACACACTCCACAAGAAGGCAATATTGTGGCATTTGAAGACAGCTCTAAATCCTTTGGGATTTCACAGACAATCAGCAACCTGGATGAGGTTGCGTTGACGTCAGTCACAACAAAGTACCTTCAATGACCAAGACAGGTCCTGCAAAACCAGCTGAAAGGTAAGAACAAACTCCAAGCTATCACCACCTATGCCTTGCCCTAGCCTGTAGAGATACTAATACGGCCAAAGTAGGAGATAGAAGCCAGTGATACCAACACAAGGAAGCTCCTCACAAAGCACAGAACCCTGAAACGGTACCCTAGGAGGAACGGGGTAGACCGAGGTGTAGTGAGCAATAGGACCACCTTGCAAGATGATGAAGATCATAGAATACATCACCAAATCTCATTTACTAAATGAGACTCATTTAGTAAATCATTAGATGGCCCCTAATAATGATTTACTAAATGAATCTCAGGCAGCACAAAAATACGGGCCAAAAAGGAGCAGGATGAACCATCATGGATAGACAAGCTTCTGCATGGGACATATCACTGACACATTCAAAGTGTGGCTGATTCTGAGAAGCTCTATGAATAGCTGGAGCAGGCTGGACTGAAGGACAATGCAGAGGCACTAATCATGGCAGTACAGGAGCAGGCACTCAGCACAAGCACAATAGAGGCAAGGATCTACCACACCAAGCAGGGACAGCTTTGAGGATTGCCAAAATAATTTCTATCTCCTAAATGCCAGAATAAATTATTTTTTTTACTTTCTTTAAAATCAGAAGTTTACATCCAGAGAGATTACTCAGTCTTAAACAGCTTAGGAAAGTGAAATGCTTAATTAGGTCATGGCTTTGTAAGCTTCTGATAATGGTTAATTCACAACATAAGTAAGTAAACAGGAGGAACAGCAGTGGATCTGTTTTAACCTTAGCTGAAGTTAAGAATGTGTCATTATCCACGGTTAAAGTCACTGGACCTACATTGGCTGAAAGGCCACTCAAGGAAGAAGCCATTATTCCAAAGCAACATCATGAGAGATTACAGTTTGCAAATGGACTCAGGGACAATGATCTGCTGAAACTAACATTGAAATGTTTTGCTGGAGGAGGGACTAGGAGCTTTAACAGAAAAGCTCTATCTAGTGCATTTTTGTTTTTCACAAAAGTTCTTCAATGAAATTGTTGTCAACAAACTATATAGCCTAAATGTATACTCTTAGGATAAGAGCATAATGTTGCAGCTTAAAATGAGAAAGTCACTAAGTGAATGCTTCCAACACTGAAAGGAAATTCTTTTTGTAGAGCTTATTACTATATATAGAAATTCCTGAAGTCAGAATAAACCGATCCCTCTTCATTATTGCATGGCTGTAGCTCAGAATTGAGCTGGTGGAATGAACGAGTGGCATGATAACCCACGGTTCGGCAGACCACAGCTGCCTAGGGCTCTCTGATGAGGCCGTTATCTCCAGCCAGCATGAGGTCCGGTCAGAGGCCACGCTGCTCAGCGTGCCCCTGGTAAATAAATGATTTCAACCGTCAGAGCTGCTCAGCTTCTGCTGCACTAAACATTTCGAGTCAGCGCTTGGGTGAAAATGATGAGCAGCAGAGGTCAGAGAAAAGTGTGGCCACTTCGCCTTTAAACTCAGTCCTGACTGTATACCTTTATGATTTGGTCAAACTGAGAACGTTTCCATTTAAAACAAAAACATGGACCCAAGAAGCCTAGATTGCAGCTCTTTACATTTGTAAAGAACTATCTGCATCAGTGGCTCTTGGTGCTAATAAAGGCATGGAATAGTGTATGTGTAGCATACAAAGATCAAGACCAGAAGACCACAACACGTAATTGTAGGTGTTCACAATTAATGTAATTAATTTTAGCATACATAAATAACACCAGATCGTGTTAAGTTATTGGTGTCCCTACGTGGTTGCTCTTGTACTTTCAGCTCCATGTCAAGCTAGGTTTATAGCTGACGCTGGGGCTTGCATACGACCTTTCACTCAGAATGGTCTATTTGGAAGTTCTGCTTGCAGAGCAGATTCACTTGAACCAGCAATCCCTCTATGAGGGTTAGTTTTTGGAAAATACTGAACCAAGTATAAAAGCTACACTTCTTACTCGGCTTGTGCGCACTCAACGCAAACTTTTAAAAGGCTGACCTGCCGATTTTGGCCGATATAATGTTCTTTTTTGCTAAACATAGCGGGAAAAAAAAAAAAAATCACTAAGTTGGCAACAGTGGGATGACTGTTGTTAACTGCGCACATTCAGACATGACCTGGTGGGCAGAACCCTTCGTCAGCCGTCTCTCATGGCAGAGCAAAAGTGGAAACTGGCTGATTTTCAGACTTTTGGATAAGATCGGTTTGACATGAATGTTTCACATGTCCACTGATCACACAAAATTAAGGAATTTAGGGCTGATCGATCAGACCGAACCCCTCTGTACAGAATTAAGTAATTCTTTAACTGGAACTAAGGGGCCAAGCCACACTTTTACCAAAAACAACCTCACACTATAGTGGACCTTCCACCAAACTTGACACTTGTCACAACACAGTAAGGTAAGATTCTTCTCCTTGCTACTAGGAAACCAAAACTCATCTATCAGAGTTTAGAATCCAGGCATAATTTTACTCTACTGCTTCCAACTGTTTGTATCACACTTGGTGATGTAAGGCTTGGATGCAGTTGGTCAGACATGAAAAGCCACTGTTTTAAAGCTAATTCAAGGGCACTGAAAGTTCAGGTCTGTAGTTATGAATTCTGCAGTTGGAGACTTATGTACACTATGAACCTCAGCATATATGGCTGACCACTCTGTAGCCAAGTTGTGGTTCCCAATTGCCTCTACTTTTTCGTCATACAATAACATTTGATGGTGAAATTTTTGGTCACAAGGAAATTTCATGAATAGATTTATTGCACCGATGGCAAACCACTATGCTTGAATTGCAGGGTGAGTCACCCAGTCTGAATGAGAAAATTCAACAATTTTAAGGGTTGTCTTAAAACCTTTGGGTAGATGGTGTATGTGCAATGGTATAGCCCAGTGAGTGCATGACTGAGACAAAGTCCATCCATCCATCCATTTATTCATTTCTGTACCTGCTTGGTCTCTCCAGGTTGGAAGGGGCCTAGTGCTCATCTCTAGCAGCCAATGATTGTAAGTCAGGGCACGCTCCGGACAGGTTGTCAGTCCGTATCAGTACGACAGAGCCAGAGTGGATGCGCTTATGCATTTGTCTGCTTTACAGGGTGCATTAAAAAAATCATTTAACCTTGTTGACAAAATGGATTATATCCTGGAAAGAGCACTGAAACAAAAAGTGCTTAAAGTAAGATGCAAAACATAGCTTACTTTGAGGCTATGAAATGACTGACCTCGGATCAAGGTTAACTGGTGTGTATGCATTACTGAGTGATTGTACCTCGAGCTGCGTGTCTGGATCTTTGACTGGCTCTTTAATGAGACCTTTTCAAACATTCCAGCCTCCAGGCCAGACTTTGACAGAGAGCCTGTTGTTACAAACAAGGAAAGGGGTGGATAAAGGAGGCAGGCAAGTGCAAAAGAAATCTAACAAGAATGACAGAGTGGGAGGACCAAAAGCGTCACAATGAAAAAATGGGATGGGGCTGAGGGGACAGAGTAATGAGATAGCTGTAATCTTCAGGACTATGATTTTTACTGTCCAATGGCCTAAATGACCGTAATATATCTGCCGTGGCTTTAATGGCATCGTTGATCAATACGAATGACAAATTTTTCTGCCAAATGCTGAGGCGTCAAGTTTTCGACCTTGTAAATAAAAACACCCATTAGATGACTCAACAACCCTTTAAAGTATTTCTCTAATTAGGATTAAGGAGACATGATCTGTAGGAAGGTGAATCAAGTCAGTTTACAGGCAACCTGCTCCTCTTTAACACTGGGCTTCCCAGATGACTTACTGACTGAACCTCTGACTGACTTTACTGTCCCACAACAGGCTGACCATCGACCCGAGATCTGGGAGGCTTAACTCTTCTTTACTGCATGCAGTGAGAGCAGCAGAGAAAGGAGGAAAAAGAACAAGTTGGATCTTTTGATACAGTAACTGCAAATGGTGAATAAAAGAAAAAGTGTCTGTATATGTGCTGCCTCCTGGCAGAACCCATTTGACTCAAAATATGAACAGTTTCACTTAAATCTGCTTCACTAACACACTTTTAGATGTTTTACATCTTGCCTCTTCTTTTTATACCTCTCTTCTAAGGAGAGAATTGCCTTTAAAGCAGTCTCAAGCGATGGGCCTGCAGGCTTCTTCAAGTTCTTTGGTGTCTCTGCTTTTATTGATTGTCAGCTGAGGCATCGAGCCGAAGAGTCGATCCATGGTCATATGGTTACAGGACGTTTGTATTCACACACACCTTTCATACACGGTGCAGACCACCTGGGGGACACCCCTCCTGCTTCTGTATCTGTCACGCTCCTACCTGCTGGGGTTCCCCCTCCCTGCATCCTCTGTTTTGCTTTTACGAAACATTCACAGAGAGACCGCCACACTTTTGTGCAGACAGCCTCCTCCGTGGACAACAGTGTTACAAATTTCATCCAGGAGTTATTAACCATTTGCCAGTCTTATTAATATCATAATTATTGAGTAAAGAATCATACAAATGTACATAATTCCTCATCACTTCAGATAAATATTATCAGATAAAAAGTATTCATGTCTCCTGGAGATACAAAAACCGGATAGTGGAAACTGACTCGAAGAGAATTATCAACACTGCTGTCGGAGCGCATTTCTGCATAAAACACGGCAACAAAGTTCTGACCAATCAGACAGCACTTCGCACAGAGCCCTGTCGAAATATTCCAACCTGGGCCTGGTGTCAAGTTCGGCAGGCAGATGGCTCTCTGTGAACAAAATGACACAATTTTTGTCGTGCGTCTATGTCAACGAGAACCAATTTTGGCACTTTGGATGAAGTATGTCGGGGCCTTTAAGCCTGACTACCAAGTCAAGGAAGTTCTTAAAAGCCACTTCTTGTAGGGACTAGTAAACAGAGATCCATCCATCTGTCTGGCACTCCACCCAACCATCACCAATGATCAAAACTACGCCTGGTGATATAACCTAAAATCATGAAATATTGAGCAGTTGACTTCAATAACAATAACACAACATTGCCTCCCCAACTACGTGTACACTTTATAGTGTACACGTAGCGCTGCGTCTTAAAGGAACAGGAGCATAGCCTACCTACACACAGCCCAAAACAACATTTCTTTTAATTTTTTTAAGACACAGAAAATACTGACATGGGCAAAATGATGGTCATAGTCATAAATTTTAGTCTAATCAAAACACTAAAATCCTTGTACTTCCCTCGTAGACCTCAAGGCACTGTTCAACGATTTTCTGGTTAAGAACTGCCATCCATTATACATCACGCTTATCCTTGCAGGGCCGTGAGGGGGCTACAGCCTATCTCCAGTGGTCATCGGGCAAGAGGCAAGGTACACCCTGGACAAGACGCCAGTCCATCGCAGGGCAACACAGAGACAGACAGGACAAACAACCATGCACGCACACTCACAGCTAAGGAGAATTTAGAGGGACCATTTAACCTAACAGTCATGTCTTTGGACTGTGGGAGAAAGCCAGAGTACCTGGAGAGAACCCACGCATGCACAGGGAGAACATGCAAATTCCTTGGCAAAAGACCCCAGGCTGGATTCGAACCCAGGACCTTCTTGCTACCAACTGCGCCACTGTGCAGCCCTGGTTGAGAACTGGTGCTGCCTAATAAATGAAACCTGTCATTGCGACATGGTTTTTACAATATTGTGATGATATTGATTACGATTTATCTACATATTCCTTACTTTGCTTTCTTTTCAGTTGTTACAATTTCCCCAACATTCTTTGAGCTTTAGTATCTCTGCCATCAACACTATACTTATAGTGGGCATCAGTGATGGAGGTCTCGAGACCTGTCTTGGTCTCATTTGACAAACTGGCTCAAGACTGGTTCGAGACTCAGTTTTTGTCAAAATTACGAAACTTAGCACCCTTTTATCTTCTCCGCAGACACACAACAATGTGAATTAAAAGCAGTGATCAGAGCGCAGCAGTGTCTCACCATCTCAGAAAAAATACAATGTTATTATTGCTAATGACCACGTAATCGTGTTTACAAAACCAGACGGCACTTGGTCTTTTGACTGAAAAGAGCGCGTTTTCGTGTTTACATGCGGTGCGGTGTAGCTTTTGCTGAATAAACACCTGCATCTGACAGCAGAAAATTATTAAATTTGCTTTTTACAACATGAAAAACTTTAAGATGAGGGGGTGGGGGACGGGAGACCACCTGTAAGTTTTTGTCCACCGTCAGGATGAACGATATGCGAAGTGAGCGGGACGACATCTAGTTTTATTAGACATCTACAGCAGAAACAAGGAAAAGTAAGTAATAATTCAAAACATATGCACACCACCCCGTTTCAACACTAAGCAGATAAATAATAAAAACGCTCTACATGCAAAACTCACGTATTAAGTGAATTTTGTACTGCTGGTTAAATCTTAACCAGCAGCTGATGAAAAAAAAAAAAAAAAAAAAAAAAAAAAAAAAAAAAAAAAGGCTCATCAAGCCAAAGACATAAACTCAGTCTTACCTTCGATGTTTTATGGTCATAATCCAAGTTAGAGAAAATATTTCCATTTGGCTCCTGTAATTTGTTGTCCCTGCATCATCCCTGTTGGCTACTTGATTATTGTAAATCCCATGGATTCTATTGGCTCTCATGGTTTTGGAATTCCACCTCTGAGGCAATTTGCATTCCTGCATGGTCTAATATTAATATTAAAATGCCTAATAAATTATCAGTATGTCCAACATATGTGTTTTTTAACATCTGATACTCTTCTGAATTACTTTTATTCAGATAATCATAAGAGAAAATATTTTTTTAAAGATAATTTTTGTCAGCCTAATCTCTCACTGCTTTTTAAATTTATCATACAATTATTGTGCAATGTAAGCTGATTATTTCAGTTTAGGGAATGTGTAACAATGTATAGCTGCATTTAATAACATAAGTATTAATGTATTATGATGAGCATTATTAATTCAAAACCAAGAAGTGGTTTTGGTTGAGTAATTGACTGTTTTTCCATTAGCTTTTGCATTTTGTGGTGTACAAAAAGCAATGTCCTGAAATATTTGTCGACATTACAAACATTTGGCCTCAGTCTTGGAATGTCCGGTCTTGGTCTCTGACTCCATCCCTGGTGGGCATCAAGGGTGGTTTGAGACCATCCAACTGGGTAAATATGGTATTAGCAAGCAGAGTGAGAGGCAATTTAAATCTAAACAATCATCTGGAATTATAGCCTCGGATGTAGAAGAGCTATAGGCTGCTTTCACACCACATAACTAGGGCATCTCTGTTTGATTGGGCAGAGAATGCCAAGAAATTTCTCATAGGATGTCTGGGACTTATGTTTTCAGGCAAACCAAATCAGGGTTTAGATGAGCTTTTACACCCCTCCAAACAAAGCAGACTCAGGAAATAAACTCTTGTCTATTTAAAACCAGCCAAATAGCTCTAGTGTGAAAGAGCCTTTAAACTGATAGCAAAGACATTTTTTTGCATTTAAGATAGGACCATGGTGGACCTCCACCATCCTAAAACTCCAATCTCAACACCACCTACAAACAGGCACACAGTGGCCATCAGTTCTTTGAAACAAATACAGACTGTAAGATGTAAGGCCTGTTCTAACATGAGCGCACGGACAGGTGCACAGATGTGGTCAACATGGAGTCAAAAAAAGACTGATGTGACTTTGTGCCCGACAGCTTATCATTTTTACTTCAGTTCAAAACAGACCAGGAAGTAGTAATAATCCTTCCTGATGTCTCACTCCAATAATATAGCCAAGTCATGCTTTCTCTACATCTAACCACATAATTCGATTAAAAACATTCATTAACATTATAATCCCAATTTAGCTTTATCACTCTGTTATGCAGCATTTGGCAGAGCGATGTTGAGACTGACATCCATTTAGTAGCTAGCGTTTACCCAGCATATAATATGGCATCTAAGAGAAAATGTGCTGTGCTACGTTATCAGTGACAGGAAGTGATCCAGCACTGATCTCATCATTTACGACAGCTGTAAGACGGGGATCCAGCTGAGTGATTAGCTGCAGTACATGCACCATCATCTACCTCCCAACCCCTATCTTCTGTGTAGCAGGACATTAACCCTCAACATACAGCCAGAGCTACAGTGCACTACTCTGTGTTGGTCTATTACATAAAATCCCAATAAAATACATAAAAGGTTTGTGGCTGTAAGGGGAAGATGGAAAACACCCTGAATGTCAATTTTTCAAGGGTATCAACAGGCAGTTTCACTTTGTCCTTTTGTTCCTTCAAAATCTTCCTCTCGTATTCCAGTCTTTCCTTGACTGACAGCAAAAACCCCGCAAAAGAAAGCAGGAACATTCAGCAGCAGGTTAATGCAATTTGGGGTCATTTAAAAGAAGATCTGAAGAAAAAAAGTCTCTTTCAATTCTGATGACCACAGATCCAAAATTAAAATCAAATTACACTTCTTTTTCAACTTTAAAATTATCTTTTCAAATCACAAAGAGTGTCAAACAAAGCCGACTCAATGGTTACCCTGACAACAAATTAGCCACCCACACCATCATCAGGCAGAAATGAAGGAGCCTTAAAAAGAGCGGTAATAAGTTGTCTTGACTCTTTTAAATGCATATTAGCACGCCTCCAAGAATATGTAACAAATGATGTAAAAACGTTTATTCTTAAGTGAGTTGGTTCAACCTAAACCAGCCACCTTCATGTTTTTCCACTCAGGTTCTGATGACACAATAGAAGACCGATATGAACATAAATATATAAAAAGCATGAACTTACACTGTATTTTTTCTTGTCACATGAATTTCCTAATATTTATATTGCATATGACGCCATACCTAAAAACAGATTTTACATGGATCTAAACGTAATGAAATAAAACGATTTGTGAAGTGATATGACACCAAAACGAACGGAACTGCTCAGCAGTACAAGTCTACGAGTCATTTTCAAAAATCCTTTTTCTGGCCCTAAAATGTGTAACATCCATGAAACCTTCAAATCAAATGATGTTTTTATAAGTGCCATCATTAGTTACGTTTTTGAGAAACTTTAGCTAAGCACAGCTGAAACAATGATGATCTATTTAAAGTGCCTCAATGAGAGCAAAGTTTATGAAACAAAATGTATGAAGTTCTAGTCGACAATCTCCAAATTTTCCTCATTTTAAATGTCCGTCTTTAAAAAAAAAAAAAAAAAAAAGAAGTAGTCCCATGCCTTACCATTAAAGCTGAAAGCAGAGGTGAGGTTGCGTCCATGTCCGGTTCCGCTTGCAACCTCTGTGAGGGTATTTCAGTCCAACTCTTGGCTGGCAGGAAAAACAATCTGTGGAGAAAAGAAGAAGCATTAAGCAATTGTACCACCTGTTCCTTGTTTTCTTAGGCCATCACATATGTATGTATGACTACATTAACAGTGCAGATACCCTTAATTTGCATATATAGGTGCTTTCCCAAATGACACTGAGCCAAAATGATTTTAGGATTTCCAAAAAGTTGCTCAAAGTTCTCAGAAACGGATTGTTTCTATAAACCTAAGCAACCAGGCCAAGTTTGAGAGTTTTTCTGCAACGACAGAAAAAATAAGACTAACTTGGGAAAGGAAGCCATAGAGAAACACAGTGCATGTGAAGAGGACTTCCCTAGAAGACGTAAATAAATGAGTATAGAAAAGTTTATCTTGGAGCTGGGAAACTGGCTTACAGGGTTGGACTATGAACAATCAGTTTTAATCTGTGTGAACCAGAGAGAGACTTAAAGATATTGACAGACTTGAGTCCCATGTCAGTTGCAGAAAAAGGCTTTCCACTTGGCTTAAACTGAAGACCTGAATTAGACTTGAATCTCATAAACAACCTTTATGCCACCAAGCAGCATAATGGTTCATGACAACACATCCATGATTTTAGCACCATAAGAATGACCACATGGATGTCCCTGTAACTGAACTCTGTATTCAATGACTTTGGGTTGTTTCCGAAACAAACACAACTCATAACAAAGACATGTCCAAAAAAACAAAGCACTTCCTGTACTATAAAATTTAACATTAACAGGCACTAATCTATTCCCATGACTTTCCTCTGGACCAAATGCATATTTATAGCTTTAGACATTTTATATGTATCATTTTCTTAAAATGCACAACAGTTAACAGTTTTTACATAATTCATTGTATATTCTGTGAAAAATAATGTTAAAAGTTCATGTCTTAAATTACGCTTAAAGATGATCTCAATTAAACCTGTGAATATTTTGTCAGTAGTGAGTTGACTTGGAGTCGGGGTGAAAGACTTGAGACTGTTGGGTGTGAAGTAAATGCACAACTAATTCATGTGAAGCGGGAACTTCCTCAACGCTTTTAAACAGGAAATAAAACAAGTTTTACACTTCATGACAAATATTACAGTCTCCAAATATATGCATGTGGAAATGCAATCAGGTTCTGTTCAGGGATATTTTACTTTCTTTTCTTGCACTCCAACCAGAAACACATCAGTGACTAATACTTTACACTCCAAGCTTTTGTTTCCACCATTCAGTGTGTAGGTCTGCATTGTAACTTTCATTAAATCACTAATTAAAAACACCCATAATCAATGCTCCGAGTCCCCAGATCATCTTATCAACGGCTTAATTACGGCTGATTGTGGTTTGTAGCAGAGCTCATTGCAACTTCATTTTAATTAACACAAGAATTGATAGATAAACTCACTGCAAGGGTGTCAAGAATGAGAGGAAGTCATCTAGCTGTTCAAAGCCTACTGGTTCGGAGTTTGACAGCGGGTTTAATGTCTTTAAATGAATTACTTGTACAGACAGGACTCATAATGTATATAAACTGGAGGGCTGAGTCTGATGATCACTAAGAGACGTCAGAGGAGCAGAAATATTTGTATTCTTTCTAAATATTAGATCAGAAGATTAACTACCTTTTAGTTTCCACACAAGCAAAAAGTAGTCCATTACTCAGAAAAATAAATGGATTCAAAATCTAAATTGCAGTCTAAAAAAACAAACAAAAAAAACCCCACCAGTGCAGTCTTTGCCGTCAGAAGTCTCCAGGCAAGTTAAGAAGAATCCGATTGTAATTTGTTCTCAGTATAAATGCTGCTGTTCTGTAAAGGGCTTGACTGATGGGACAGCCAAATGTTCCTTCCTCATGTAAGACCACTAACCCTGCTTTTATGATTGTTGAAGATAATTTAAACATAGCAGAGTTTTAAGCAACATACTCCAAAAATGTTTAAGCATGATTATAGTCTATTATTATTATAGACTATAGGATCCTTTATACAAGTTAAATATATGGTCCCTGTGATTGAACCAGCTGAGGTTGTGAATCACTAACTTTTACCTTACAGTGGATCACATTTTAAAGACAAGATGAAAAACAGGAGGTTTTCCTGTGGTCTGTAACATGTGGCTATGCATGCTGTTTGTATGACTTCTTTAAGAACAATTTGCTGTTTACAAGCAGCAGCTCTAAATCTGTTGATCTGACCTTAAGATTGAACCTCCAACAATATTGCATTTCCATAACTGGAAAACCCTTCTTCAGTATAAGAGTTCCCAAATGAGAATTTTTATTTTATTTTATTTGAGATGTTTAGCTAAACAAGTCCTGAGATTAATATTGACCGATTTAGGTCTGGGTTAATTTAACATAAGGCTCAATTATGGGTTTGACCAGGCAAACTGGGTTAGTGTATATCCTGAAAATGGGCAGGATGAAGTGTAGCATGGATTACTAAACAAGAAACATACGATAGTTCCAGTTCATGGGGCAAAAAAAAAAAAAAAAAAAAAAAAAAAAAAAAAAAAAAAAAAAAAAAAAGAAAGAAAAAAATTCTGAATGACAAAATTCATCCCCCACCCCCCTGATAATTCAAATTTCAAGTTTTGGTTTTGGCTATATTCACTTCATGTGTGAACTTGGCTAGCACTAGCTTGATCTAGCTAGGTTAACTTTGGTACCACCAGATAAAAGCCCAAAACAACTTAATATCTGTATTTTACTTGGTGAATTTTTAATAAAAATTCCAAGATTTAATTATTAAATTAATATACAGTTAAAACAGACAATGTTGATTCACAATTGCAAGAAAATTTAGAGTTTTGGTCTGGCTATATTCACTTTGTGTGTGAACTTAGCTAGCACTAGCTTGATCTAGCTCGGTTATCTTTGGTGAATTAAAGGAGTTGGCACTACCCACTGACCCCAACATCTTTAAATGAGATCATTTTACCATCTAATAGAGCTGTGGAAGAGGTTCAGTGAAATTCAAAACCGGTACCTGTCAAGATTTACAAAACTCTTTTTAGTCATTGGTCTATCAAACTTGGTCACTGTTTTTGACCCGATGTTTGGTTCAATCTACCAGTATACTACTATCCCAACAAGTTGAAGCAATCCTTTATAGAAATAACCCAGCAGTTTGTAGTCTATGGCTCCAACGTGTGATTCTGGCAAAGCGTAACACATTTCTTCCTGGAAACAACTATGACACATGAAACCGAGCGCTGGTGCTGGGGGTAGGGAAATTATTCCAAGTGAAAGGTAGCTGTGAGAGTTTCATTGTATCATTTTAATGAGTCATGCTGTCATGCTCCGGAAAGTGATGGGCTACATTGCTGTGTTCGCTCGCAGCTTTTACAGCCAGGAGTTAAGAATCTGCTGTTTAAAGTCAACACCACTGTGATGCACATTTGTATCACACCCCCCCGTTGTTTTAGTGCCCGCAAAGAAACTTTATGATCCATAAATCTGATGCATCGGCTGATATCTGCAGCAGATGCTACAGAACTTGCAGTTATCCATCTCCCAGATGCCAAATAATGCTTTCCTTCACCGAGTGCAGGGAAGAGCATACTGACTATTTTCCCGTTCTTTTCAGAGAAATCCAAAAAGATGCCGTACATGTGAATTACATAGTGTTTTACAGATCCACTCCAAGTCAAACAATGAGGCAAATTTCATTAAATGTTATAGGACTGGGAGAAACGGCACATCTCAATATCTTCTAACACTCATAATCCAATAAGTTCCTGTACGGCTATCAGTTTTCATAAAGGAGGGAGCCGCTGAGCGAGAACATCTTCTACACACTGGATTAGCAACGCATATAAGTGAAGTACCCCCTTCCACAGTCATTAATTAGTAAAATGACTTTCCAAATATGCCTTTTGTTAAAGATCCAATCTGAAGCTATGATTCAGCCGGTTGCTTTATTGACTTTAAACTCTTGGGTTTTTGTTGGCATTGGGGGGGATTATTTGTGCAAAGGACTAATTTGAATCATTCTATTCATCAAGCACTGTGTAAATTGTATTATTCATTACCAGGCCTCCTCTGGGTAATGGGACCTTTAACGATAAGTGTCTTTGAAGTTTCAACATTTTGCATATGGCTTGAATTATGTAGTTTTAATCCTCCTGCTGGATTGGTGGATGGCCAGTTTGGAAATCTATAAAATATAAAACCAGATATTTACATATGCTGTCAGAATTACACAAATTAGTTCCATTTTCTAACTGCCAAAATAATGAGATATTTTTATGACTTTCTTCAATTTTAGAACTTTACATAAACCAAGATTACACTGCCTTTTAATTTGGGAAAGCCCAGATGATTATAATCATCATCATAACAATATACATAAATCATCTTGGAGTGACACCTGCGGGTATACTTTAAGACCTCAAACACACCGCTTCCTTGTGTGACATCATGTACAAATCAAAATTAATCAGCTAAGATGTCAAGAAGAGAACCTCCACAAGTCTGGTTCAGCTTGGGAACATTTTCCAAATGCCTGAAGGTGCATACAGGACATACAGTTTAAAAGTGAATTCTACCTAATATTGAGTAAATATTTCTAAACATAGAAAAGTAAAACCTAAAATCCCAGACCTAAAATAGAAAAAGTATTTTTGCATTTATTGTCAGGGTTAAGAATAAGGCTGGGTGATATAGCTGGAAAACATATCACGATACAAGCATTTTATGTCAGCTGACAGATAATTATTGATCAGGTTTTTTGTTTTAAATATTCAAAATACTGCCAAACTAGTGAAGTGACCTCTTATCTTTTATCCACAATGTCCTCTTGAGCTGTTCCACTCATTTTCTCCTTTCACTCCACCACAATCTTTTTAATTTCAAGCAATTGTGGGGCACAATGGCAAAACATGTAACTGCTCCCACATACTCAGGCGAACCGTTTGTATTCTGTGGACTGTGCACTGTATGCGGACGGTTGAGATTTCATAGTCAAGCGTACAGATTGCCAACATTTCTTGTGACAAATTCCTTCATTTCCCACAATCCACATGTTTATCGCGATATAGTATCCGGTGCATGTAAATATCTAGTTTCAACACCAAACTATTCCCATCACAGGCCATTCATGTCTGGTAGTTTAAACCTGTGGAGACAGATTGATGTGGATGAAAACAATACACTTATCTTTGTGTCTGACTTGTGAAAGAGAAAAAGAATGCTTTTGGTCTAAGCAACCAGCGGATTATTTTCCATACAGCTCATCATGTCGTCATGGACTAAGTAAAACACTATAGATTTCCTATATGAACTCTCACATGTTGAACACATTTCCCCAAACCAATGACTTTCAGCCTTTAATATGTTTCACTGCATAATTGTGCACAAGGACATGCAGCTTATAACAATTCTCCTCTTGACCATCATCAAAGTCAAGGCATACAGAATTTTCCCCTAATTAGGTTGAAAGATGAGCTTGTTTATGGATTTAGAACATGTCTTTCAAAGTTTGGCATTAACACATTTTAATATTCAAAAAGCAAAATTTATATGTTGAGTATCACCTCCGAAAAGAGTAACTGAAGCCAGAGCTCTCCAAAGCCATCTATCAAAACTACAACTATTAAAAACTCAGAGTAAGGACAGGAAGAACGTCAATAGGACAGTCTTGGCAAAATGCCAATGACCTAAAGTGAAATAAAGATTTTCTTTACCCACAAAGTTTACAAAAGTCTGCAATAACACTGACCATCTGCTTAATATTGAGTCTGTAAGTTTTACTGGAAAAACTGCTCTGCAAGTTGAGCACTGAAGAAAATTAGATTAAATTGTTGTTGGGGATTCATCCCAGCAATCTGAAGAACGAGAACTGAATAGCAGACAGGACAAATAACTAGTAAAGAACTTTGAATTTTCCACAGCAAACACTGCAATGGGGGGAAACATTCGTGAACATCTTTATCTCATTGGCTGAATAAAAGACGGCATCTTCGAAGAAAAACCTTGGATCCAAAGTAAAGTTTTGCCAGACACTTCTAATAGTTATATATTAGCAAACAACCTGTTGTTGCACAACAATTATGAGTGGTCATTTTCCAGCCAGATCTGGGAAGCACATTGAAAAGGGCATCCAAGCTGCTACTGAAACTTTTAAAGGTATTCATACAAAGTAGCATGTAACTGAAGAGGAATGATATTGATGTGTGGTATGCATACATTTTTAAAAATAAAAATTCAATATTGTTATTTCAGCCTCCCGGAGTCAATTCTGTAGATCCACCATTTGAAGCAATTATAGCTGCAAGTCTTTCAGTGTATGTCTCTACCTGCTTTGCTCGGCTATATACTCAAAGTTTTGCCCATTCTTCTTTGCAAAATAACTTAAACTCAGTCCTGTTGGATGAAGGGCATCTGTGAACTCCAGTTTTCAGGTCTTACCCCTGATTCTTAGGCAGAGCCCACACGTAGCCAGATATCTGGGAAAACAAATGTACTTTTATGCATGTTGACCTTTCATTCACACAAAAACTCTGGTCTGAGTTTTTATAGATGATAGTTTTTAGTGATGTAAAACAAAGTGGAGATTTGAGAAAACTTCGTATTTGTGTTTGCGTGTGTACATGGGAAAACGGAGATTTGGGGTCCTGCGCATTACAGTCTGTGATAACTAAGGCACCAGTATATCCACATACTTACTTTGACATGATTCCCAATCCACATAGTCTTGTGTTTTATTAACGATATACTCTAATAACTCTGATACGGTATTTAAAAAGTAGTTCAACCAATATCTATCCACACAAATGACCCTCCTGGTGCCATGTTTAATTACTAACAGGAAGTTGTGTTAGTTTTGAAGCAATCGATTGGCTGACGTAGGTTTAGCTTTGAGCTACACTGCCCCCTATGTGTTTGGCATGTTTAAAACAACGCTCAGGGGTGGATTTTAGTGTGTTCATGTGGATGAAAACTTTTCTGACACTAATCCCTTGTGTACTACATTTTCTTAAACGATGTGGTGGAGATATTCGTTTTAGGCCTTAGAAAGATTAAGGATGACTGACTTTGACTCGGCCATTTTAACACAAGAACATGTTTTGATCTACACAACAGTAAAACATGTATTTATACTGAGAATAACCAATGGACAGATGGCTATTGGCTACAGTGGATTTTACTTTTAGGGTATCCAAGTAAAGGGGGCTGAAGACAAATGCATGTCGCATTTTTGGATTTTTATTTGTAAACTTCACATGAAAAAGCTCCAGGAGTTTGTGGCAGAAGCTGAAAACGGACCCGGCTTAGGGAGCTTGTCTATCATGTCAAAGGAAGCTGGCTAGGACAACAGGATGAGATGTGATTCATTCCTCAGTTTTTTTTGGCTCTCTCTTCTTGTTGTTTACAGATTTCCGATAAAATGAAACTTTAATGTTGTCCATGCAAGGAGTTCTAAGAGAATACAAGAAGTCAACATGTGGCAACAGAAAGTTACACAATGTAGATTCTTGGGAGAGGGAATGAGCAAGAACTGACTGAACCATCGGTTAAAATGACTGTTGTTTATGTTTATTCTATTCTATTGTAGGTCAGTTTAGAGTGAAATTATTCTTTAACACATCCAGCAGGAAAAGACTCTAGCTGCTGTAAATCCTCCAGCTCCTCCTTTAGCAACTTCTGGAGTTTGGTCAAATTAACTCAACCATATTTTAATTATGCTAATTCCAGTTTTTTGACCAGGAGATGCAAACATGTAGTTCTGATTCACATGAATACTTGACATATCCAGCATGAAAGAAGTGAAGCAAACAAGGTCACTCAAGCACGCTGATGCATACGTACACCTGACTGCACAGTGAACGAGCAGAGCAGCTCATAATGTTCAATACTTTTACAGCCTGAAATAATCAGCAAAGACAATGCGAAGCCCATTTTCCAGAAGCTGCGCTGCTGATTATGGTTTCTAAAGCAAGACCAATTAGCAAGACCCATCAAGCCATGCTGCTGAGAGTCCTCGTTTAGATTTAATTACATGATAGAAGTACGGCTGCCAGCAGGAAAGGGTGAGCAAAAAAATAACTGTTTATCAAACACTGTCCTGGTTCTGAATGCTTTGGTTAATGTGTCACTTTCCTTATTCTGCTAGTGGGAAAAAAAAAAAAAAAAAAGAGTATTATTTTAAGATCTAAATGTAAATTAGCTTCTAATTTACATAAAAAGTTCCTGATTAATTTTCACTCCACACAGACATGGTAGGAACATATTTTAAAGTTTATTCTCTTTCTTTGTGTTTACACTGCTGCTAGTTTGACTCCACAGGATCTGTGGCTCTCACAGTCTCTCTCCTCTGTATACCAACATATTCAAGAGTCAAATCTGAGAAACGCGATCATCGCAAAAGTCTACAATCAAATGATTGAAAAAGAAAAACAAGCTGTTGTAAAGGCCTAGTCAAAGTCCAGAACTCAACCTGACAATGCTGTGGTGGGAAGCCATGAATAAATGAAGTGAAGCAACACTAGAGTCAATGAGAAAGCCAAAAGGACCACAAGATGATGAACGAGGTAATTACTTCAAGCTGCTGCTGGTAAAAATGATTCTACAAGCTGTTAAATCATTATTACAGCTTTTTATTTTCTCTTTACCAAATTTGGAGACTTTTATTTTCCAATATGCTCTCACATGTCCTGGTTTACAACAGAAAACTCTCAAAGATACAGAACATGTGCTGTTTTTAGTGAAGTGGTTTTTGATGAGACAGACCAAAACCTGTGAGCATTAACACCTTAGTGAAATGTTTAGCTGGAATCCCAGCCTGCACAGCCCGGGGTTTGATTCCACTTCTCAGTTAATGAAAGCCGTCAGCTGTGCTTTATTGTTGCTTCAAAGGAACTGATGTAGCAGGGAGTAAAACAAGTTAGTGCCCTTTAGTCAGTCGGCAATCCACTGAACAACCATATTGACAAAAATAATACAAATTGTTGTGTGCTTTGAAAAAAACCCTACAAACTGCCCTTTAGAAATGCATGCAAATAGGAACAAAGAATACAAATTTGGTGAAGGGAGGAAAAACAAAACTTTTTATCGGAGGGGGAGGGGGGACGGAATAAAGGGGGCTGAACACAAAGTGACACCAGACATTCTGATTTTATTTGTAAAACCTTTACTAACCATGTATCTTTTACCTCAAACTTCAATTATGTGCTACTTTGTGTTGAAATAAAATTGAACGAAATGTAATTTCTGTTAGTAGTGCGACAACATGGGAAAAACGTCAAGGGTTATGAAAAGTTTCGGACATGTAAAGGTTGATTTTCAAGTGTTTACCTACCGTGCTTCGGGAATGATCTGGCATTTCATGGACTCTATTCTTCTTTCTGTGAACTGTTCCTGTTCTACTGGCTGCAACTAAACCCAAAACCATAATCACTCTTAGAGGGATTTTTATTACCTTAACCTTTTGTCCACCAAACAGTTTTTCACATCGGAGTCCAAAACTTTCAACAGTCCTCAAAAAATTGACTAGTGTAAAAACATCAATACTTTTAGTCAAAACTATAGAACCCAGTGGGTTTTTTTTTTTTTTTTTATTTTATTTTTTTATTTTTATATTTAACCCACTTTTTAACTGCTTTGCTAAAATAATCTAGAATAGCCATTCAAGTAAAAATACCTTTAAATAGCATTCTATTACTACTTTAAGCAGGTTTTATGCATAAGTCTATGAAATTAAATGTTGGCACAGTGATAAAATTACAAATTAAGATGAAGATCCAAATAAGGGTTTAGGTTGAAAAATATTTAAAATAATAATCCAATCAAAGATAGGCATACAGATAACATTGGGAGTGCTACTTGAAAATTTGGTGGATTTGAACCCATGACTTTTTTAAACCCCTGATATAACTTGAAACCAGAAACAGAACCATGTATACTGTTGATCCAAAAAACTGTTTGTTTCCCAGTGTTCTACTCTTTGGAAAGTAAGGTTTGCACGCTGAGAAGTTGTGATTAGATAGTTAATTAGTTAGTAGTTTTCCACAGAAGGTTGTTTATGTTACAGACAGACACTGTAACCCCTTACAGCTTGTTGCCAAAGGATGCTATAAAATGACATTAACCTACAAAGAGTGAAAGACCTAAGTAGTCCAGGCTTAACTAACTGGAAACCAAAAATGGAACCATGTCTACTTTGAGTTTATAAAAGTTATTTATTCTTAAGAAAGCTCATTTAGAGACCTTTCGAGTTTTTGTGCCTTTCTGAAAAGTTTAGAAAAGCATACTGGTCAACATGATATATTTTGTAGGACAATTGATACCTCTGCTTTGCCTCCATTGATAAACCTAAAGCACACTTACATTTTTGAAGACTAAATTTTACCCTGAAATGTTTGACAGAACATAAATAGACCTAAAGGAAAAAATATAAGAGTTTTTGCTACTTATACAAGTTAACTGACCCAAAACTTTTTCATATATTTTAAAATGAGTAAGCTTTCTGCTGGCACTAGCTTGCATGGATGAGATGTAAACACTGAAATGATTTCATTCTAATTTTACCACTGTTTACTTCTTGCAGTTTGACCTTAGCTCTGTTTTAAGATTTATTCCTTTTAATGAGATTTGTTATGCTGATTCTTCATCCACAGCATATACCGTTAAGCTGAAGTCATGCAAAATTGAGCAAATCAGACCTGACTCTAAACAGGCACCATAATGAGCCCGAGTTTGTGACCTCCGCAGCTGGAGAGCTCCACGCCTTGCCACTAACCTGCTGTGTGCTAATGACTGTACCAATCATGCTCTTCTGCTACCTCCTACCTATGTACACAAACAGGGATATGGACACATGAACACCCATATGTAGACATACACTGTTGTCATTATGTTTCCATAGACCCTACTAATGGCCAATTATTTCTGATATTTTTCCATTGGTAAATCTAACTAGCATGTTCGCTGAATATACCCAACGGACTTTGAGAAGAAACTTTTTTTCACAGGATAAAGAGTTTTCATATTGAAAAGTACCAACGGTCCCTGTTGATGTTGCAGCAGACCATGGGATCCAAATACAAAAGTAGACCTTGAGCGTTCAGTTGTCCAACTACAACTGGATCAGGTTACTTAGGAATTACTATACAAAGTAGAGCATATCTAAAAAATCTGAAAGAAAAGGCAGCTTGGGAAGCTGAACCACATAAGCGTCATATCATGTGATGCGCTATTGGTTGGTGATTGCAAAGCAGCCAATCCAGGAGCACCATTCATGTTCCATGCCACTGATATCCCTGATCTTGGGGGTACAGCCTAAGAAAGACTGTGGATGTTAGCTTCTGTTGTAGTGGCAAGATGGTTTCCTCTGTGCATATCACTACATATTGAGGTTTATTTGTCGTTTAAACTGTAACACTAGGTAATTATAGGCAGTCGTGATCTCTAATCTAAACAAATACTGGGGTCCACTGTAATGATTTCTACAGAAGGGAGTTTTCTTTGGTCATATGGAACGTAAAGTAGCATAACCTACCTGTTGCTACATATTGTCAATCAGCTGGTTAAAGGAAAGATTGAAATGGCAAGCTAGAAATATTTCTTTTTGCAAAAAATTTTTGAGTGCAAGGTAAATATTGGAAAGCGAGTTAAATGGTCGTTAAGTGTAGACCATCCACTCATCTGCCCCGTCAGTTATCAGTTGCCCTGTCCCCAGGCATAACAGGCTGAGATTGTATTTGAGGTGTAAGGAAAAGACCAGCTAGTGTTAAAGCCATGAACCAGGATGGAACAACAAGATCCTGAAGTATAACAGGAAGATGGTTCCCAATGGTACTTCATTGTCAAGTCTCACTCTAGCCGGTTAATGTCGGGTAAATCACGGGCCGATCAACAAATGCAGCCTGCTGTCAATCAAATCGCTTGCATGGCTTGGCTCGACTTATACCACCTGTGAAGTGGTTATGAAAAACGGGGAGGAACTGCTAAGGATCTGCAAATGGAGACGAATCTCTTTATGGAAAAACTGATTAAAGCCACACGTGGAGAAGGGGCTTATGATGAACAGCTTAACAAATGTCTCAAGCTTTGCTGCCCAATTGCTGGGTTGCAGTCACGTAGGGTTGCCACCCATCCTGTAAAATACAGAATCGTCCCTTATTTGGCAATTAAATGTATTGTTTCAATACGGGATGCGTCCAACACTCATCTAATCTCTGACTGTCACACACAACTCTAAATGTAACAATTAAGCACAAAATAAAGTACAGGAAATACTAAGGTTAGCAAAATTGTCATGGGGGGGATCCTCTTAGGACCCCCCAGCCGGTCACCATTTCCTAGCAACAGACCACACACCCGTGCCTTTTAAAAATGTCCACCACGTCCCCAGAAACAAAAACATCTGCAAAGATACAGATGAGAGTGGGAAGACGCACATCCATGGTTGAACAGTGTCAGTGGAGAACATTTGCCAGCGAGTATTTTTAGTAGCGCATGGCGGGCTGTCTGATATAAGGCAGCATGGCTCATGAGAGCAAGACTGCAGAAACATAAGAGTTCAGAAGACCCGGGCATCAATGTCGCAGTTCTTCATACCACAGTCATCTCTGGAGACTGATATGGTACAGAACATTATGTTATTAATGATTCAGTTTCCTATTGTGATTTTATTAGACTATTGTGGTTTGATTGTTTAGGATGTTGAGTCAGAATTGATCATTAACTGAATATACAGTAGTATTAGTGAAACTATATATGGCCATTGAAAGAACAAATCATGACAATAGATTAACAGTAAACCTCTGATTTTTGAGACTCTGGAAAAATCAAGTCCCACCAAAAAAAAGTGTAAATTCTATACAAAGCTGAAGTTGGCTTCTGATTGCAGCTTTCCATTCGGGAAATGTCTAAAGGGCGATTCCACCTAATTTTTCCACTACCTTCAGCGTCTTTAATCTGTTCTAGTTTAAAAATAATAAAATACTTAGACACTTCAAACTTCATCTAGATTATTCTACACTGATTTCAGGATATCTAAAACCAAATTTGTGATTTGTGAAACCATTATTTGATTGGTGTAACTTCGATAAAAGGCCATATTATGTTTTTTATGCATCTGGACCACATTATAAACGCCCCAGCTTCAAAACTACAACACCAGTACACTTCAAACCTGGATTGGATTGTCCTACACTAATAACTGAATATCTAAAACCTAGTGTGTGATTTGTGAAACCTTAACCTGATTCATGAAACTTCTGCAAAAGGACCATATTAGTTCTTTTTTTGGATCTGGACCACATTAAAACCGATCCAGCTCCAAAACTACAACACTTATACTCTTCAAACCTGGACAAGATTATTCGATGCTAATAGCAGAATATTTAATACCTAGTTTGTGATTTGCAGAACCTCTTTGATTTGTGAAATTTCAATAATGAGAACTCAAATTTGCATTATTTGCTTTTAACTTTCTGTTTGGTCTCCTTTTCTTCATCTTCATAGTAACTAGAGCTGTGCTGGCATTCTGTTTGGCTGTGGTGGCTTCCTGGAGAGAGGCATCGGCTGAGATGACGCTGCCAACAATTTTCCATTCTCCTATTAACTTTTTTTGCTTTTCTTTAACATAGAAAGTACTCCTACATCAGTAGTTCTGTTTCTATTTTGTGTCTCTGCTCTGTCTACTCAAGCCCCCAGTTGGTCATGGTAGACGGCCGCTTGTACTGAGCCGGGTTCTGGTTCTGCTGGAGGTTTCCTCCTGTTAAAAGGGAGTTTTTCCTCTCCATAAGTTAAAGACAAAATGCAAATGATTGTCCACTGTTGCTCCATGCTGATCAAAGAGTGTATGCTGTAAATCAATGACTGGATGTAATCTGCTGGGTTTCCTTGGATAGAAAACTTCGTTGAACCAATGTGAATAATAATCTGAACTTTACTGACTTGTTTGATACATACATTCCAATTGACGGTAGTTATGATTAGATTTAAATGTTATGACTTAAGTTGTTAACTGGAGCTATGTACATAATTTGAAATGAACTGAAAATTTAATTGAAACGTTACTGTTATTGCTGTTGTCCATGACTTATATCTTTATTGTGTGTTCAAATTATGTTATCCTGCTAAAACCTAGTGTGTGTTGCTCAACTAATTCAAACAGGAAGACTTGTTTTAAATTATTGCATAAATATATGAATTACAAGTGGAGGCCAGCAATGGTTGTCAGCAGAGGTCAACCAAAATTTCTACCGTAAACTTTTTTATACTTCAAAAGGTGTGTTTTTGTCACCATCAGACATCAACACTGTTAGTTTGTCTATCTGGCTGAGGTGATTTGTGCCTTGACGGTGTTAACAAAATGGTTCAGCAAGGTCATTTCTGGATTTTATGGAAAAAACACAAAATCATGAACTTGAACCATTATGTTGTCTGATAGCCAAGGCAATCTTTTATGGTGCTGTTAGTCATTAGTATTTGTTTCTACTTAAAACATTTCTTTTTCAAAATTCAAACTTTTTTGTCAAGTTCTCAAAAATCAGTGAAATACCCAATGAGAAAATATTTACTTTCTTTTTCAATTATATATACATTTTGTAGACCTAAAATTGCTTGTAGAGCTTTCAATGTATTTTTTTGGTCAAAATATTGATATTTTGATATGATTTTGATATGATCATTTTATAAATTTTGGTATTAATGTGGTTTAACTGTTTGGATGATCTAACTCAATTTAATGAACAATTTGTAATCTCACTCATTCACTTTAGGTTACCGCAGCTGAATGACAGTAGGGAGAACAAAGGCAGAGGTTAGAGACATCCTTGGTCCAAAGGCAGTGGGTGACGTTATCAAGGCCCTTACATCAGACATACCCCTCCCATTCTCATTGCAGACAGATGCATCAAATTAAGGCAACAGGAAGATGTTTCCTGTGGGGTCACCAACAAAATGCTTGATTTCAAAGAGAACCCAGATGAGTCTCAAAGAAGATGCTGAAGTTGAATGGAGGTCCAAAGAAGTGGCTGCCAGATGGGTGGCTCTCTGCCTAACATGCTGACTATAATCAGCCACATCCTGAGCATCCCGACCTCCACTGGATATGTCAAAAGAATATTTTACAGAATGGTCAACAAAATGGAGTGACTGCAGGAATAGGTGCTCCATTGAGCTAATGAGGAGTGAGCTACTGATCACTCTCAGCTTTGAGAAGACCTATTCAGAGTTTCACAACAGTGCTTTGAAAGACAACGAATTACTCACTGCTGCAAGGAGTATTAAAAAGTACACTTGGAAAAAGTAGTAACTCATTAAGGAAGAGGGGGAAATTTGTTGAATGTTTAAATTCAGTTTCACTCCACAGACAAGAGAAACACAAAAAGGTTTAGGGAAGGAGTAATGGAGAGTCCCTACAGCAAGAACAGTTATGCTTACATTAAGGTAATTAAGTTCTCAACTTATTTACTTTATAAAGTTCATTATTGCGCACTCGACACAAACAGATCAGATTAGGTGCTAGTGCTACTATCATGTGGTAGATCATACAGTATAACATTTACTAGGTTAATTGTGCAATAACTTGTGTGCATTTTGTGTTTCATTGCACTTTGTTATATAGATTTGTTTAGTTACGGATGCATGTAATGTTGCCTTATTTAACAGCACTTTATATGCAGCAATCTTTTGCAATAAAGTCTTCATTGCTAAAAAAGTTTTTAATTTTATGTATGACTGATTGCTTTCTTGACAAAAAAAAACCCCCAAAAAAACAAACAAAAAAAAAAAACATAATATAAGATTTGAGTTGGGCGATTTGGGCCATATTGGTCATGGCCCTGAGAAGCCGTCCCTTATTTTCATTTGTGAAAGGAGGCAACTGTACACTCACGTGATCCGGATGATGGATGAAATTCAGATGGGGGACCCATATAGTTTCAATAACGAAGACTTGTCATCTTATCTGGATTTCTCCAGCCTGAAGGTTATTGACATACCAAACTATCTGGTGCTGAAGACCTCGTATTAAACGGCGAGCCAGGTGAAAGTTTTCAAAAGGCTCAAAGTCTACAGTTATTTTGTTTCAGGTTGAGTCAACCATGTTGGACCCTAAGAAGCTTTAAATGGCTGTCACCTTGTTTCTGCCCAGGTGAGTAGTGAATATTTTATCTAGTCAGCATATGATAATGCTATCGCTAACAATGAGTTAACCCCTGTTATTTCTATGTGCTTTGATGTACTTGTAAATAATTTATTTAGCTTCTGTAAACTCAAATTCGTGCTGGAGTTGTATGTATGTTTTTATGTTGAGTCATTTCTCCAATGTAGGTCAACCATTGGCAGAGCTCTAGAAAAACCCCATTAAAAACAATGGTTGTCTGTCTAAGTAATGGACCGATAAAATATCGGACAATTAACTGTGCTTAACATGGGCTGGAGGTCCCACAGTCAAAGTTGGAGAAACCAACAAGCTTGGTTGAGAACAATAAGGCTAAGATTCTGCAGGACTTTCAGATGATGGTCAGCTATCGTGGTTGTAGACAAAGTAGACAACAGGTATTCCTGATAGACACAGTGATACCAAGAAAAAGAAAAAGGAACATAGGAAACTAGAGAAGTTGTGGAGCGTCTTGGCCTCAAAGGAGATGGTACCATCAAGCTTTCCGGCCTTAGAGGAACCGAGGTGGAAGTGGAACAGGCTTAGTGTAAAAAGTTTTTTTTTTTTTTTTTTTTTCTATTTAGACTTATTAAACAGTTAATTATAACTTTTAGGAAATCAACTTGGAAGGCGAAATATTATGGGAGATGAAATCAGAACAATTTGGCAGCCATCTGGATAATTTCCTGCATTTTAAGCATTTGTACCGTTTCTTGCTCAACAAGTTCTCTGGTGAAAGTGTGACTCATTCCAAGCAGAGAGAGTCCATCTCTACAGACTACTGATACACCCACCATCTTCCAATGAAACTTCCTTTATTAGATGGTCGAGTTCAAACAGTCACTTTCATCAATGCTCCCACAAAGCAACAAAAGCCAAAGAAGAACAGGTGAATAAAAACCAAAGGACACACCATGCATACATGTGGAATGACGCCTGGAGTGTGCTCAGCTCATTAGCTGCTGCACATGATGTTTGACTGCTCTTTGAACACACGGCTGTGTCACAGTCTGGACTGCCGTTGACATACTGGTGACATCAAAGAGAATATTTGAGGGGCTGAGCAGTACGCCACCGAGGTGACGAAGCCGCACACCCCACTGCCATCAAAGCGTTTTGTGTGTATGAAAGGAAGCGCTGTGAGCAGAGGAGAAAAGAGGATTTGTGACATTATGCATATGCTAATTAGAAGTCGCTTTGTGTCAAAACTTTTTTCCTTGCATACCTAAATGAGAATTGCGAGAAACACTCTGTATCCCACGGAGTTCAAGAAAATTGAGACCTTGAGGTCTCAATTTGGGTTTTTCCACTGATAGTGATTCCAGTACCTAACCAGAGCTGGTGCTGGGGACAGTTCTACTGGTTCTATAACTGAACCAGAGTGGTTCCAAATTTGGAACACACTGTTATCACTGTTAAAATGATGTTGATCTTTTTGTTAATGTTGTGGGGCCATTTCTACAGTTTTTCATCTTAAATTAGGAGAAGAAAAAACAAAACTCTGAAGTTTCAAACATGGCAGACAAAATTGTGATTGGTTTTGGTTGCCATGAGCTAACCTTCAGCTCCCGACAGCAGTGGTTTGTTCTTTTTGCCCTGTTCAGAGGTGGGGGGAGGAAAAAAAAAAAAAAAAAAAAAAAAAAAAAAAAAAAAAAAAAAAAAAAAAAAAAAAAAAAAAAAAAAAAAAAAAAAAGAGCCAATTTTTCTGAGCCAGAGTTTGAGGCAGTGGGAACACTAAGAACCAGTGCTGAGCAAATTTGTTAAGGGTTCACAAGGGGCAAGCCAGGTTAAGAAAACCATAACGTCCTGACAACATTTCATGTGAAACATGTAGGTTCATCGTTTGTTTATGAACATGTAGTGTATCTGACTTGACTCATAAAACTAGCAAGGAACGTTACAAAAAAGACATTTAAATCCCCTGTCGTTTTTCTGCCGACAATATTTCAATCTAGAGAAGTTTGCTAATGTGCTAGGCTAGGCTAATGCTAGCATGTTTACTCTGTGATAAGACTCATTATTACTTAAGCTGAAGCATATTTCAGACCAGCTCCAATTGATCAAGAGTTGACCAGTTTACAAAAGGTTGTACTCCAAATTCATTTACCTATTCAAAAGGTCAAAATTTGACAACTGGTGTTTCAGCTGCTCTCTGTAGTTCTGTAAAGATCATTTGAAACATGTCTATTGAGATTATTACAAATATTTTTCTAAAAAGTCAAAAGAGCAAAAAAGCTGTGTGTGTGTATGTGGAAGGGGGGGTGGGGGAGGGTTGTTGCAAGATGGAGAATGAGAAACGGGCTTGATTCTTGCCTGTGCTTCAGCTGCAATGAGAGCAGAGAGAGAATAAGCACAAGACAACACACTGTGTGACCTCAGCCAATAAAAATTCATTTTGTAAGCCTAATGGTCCCCTGCGATTCCTTCATTGCTGGAGTTTGTGATCTCCTTTGCTGAACAGCAGTGCCCTTATTCCCCACGCTGTCTGTTTACCTGAACATAGCAGGGGAAAAAAAACAGAATCCAGCAGCAGGAGGGAGTCTAAGCTCTGAGCGATGGCTGCACCCTTGAACTCCTCTTCTGGCTCACTGTTTCACTCAGACAAAAGGCAATTATCGCACATTGGCTCTCTGCCTCGTCTGCATATCCCCAGCAAAGGTGAGGAAAAAAGAGGAAAGTTTGAAAAAAATAAAAATGCGTCTCTGCGTTGCCACGGATGCAAGCGCATCCTTACCAACAACTTGCAACACTGTGGGAGCAAATACCAAAAGCAAAAGCCTGGTGTGTAGGTGTGCGCGTGGGTGGAACATTGTTATGCAGCTGGTGTGTGTGTGTGTGACAGAGTTTCTCACCAATTAACAAGCCACTGCTGAACTGCTGCGCTCAGGTTTATAACAGTTGTGGAAAAATTTGCACCGATGATGGATTTAACCCCGCTCATAGCCAAGAAATCAGCCCAGAAAAGATTATACAGTGTGACCCTCATCTTCTTGTTCCCCCGCTTGAATGACAATGGAGACCCTGTGCTTTCAGTGCAATGAGACAGAAAATGAACAGAGCTCGCACAGAAAACGTTTTAATGACTCCTAATTATCTATGACATGATGCCAAGTGATACGGTAGTCATGCAGGACAGGCTAATTCTTTTAACTACTTTAACTACATATTATCAGCACTTGTCTATTGAAAAATGCATTGTAAGGACAATTTGAATTCTGCTGCAGGTGCAGAGTGCTTAAAGCAGGAAGTTCACATCCCCATACGCTCCATTTCTTTACGCTTATATGAAAGAAACTCTATACATGGAAAAGTTTATAATATCAAGGTGAACAGAACTTATTCGTCTCTTACAACAGTTTACGAGGTTGCAGTATGCAGAGAAGGGATATAATTAATCTTTCCTTTTTAAACAATCCAGAGTCCTGGGTCCTCCTGCTCTCTTCCCCTCACCCCACAGGTTCTCTACAGGATTTAGGTCTGGGGACCCTGATGACCATGTTAAAAGGTGGGATCAGTATCTTCCAGAGACCACCAGATCCTTATTAAGAAGGTCCTGGTATTTTCAAAGAGTCAAGGATACAAGGTTTCCAAGGCCTTTGGGTATGAACAGGGCCCACAGCATCACAGATCCTCCAACATACCTTTCCAAAAATAATTCCTTCAATTAACTCCAAACCCAACTTGAGTGCTTGTTGCTGAAGAATCCTGGACAATATTGGAATCATCTTACCAAAGCACGTACTGTAATTTTCAGATTATTGAACGCACCTGAATATAAGCCATACACACATTTTAACAAAAAAAAAAAAAAAAAAAAAAAAAAAAAAAAAAGTACATCTGTAGGTTGCACTTGTCTATAAGCCACAGGTGTCCACGCTGTAATGAGAGATATTTACACAATTTATTTATTTATTTTTTTTTTAAACTTTTAATTACAAACTGGTAACATACACCGATACGTACCGTAAATCCTTTTTCAGAACAGTGCTTGTTACACAGCTGCTTTAAAACAACAACAAAAAAAGAAATACAACAGCCCACTGGAAAAAGATCATTGATGGTGATCTTCATCTTCCTCCTGCACACTAAAACCACTAAAGTCATCTTCTTCAGTGTCAGAGTTGAACAACCTCACACAAACAGCCTCCACAGTCTCTCTTTCGTTGTTGTTCTGAATGGCTTCCGTCTTGAGGCAAATTCACCCGTTATCCTGTGACATGCTCTTCATCACGCAGCAGCCAGCCTTTCGAAACCTGTTGTTTCAAAGAATGTGAAAAAAGTAGTGCCTTATAGTCTAAAAATTACGGTATTTCCAGTTAAAGTCAGAAAAATCTTTTTTAGATACAGTAGGACAGAAAAGGCTTTTCCCTGGCATGCAGTGAGCGTCTAATGGTTTTTATAGAGACTAGGTGACCTGGAGGTGCCATTCTTTGCTGCAATTCTCCAACAGTGAGCTGCTGAAATTTTATTTTACCTTCCTTACTGTGGCTCTAAAAAAACGCCTGTATTTAGAACTGTTTGTCTAATTTAACTCTGCCAAAAATAACTGAATTGCAGTGACCTATATCTAAAATATCAGGGGTTTTTCTGCTCTCTGGACTTAGTAACTTACCTTCCATATCCCAGTCATGGCTGCTCTGGGGTCAGTTTGTATAATGCCATGAGAAATTTTTTAAAAATGTCTGAAGGCCTGCTGATTTAACTCAAGAGTAGTTTTACATTTTTCCCCAACATTTTGGATGTTAATTGACTGGCTTAGGGGTTTACCGATCCTTTCAGTGATGTAAAGGGAACCCATCAAAAGAAGTGGTATGGGCTGTACTATTATGAATACACCTGCAAATATAAAACTTTCCACTACTCATAAATAGTATACATTATTCATAATCAAGCTTCAAACCATAAAATAAGCCAAAAGTGGGCTTGCAGGCTTGTTTTACCTTTCTAGATAACATATGATGATTATGACATGAAGTCTGTTTAGATAAAAGGGTTCAGGGACACAAGATAACGTGTTGACATCCTGATCTCTCATTCTCCATCGGAATATTTATGATTTTAAATTATGGTCTAGAAGAAATTAAAGGATGGGGTGTATGGGTAACAAAAAAACAGGATACTACTTGGATTTTTTTTAGCACCAAAGGTTCCGAAAACTGAGTAGACCATGAACTCCTCTCTAAAACAAGGTAAAGGTTTCTGAAATCTTTTTTTAACTTCTAATACACAGGCTAAAAGTTGTAGGCTTCTATTTTTGCACTTCAAAACAGGTTTGGGGTGAACACCAAGTCTTCTCGGGGGGTTAATGATCCGTTTTCCCATTTTGTCGTCTAAATGTGGTCTTTTCATCCCAGGCTTTTTAGGTATAAAACAGCAGCATCAGAAACGGCTGCTTTCATGTCAACTAAGCATTAAATTCTAACCAGAAGAGGAAAAAAAAAAAAAAAAAAAAAACTGAAAAAATATTTGCCCACTAACAGATTTCTTTCTTTTGGCTTTTGTTATACATAAATTTTTCAGAACACATTTTATATCAAGCACAGATAACGCATCTAAAAAGCATAATTTCTAAATGATTTAATTTAAGGAGGAAATGCTATCCAAACCAAACTGTCCCTATGTGAAAAATGAACTGCCCCCATATTTGATAAAATTTTAAATTAACATTTAAATTTTTTGTCAATTTTACTAACCAGAACCTGAAAACAAATCAGTTAATAAGAAGTAGGTTGAAACATCACAAAAAGCTAAAATCACGCCCTGGTCCAAAGAAATTAAAGAAGGGATGAGAAACAAAATCAAAATGACCAGCATTCGCCTAAGTCTAGCTGTCTGTTGTAGCAGACGACAAAAACAACTAACACGCCTGTGTAGAAAATAAATAACCTTCTGTGCTGCTTCTGACTTCATTTTAAAACACCTCACTGATACAGAAAGCAGCTAATTGTAGCTCTTCCTCCCACAGTAATAACGTCCGCACCGAAGAGTGTTGTCAGCTTGATCTGGCACTGCTCCAGTATGGTGCATTCACTGATCAGAAAACAGTCGTATTTCTGGTCCATCTGAAAATCGGACCTTTCCGCTGAACAGCTGATTCCTTGGAGCAGCTCTGGTTATGTCCTCACTCATACAGCTCGGAATGAAACGAGCATCAGAGTGTTGGTAACATTCATCTGATGCTGAATGGTGAAGCAAATTACCCTGAGACCAAAGAGGATGGGTGGCCTTTTGACAGAGGACTTCTCCTCGGAGAAGACTTTATTACTTTTCAAAGCCTCATCAGTGCTTCTCTCATTAAAGGCTTACATGACCCTCCATGTAAAGCACCATACATTACACAACCACCAAGTGTGACCTGCAAAGCCAGCATTAAATTACACGGGCGTAGGAAGGCAGGTCATTACACTGCATGGCAGATAATTTTCTGTTCAATTCAGCTAGCCTTGTTTTTACTCCCTCCTCTCATTCCACGCACAATAACCCTCTCTCTGATGAAGGGCTTATGGCAGCAGAGATACCACGCATGAACTATTACTGAATATTTCATAGCAATACTGCATTAAATTTTTAATTAGATTTTAAACAGCCTGATATGAAAGAATTGTTCTAAACCACTTCTGGAGATTCTAATACGATCAGCAATATGAATTTAGCAGAGCTATTTTCGTGCAAATATCTTCACGGAGAGCCTCGCGGCATTTGTTCATGACACAGATTTAAACACATGTTTACACAGCTTCGGGCTGTTTTCTGATTGCAAAGATGTAGCGCCTTTTCTTCAGGGTGTTCGTTATGGAGAACCAATAACTGAACTGCTTTTTCTTATAATAATTAATTCCTGTTTTATTTTTGGGAACTAAGTCAACATAAAGAAGTCTTTTGTTAAACCCAAAGCATGATAAAAAGTTTTATTAGTTTATTAAACCCTACCAGAATAATATGAAAACAGCTTGCTCTGTTTGGCCTGAGCAGTATTAATGTCTTGTGTTAATGATCCTTTCTTAGGATGTCACTAATAATGATCCTTGAAGGATTCACATGTCACATTACACCCACAAACATTGATGTGCTTTATTGGGATTTTATGTGATAGACACACAAAGTGCTGCATATAGTTTTGAAGTGGAAAGAAAAATAATACATAATGTAAAAACATTTACATAGAAAAATCTGAAAAATGGGGCCTGCATGTTTACTCAGCTCCCAGGATTCTACACTTTGTGGAACAAACTTTCAATAATTACAAGCTGTGATTTTTTTTGGCGATTAAATTACACAGTGGTGCAGTCTGCAAATTAGCTGACTTCTGAAGTTGTGCTGGGTTTAATATGGGTATCACAGTAAAGGGAGCTGAATACATATGCACCCCACACTTCTAGGGTCTTGAAATGTGTAGTTCCTCACACATTACAATTTTGAAAGTTAAGCTGGCCTATCACATAAAATCCCAGTCAAACAAATTAAAGTTTAAACTGGTTTACAAGGCTGCAGATTTATCCCCACCTTCAATGATTCCTTCTTTCTGAAGCTTTTTAAACAGCTACTTTATTTCTATTCATGTCTTTAAAAGCTCTTTTCAGCCTCTGTGCTGCATTAAGTTGCCTTGAAACTGGTTTGCACTTTTAAAATTCCCATTTCGTTTTTATGAAGTACTTTAATTACGTTCTTAGCCATCTCTCCTTTGAAGCAAGGGTGAACATGGACCACATTTATCATTCACATCATTCAAGTACCGAATCTATAATCTCTCGATGAATGTGATGAATGTAATTTCTCTTTGAATCCTCTTTTTGCTGGTTAATTTTTAAAAAAATATGGCACAACCAGACCTTTCCTTTGCTTTCTGATCAACTGTCCATTTCTTACCTCAGGTACCCAACCAAACAGGAAATGCTTTAATGACTCTTATAACTCAATAACTCTAATGCATAAGGTTTATTTGTCTCTGAGCAGCACTGCGAATGAGTTATCTGGAGACATATTTAGAATTTAGAGCAGTCACACAAAACATCACTCCACAGTACAAACATGAACCAGAAAAACAGATTTTGAGCCACATTTCATGCTTAAATTTGATAAAAACTGCTTGTTTACCTGATAGATAGGATGAGCAAAATGAAATGTTACTCAAGCTGTGGAAACAGCAACACTGCTGCTGCATTCAAGAAGTTTTTGACATTCTGCTTTACAGAGTAAATGATGCCTTTAGCTCCAGTTACACAGCCTTTTCTGCTGCAGGTTTAACAAACACAATGTTCATGATTTAAATGATTTTTGAAAGGTTAAAATAATGCTGACATAAATAGAAATGATTTCAAAAGAAATGCTGGGTGTAAATCCTGAAAACCGTTCTGTTCTGTGGAGCATCAATCTAACCTCTTCCCCCCCCCAAAAAAAAGAGGAGCAAAGACAAAAGAGATGTGTAGGAGAGCTACGGTACGCTCATCTACTGTTTGCTTTAATGCTGACTTCTATAGGAGCTAAAATACCTTCAGCAACAATCCCATCCAAAGAGATTTGTTTGATGTACTGGGATCAGTCACTGGGCACAACTCAGGCAATGGGAGTTATGTGAAAACACAGCAAATTGTACATAAAACATGTCTAATTAGCAAACCTATGCAGATATGCATTATTGGATGCATTAAATTGCACTGTGATATTACTCTTTTTGGAGCAATTAACACTTCTGGCATTATTCTGGCTGGACATTAGATCACTCTAAATAGAACAAGTAGAAATCACTGAAATTAGTTGGTTTCCTTTAAGGCCGAGTTTAGGGCTATAAACAGGCTATTCCTGAAGCTTAATGTTAGCCTGTAGGCACAATGATGCCAGGAATGAAATGGAAACTGTTGAAACACCAGTGCTTTGTAGAGTCAAGGTAAGGCTTTCACACTGGAAGAACACAGTCACAACTGTACCTCAGATGAAACCGTTCGATGATTCAATTTGGAGTTCCATGTTCTACAAGAACATTAATTCCAAACAAAAACTGGTTTTGGAACAGATTAAGCAGGGATTACATTTCTGGAATTGCCCTGACCATATAGAACATTTGCAAACGATGTTTAACGATGTTGCCATTGCAGGAAACATACCGTTTTAAATTAAATCTACCAATTGGTTAATTATTCTGCCAGAAATATGTCAGAAGCTTGATAGACATAAAAACTCTGCCAATAATTTTGTTGGTAAATTATTCATATTTGCGCAGCACATGGAGGAATTTTATGTGTTTCTTTGTAAATGTGTTTTTATTAGTAGGCATTTCTACATTTATTATTTATCTGTTGTTGGCACACTTTCGCTAATACGCAAATAGCAGATCTAATTTTAGCATTTTTGCTAACGTTGAAAACATTTAGTGCACTTAGCTTCCCTGAAAGTAATTTTCCAGATGAATTCTAAAGTTCTGATTTTCTTGGCTGTTTTTTGGTTATCGATAGAGTTAGCACTACTCAACAACTATAAACTTGAAAAATGAGTTAAAGGTTCCAAAGAATCACCTCCTGAAGTGCAACTGTACAGGTAGGAGTGTAATGACAACATTGACCCTGCTGAGGGCGACATACTATGTTGTAATACATGTGTCTTTAACAAGTAGAGGATATCAACATGGTTAAATTTAGCACTTTAGCATTAGCTTCTGCTAAATACTATGTTGCTGTAGCATTTTAGTGTTAGCAGAACTAATGTTTATGATTAGTGCTTTAGGAATAGCGCAACTAACTTTTTAGTTAGTGGTGCCCACCCCTGTTATTTATCAATTAAATACAAATGTTCTCATCTAAATGTATTTTAGGGTATGGGTATGCAGCTATGATGCTGCTCTCAGACCAAGACTCGATCCTGGCAGATTCTTTACCTTTCCCATGGATCTGATCAACATCAGAGACAGAAAAAGATCTACTTGTTCACTCCAGCAGAGGTTCCAATAAGACATGACTGCTGGAAATCAGAAGAATTTCAGAGAGTAACTCCAGTATATAGAAGGAATGGTGAAAAATGAGATCACAGCTGACCTTGTCGTTAAACTGACTGGGCTTTTATTCCACTGCTCACACCCACCTGGTGCTTGTAAGGCCGCCACCCACACACCTTCAAGAATTCAGAGTCGTTCTGATCTTTCTAATCTCTTGATGAAGCACATCACTCTTCCTCCTGCTGGATTTATATCAAAGCTAAACATCTGACTCCCCTAATTATTATAGAGGAGAAAGTCTGTAAGACATCCCTCTGTTGAAGGTAAGACACCGCTGGTTGAGTCTGCTCACTGCCTGATTATGGATACACACTAAAACTCACCTCTCTTTCCACTTTGGTTGGTTGAACCAACTGTTGCTAAGCCACACACTTGCCATGCACACACACCATATCCAGAGTGGTTTGAGTGAGAGAAGGTGAAATTTTCTTACATGCTTGAGTTCACTCCGATGTGCAAACTGTATCTTTCTCAAACGTCTTTCTTTTTTCTGTCCATAAATTATTCACACCCTTGCAGTTTGCCACATTCTGTCAGATTAAAGGCGTTTGATGTGTTAGGCCAACACAAAGAAGGCTGTAATCATTAAATGGAAGGAAAATGATGGGAGGAGTAGTCCCCTCATCAATAAATATGGTCTAAATTATGTCATTTAGTGTCATCACCCTAAACATACTGGACTGGAGCATGGTGGTGGGAGGAAATGACCTGAAACCTACAGCCAGAGTGGTATGACCTGTATTAAAGTACATTCATGTGTACGGCCCAGTCAAAGTCCAGACCTAAATCTAATTAAAAATCTGGGGTAAGACTTAAAAATGTTTGCAACTGGTGTTTTTCATCCAATCTAGATGGTAGCCAAATCCCAAAGGAGTTGCAGCTGTGATCGCAATGGAACGGCCTTCTACAAAGTATTGACTCCTGAAGGATGAAAACAATCACACACCACACTTTGTTTGCTAATAGTAAGAGGTAATGCAAGGAGGTTGAATGGTCTTCGCTTGCAAGCTTGGATTCTCTCCAGGTACTCCAACGTCATCTGGCAGACCAGCAATCATACTAGATTAACTGGAAGGTCTACGTAAATTATGTACCTCTTACCGGAGACACGTACCAGCTCTCATCCTGGCCTTGCAAGGATACAGAAGATGAATAGATTTCACTGTGTTGGTCTATCACATAAAATCCAGATAAAATACATGAATGTTTTGACTGTCAAAATTTGAAAGATTCAAAGGGTGTGAATATTTTTACTTAGCCCTGTAAGGTTTAGAACTCACTGATGCATATACAGCTAAAACAGTATGTATACAAATTCAGCTGCATTTTTTTGACTGTGACTTCTGTCTGTCAGATATGTTCCCTTCAAGGTGAGGAAAAATCTCCGCATCACATAGTTTATTCTCCAGAGACTTGGCTGCTTTCCCCCCTGAGCTCCATCCTTCCTGGCAGCTGGGGCTCCAGAGTCCCGTTTGTCATTTCCACTTCAATTTCAACTGCCTCCATGCAGGGCTCCCACTGCACTGCGCATTTTCATGCGTCCCTTGAAAGACAAGACAAACCTCAGTCTGCCAAGCGTGCGTAACTGGGTTTAAATGGAGATCAACCTGTGTGAACCCTTCCTAGACACACTGGAAGTAATGAAGGACTGGGTCTGAGCCAGTCCTAATCTAGTCTGTGGTCACCTTCATCGTATGGAGCAACCGCCAGGGCAGTACCGAGGCAAGGGAGGCTGCTAATTGGCCTCGATTAGGGGCCAGGGTGGGGGTTACGGTGCTGATGGAGCGGCTGATTCACACACTTACTATTCTAAAGGTGTGATGGTCAGAGAGGCGGAGGAAAAGAGCTGACGAGGGGTTACGTTGACTGCTGGACCTTGTGATGATATGAACCCCCTGAGGGGAGGACAGTGGACCTAAAAACAGCGTTCCACTGCAGATGTACTCCCCAACACGTGACTGAACATGTGTGGATGCGTTTTCTTTCCTCCTGTAGCTGAGAGCGAAGCAGTTAGGTGCACGTTTGCAAGTTGCTGCAAGGTCAGAGCAGCCCTCATTGCTCAGTGTCATACTGGAGGACAAGTAGGAGGCAGGCAGGTGGAAGGAGGAGTCGTCATTGTCTCTGTGGGAGCATATAAGTGGGGGGAGGAGGGGGCTTCGAGTATCTGAGTCCTTGCGGAGTCCTTGAACTCCTCTCTTCTGTTGCTGCTCACAAGCAGAAAATAAATGCCTTTTTCTGACACATGGAAAGCTGCAGAGGAGGAAACTGTAATTTGATGAATCTTTGTTCAGCTTTGGTAAGCTGAGCAGCTCTGCTTTTGGCAACAACTCTGACAAGGGAGCTTCATTTGTAGATGAATGAGGGGTTATACAGCCTGAGCCATAAACTGATTTAAATTTTCGTTGCAAATTTAAACATATGTAAATAAACAGTATTATGCTGCACAAAGCTATGCAGAAACTAAATCAAAGCGGCACACATCCAATATTAACGTCTCAACGGTATTGTACTGCTGCACTGCCTTTAGAATATTGGAATTTTTGTCCAAGCACGGAGCCAATTTGAACCAGCTTCAAACCTGTGTCCCTCTGCACCCAGTATGGAAATACCACAAGTTAGTTCATAGAAATAAACAGCCGCAGGCTCGGCTTCCGGGTCCTCCATGAGTCTCTTCATGCAAGTTAAACCAACCAACCACAGCAGACAAAAAATAAACACCAAAACAACAAAAATTAAATGCCTAAAAAAAAATTTGGTTCCTTTTTTAGTTCCTTGTATGGCATTTTTCTAACTCTCTACTCCAGTTTGCACATTAGGTTTAATGTTCAGGAAGCAACATCTGCTTGCTGGTAACAAGTAGTTATATACACAGGGAAAAATACCAACAGTTCATTAAAAATTGTTCCATTTTTCATTATTAATTTGATAAACGCTTTTAAAAGGCAGCGCTATGTGGTGATGCAGGAAGCAATTCAAGATTCATTTAGACTTATAATGGAAGATCGTCAGGATTGCACATGCACTGCTATGCCTGGTTTCCACTGGGCGGTACGGTACGGGTCATGGTCCGGCGTATTTAGGAGATCGTTTCCACCACCAGTGGAAATTCTGCTCTTGAGAAACATCCATTTTTGATACCCTTCTTTAAGACACCAGTGTAAAAAAAAAAAAAAAAAAGTGATTTGTTTCACTAAACTGCATTTAATCATATTTTCTAATTCATTAATATGTAATGAGAAAATAGTAAAACTAGCAATCACAACAATACGGGCAGTTTAGTTTTTTCTTTTAAACATTGTTAATTGGAATTTATTCTGACAGTGCTAAATCAGAATTCTTATCAGAAATTCCTCACAATAAATGATAAACGATATGATAAATACCCACTCTATGTTCCATCATACTAGTGCGGTGGCAAACGGGATGCACTGATAGCAGTGGCGTTTTGATGCAGGAACCACCAACACAGCTCCCTCTAATGTTCATCCCTTAAAACCTGTTTTATCAGAAGTACCATAATGAGTAGATAAGCTATGAGCACGTTAAAGAAAGAAAATTAATTCCACTCGATTTGGGAAAGTTTGTTTAGGCTAAGGTCAGATAGGGTTTAAGTTTGGTCAGGATCCAGACCACTCGTGCTGATTTTCAGCTTAGGTCGGCTAAAAATCAGGCCGTTCAGATCAATCAGAATGACAAGTATGACCACGAAACAGAGAGGGAGAGCAACTTTCTGATGAGAGTGTACGGATGGGCGGAGGGAGTGTTTTACTGCTCACCGTGTTGCCTTTATGGACCCACGAATAAATACAAGTGTGGCCGCTGTCTTGATTAATATATGCGCTGTTGTGATTGTGTAAATGGCTCAACACTCGAGGCGGCGCCGCTCCCTCTCCATTCATTTCCTATGGAACATGCACAATGAGGCGGTAACCACATTCGTGCGTGTGAAATTTCGAGCTCATACTCGTAGATGTGCACACGGGGGCTAGCGACGTGTCATGAGAAAGTTGCTAAAAGCCGTCGCCATCGAGTCCCGTGTGTTGGGTTCACCCTGAGTGGCGGAACACACTCGCTTTTCACGGTCATTCGTTGCTCCCTGTGTGTCGAGACCATCATACGCTCCTCAGGGTTTGTAGCAGGAATGTGGCGCCATAAAGGCCCACCATTTTGAGATCACAAATCTAGACTTTTAACATTTAGACTTTCCATAAAGCAAAAACACATATGCCAACTCTCTGTTGCACTAAATACAAATCTTACTAAAATGCTTTGTCTCTGCAAAGACTGGTTAAACTAATAGTCAAGACATATTTGTTTAGATGCATCCGCTACAGCTCACTACGATGTCTGAATTGACCCTTTTGGCTGAAATTAGCCACACAACTACTTTTACATAACATGCCACCGACACACCACTCTTAGTATGCTATCCAACCCACTTGGAGCCACCAGAGATGGCCCTAGAAACTGCACTCCCACATACAGGAGTGGAAACTAAACGTGTTGTCCACTTATGTCGGTCAAAACTTTAAAAAGTTGAGTGTCTTTTTACTTTCAGGAACGATAGAGAAGAACTATAATGTGATTGTGCTTGTTCAGATGAGGTAGAGCAGAAAAACTGAAAACTGATGTGCAGAGTGGGATCAAAGATGAAAACATCCCATCATTTATTGTGTATTTTTGCCTTCATTTTTCTTCCTGCCTTTCCATTTCTGTCCACATTCAGAAAGAACAATGAGCTAGTTGATAAAACGCCGACGTGATATATGTACATCGAAAATACTGGCTTTTGAACCCGATTCAAATTTTACACAGAATCAGAACACCATTGTCCCAAAGTCCAAGCCCCCACAATAAAGCAAAGGCAATGCAGAGCCTTATGAAGTGTGCTGTCAATACATGGAGGGAGGGCCTATTCATCTATAGAGGGTTTAGCTTTATCAAAGTCATGCATGGTTAAGAGTATGCAATTGCTCATTAAATACACAAAAGACTAGAGGAGTTGCTGAGAAGAAAGCTTCACAGTCAGTATTCCTTTGCTCGTTTCAGATATCAAACATCCCTGTTCAAAGAGGTGGGGTGCTCTGTGTGTGTGAGAGCTGAAAACACCTTCAGGAAATGGAAAGTGCACTGAGTATCGGAGAGAAGCAGGGGGTAAACAGTCAAAGCAGAGGTGGGCAAAAGAGATTTACCATAGAAGAGGGGTGAAGAATCAAAAAATGCATGGGCTGTTCATCGGAGGAGGCTGTGCCGCCGACACGTCTCTCTCTCTCGAACAACATTTTCATTTTCATGCGCCTTCACCTTGATAGCTTGCCATCAGTGGTTAAGTTCAAATGTAGGTTTCTCCTGCCATACACATACAGCACCACGGATTTTTCCCCTTTACTTTAACATTCAAATGCCAAGTGAGTGGTGCTTTCAGGTTCCATGGGTCATTCAAACCCACAAAACATGAATGAAACAACCGTGCTGCACATTAAATTTGTATTAGAAGAGATCTGGATTGAAACTCACCAGTTCTTAGGGGTCGAAAATGTCAAGGGGGAGAGAAAACTAGGGTCACACTTTACCTTCAGAGAAGTCAAAATGGGCGAGTATGAGATTCCCTGACATCGTCAGAACATGCGCTCGACATAATCTGCAGAGCTCCATTGTTTTTAAACAGCTAAAATTCCTCCACATGACTTATCTGTTCAGGCCCTTGTCAACGATGTCATTTGCTGTGTCCTCCATCTTTACTTTCTTTGCGGCACTCTTGCGTCAACCAAACGTTGCGTGGCTCTATCCCAGCCACATGATGGCTCCAGCACAGAGAAACTCATTATCACTGGCTATTAATCTTTTCTGTATATTAAAGGTCTATATCGACCATCTGTCAAATGTCTATGGAGGAATTTTTTTTGCGCTATATATTGCTATCGTTTTATCGCCCAGCTCTACACGAGAAAACTGTAGCCACCTCTTTTTAGCTGCATTGCAGCAACGGGTGAGCAAAGGGCTGCACTGAATTTCTCTATACTTCATATACCCAGAAAAAAGAAAAAGAAAAAAAAAAACCCCTCTGGTTCCTCCGGCATTTTATTAAAAAGACTTCTGATTTTTCAACAATTTTTAGACCATACCTTGCAACACCTTGTTTGGCAACCATCAGCTGCTAGAAATTAAGCTAATGTCCGTAACTCAAGCAGTCTGACTGCACAAAAAAGAAAAAATATTAATCTAGTTTATCAATAAAAACAGCTTCTTTTAACACCTGAGATATAGCTTCCCATTGACTCAAAAACTGCATCCATAAAGAAGAGAATCTGATTTCTTTTGTGATTAATATTAACTGAAAGAATGAACATGGAAAATAAGGTTTAATTAAAGATTGTAAAGAAATGACTGTATCTATTACTAATCAATACTCATTATTGATAAACTACATAAATTAAGATGGTCCACAAGGCAAATAATTCTATTCTGAAACTACACACTTGAGGAATTGTTCATTTAAAGGAGAACACTGTTTTCCATAAGAATTCAGCTGACTGAAGACTTAAAACTCATCAAGAGTCTGTCTGACTCTCAGATGGTGCAACTTGAAGAGGAAAGTTTACCTTTTAGCTTGCTTGCATTCATATCACAATCCGCTCAGGACAAAAGGGGTAAGTGCAGTGGGTTTAATGTGAAACGATATTTCTCGCTCATTTAAATATAGAATTTAAAAATGTCGTTTCCCTGTTGTGCAAAACAGTAAGAACACAGTATACATAATATCTCTCTCTTTGCTGCTATGCCGGAATTTCCCAACTAGTTATCTTTAGTGTGCCACTGTGTGCTTCCGTTTGCCTGCCAGTTCACTGTGGATGCAAACCAAGTTTAAGACAAATAAAGGATGAGTCTATGCTCAATTGATTTGTTTCAAAATATGGGTTTGGAGCATACAAATGTTTTTGGTTTTTTTTTTACAGTGTAAACAAGGATCTGGTCCATGCAGATGTATTCAGCAGTAGCCTTGTACAATTTCTGTCACTCTGGTAATTTTGCTGCTATCAAAGATCAGTGTCATAGCATTAGCTTGTAGTGATAGCATAGCCAGCATGTGGCATTCTTCGGCATTTTCTTTTTATTCTTGTCTTTCTACCTCATAAGCCGTGTTTCCAGCAAGGTTTTTTATGCGCATTTTGAATTGTTGCATTAAAAATTATGGAAACGGAAATGAAAAAAAAAAAAAAAAAAGGCCTAAATTTCGCATACACGTTTTTTTTCCCCACATGCTTGAGGTGGTTTTTGGATTTTCTGGAAAAAAAAAAAAAAAGTGCAATTCCATAATTAATTTTAAAAACTGATGGTAAAATAACTTATGATGGATTTTGTTTTCCTCTTTCGATAGCGTCGGTCTAAATGATGGACAACGAAAAGGTCTAGCACAACCTCTGGGTGGGACGCAGCTATGGGTGGATGAGAGCGTCTAAAATTTTTTTTTTTTTTTTATTCCCCCAGCCCTTCGTAGCATCAACATCTGACGACATTACGCTTTGCGTGGCCTGGTTAATTCTCTTCAAACCAGTTGATGGAAACATACCTGATTCGCATTTTATTTTCTGCAACATTTTAAAAATGTGCTTAAAATTTGCATCACAGTTGGATAGAAACATGGGTATAGTAAAAGTACCTCCAAACAACACTTTTGTGTTAGCCTTGTTGGCTAAAGAGGGCACCATGATTTTTAATGGTTGTAGTTGCCATGATAGAGTTTCAAACTTCCATCAGCTCAATGGAGAGGAGAGAGGCTGAGTGTCTGTTGTTGCAGCGCTGCTGTCGGAGGGACAGTGACAATTTGAACAAATGCAAATGGATCTGTTTGTATCGATTTTGACGCAGATGACAATCTTTGAATAATTCATTTTTCTAGTATTGATTTAAAATCAGTTATTTTCTCAACCCTAACTGATACATCTGGATTCAAAGGAAAGCCTCACTTCAGTCGGTCACATTCTGATTGAACCGCTGCTCCTTCTAACTTCCTTGTGTAATGGGAACTTCTCCTGATTGGCTGTCCTCCTATGGCCAATCAGGAGCAGAATTTCTAGACAAAATGAACATTATGTGATGTCATACAGCCAGTGAGGTAAACGGATTTTGTCACCAGTAGTAGGATCTCTAGAGTACAATATTAATCTCAAATTTGGGGTCTTACACCAGTTGAAACCTTTATATATATCTGAAACAAAGTAATCTACTAAACTCATTAATGCATTTGTAAATTTGTCCTTCACTTGTCAAACAACACCCATCAAATGAATCTGGCCACGTTCTAATACTCTATAAAGAGCAGAATGCCAAAGAGAGAGCTTATTCTACACACCAAGCAGTTGAAAATTACTATATTTAATCTATCAAACATCATCACTTCAGCGACTAATATATATTGTTTTTGCAGCTGTAGGAATAGTGGTTGCTTTTCTGTTGTTCATAAAAGCATTAAAAGGACATTTTATCTAGTTGTATTAAACCAAGCGAATGCTTTAGTTTAATGCCTGCAGAAATATCACATCCAAGCATTTCATTAGGCTTGTGACATTGCAAACACAGATATTTTTGATGATATTTTTAATTATATTGTACAGCTACAGTATTTTAGGCTCCAACTGCAAACCTCTTCCTGGTGTTATATGGTGTAGAGGTAGAGTGGGCACCCCACGTACAGTGACTATTAGACCTCTACTGGCCGCCAGGCGTTCGATTCCTGACCATAGGATCTTTGCTGCATGTCTCCTCTCTCTGTATATTTCCTGTTTAAACACACAACCACTGCAAATAAAGGCTACAAAACAACAAAACAAAAAACCCCCAACCTTTTCTACAGTTTGTGGAATTCCAATAAAAATGCTCTACTATCTTTGCTGCAACAGCAGGTGGCAATTCAAAAGAACAACATCTGTGTGGCTGAAGTAGTGCCACACAGTCCTTAGTATTGTTTTCTCCTTCCACTCATTACTTTTTTTCAGTTTATACTAAAATTATTTAACCAGATTTAGAAAAGAAGCTACATCAACCAGAAATTGCTCAGCTGTTGTAGTTTCTAGCACAGAAAGCCAGTGGTGGCATATGCAAAGTGGGCCTCCATGTCATTGTTTTCCAAAATTTCAGAACAGAAGCTGTAAAGACACAAGAAAATGTCAGCTTTGTAAAATATCATGGAGAGGGCCTTCAGTCTCAAATCAGGAACTCTTCAAGAGTTTAAGTTGGGACAAAAAAAAAAAAAAAAAAAAAAAAAAAAAAAAAAAAAAAAAATTAGAGCTTAGTATTACATCACAAATCCAGGAAGAAAAACATTTATTTTCCTCCCTTTTCTCATTTTTCAACAAAAATAATACCCCAGCAAAATGAGCAGCTGGAATGAAAAACAGAAGAGAAAACATACCGATATGTTGGGCCATCCAATGGTTGAAGACAAAAACAAGCACCTGTGCTGTCTGCAAAATGGTTTGTAAGCGCGAGCAGCGGTGTGACGCTCTGACACGGGAGAAGCCGTTAAAGCTGCAGACTTCTCTGGCTGGTGACTGAATGTTTATGGTCGCCTCTCAAGGATGTGTCAGCCAAAAACTTTAAATTAGCGGCGAAGTGAAAAGAAACTTTAAGAAGAGGATATGCTTCACTGATTTCAAAACAAAAACAACTTCCAAGCTTCACTTCAGTTGAAACCTTCATTTGTCAAGAGATGCGCCGACTGGCAAGGAAAAGAGCCGTCTGTCCAAGTGGGTATGTATTCCAGCTCACCACAATACAGAAAAGGGACAAACGCTTCACTTGCTCTTCACAGCTCTTTAGAATGGCAGATTCAAAGCCCAATGGTGAAACAATTTAGAGTTTTCTCAGATATTACTCTTACAAACAGGAAGCTATTGGATTTAGAGTTCTGGGGGAATATAAAGGCATGCCAAGCTCTCCTGACATCTCTGGTTTACTCTAAAGATGCTGTAATATTTCTTGGGAGCCATCAAAGACACAAAAATTCACTCAGCTGGTATTGGGATGTGTTTTGTATTTTACTATTCGGGATTTATTTGTAGTCTTAAGAAAGAACATCCTTTGAACTCATCATGTTATAGTTTTTTGCAGCTTTTCATTTAGAAACCATGAAAACTTGGGCTGAGCGTTCTTTCAAACTGTCCAAAATCATAGCCATGACCTCTTCAGTCACATCTTACTTTCAATCCAAGGTTTGAATTTGTTCCCCTCAAATTTTGGGCATGAAATGGAGGTTGAAGCTTAACCACAGCTGGTAGTCACAGGACCAGGCCAAGATCAGGAGACGAGGGCTAGGTCTTTCTTCATTTTACAGCAGTCTCATGGTCAGGCACTTCAACAGATGAGATACAGTGGACACCAGGTATTTGTGGGGGTTAGAGACTCCAACAGCTCATCTAATCAAAAAGACAACTTTTTTTTTTTTATCTCAAATGCATTTTACATAACTTGAAAAAAATTACATTCCATCAGTCTGAGGAATTGATAAAAATCTGCAAAAACTTGGGGCCCCACTCTAAAAACACTTTTAACTTCCTGTTTTAATAGTTCAAACACCAAATATACCTTAATATGTACCATTACGCACGGTGGAAGCAGTCTTGGCAGGAACATCTTCCTCATCTCCGCTCTTGGGGCTACAGCCAATCAGCACCAAGGAAAATGAATGGCGCTCTTGAAATGGTTGCTTTGCTTTGCGAGCCAATAGCGTGTCAAGTAGGATCGCACCGAGGTACTTCAGCCTCATAGGGTGCATTATCTTTAGAATATCTCGAGTTAGGTTTCACAGAAAAATCCGCAAATAAGTGAATCTGCCACTAATACGCAGGGGTCCACTGAGAACATCTTGTTGTTCTCGACCTTCTTTCTAACTAGACTTGTGGTGAATGAATGCCTCTCATCTTTACATGCTTTTTGAGCACAAAACAATATATGTGAAACTGTACCTGCTGCCTAATAAGATCTTGTGATATATAAACCCCACAAACATCTGGCAGGAAGTCTATCTAATAATTACAAAGAGGTTGCTGTTAACTGCTGTGCTAACAGCTAATTTCCTGATAAAAGGTGTTTTTAAAAAAAAAAAAAAAAAAAGGGGGGGGGGGTAACATGGCTGTCAACTTGGAGCAGCAACTGTGTTGCTGTTTCCTGCTGCTAAATGCTTTAACCTTGGTTTAGAAAAGCCAGTAACCATTGCACAAACACTACTGTTGTCTGTAACAAGAAAACAAGACAAACACATTGGGGTGTAGATGAATATTGTAGCATTTAAATACTTCATCCAATCAATTTTTTGCATTTATTTAAAACATATCTTTTTCATTGTAGGTGAAAACTTACAGATTTGCAGTTTAGATTTATGACTTAGATGTAAAGGGTCAACAGAAAAATATGTCATCTGTTTACAGATTTACACAGACTCCTGAAAACATAGACCAAAATAGTGTTTTGTATAGAATTTAGCTTTTAAGTATCAAGTCAATTCTGAGACAATTCTAAATTTAATTTAAGGGACAATTGGTAAACTTAAGTCCCATCAGCGCTAAAGTGCTAATTGACAGTTTGTCTGGATGCATTTCTTCTTCTCTTCAAAATCTAATAGACTGATAAAACTTTATGAATTGATTAGATCTATGAAAAAATGTGGCATTTTCATGCTTTTTGGCATTGGTACAACTTTAGAGTTTAGACAAGCATAAAAAGTAGTATTAGGACTAGTCAAACCTAACAAAGGTTTGTCAAGCTTTTCCAACAAAACAGGTGAAATCTCATTTCGTTCTCATAAACCTAGAATATTGTATCGTCCTGTCTTGTGACCTTCATGTATCGCTACATGTTTACTAGTGACAGAACCAATTCAAGTTCAACGACAGGGTCAGCACCCTGACGCTGACGTATTCAAACTACTACTTCACTACGTCTTTCTGGTCAAGAATTTATATGGCTAATCAAGAAAGAGGCACCCTGAGTCCAAGGGATTTGCGTTTCTACTTCCTCTACTATTAAGAATTTAATGCAAACTCCTCTCTCTACAAATATATGGTTTCATATTGTGATTCTTCTATTAACCCAAATACTCAGAGCTTATATCCTCACGTAAACCAGCACACATTTTTAAATCATCCCACAAAATTATCAACAAACTCCTGTAGCTTGTATTTTGAAGGCTACTTGTCAAAAGAAACCTCACCTCATCCTCATTTAAAGAGACAGGTGCAATCTTTTAAAATGGCCTTTTCCAGCTATGACATTTTGGAAGCCTTTAAAATAATCACTCTATTGATCTTAGGACACCAAGAGTGTTTATTGTACTTCCCAGGCCATAATCTCTAAGGAATCCCTCGAAATGGAATAATGCCAGTCAGTGTGGGTGCCAAACTGTGCAATAAAGGCTCAAGAGTTTTAACATTGCTTCTGGGAGTGCAGTCCATCAGTGTGTGTGCACTGTCACAGTTTTCCTTGCAATAAATCAAGCAGCAGGTCAAGCGGAGCTCGTTTAGGGGAAGCACACAAGCTGCACTTGAAATAAGGGACGACCCTTAAGGAAAATACATTTAACACTTCTGTTTGTGTAGATAAATTACTATTTGAATTGACAATTAATTATGTAGACTTCATGCTTCCTCACACACATACTAAATTCTTTTCCACTCAGCCTTCCACCTCCCACTGCGCCAAAATGGATTTTCCCCTGAGGCTAGCATTCAGGGTTTTACATTTGTAATGACCCACAATAATTCAGCCATGATTGATCAGCCAAATCAACTAATGGGTTACAATGTTCCAAGAAGTGCATCTCCAAGGTCCCCCCCCCACCCACCCTTTTTTTTTTTTTTTTTTTTTTTTTTTTTTTTTTTTTTTTTAAAACAGCAGCATCTAGCATTGTGCTCCCTGATATTTTGCTGCTTGGCGAAACAACTCATCACCACTGGCCGATACGGGAGTGCGGTTGGCTGATGAGGCAGTGCATCACAAACAGCGGCATACGTTTGCAGATTTTGGGCATGGCGACTCGATATAAAGACACCCTTGGAAGATGTATGAGATGGTGGCGTAATGTATTCGCAGAAGAAACGAGTGAAAAATTGGTCTTGAGACATAAAGTGCCCTCTGAGGTACTTTTAAAAAATTATGATGAAATTATGCAAATTGGGCTTGAGGTTGGTTCTATGGGGCATCATGTTCAATTAGTTCAACAACAAGCTGGTAGATGAACTCTGAATCTCTACAGTCTTGGAAACATTCATAGCCCAGTTATTTTTTTTTTTTTTTGCATTTTGTCAAATTAGATTCACAAATCTGGATCCCATACATATTTATATTTATTATACAATTAAAAACTATAATTTTCCTTCCATTCTGTCGGGTTTATCAAGTAAATCCCAATAAAATACATTAATACTTTTGTAAGGCACTCTTCTATAAACAGTTTAGCCAGAATCCAACATAGTAACGGAATAAGTCAGTCATTCTCTTTCAAGCTGGGATGAAAATCATCCTCTCTGTAGAAGGATCTCAACTAACTACTTAGCTGAACAGGAAGCATATACTTGCATTTAAATGTGAGCACTTAGTTTAAATCAACAAACATTGCATACAAAAAAAGTCTCTTTAGTCCTGATCCAAGAAAACAAGGGAAACAATTCAAAGACTCCAAGATGCTGTCTTTTCCTCACCAAGTCCCACTGACATACTGATGCTTTCACTTAAAACTTTAACACAGGACAGTGCACGAATCAGCCATGCTTTCCGATTCCACAGCCATGTTATGTTGCAACCGCTGTGTTGCAGAGATTTAAATCAGCACTCAGTAGCTCTGACGTCAAGTTTCTGAAACAAGCTGCAGCACAACACAAATAAAACTGTGTTTCAATTAGATTCTGAGTATTAAATATATTTCTAAAGTGACTCTCTTCTTTAACTGGCTTTAGAAAGGAGAATGTCAGTGCGATTAGAGCTTTGAACACAATAATACAGCTGCGACACACATTGTGTCTGGTTGCAGAGCCATTGCAAATAAAAATGACATGTTAAAATACTCTTCATGGCTAAAATGCAAATTATATGCAGATTAGTAATATGATTCATGTATTAATTTGCCGTGCAGAGTGGTGATTAGGTGTGTGGGAGTTAGTGGCAGTCACAGAAGCTCACTAATGGCTAAAAACATTATGGTGGGAGGGAGGGGAGAGCTTAGGCCAGCCTTTTCCTTCATTTAATGTGAGAGGTGACCTTTTCACAGACTCCCTGCTCGTGGTATTGGGGAAGCTCACATATGTAGGGGATTTGAACTTTAGCTCACATGGAACATCTGACATATGGAAGATAACTGTTTCCCTCTCTGCAGGCTACTGGATGCACCGAGCAGCAAATAGACGGCAGAATGACAGCTGCTCTTTATGTCTTATTTAAACAGACACTAGCGAGAGTTTGCCTCTTTGGCCAAGAGCAAGAGTAAACTGCCAGATTTCCACCTCATCATCGGGGAAAATATAAATGATGTGGAGAGACACAAGAGTTCGAGCAAACTTTTAAACTTTAAATTTGAGTTAAGAAAAAGTTTAGCAGATGTAGTTAACATTAAGTGAAAGGCATGGCTGTATGCTAGTTTAAGCCCCATAAAAGAGACTAATTCTTGCTCAATTTAACGTGATGTGAGCATTAAAAGCTATATAGCATCATTTTTACAACCTTTTCTTTTCAACTCTATACAGGGGATATATATAGTTCATGATAAAGTTGCCTAGGAGCGATGACATTGTACCTGCAACATAGCACTAGTGTATCACAATGTCCAGCCAAAATGTCGTGACGGCAGTGTCTAACCCTACACTGAACTGTGGCAGATGAAGCCAGATATCATGGCTATACATCCAGGGTGATGAAAACATTTTCTTGCCAGACAAACTTTATGCTCACAAACAACAGCTGTGGTCACATGTATAACCGTGTTGTGACCTCTTCCCTCGACTTTAGGTTACGCTCCCCCAAGTTTGTTTTTATTTCAAAATTCTTAAGAAAAATGTGTTTCCAATTTAAAGACTGTTTTTGTTGGTTGAGCAGAAATCCATCCGCTACACTTCTAAATTTTCATAAAGAAATGTAACCAAGTAAAAAAAAAAAACAAAAAAAACAAAAAAAAAAACAAAAACAAAAAAGAAAACAGACTGTTCTGTAATCACTGAAAGAAATGTCCATGCCTCTGAGAAATATAGATTTGGTACATTTTAGAGCAATTCCATACAGTAGTCCAAAACTATTCATGGTTCAGAATTCACGGATTCAGTTAATTAAATTCACAGATTTTTTTCATAGTGCATTTCTAAAAAAAAATGGAAAGAACATGCTGGTTGGAAAGTTGATATACCTAGGCACAGTGCAACTTCATAGAATATTGACTGGCATTTACAAAGCTACCAGTCCAGCAGCCACACTCATTTTCCTGGCCACTGATTGGCTGTACCCCCAAGAGTGCAGATAAGGAAGACTGTAGATGTTAGCTTCTGCAGAAGACAGTTTTCACAGTGTATTAATCCCTATTACAGGATATTTGGTGTTTAAACAACTAAAATAGGCATTTATAATTATTTATAGAGGGGTCTGAAGTACTTGTGGATTTCAGCTACTTGCAGAGAGTTCTGGTTTGAGATTTGAGTTAAAAGAACTCTCCAAGTTCCATTGGAGAACTGATGCAAAGAGGGGCATTTTGAAGTCAATAAATCTTAATGCCAACTGACAAAACGTTTTGTCTTACTTTCTCCGTAATCTACACTCTACTGGGACACTGTTTGCCACAGTAGAGGATCTGTGATGCTGCGGGCCAGTTTCTGCTGTATTAATAGCAGGTAATACAGCAGAGATGCACCGTATATTAGGGTTGGGCATTTATCATATCGTTTATTGTGATAAATTTTGATTCATCGTTAACATGATAAATTCCAATTAATGATGTTTAAATTCCCCCCCAAAACTGTCCGTATTGTTGGGATTGTTAGTTTTACCATTTTCTCCACTGTTTGTTCAATGAGAGCATCAATAAATAGCAATAAATTTAATTAAATGAAGTTACTGTGTGCAGTTTAGTGATACAAATCACACTTCACATCGTATTACAAATGGGTATGTTTTTCTAGAGCAGTATTTGTGTTTGTGGGACTAATGATTGCTGTGTTATGCACTCACAGCCATACAGTTACCTAAAAAAGTAGTAAATAGTTCTCATCATCACTTTTGTCATTATTACAATAGTACTGCAAAATATTGTGATAAAACTAAGTCTGTATCACCTACCCCTACCCCCTATCCAAAAAGGACTATGTGCCTTACAAAGAGGGAGACTGCAGTTCCCTCAGGTTATACTGAGCATAGACTATTGTAGGGCTGCCCCTCCCCTACCTGTTGCTGCACACTGCTAGTCAACTGGCTGAAAAGAGCAACATTTTCTCACAAGATCAGTTTTGTTTGCAAAATGTTCTGGTTGCGAAAACCCAAGCAGATGTGGGAAAAAATAAAAATTAAAAAAAAAATCTGACAAATTTTATCAAAACTGTTTATGTAAATACTATGATACCCTAAAAAAGTTATCATACCATCCCACAAAAGACTCGGCACTTGAGAGCCATTTCTTTAAAATAAAGCCTTCATCTAACCAGGTCAATTTAAGATCCAGGTGTCCCTTACAATATGTCATATTAATACAATATGTCTATGGGACATATCATAGGGACCATCATTTACAGAACATATAAAAATTCCCCTCCAATCTGTGAGCCATATTTATGATGCAAAATTTCCTGCCTCCCACTGCATGTCTGTCTGCTGCTGCCTGCTGCTTTCCTCTCTCGAGCCCCGCCACCACCTCACCACCTACCTGTGATAATGCTCTCATCACTTTTTGGCACATTGGGGGGAAAACAACTTGTCAGAGGGAAAACTCTGAATAATGGAGTTCTCTTCAGTGTTCTGAAATCAAAAGTTTTTCTGTTTCTGTAAAATATTTAACTTAAACTTAAACTCTTCCAGTTATAGAGTAGTTTGCTCTGTTCGGGGTGCTCAGGAGGTTCTAAAAAGCCCAATGTAATTCTGCTCTAAATTATTTAACACCCAGCTGATGCCGATCAACACAAAATGTACAGCACAGAAATGTGTTTGATTGCTTTGTGCTCTCCCACATTTCTTTCTTTGTCTTCCCTATTTGGTGTTTCACGTCACGAAACATTGAGCCTAGAGAAATTAAATAAAAGTGGGCAGCCATCTTGGATCAATTCTAATTCAATTTAGTTGTTTTGTTACAGTGCCAATTCCCAACAAAAGTCGTACAGAAGATTTAATGATTTCAGTATTATGGAACATAAATGAAACAGAATGCATTGATTGAAATCCAACTGAAAACAGCAGTAATACAGCATGTAAAGAGTGCAACTTTCGTTTGTCTGTTGAACTTTTCACGATATGTTGAAGAATTTGTTGGTGTGCTGGAATCTATCTCATGTTGATGACCCAGTTTGGCCCAATCTTCAACTGTCGGACAGATGGCCTCACATTTCACACTAGAATACTTTGGTCGAAAGCGTAGTTCATCACTGCACAGTAACTGCAAGGTGTCATAAGTCCTGCGGCTGCAAAACATGCCCATCTCATCACTCCTTCAATGTATTTTATGTGACAGACCACACAAGCACAGGGCATACAAATGAAATGGAAGGAAAAAGGATATATTGTTTTAAAAATATGAGAAATAAAATCCTGCCCAGTATTGGAAGGACGTTAATTCAAACTGCATCTAACCTTTTGATTCTGATACTTCCAATTAAAATCCATTGCGACCAACTGACTTCAGAACACACATAATTAGTAAAGTCCAGCTGTGTGTAATTTAATCTCATCATATTACAGCTGTTCTTTGGAGCCCTCAGAGGTTTGTCAGGGAACATTAGTGAATAAACAGCATCATGAAGACCAAGGAGAGACAGCAGATCAATCAGGGAGAAGGTTGTGGAGATTGTAAAGCAAATATCTCATGCTTTTAACATCCATAAGAACTCTGTTCAATGCATCATGTGAGAGTGTGAAAAGAACAGCAGAACCACAAACCGAACAAGACATTCCCTGTCCACCAAACTGACAGGCTGAGCAAGGATATGGGCAACCGTTAAACCCGAAGTTTCTTTGGAGGAGAACCTATATACAAGATAACTAAGCAGAATGCCATTGTTTAAAGAAAGCTGCAAAGGAGTAAGTTCAGCAAAAGGTTGCTCTACAAAGTGTTTACTTAAAGGGATGGAAGAAAAATGCCATGAGTTTCTGTGAGCACCATTTACATGTTGCTGCTGTGCCTTATGGCCAAACATCTCCATGTTGGTTTGGTTCGTCTAAATGACGTCGTTCTCCAAGTCTTCTTGTTTGTTCAAAAGCAGCTTTTCTACCATATTCATTTCAAAAGAGGATAAGCCTCGACTTCCAAGCAAGACAGCTTTTTTTCTAAATGTATTATATGTCACAAACTTCAATATTTCAACATGCTGAGCAAAGCTTTTAGAGTTTGTTCACTACTTCGAAGACTTGCAGCAACTGTTTCAAATAGTTTGGAAATGAAATGGCCTTACAAACCTGACCAGACTGATGAGCAGCTACGGTTGCTTCTCTATTTCTATTTCTATGATTTCTAAATTTTGCTTTCTTTTGAAATACAGAATATGTTCTTAGATGGTATATTGCCTTTTTCCATGATTGTGAATGGAAGAGTGCGCCTCAGAGGCAAGAATAACTACAGCTTTCTCCCTCCTTTTCAGCTTTCTTCAAGCTGAAAGCTCAGTGATGTCGACATCCATTGTGCCAGCCTATTATGAAGAGTGTTTTAAAATCAGAAATGGGCTTAACTCCTGACTAAGCAATGATTTGACAGACAGGGAACTATGGTCAGCGTAGCATGCCGTACCTGACCCTGCTGGCTCTCATCTGATGCAATATGTTCTCCGTCTATTCACGCCATCTCTGGAAGAAAAAAGAAAAAGCAACGTCAGAAGATCTATGGTGACAACAAGAGTGGATATGAGAGAAGACTGGCACTGCACACTTGGATTCAAAACTTTCTCAACATTTTTTTTCTGCGGCTCAAACATCATTGTGTATCTGCAGAAAATAAATCCCTTAAAGATGAATAAATGAATTTCAATTTACTTTATCTGAACCCATTCTGTCAGGAGATGAAACAATAGATCAGCATTGCACTGGCAAATTGGACACACACAAACACAGGCTCTCCTTTATGTAAACTCCAAAACAGCTCAAGTCGACTGAAATGCATCTTGACTGGAGTTTTAAGTGCAATCAGTCGATGGCTCATCAGTATGCTGCCGCCACCACCCCATCTCCAAGTTGTGGCAACAAACAGACACGATGAAAGACGGAACGATCTTTCACGAGAACTTATTCCAGGCCCACTTACGCCTGCAAAAGGTCAAATGAAATTCTGTTCCATCAAACTGGGTTTTTCATTTGATTAATAAGCCTTTGATGCAGAAGCCGTGCCTGAAAACATGGGATTCTCAAGAGTGCTTCAAGCTGTCTCTTACCTTGAGGATGTCACCAGTTAATACAGGTCTGACTCACACCAACAATGCGACTTTCACATTTCCATACGTTCCTGATTTAATGAAACAGTCCTCTCTACTCAACATTTTCATATCTGGCATTCAGCTGTTAGATATCTTTACTGATAAAAACAAAGCATCTACAACACATCAGATTTGTGAAACTTCAACATATTTGGCAATACAAAAGGACAATGATCCCAAACATCCTTATAGACCGATATTGAATTGATACAACAGGCTAATGTATAATTTTTGAAACTGAAATGGTCCTGACCTTAACCCTCTTGAACATTTATGGCCTTAAAGCAACATCAACAATTCTGATAAGAAGAGTGTTCAAAGATTTAGTCAGAAGCTTGTTGATGGCTACACAAAGTACGTAGTTCTGCAACTTGTTAAGGGAAATGTATCTAAAAATTGGTGGGAGTATTTAAACATGTATATATAACTTTAAATATGTCTAGATTAGTCAAAATCTACAAGAAATTCATTTTTAAATTCCATTTAAGCAGTTGGTTGTCATGATTCCACCCTGAAAACTACATCATTCAAATGGAGCATTAAAAAGCCCAGATTAACCACACGTATACTTAGTGTGAGTCATTTTCTGACCAGTACTGTAGCTTTACTGGACCGTCCTCTATACAAGGATCCAATGGCTGACAAGAGGGTTTCTTTAGGCTTTAACAAAAAAAGATTTCTGTGGTGTTTTCTGGAAGATTCTGTCCAGTCTTTTTACCTTAGCCACTTTCAAACACATTCTGTTACGTGGTTTACATGTAGTAGAAAACTTAGCTAAAACTACATTTTATAAAGCATTTCGAGGCACTTATTTCCATAGATACATCCACAAGGCCTGGTGAAGGTTTAAAAAACTTAATATCTTCAATCATTAATCAGCCTGCTGAAAGATGGACTAATTTTACAATTCACAGGTCCAGAGAATAACCCAAAGTACCACCAAAGCAGGGAACCCAGCAGTAATCCATAAAAATGCTCAAAGTAATGTCCAATGACAGACTTGGCAAAAGAACCATTAGTAGTGAGTTTAACTGGCAAATTGTAGAAGCAACAAGAAACTTAAACAGACCCAGGAGAAGTGAGGTGACTGGATATAGGAATTAGTAACAAGGAACAGCTGATGAATTGATAACAAACAAAAACAACAGAAAAAGTACCTACATGGGTAAACAACAGTACTTAAAGTGTTTTAAATAAATGTATGCCTAAATTATTTAGTTTTTCATAGAAAGAAGCAAAGTCAAATTTGACTATGATAATGTAAGCCACCAAAAACTAGTTAGCACAAGCTAGTGCTAGCTCATAGTAATATAGAAAGCCAATACTTTATGATACAGGGTTTCATGTAATTGATGGTGGCACACTGCCACGGCAAAATAAAAGCTGCCACACCTTCAGTGAGTGAGTGAGTGAGTACCTACCTACATACAGCCCATATTTGCACACTTAAACTAACCACAATCAGGGTTTAAAATGAAATTAATATCATGAAATGTTCAAATACGTCCTTTATTTTGAAAAACCAACACCACTGGTTTCCAGGCATAACTCCTGTCGGTCTGGCTGCGACATTTACAGAGTAAATCTGAGCCAGGTGGGGGGGGAAGTCACACGCTTTTGTTTTGCTTTCAGCCAATAAGCTGCAAGTTTGAACTAAACACATGGCTCATTAACGTCTCCAACACATCGCTCAACCCACACCGGTAACTGGCGTCACAGGGGGAAAAAAACAAAAAAACAAAAAAAAAAAAAAACCTACTTTGAAGATGACAACATCCACCATAAAAATACCGGTGGAAAGAAAACGCCAGGACTACTTTTATTGAAGGAACTCATGCTTGCAGGGATATTTTTCAGTTTTTTGGAGTGAGTTGTACAACACAGATCTTGGTCTGCCTGGCCTGGGGCTGCACTGCTGTGGCTGTAATGAGTGCGACAAGGCGGTGAGCAGTGCTGCGCCGCGCTGACTAACTGCATATCGCAGCTGTAACACCTGGAATAAAATAATTATGTCGAGCTTAGTCAAGCTGAAAGAAAACATGATCTAACATGTAATATTTGTTTCTTTCACTTATTTGAGGGAATCCCAAGCCATTCTGCTCCCATCAGTGCATAACAGATCATATTATACCGCAAAAACCACAGAAAAATGAAATTTATTGTCATGACCCCTTTAAGCTGTAGGATGATCTTAACAGTGATTCTTCTATTGTTTTATGTTTTTGTCAATTAAAAATTTGGCAAATTTAGATGATCAAACATATGTTTATAAAAGGTTGTGTGATGAATGAGACATCAACTAAGTGAAAGTCCATAACTATCATAAGACTTGAAGGCGAGAAAGTTTCTCTGTTGGAGCAGAATTCTAAGTTTTTATCCGTATTTAGCTAGCTTAGCAACAGTGCTAATGCAAAAGTTAAACAATTAGCAAGCTCAGCTTCTTAGCTGTAGTTCTCAAGGAAATTGATATTAACTGATTTTAGATTGTAAAAGCTGGTATTAGTTAAACTATTTTAGGCAAAAAGATAATGCTAATGTCAAGCTTGCTAGCTTGCTGAAGTTCTTGACCCCGAAGAGGTTGAAAAACAGCAGCTTTTAGCTGTAGTCATTGGGGAAACGGTTTACAAGCCATCTTGTTAGACTATATCTAAACTGTTTACTATTTCAAGAAGGTTTTATTCCTTAACCATAAAGCACCGCTGTTTCTGTTTCTTTTCAACCTGGAGGCTAACTTAGATGAGCAAAATCAGGTTTTATTTAAACACATTTTTTAAATTGACTTTAAACTTATTTGGACAATCTCCATTTTGAAAAATTGAATAATAAAAAAAAAAAAACCCTATGGATTTTTTTTTTTTTTAAATGAAAAATTGGACTTGTAACCACTTTTATTGGTTATATTTGAAAAGTTCTTTTCATTGGTGTAGTTTCTATGCAAACCCAATCTGTCAGATCAAGACAGAAAATGTGAAGATGAAAAAAGTTCCCCATATGGTCTGTGAATCTGTTGTCTGAGGAGATTGATGTATTTGGGATCCAAGAGTTGAAATGACTGACATTACTGTAGAGTTTTACCTAAAGGAAACCCTAAAAAAAGGCATCTGAAGATGAGCCCCAGTGAGGACTGATTTCTCTGTCTGCTGCCAGTACCCAGGAAGACTGCAACGTGAGGTGAGTAATTGGGAAAAACTTTCAACCAGTGGATTCTGAGCGCCGTTCCTCGACAGTCAGCAAACTGATCATAGCTTAGATACACCCAGCTGTCAGCTCGGATTCAAAGTAATCAAACACCACCATTAACAAGCTGCTCATGCTCCAAAACGGCTCATGGAGAGAGGGAAATGACCTAACTAAACAGAGGCAGAGGAATACTTATTAGTGCATTACAAACGCAGAGCAGTCCAGCCTCACCGCAGAAGCTAATTCAGACGTCTCTGTCATGCATTTGCCTTGCAGTGGAATCATGCCTCTGCTTTCCATTTACATTATTTTTCCAATGATGGAAAAAATGTGCCATTAGGAATGCATTACGCCTCCCCCTGTCACAGTGCTAATCAGCATAATATGAATTATTGCTATCATTACAGTGGGTGGCTGAGAAATAACAGTAGGTCTTAATTATTCAACAATGAGAAATAATAAAAGGGAAAGCAAACGCACCTTTAGTTTGTGCTGCCAACAATCATTAGATTTTATATCCGTCTCCCCTTTGGGACCAGAACCAGGTTCCGTGTCTCTTTTGTGGGAACCATTCAGAAGTCTGTAATGAGCAATGAGCTCGCCCCCACCCCACCTGATGGCAACCTTGGTGCTGTTTGTCTGCGAGAGCTGGCTGAGGAAATCATAAGAACCCAATGAATGTGGGATTCACAATAATTGTATCAAGTTACAAAGTTTCAGTCTAATTACTGTTTCCGAGTGCAATTAAAAAGGAAAGCTGGGGGTGTAATTTTGCAGAAACTTTTTTAAATTCATGTACAACTTCCATTTTCAAAGTAGGTTGCATTATTACTCAGAATTCTCTACAGTATACACTGTTTGTTGTTTATAATTTTAGGGATCATTTACTTCTGATACGTTCCCCTTAAAAATTTTCACGTCATAATACATCCACAAACTTAAACCTCTTCAAATTTTAGGTGACAGATCAGCTCTGTCTGAGGACTGGAAAGTGAACCTCCAACCCAGTTTTAAGTCCTGTGTAGTCTGTCTTTCCACTAACTCTGACCAGTTTCCCTGTCCCCACGCCATGATGCTACAGCCATCGTCTTTCAAAGCAAAACTGATCTTCAGGGTAATATTCGGTTTTTTCCTCCAAGAACCATTTTTTTTGTATCTCTTGTATTAAAGAAAAAAAAAAAAAAAAAAAACAACCCTTTCCTCACCAGGCTTTTCTTAACTCTAAGAAAAAACGTTTTCTAACAAGAAGTTTGCCATTCATATGTACTTATACAGACTAATTTAACATAACATGGACATCTAACAGCGGTGTAGTGCAGTCAGTCCTTTTGAAGTAATTACTAACATCAAATTTTAACAGGTTACACAACTTTCCTTACTTTCTGGCTTCTATATCTTGTTAAAGTTAAAAAGTTAAAATAAAGCACAGCAGCCAACAAGCAGAGGAACCACGTTAAAAAACGGACGCGTTCTTTCACCACTCTTCATGGTGGGAGAGACGGCCACAGTGTCACGGTTCCCATCTTCAAGTTAAGCGGATGTCAAAGAAACTGATAGAGATGTCTTTTCATTGTTTTATGGAATAAACTGTTTATACAAGAACATAATTATGCCCACATTCAGACCATATATCCATGGAAAAGAAAGAGCTCTTCATCAAAGCAGCAGCTTCAAATTAAGTCTTGTAATCATTTCCTAGGTTGAGCATTGTCATATTTCAGCGACAACTTCCCCTGACAGTATTTAGTGAAGATGCATCTCTAGTCATTTTTTAACATTTTAAAATGTTATTACTTAAAACTCTATTGGAACTGTTCTATTTTATTCCCCCTTACTTTTTCACGTTTTCTATTTCGGTTCACATGGACTACCTGCCAGTTTCCGTGTAGCCTCCCCCCAGCCGGACTCTCACACACCTGCCCTCTTCCCTGCATGAAACGCTTCCTCTTCGTGGACGTTTCAACTCCTTGCCGGGCTGGCAGCAGCTAATCTGACCTCTCCTCAATCTGTCCCTGGGGTCACGTCTCTCTCGTGCGCCGACCAACGAATCCCCCTGAATCGCTAACTCTCCCTCCTCCTCCTCCGCTCCTGAGTCTGCTCTAGCAGTCGAGGTTTGTGTTGGAAACATATCTGTTGGTTTCTGCGTCCACGTTTAGCCTTTGCTCTCTCAGCTCTTCCGGCCCGCCCCACCGCGTATCCACTCGCTTCTCTCCAACCCCGGTCAAACTATGACAACTTTCTCCCTGACCTTTCTGATGGGTTCCTTGGTCTTCACTAATCCTCGCTTACAAACCTCTGAGGCGCTCACACGACAGCTGGATTCATACTGAGAATAAATAATACACACACGTAGACTCTTTGCTCACCGAGGGCAGAATAAAAGACACAGAATGCATAAATACGTCTCACACTTTCAGATTTTTTTTTTTTTTTTTTTTTTTTAACAAAAGAGAAAAGCATGCATCAGTGTCCTTCCACTTCATTGTTATGCACTGCCTTGTTTTGGTCTATTATAAAAACCAAATAAGAAGTTTGAAGTTTGTGAGAAATTATGAATTTTTGTGGGATTCAAATAAAGAGAATTTATTCTACGTAATCAATTAGAGTTCTAAAACAAACCTAAGGAAATTTATTTTAATTAAGACTTGATTTATATAAATATGCAGTCTTAATAAATGTGGTATTTGATGCAAGACTTTTGGAGAAACCCAACAAACCGAAAAGTTTACAGAAAGTGATTTATTGATGAGTTCATTCATATCAATTAACTGCTGAGAGAGCGCATGAAGCTTACTATTCTGGCCCAATCCTCGCTTTGTCAAAAATCAAACAGTTACTCCAACTACTACCAGTACTGTGATCATACTCCAGAGATCAGCTGGCAGCATTGCATGAGCAAATACTATACTGGCATTAAAACTATAAAGCAACTTCAAGATTGATGTTTTTCCATCTTTTCCCCCTTACGCAGGTTTAGCATTGATCTATGCAGTAGCACATGCATCAGGTTTTAGTCAACACATGTAAGGAATCGTTACTATGTTGGCTTTTTAAAAAGCTTCACATAATCCAAATCTTCCTGGTGCTCTGCATCGTTCCTGAGCTTTTATGCACCAGTTCTGCTCAGAGCGACAAATTAAAACGGCCTTTCCCCTCCTTTGTCAAGTGAAATTAGTACTGCTGATATTGTCAGGTAGAAAGTGCCAATCAAAATGGCATTTAATCTGTGTCAGGGATTACGCTGTTCCGTCGGTTCTGAGTGACAACCACAGCCAACGGAAAAGGCTGAGGATACCACAGCTAATCTTTGAGAACATAAATCATCTATATGTTAATTGCATAAAAAAGGATGACTTCTAATCTAATTTTCTCCAACATCCATTATGCTAAAAAAAAAAAAAAAAAAAAAAAAAAAAAAAAAAAAAAAGTGAGATTAAATCCAGGCTCCAAGTAAACCCGAGAGTCCCTTGTAAAAGGGTTTGAATACATTTTATGTTATCAGATGTAACATTAGAGACTACAATTTAAAGGTATTTAGCTGAGATTTCATATCATAGACCAACGCAAAGCAGTCCGAAATTGAAACTTGCAAAAACCATATACAAGGTGATCAATTTTTAAGTTTTTAAAAATGTAATTTTCTGACGTACATACAAAATGCAAGATGAACAGAAAAACTCTGAATGCATCATCCCTATGATGAAACACAGTGGTGGCAGCATCATGCTGTGGGGATACTGTTCTTCAGCAGGAATAGTGAAAGTGGTCAGGAATGGAAGCTGGATGGCGCTTGATAGAGACCGCAGAAAGGGCAGAGGTTCAGCTTTCAGCAGCACAACGGCCCTGGACGGAAAGCCAGAGTTACGACAGGATGTTGGGATCAAAATATTTTGCTTCATCAGAATGGCTAATTGAGAATCTGTGAAATCTGATGCCTACAGATGCTCTCCATCCAATCTGAGTGAGTCTGAGCCGCTCAAGAGCAGGATTTAGTTCACCAAAGTAATAATTCTCGGGGGGCTCAGAACAAATACCGCACTATTCAGATTTTAATTATAAGAAAGATTCTGAAAACTACATTACTTCACTGATGTAGATGTGGTTTCTTGATTTTCTGTTTTTAATAAAGTCGCAAAAATTTTAAAAACTTTTTCCCACGTGGTCATAATGGGCTTCTTGTGTAGAATTTCAGGGAACGAGATTATTTTTCTGGTTTAGCTTGTGGCGTTTTATCTATACTGAACTGTTTTTAAAGTTTCTGTTTCTCCACTTCTGCCAACTCTCTGCTGTGACACCTTCAACTTCCCACTTGTGGGACTAATAAAGGATTATCTTATTTAATACAATTTAGAACTAGGCTGTAACATAGCAAAACATGTGAAAAGTGAAGCGTTGTTAAACTTGTGAAACTTTAACTTCCCGATGCACTATGTATGTCGAGCAATCTCATAAATTCATCCCCATACATTTGTTTGTATTAGTAGAGTGACAGAATGTTTAAAAAAAATAATAATAATAAAAATCAGGGGCTATAAATACCTTTGCAAATCAGTATTATAATGCATGTTCCTCGAGATAAATAGGTGTTCACTGCATCCAGAGATAACACTGCAGGGCTTCTCTGACCTTTCAGACTCAGCTGCCAATCAAATTATAGTCGATTTCCTACTTTGACACGGTGATTACAGCCGACATGATTCAGAGCTTTGAACTGCTGCCCTTCAAAAGAAAATGAAGTTTGTGAATGTGGCGTGGCGAAGACTACAACACATCGGAGGAAATGTTTAATAATTTCATCAAAGCCTCCATGAATCAGCTTCACTTCAGTTCAGATCTAACGGCTAACAGCTACATCCGTCAGCGCTGACATTTGCTGTTACATCCCACTGGCCCTCCAACAATGGTGATCACTCATCTGTACTGGTAACTGCGACGGCGGGGAGGGGGCGCCGCCTTTGTGTGGTCTGAAAGGTTAACACAGATACTGTTAGATCCGGAGATATCCAACGGAGCGGACAGGATAATTAACGTTCAGCCTGAAGGCATCCCAAAGCCTTCCTGTCAGCCGCTGTTAGCAACGTCCACAAACTCGGAGAAGACGAGGAGCAGGTATGGAAATTATGTTGGATTTTTTTTTTTTTTTTTTTTTTTTTTTCCGTTCTGCAGGTGTTCCATGTGCTGCAGCTATCCTACACCGCTCTTGGTGCGTTGGGCCGAAGGAAATGAAATTCAAGGTCACATTTCACTCACCTGCTCAGTGGATTCGGCTCCAATTGAAATTCCGCCACATATCCTGATCACATAGGTCTCTGTCAAAGCAAAGCTGTACTTTATACCCTGCCAGCTCTGCACAAAAGACAGCTCTCTTCCTTGTGAAGTATCTCTAAAGCCTTTCAGATCAGCAGAGATGTGAACTATTGGATTGAGCAGGACATATTTTCTACATTATTAAGCAGACCCTTTTGGGCGAGTGTATGAAACAGTTATGAAGGTTTTAACACCTAAACTGTTTAGTTTGTCGAGAAGGAAAAAAAAAAAAAAAAAAAGGGTTGAATGTTCCAATTCAGCTCAGTTTGCTGGTGCGAAACCTTTTTTTTTTTTCCCAGGGAATCACAGTCAGTTTTAATTCATAGCTCGATTCTCTTTGAACCAAACTGTGTAATGTATAATATATTGGAAAGAGTATAGAGATGACTCTCTAAAAGCTGAATTCAGATTTCTGACCAGTTTCATGCCCACAGATGGATAAAATCCTGCAGAATGCTTCTACAAACATTCACTGGAAGAAGAGCTCACCCTCTGCAACTCTTGCCCGCCTACAAAAAGCGGTCTTGGTTCAGTTGAACAGAACTCTCGTGCGGGTCGAATGCATATGTGAACGTCAAGCGGACCAGAGATCGCTTCAAAAGCAGGAAGCGGACTAAAGTACAGGGCATTCTGGGTAAATACAACCAAAACAAAGGTGCGACTGCGAGTCTAGCGCTAGCAGGAGATATGGCTCGTGGTCTTTTGCCAAACACAAGAGAAATCCTACAACTGCTGCAATCTGGCGCCACTCCATTTTAGTTTACGTTACATGAAGGAGGAAGTTGCGCTCAGTGACTCGTTGTACAGTAATGATTCAACAAACAAGGCCTAATGAACGACAGTTACAAAGAACACTTAACTTGTGTTTGCTAAACATGTTAGCAGCCATTAGAATTAAGTGAAAAAAAAAAATAAGATGGCATCAAATTTGCAGCTTTTAATTTTGCTCTTGAATAAAAGGTGTATTTCATGCTTGTAAGGAGTCCATATAAATAATCTTGTCCAACCATCCTTTTATCTTTCCATCTAATTGTTAGTCTCTTCGTTCATCCATCCATCGGCTAACGACAACAGGCCGAAATCAAAGACAACCAGTCTTTCGCTCAGTTTTTTCTGAAGATGATTCCACACCTATCCAGGAATCTTTGTCATTTCTGGAAGCACGCTCCCAATGTCAAGTTGCTTAACTGCGAGCCTCCAGAAGTGACAAAGAGGCGTCGAAACATCTTCAGGAAAAACTGAGTCCAGTTGCCTTCGATTTAAGCCTATACACAGGCACATCCATCAGTTCATCCATTTATTGATCAATCTGTCCAATCATCCACCTCCCCTACCCACCCTTTTACCTACGCCTCCATTTGTCCATCAATCCATTTATCCACCCATCTGTTTTTTTTTTTATTTATTTATTTTTTTTTTAACCCATCTATCCATTCATTTTAGGAAAAAAAAAAATTCCACTTTATTATCAACCTGCCCTCCTTTTTGTCAACCATTTTAACCGGGAAAGCCTCTATGGTTGGATGGATACAATAAATAAAATTTGTCAGCCTTCAGATCCTTGAAATAAATCTCTATCCATCTTTATTTTTGGCATAATCTAGTGCAAGTCCTTTTGTGAATGTAGAATAACATGCTCCTGTCACCATGATTAATGTCAACCCGACTTCATTTGTCTTCTGTGCCCTGCTTCACACAAATGAATGGTAAAAACAGACCTTTTCTCTCTCTGAAGTAATTCTGTTTCTCTCCATTTGTTCTGCCTTGTTTAAGGAAATAAACATAAAATGGGTGAAGAAAAGCCCATTTTGTTCTTTTTTCCTTCAGCCTGTGGAGGTCTGCTCCATCTAACCTCCACATTTAACCCACCATCATCTTCTTTCTTCTCATTATCCATCCATCTTGGTTCCTTCTTACTTGGCAGACAGTTTAGAGCAAAGTTAGGGGAGCTTGGAGAATAAATACACAGATAATGTAGCTTATGCGCAACCCTGTATTTTACTTATAGCATTTTTCCCAGATTTGTAAATGTGTTAATGTCAAGCTGTTACAAAAAATATATATACACATATATATAAATTGCCTTAATTTCTCTAATTACACTCCTACGGGAGTCAGACACACTTGTCGTAATATACCTGTTTTGGTGTTTGTTACATGACTTTTAGCTGTAAATGGTTGACATTTCCAGCAGGCAGTGAGTTTTTAAAGCCCTAATTATAACTCAAATTAGAATCTGAGATTCTGATAATTAAGTCCCTTAATGTGAAGATTAAGGTCTCTCTAAAGCTCTTTGCATTCATTGTTGAGAATTTAATCTTGGGAACTTCAAAAGGCAGCTTGCTTGAGATATCTATCTATTCTATCTATCTCTCTCTCTCATATATATATATATATATATATATATATATATATATATATATATATATATATATATATATATATATATATATATATATATATATGAATGATTAATCCAGAATTTGAGTCCACGTAGAAGGAGGGTGTTTAAGCAAAGGTTAACCAAGGCAAATTACAGAATTTTATGTCATCCCTGAGCTCTGTGAAGGCTGCATCATAAACAAATACTCAAATTTACTGTATGTTAATGTTGATCAAAAAAGTAATAGATGGGGTTAGTTCACATCATACTTGGCAGACTTTTTCAGTTTTAAACTTTTAAACTAAATATCACATGTGGTGTTCCTCAAGGTGCTATTCTTGGACCACTTGCATTCAATTATATGCTCTCACTATGCAAATGATACAGCTTATTATTTCTGTCACAAGATTTTGACTTTTCTTTTTTATATTTACATTTGGCCTCTTTATCTGTAATGGCTACATTTTATTGTAAATCCTTTATATGTATCTCTTTGCCTCTGCAAAGCACTATAAAAACGCCTTGGTCATAAGTAAAACTAGACATTTTTTGTTGTCTTTCCTTGCAAAGAAAAACTGTAGTTATGTCTTGTTTCTAGTGCATGTTGCAGTGTATTTTCATAAAAGCCCCTTTGTGCTGATATCCCACTGGTGAAGTTCAAGATAAATGGCCTCTTTAATTGGAATTATAACACCTACTAGACAAGACTGCAGTACAGTTACATCCTAACGTAACTTTGAATAGAATAGACAAAGAAAATGAAAAATTAATATGGTTAATGTGATAAAAACCATTCTTTAACTTATGTGAGAAAATAAGATAATTCCTGTCTGCTGTAGAATTAAGACAAACCCACTAAAGACTCAACATTCATCTAATCTATTCCTAAAACATCAGTTTGTACTTCCATTTACGTCTTACAGCCAGTGAATATTTAAAATAACCCTCTTTATTGCAAACAGTTTTTTTTTTCTTTCATCGTAAATTATGGAAATTGCATTACTAATTAGAATCACAATGTAATATGATTTTTTTTTTCTCTCCTACTTTCAATCAGTGCAGCTGTACATAACAGAGAAAAATGGGTCATATCGCCCCATTTCGCTTCTGTAACCTCTCAGTTCATAATGAACAATTCTTAATGAGTAGGCTCTCTTCAGGCAATCTTTAACATGGAATTGTGTCATCTTCATTGTGCTACACACAGCCTTTCAACAGATAAGTGGCCACCACCTTTCACCTTAGTACAGGTGACTAATACTTCAAGATGCTACCCTCTTAAAGAGGTCTACTCTGGATGCCTCAACAGTAAGCTATAAGTTCATATCTAACATAACTTTTTTTTTTTTTTTTTTTTTTTTTTTTTTTTTTTTGAATGTTTATACTTAATTTGATTTTTGGTACATAACACAGTTAAGTTATACGGATACAGTTTATATCTAACTGGATACCTGTGTCTCTACTGCTTTAAAAGCCAATACAAATCAGGTTATACTCTGCGACAAAAGTCGTCTCTTCAATGTATCATGTTGGGAGTTTTTAAATTGTGTTTTAGATTCCAAGGCCAGACATAAAAACGCTTATACAGTAGGAGTGGTATGACAGAAAATTTCTGTGGTGTTTAAACCATGATTTTATCATATCGTGGTATAACTTGACACCAGTAATTCTCCCATCCCTAGTCACAAGTGGGATTGTACAAGGTGCCATTCTTGGACCACTTTTATTTAACGTCAACATTCTTCCCTTGCCCAGAGTATAACAGCTCTTCGCACACAACCTTATTTTACGATGACCACAGTCCCCTAGAGTCAGAGTTTCCAGCAAAATGTAGAACAGTCACAGTTTAGGTCCAATGCAAGCTTAGAGATCACCATTCAACTAAAAACTACAAAGCAAGATGGAAATCAAGAGGCTAAATTTTAATAACATGAATTAATTCCTAAATCACCCTACTGCTATTTTAAAAAACATTGCCATGATCAGAGGATTAAAGTCAAAACAGGAGAAAAACTGGCAAATTGTTTTTTTTTTTCTGTGTTAGTTTGTTATACTGACATTTTTAAAGGTGTCACAACAACAACAACAACAACAAAAACTATCAGGCACATTCAACTTATCCAATATCCTGCTGCTGGAGTCCAGAAAAATGAAGCAAATCACACCAGTCCCTAAATTACTGCACTGGCTCCCAGGTTGTAAAAGAAGATAATTTACAATCTTGTCTTTGTTGTTTAAAAAAATAAATAAAATAAATAATAAATAAATAAATAAATAAATAAATAAAGTATTAACAGATCACCAGGAATGAACCATGGAGACTCAATCATGTTCCCAGGACACACAATGTGTTTCATGCCTAATGTAGTTTTTCTGATCCCATATTTTACTATCTAAAAATACAAATAATACCTTGATTTAATCTAGAAAGACATTTATATTGAAACCATTTTATTTTGAAGAATTTTGTAGATCTCGCTGCAGGTTTTGCCAATATGAGATTAGAGGAGTCTGACATATTTGAAGTGACACATGAATGAGCAAACAAATTATGAATCCCAAGTCAAACTTGTGCTGATCAGTGTAGATTATGTCAGGTAATAAAGCTGCAAGACGTTCCCTCTACCATGAGCAAGTTCTTATAATAGACAGCCAGGTAATTAATTTTTAGAAATGAAAGCAGAAAAAACAAAAACAAACAAACAAAAAAAAAAAACGAGAGGCATCACAGGAAGGTATAGGTTAGGCCTATTGTGATGTAATGTTTGCTTTGAAAGCAAATATTTCAGTTTTGTATTATATTGGTTGAGACTCTGCAAAGAAAATAATCCAAACAAAAGATGTCAGAAATTTAAAAAAAAAAAAAAAAAAAAAAAAAAATGTCTCCATGAGGAAAAAAGGAAATCTACACTGTGAGAACTTACATTGTTCTAAATAAAACCCAGATAATTACACTGCCACTCAAATCTAATTCAGTTTAACCTGCAATGTGAACGAAGACACGTATTCAATTCCTGACAATAACAAGAAGAAGTCGGTTCTTCACAGGTCAATCTCAATTATTAAGATGAGGAGCATCGTGTGTCAATATTTCTTTAGAAAAAAAACCCAAAAAAAACTGTCTTCACATCATTTTCCTTCACTCTTCCTGTTTGAATGCACTCACTCTCCCATAGTTTGTGAGCATTTTGTTGGATTTATGCACCTGTGCCACAACACTGAATCCAAATTGGATACAGAAGCACTACATCTTATTGAATCTTACTGATTCATACGTTTTATATTAGTTTGAGGCAGTTTTCTAGCCAATGGTGATGGTTGCAAAAAATATAAATTAAAAAAAAAAAAAAAACAAAAAAAAAAAAAAAAAGTTAAACTCGACCTCATCTAATAGAAAATTCTGCTGGACCATGTAGAAATGGGGGGTCTGCTAAGATATGGAGAAGCAGAATTCAGTTTATACTGTTCCACTAATCTGGAACAACCTTCCAGGAAAACTGAAAAAATGCTGAAACACAGTTCTTTTAATCATGCTGTTTTCAGCTGCCTTTGATTAGTAGTAAGTGGAACATTGATCAACATATTTGATGTTTTATTTGCATGATTATGGCTTTTGACAAAATGGCAATATTGCTTGTTTCGTAATTGGTCACTGTGTTATGCTTTTATGATGTAAAGAACTTCAAACCTGCCTTGTTGCTGAAACTGTGCTATACAAATAACTTGACTTTCTTCAAAGACTGAAGGGGTTATTGTTTTCAAACCCCTACAATAACCCTTGAAGTTAGTCTGTTCACCAAAAAAGATCCACTTCTCGACTTTCGACTGTTTCATAGACAAATTTTTAAAAACATTAAATCTCTAAATATTACAATTCTTAGATCATTGATCTGCTGGATGTTGGGACACAATCTCTGACCAATCTGATATTAGCTGGATCATTTTTTTGGCCTTTATGCCCATGTAGTCAGAATGGAATCACGGTGCTCTGAGCTTCGCAGCTGTAGTTTAAAAACCAGACTCAGATTAATACAGAGATGGGTGGCACTCCAATAAGATGCACACTGAGTCCACATGTTTTTTCAACATGGGATGTGTTTCCAACTTCCTTCTCGACGGCGAAGGAAAAGCACGGTCGGCCTTCTTTCAGCCAGCTGACAGGCAGTTAGCAGCACCAGGTAGGGAAAGGAGTAGCCTTAAATCAAACTCGGGTCTATATGACCCAGTCCTAATTTCTTTCTCTATATGACACTTCGTGAAGCTGAAATGCTATGCTGTACGTTTTCTGAACATGAGGCTGATGCAAGACTCTCTGACTCTTCCAGTCTCTCACTTACTTCTCAGTTTAGCTACAAAAGATTTTCCCAGGCAGCTTTTAGGGTTTTATGCTCCGAGGCATTACTCTGTAGATCCCAGATTGGTTCAAGGAGCTGCCTTTTAGTCCAAACTCTCAAGCTTTCTCTTCACCCTGCTTTTTACTGAGAATCTTAATTCACAGAACCATTATTTCACCATCACTTTACTCTGCTTATTAATATTAACCTTACTTGTCAGGCTTTAAATATACATACTTTCAATGCATTTTCTTTTCAGTAGTTCACATTGGAAGCAACCTAATTACAAGCTTGTCACTCACCTGGAAGTACGTGATGTGGGGAAAAAAAAAATAAAAAATATAATAATAATTTATATAATATATATATATCTATATATCTATACTATATATATATACTATATATATAATATATGTACTTGCCATGCACATATTGCATGGCAAGTACATGTAGCTTCAGGGAGAGTGCAAAGCAAATATGTTATATGGGAGCTGGAGCAAGCTGAGCCTGAAGCCTGTTGAGGCATACAGAGTGATGGAGCCACAGGTATAAGGATTAAGCTCTTGTTTATAGATCTACAGAATCTTTGACTTTCTGTTCTCTCCCCACCATTTTTAGCCCTGTCAAGAAAAGACGAGGACAGGTCCTTTGCTGGAGTGCACCTTTGATCCCCTGTCAGACGCTCCCGCTCCTCCTCGCTTTCCTTCCTCCCATCATCCTCCTTCGCCGCCTGGCTGTAGGAGCTGTCTGAGCTCTGAAGCCTCGGCCCTGTCCGCTCTTGCTTCCTCATCTGCGCCCGGCTGCCATCTCCGCGCCCTTTCATCCTCATACTTGGGCTCCATCAAACGCACGCCGTGTCCCAGAAAGACCTCGGAGCCCCTCCTCTCTTCCCTCCCCCAGCCTGCTGGCTGATTGGAGTGGGCTTTTTGTGCCATTCGAAGTGCACCTATTAGTCGGCATTGAGGGCTCATTCCGCCCTGTTAACAGCTAACTGCTGCCAATCCTCCACTGAAGCACCAACAACGTAGCGTATGAGTGCTAAGAACAATGAGGTGCTAAGTTCAATCCACGGACAGCATTGATTCGCCTCTCACATCATTTAAATGTAGAAGGTCAAGAGCTTTCGTTAACATCACTTTAGCTTTCCTTGTTCTGTTTTATGTAGCAAACCACATATATTCAAGGCCATGGAGGAGATTTCAATCCAAGCTTTAGGCTGGCTGTGGTTTAGGCTTCTTATTTACATGTTTAGTGCCTTGCAAAATTATCGACATCCATTCAGTTGTTTCTTGTTTTATAGGGTTTAAGTTACCATAGTATGAACCTGGGGACAGGACTTTTTTAGTTTCAAATATTGTAAAATATTTAGAAAATGTACCATATACCCACCTGTATTCAATTAACCCTTTAGTACAAATGCTTGCTTATGTAAATTATAATCAAGATCACAAGTCTCGTTCACTGTTTTAATTTACAGAGAGGACGTTAAAGAGTTTTATTTACTCAAAGCAAATTCATGTTTTAGAACGGCCTAGTCAAAGCCCAGAACTAAATCCAATTAGGAATGTGTGTTAAGATTAGAAAATTGATGTTCACAGACAATTTCTGTCCAATAACTTGAGCTTCTCTGCAAAGGACGACGGGCAATAGCTCCAGTCTCTAAATGTGGAAAATGTCAAGGGGTGTGCAGTCCGTTGCAAGGCACTTTAATCCAAACTGCTTTTCTGTCATCACGACATAGATCTCGAAGCAGCTTTTCTTCAGAAGAACAGTTAGACAAGGGAGGCCTCGTTGTGGGATTTGCATGTGTCATCTCTCCAGCCTGGCATTTCTTATCTTCCCACGAAGAGATCCAGTGACTGAGCCATGCCTCAACGAAGCAATGAGCCAAGCCCCACTTCACTCTCTCGTGCTGTTCCATATTCAATTAAATTCAGAGTCTCCTCGTTGATAATACTGATGAATATGCAGGGTGTTAATTTCTTTGTGTCACAGTCTCAGATGAAGGAGACATTGGGGGGTTGGCTAAGCGTGCGAGTTGATTGGATCCCTCGTCACTTCGGGGCAGACTGGTGGAGGTTAATGTGTCGCAAGTGAAGACAAAGTGTTCTGAATGAGACGTTCCTCTGCACCATGGCGACTGGCACACTTCGTACTGCCACGAGTCAGACAAATTATACAAGTCAAGCAGGGATGCCTTCCAAGAAAGGTTCACCAAGTAATCCTTTAGAAGTGCACTGAGAAACAGAGCACGCCTGTGTGAATGTTTAATAAAATGATGGGTTGATGAACTCTAATCCCTGGTCCCAGTTGGCAGACTTTGAAGGGCATTTCCAAGTTTGATAGATAAGATGCAGTGCTGGCCACAGTCATTGGTACCTCTGGTAAAAATGTGGAAAAAGCCTTCAAATAAATTCACTTTGTCTGCATGATCTCTCACTGTAAAACCTAAGACTGCTGTTTGCAAAGTTTAGACCCTGGGGACTGAAATAAATAGTCATGGATAACATTTGATTTTGTGGCTGATGAACAATTTTTGAGATGATATTACCAAATGCTGCATAGTCATCCTGCTAAATGACAATTTCACCCCCATTTTCCTTTCGGTTTGATTAGTTTTTCTTGAAATCTCCTGATATTTAAAGTAGTTCCTGATACCATGGGCTGTAGATTCTCCACTGTACACAGTGGTTTCATGTCAAACCCAGTTGGAACGTTTGTTGCTGAAAAGCTCAATATTTATCATCTGGCTAAAACACAGTCTTAGTTAAAGTTCTATGAGAGTTTACTCAAGTTTACATGTTGACATTTGTGGTGGGAGGCAGGGGCAAGACGGTTAAATTTGGGTTTGGAACATATCAGAAGATGACTCTACAAAGGTAAAGTGAGAAAGAAAGTGCAATTAACCAACAGAAAGCACACAAACCTAAGGAAACAAAAGGACTGGATTGACTGATCAGTCATGATATTTAATGTGTTTAAAGGTTCCATCTGATCTACTACATTTTTTATCGTATTCTTTACAGACAGGTAAAATAACTGGCCAAACATGACTCACAGCTCAAACCAAAGGGGCAGCCAGCGGTTGCCTTAGGAACCCTCAGCTTGAACTCTACATGAAAGGCATTTGTTCATCATTAAACCAAAGACATTGCTCGTCTTAAAGCAAAGCCATTTTAAGTTTTAATGGTTTCTAATTTGTGCAAAAGCTGGAAGTTATCTGCAGCTAACAAGCCAAGAAAAGTTTCCACTCAAACTAGAGACAGGTTGGTTTCTAGGAAGTTTTCAACAAGAATATTTCTAAATTAGTACAAAGATCTTTGACGAGTACAAATAGATGATCTAGTCGTGGGTAGAAAGCTGTTACTCAGGTATATTAAGATGTCATAAGGTGAGTTTTTTACCTGCTAAAATGAGCAGCTGCACCACTTCAAATGGGACACCCAAAAATACCTTAGTGAGTCAAGTTTTTTCTGTCTTTTTAAAAGCACAGAATAGTGCAGCACTGCCAGTCAGGTGGCTGAAAGAAGGCTATGAAACTTTTATCACAAGACCAACAAACTGACAGTTTCTAATATTTCCTGGACAACCCAAGACTAAATTTAGCAAGTGTTTATATAGGGTGGGCAATATGGATCAAAATAAAATCTCCTGAAGTATGAAAATACCTGATCTGATTTTATTTATTTTTTTTTTTTTTTAAATCTTGCTTCCTTTTCTAAAAAAGAAATTGCAAATGACAAAATATTTTCAAAAAGTGGCCATTTATTGTACAACGGTAGTATTAGGGCCAGGCTAACAAGAATTTTTGTTAATTATGAGAATAAAGTCATAGTATTAGCAGAGTAAAGATGCAATTTTCCAAGAAGAACGTCTTAAAATTGCAAGAAAGTTGTTTAGACAAACAGACAAGTTGCTCATACTGCCTAACTAATTGTCGAGGCTTAAAAAACATGAGTAGGTTAAGTAAGTGAAAATCCAAGACTCATTCAGTCAATAAAATGATACGTATGGTGTATAAAAGCTAACATTTGCACAGCAAAGCGCAATAAATGTTTAAAAAATTGCAAACAATACACCAGCATCAGGTATCAGTTGCTGGGTTTCAACAGGCACTCTGATACTGACTATTAAAAACAAAAAAAAAACTCTACACCAGAACCTGAGGACGACACCTGGGATCAGATCAGAACATCCCTAATTTAGACATCATTGTCCTCTCTCATTACGCTGCTTAAACCAACACTCTTCACATATTGGTAATAAAGGGTATCTGACAATTTTTTCCAACATAGGCTTCCTTTCCCTTAGGGAGGGAAATCTTATCTAACAGTAGAGTCGTGGGATGGTTCTTTTATCCCATCTTAATGAATTTGAGTTTAATTATCTTTTAATACATCTTAATTTAAGCTAACTCGGTGTTATTTTAAAAGAGGGAAAAAAACTTCACAGATGGTGATAAGTACACTCTACACCTGGGAAGATGATAATCATCACATATGAGCCAGATCCAAGTAAACATGTAGTCATCCAGTTCTGGTGATGTTTTCTGGTAACACCATAGATTTAATCACCTGAACTAAACTAATGGGGTTCAGATTCATAAGCTGTTGTTACCTGTTTAGTTACATATACTGGGGGTTCCCCGACTTTTCAATTCAATGGCCCCCCCAAATGGGGGGCCATTGAATTGAAAAAGTCGGGGAGAAAGTCGGCTTCTGGCCGGGGGACCCCCTTTGCAAACCCACAGATAAATGCTACAACAAAATATGTGAAGAAGAACATTGACTTTTTGAATGTTTTTTTCCCCCTCACTTTTATTAACTATTGAATAATTAGCATATTGGTTTAGCTGAATGCTTGCCCATACCTTCCGATTGTAGTTGGCCATGAGTTCTTGGGTTTTTTGCTGCTGGATGATTCCTTTGATCTTTTCCTTTCAAGAAACTTTTCGATTTTGCACTTGCTATGCTGGCTGGAGGAGCAAAGTTGACTAACGGACAATCAGAAAGATGAGCAGGGTAAATAATATTTCAATAAGTTGTTTTAACTTATATTTGATAGTAATGATAGGAAAAAATATATATTTTATTTTAAAAAATGATTTAAAATGTTTAATTCGTAATTTATTGGCTTGATTTTTGTATTTCTTCCTCATCTGCCCTCCAACTTTCTGAGGGCCCCACTAGTGCCCCCTCCCCCCCTGCAGGCCATGGCTGTACACTGAAGCTTTCCATCCAATTTGACTGAGCTTGAGCAATTACTTATATTTTTATTTTTTAAATATTCAAATCCATGTATCCTTGGCCTTCTACTTCACAATAAGTTTGGTTGCTGCATACAAACAGCAACAACCCGTTCCTTTTGGATTTTCTCCACTGGACTGAATGGAAACATGTTGATGGGAAGTAATTGAACTCTTTGGATGGGCAAAGCACTGTGGGAGCAGAAATTTCTGAGGTAATAAAACATTTCATTTGGCTTTAGCGCCTGTGTTTCTGCCTGTGGGCATCACCACGTCATACTTTTATGTTCCCACAGAACGAGGTTGTTGGTGTGAGGAGAGAACGCTTTAATTTAGGCGATTATTGGAGTCGTTCTTATTCATCCGTCTTCTACAAAGATGGCTACACAGACTATTAAAAAGCAGAGGTGTATAAATACAAGCTGTTTCGGGTATGTGCGGCTGCAGTAATCGTCTCAGTAGGAGGAAGCTTTTCTAACAAAGCCTTTCTCTCCTTTTCATGACTACTTTGACGGCTCTGCCAAATATATCTAGTTTATCTCCTGGATTTCCAAACCCTCCGTCTCCCATCCTCGCCTTCTGTCACAACATCCGCTGAGAAAAATCGATGATAGTGACAGAGCGTGGGAGGCAGAGGCTGCCAGAACAGTATCATCCCGAGTCGCTGATGTCACCTCCAATGCACCCTGCACCGGGAGCGCTGCCAAAGTGCGACTTTTTACCGCTGATTCAGCCGGCGCTGGGCCTGGCAGCCAGGCTGATGTGCATCTTGGGATGCCTCGAAGTGTCATTAACTGGCAAGGAGGAGTGTTGGTCCTGGCAGGGCACTGCCACATGCTTCTGGCTTCACACAGCCGAACCCACCGGAACACTCGGGGGACACAAGGTAGGTGAGAGAGGAGGTAAAAAAGGCGAAAGGAAAACAAAGAGGGGAGATAGGAGGACAAAAAGGATAGTTGAGAAGTTTAAGGAGGAACAAGTGGAAGGATGTAACTAAACCCAGGAGGGACGACGTGTTCTGGCCTACAAAACGAGGTGAGACAGTGAGAAGCTGAGAGAGGACAGAGAGTCTGGCTTGCTTGTTCCCTCAGGCTCGTCTGAAAATCCTCCGTTTCTGTTCTCCATCAAACAGCCAAGGATTCCTGCACGGGTTTCAGGGCTACGGTCCAGACTTCCTCACAGCTCACCGTCCTTTTATCTCATTTTTTAAACTCCAGATATAAAGGTTCAGGAGATCTGATGGCAGATATTTCAATAGTCGTTTAAATATGGAGCCTGCAAAAACCAAAGACTGAAAAACGGTGGGTGGAGAAGCCTGAAGGAAAGGAAGGAACAAAGGATGGAAGAAAGGAGCTCGTTATGGAGGGAGAGAAGAAAAGATGGATGGAAGGAAGGAATAAAGAATCGAAGAAAAAAGGGAAAGAAGGCTGAAGGACAGAATGTGAGGAAGGAAAAAAACAGAAAAGAAAAAGGAAGGAAGGAGAGAGGAAAGAGGATGGTAGAGAAAATGAACAAATAATGGAATAAAGGAGGTAAGGTATGATGAAGGAAGAGAAAACAGCTGATGGCAGTTTGGGAGGAAAGTGGGAGGACAAGATGGAAGGATAGAAGGAGGGATGGGGAAAAGAATAAAGAAAAAAAAAACAGAAAAGGAAGTGAGAGGGAAGAGGGGAAGAAGAAGCAAGAATGAAGGAAGAAAAGCAATGAGGGAAGGATGGGTGGACGGAAGGAAGGAGGGGAGAGAAAAAGGAACAAGAGCAAGGAAGAATGAAAGGAGGATGAAGAAACAAGGATGAAGTGAAGGATAGAAGGTGTGAAAGGAAGGAAGAATCAAAGGAGGAACTGAAGGACAGATGATGGATGGAGAGATTAACGGATAGATAAACAGAAGGATGACTTCCCCTTAGACAATACATTTAAAGAACAACGTCTAAAATATCAGTTTGTCGTATATTTTTTTTTCTTTCTACAACTTCTTCAGATCAGAAAAATAACCCAAACTCCAGACGTTCTGTTCAGGAGCCACTTTAGGACCCCATCTCCCGCTTCAAAAAACAAAACAAAACTCATGGAAGTCTCCCCGTTTTCCTGCTACACTCTTCAACTTTTATCGTCTGTGAAGCAGCAGCGGAGTCACCCTTCCAGAAGCTGCTCCATGTCCTCCTTACAATCCCCAACTTCCAAGACACAAGCATAGAGATCTTGTTGGTGGATCAATAGGATTAGAGCTGCTGTTAACTCCTGTGTGATGAAAGAGCCTCCCCTACAAGGGGAACCGGGGGGGGGGGGCAGGCGGTTCTAAAAAAAGAACTTCTGAGGTGGGTGGGAGAAGGAACGCTCCATCAGCACTTTGTCAAAAAACAAACAATATTCCAACCAGGAATAACCTGCACTTGGAAGCAGACAGAAACACCAAACTGCCTACAGCGCAACATGTGCAGCAGGAGAGCATCAGAGTGTTATTTGGCGTCTTTTTCAAGCTCTGAGCTGCAGAGGTACGTTCTTCACTCTAAGCGAGAGAGAGAGAGGCAATAATTGGCCACTTTTAGACGCACCTACACAGGTCGCACTTTCCATCTCTAACCAGTTTGAGCTGCTTTCAGCCCCGTTATGGCCCAACCATGGCTGATGGCGGTAAGAACACACAGCTTGGTCTTAATCACTGAGACCAAGGCCACATTTCCAAGGCTTCTATAATCAAGTAACCTGAATAATCAGCATCACCAAGAACTACTTGGACAGCAGTAGAGAGATTAAAACATCACGAAATTATTATTACTTTTTTTTTTCAAAACAGAATATACACGTCTGATTACATATCTGGTTGAATGGAAATTAGGAATGCACGATACATCAACAATAACGTCGATATCGGTCCAATAAATAAAACTCGGCCGATATAAACAACCGATATTTATTTCCAGCTTGTTGCCATTTGTTTCTGGAGGGGGAGGTGTGGTCATGTGACAGTGATAGAGTGCAGGATTGTGGGTAGTTTAAGTGAAACAGAGGTGGAAGTCAGCGGTGTGGTTGGTTTTTTTTCAAGGTGTAGGTAAGGTTAAGGGTAGTGAAATAAAAATATACAATATTGGTAAAAATCGACGTATCGATATCAGCCCAAACCTTGATATGGTGCATCCCCTAATGGAAACAACATCAAAGCTAAATCTACCAGGAGTATCAATCACTGAAGGGTGGTTAACTGCACCTGTAGGATGTAAGCTCTTATCTAATATCTGAGATTTCTTCAAAGTTTGCCAACATTTCTTAATTTAGCATGGTTTTCTTGCCAGACAGAAGTTGAATGCTTGAAAAATAAAACCAGTTGCTGTAACACACTGGATCACCCTGTTCTCTACAGAACGGCTTGCTCTCTCTCGCTCTCTCACAGCATGATGAACATTTGTCGCCTCATAGAAAGAAAAACCGTTCCCTGTAAAAAACTCAATCTGCTTCCTCCAACGCTTCACTCATTTGGAAAACAGTTCCGTTTTCTTTACTCTGTAACAGTGTCAATGCCACAGAGTGTAACATGGTAACACTTCGATACGGTGCGTTCGCTGACTCAGGGTCGATCAAGCGGAAAAACTGTCCAATCCTGATCAGCGTTTTCCTTGATGCATCTCTATATCAAATAAATACACAACAGCTTGCCACAGATGACATCCATGCATTCATTCTGAACCTGCTCTCACTTATTTGTTCACACAACTTGTGAAAGTTTTTCCCTGACATTAGATGCAGTGAGTCCTCCGAGAGCAGAAGAAAAAAAACAAACAAACAAAAAAAAAAAAAAAAAAAAACCCCCAAAACACTAAATCGGAAGCAGAAAAGTATTCTTTCCCCAGGTGTATTTTAAAGCTTTTGATGTCTGTGTGCAAGCGTTGCTCCCATCATTCCCTCACCCCAAGCAGCACCAGATGGATCCTCGGAAATAGCCAGGGAGAAAATTAAGAACAACAGCTGTCAAATCAGAGAGCGAGGTGCGCAGCAGTGAAAAGAGGAGGAAGAAAATGTGGGAACAGGTAGGGGGCAAGACAAAAAAAAAAAAAAAAAAAAGACTAAATTAACAGTCACACCTCGCGCAGGTAAAGTTGGACAGGCATTTGGCGAACAGCTTATTAGGAATTTCATGGGAGTCTTGAAGTGATTATTCTGAACCTGTCAGCTGGAAACGGCGTGTCAAAGTCCCACCCAGGCATCTCGCCCTGCAGGTGCTTGATGCGCTGCTGCAAATAAAAACTGAACATATGCTTGGAAGAATGATGCCTGACAAGGAGGAGGAGAAGGGGAGGCTTGTCTGAGTAAACCAGATAGTGGCCAAATAACACACATTTATATTGCTCAACATGAGCACCCAACCCGCTGTCAGTTACTCCCCTCATATGTTTTTTGCAAACTGATTTGAAGCGGCGAGCTGCTAATAAGGGGTGTGAATGAATGGAAGTGTGTCATCCGGTCTCTCGTCTTCACTTCCATCCTGTTCATATCATCACAAATACCTTTAATGTATTTCCATCCACATTCGTCAGAGGAAGCACCCTTCAAAACACACAAGTTCCTTCCACACAGGACCTGCTGACTCCCTGGCTGTGAGGGAGACCAACTCTTGAACATGAGGGTTATGTGAAAAAAAAAGAAAAGACGGGAAATAAATAAATAATAATAAAATCCCTGAATTATTCAGATGGGGTTTGCTGGTAACCATCAGGCAGATGAAGAAACAGCTCTGCAGCTTCACTTTAAAGCGTCTCAAAGTTTGCTTTTACACGCATTTTCAAAACACTGAAAACTCAAAACATTTATCAGATTATCATGAAAGCATCCAGTTAGGCAGCAAAATGAATTATTCCCTGTATGTACCAAGCAAATACCTCATGGCCAGGCCCCTCCCCATCCTGAAACACACACACAAACAAGACGGAAATAAACATAAGTTGTTAGTTAATATCGGCCCAGTTTCACTCATCGGACCGATCCCGAGATGTTTACAGAACAAACATGCTTTAACAATACTGTGAGTAACAGCAGATGTGCTGCTGTCTCCCAGCTTGGATGCACCCTGTGCAGACTGGAACCTGTGGCTTTTCCGGCTCCATGATTCAATGTCTGAGCACAAAAAGTTTAAGTTAATATTGAGCATAAATTAGTTCCTTTATTAGCTTTGATTCATCATAAAAATTTTAAATATCAAAAAGAAGGTAAATCTCACCTCTCCTTTAGTTTGTGGCCCATATTTTTTAAATACTCAAATTTATTTCTTTACGATCACACTGGAGTCTATGCAAGCAAATTAAATCCTATCTTTTTTTTCTTTTTTTAATGGGGCGTTATATCTGGGCATTATGGCAGATGACTAAAAACTGGCGGCAAATCAAAAAAAAATCTCACTTTTAAGTGGGTAAAATAAAGAGGAGCATCTTAATAACAAACATAATTATTTAAAAAGCCAATATATTAAACCTAAACACTGAAGCACTGCAAGAATTGCATTTGTGACTATTTAAGCCCAACTATTAAAAACAAAAAACGCATTTTCAGCAGCTGACTCACCTCCTTCATTTAGAGAAAGAGGGAATGTTAAAACTTATACTTTATGCTTTGTTTATTTTATTATTTTTTTTTTTTTAAAGAAAAACACTCTTCCATTATGACCTTAAGAAAAACATCATGGTTGCTCTTTACCTTAGAGCATCTTGCACCAAGTCAATCACCAAACCCAACAGCCATACATTTTTGGCACCTCTGGCATCCCGTACTAATGGCAGCCTTCCTGTCATTGTCTCCACGCTTACCATTAACAATCAGCATGAGACACTTGCTTCTGTCAGGATTAAAATCTTCCTGAAAGTGTCATGGTGCAGAGTTACCCTGAATAGTAGCCTACCCAAGTTGTTCGTCATTAGTATAAAAGTCCAAATCAAGTCCCAAGTCATTTGTGACATAAAGCAGACTTTAAAGTTCTTAAACTCATGATTCGGACTGACTCTATTCCAAGTTTTATGGGTTGAGTCCACACTTTTGCCAATTATTTATTCATACACAATAAAACCGTTCATATCTTTTCAATTTACAACCACAAGCTTTACTGTATTTCATTGGGAAATGGTGGACCGACAAAGAAGTGGAAAATTATGAAATCACAGGAAAAGGAATCCAAAAAGTGTGGTTTAACATGGCCGTCCGCCAGCCTCTAAGATTCCTCCCATCAAACACACCCACAGCATTGATGCTGCCATCACCAGTTTTTCACTGGGGGGGGGGTGGCATGTTCAAGTTCATAGTGATTTGCATGAGGCCAAACCTTCAGGTTTTTGAAGATTTCACTTTTGGAAAACCTGGATCCCCCCCACCAATGCACTTCTTGTGTTTCCATAGTTCAGAGTGATGTCAGCGCTCCCAGGGAAACCATCTTGTTTGACAAAACTGTTTTACAGTTTCTATTTATTTGGAACGACAGGGACTGAGCTTCTCACAAAGATATCAATAACTCTGGAAGCTTTTTTGATTAAATTACTTTTTTCTTGCAATTTTAAAGACATTCCTTTTGGAAAAATGTTTCTTTAATCGGCTAATATCATGTCTTTATTCTCTTATATAAACAAAGATTCCTGTAGCCTGACCCTAGTGCTCTGTTGCACAACTCACAGAAGGGAAGATTAAAATAAAAGCCAATTTTTTAAAATAATTTCTGTCATTTGCAATTTCTTTTTTAGGATAGAAAGTGAGAAAAAAAAAAAAAATCAATTAAAATCGGAAATCTGATCAGGTATGAAAAAAAAAAAAAATAAATAAATAAAAAAAAAAAATCAGGAGATTTTATTTTTAAGCCATATTGCCCAGCCCTAAGATGGACCATTTGCTTCTTTCCACAATTGCTGAAATTTTTATTTAGGGACATCAGAGTAAGAGGGTGGGCACAAATCCACCCCACATTTTTCAGATTTATGGTTTATTCACATTTTTAAAAACATGCATCATTATTCTACCACTTCACAAGCATGCACTATTTTGTCCATCACAATAACAAAGTCTGTAGTTGCAATATGACAAAATAGGAAACCGTGAAACAGGCACAGGACCTAACAAGCTGACTCAGATCCATGCATCCAGTGCATCGAGACGTGGAGGCAATCATCATGACCCGATTCCTCAAAGTCTGAATTATTCAGGTAATTATGTTTCCTTTGTTCTGCCAATCCTTTGAATGACACATTAGTGCTGCATTATCAAAGGAATAAAATATATGAGGTTCATTAAAGTCCTTTCTGTCTGTAGCTTTCCTTTGGTTCCCAAAGACAGAAAAACGAAGAGCAGAAATAAACTCTAGCTTCTGACAGAGCGGTGGAAATAAAGGCAGCAGTTATTCTACAGAGATCGGAGGTCAACAGGTAGCTCAGGCTGCTGACCGAGCAGCAGTCCGGGATGAGTCGAGGGTAAAAACAGGCGCTGGAGAAATTGTTTCACCACTTTCATTTGTAGTTTCACGATGATTGATCAAGCCATCGGGGACAAGGATTTGTCTCCACAGCCAAGAACCTCTTGAAGGGAACACCGAGTCTCCAAAGCCCTCCACCCAAACACACACATCACCTCCACATACGGCTTGTAACAACAGTCATTTTTTCCCCTTTATTGCCAATGTCATTTTTCGTTTAGGTAACCAATCATACTGGCTGAAACAAGCTCTTGGGGGATGGAATATCTAGTGAAGTCTAAGAAGCATAACTGAAATAAACAACTTGCTACACGACCTGAGGTCAATTAACCCGACATGCATGGCTTTGGACTATCGATGCACCGATGGCAGTTTTCTGGCCGATTGCCAATCTTTCAAAAGCCTGATCATCGATATACATTGCTAGATAGGATAGGACAGTCCCTATTAGCCGCTATAGCTAGTGACATGCAAGCTATAAACACTGCATCCCTTTTTCAGATTCTTTGTTCTTTGTGCCATTTTCCCAACCGCTGATATTCCTGACTCAGTGCATAGCAATGGCACATGTGTGACTCACGACAGTCACGTGACGTCCAATCTGGTAATATATATCTATAAGCCTGACCTGATGATTCCGGTTTTGGCCAATACAGATTTTTATTGTCTGAAAAGTCACTAAACGTAACAACAACGTCGCAAAGCTGGCAACAGTGGGGTGATTGCTGTTAACACATACGCAGACGTGACCTGGTGGGCGGGCCTGTCAGTCAGCCGTCTCTCTCTCAGCACAGCAAAAGAGGACAGCGGCTGATTTTCAGGCCTTAGCTGAGGTAGAGCAGATCGGTTTCACATGTATCAGCTGATCTCAAAATTAAGGAAATTGGGGCCAATTTATCAGCACGCCCCTACTTTGGCCACTCAGAACCCATCCTTGCACTGGGAAAACGTGCAAAGCCCATGCAGAAAGGCCTCCATTAGAGATCGACCAATACGGGGTTTTTTTAAGGCCGATGTGCTGATGATTTTTGAAGCCAGTATTGCTTTTTCTTCCTCCATTTACATGATAAAAATGACAATAATATTAAATGTTACACAAGTCTCAATTTAAACAAAAAAAGAAACATCTATCAACAAACCATATTAACAATGGATAGCACTTAAATATGGAGTTTCTTCCAGAAAACTTGCTAAGCCCGGTGGTAGGGGTGCTTGGGTGTTTTTGTGTTTAAAAAAAAAAAAAAAAAAAAAAAAAAAAAAAAATTGTAATAGTTGATGGGAAATGTGATAATATGACTAAGTAAAGCCACCCCCCCAAATGTATTAGACCTGTCTATTGTGCCAATTTATAAAATAAAACCAAATTTGCATCGGGAACAGTCACTATTAGACAGTGGAAGGACTCCTGAGAACCTGCAAATCTCAGAAATATCAAGCAACATGATTATCCTTCATATACTAAGGAGTACTTTAAAGTGTTATTTCCTGTTCCAATTTGCTGCACTCCTGCAACCAAAGAGTACCTCATTGCACTCAGAAAGATTTTAGACCCCTCCTTATAATTACCTACAGAGCTGCTCTGGCAATTTCTGTCTGAGGGACCAAACAGGAGCTGCGCTTCAGCATTCAGACTGACATCTGGAGCCGACTTCTCCTCCACACGGTCGGAGCAGCAGCTTTATTCATGGGTCATCACACTTGATGGTGATTCAAGCTCAACTGAAGCGCCGGTGAGACGAAGTAAGTGACAAGGCTGGTGAAAGGAAGGTCTCTCTTCATGGATCAACTTTCAGGTCGACTGTGTGTCAGCTCTTTGGGTTTCCAATTAAGGGCAGAAACGGCTGACAAGGAGGAGACACCTTACAATTAGATGCTGTTTTCACCTGGAACCCAAGCCAAGAATAGCTTAGAGATCGTTTAAAGCAGAGGTGTCAGAAAGGCGGCACCACAAACATCCAGGGACTTTTACTCAAGAGTAGAGCTGGGCTCATAATTTCTATAAAATGCACTCAATAGGCCAGCTTTGCAAAGAAAGTGATCCGTATCCTGTTCATTTTGCTGAGAATAGACAAAAAAAGGGTCAAGATCAGGAAAATCGAAACGTACTTTTGTGAAGGTAAATATAAGACACTTTTTTTTTGTCTATCTTTTGGATATACAATGATTTTCAAAGCCCTCTTTCGAGTTTTTGACTTTTTTTTTTTTTTTTGCTCAACACAGCCCCGTCCCTCCCCTACATGTTGCTGTGCACTCCAGCTCAGCTGGCTGAAAAAAGGCTACATGTGGAAACGAAGGGAGCACACCCCCCCATCACTCTTATTAAGGTGAATGCGTTTCAAATCAAGGCAAGCTATGACCAGGACAACTCCTAAATCACTTGTGACCAAACTGTTTTGGTCTGATTTGTTGAACTAGTCTGAATTTTTTTTGGGGAAAAAAAAAAACGGCCTTTTTTGCCGTCGGGGTTCAATTAAACGCAGTTCAGTTGGATTTTTTTTTTTTTTTTTTTAAATTACAGCACTGCTAAAAATAACAACAATGAGTAAAAGCACTCATCACTCGCTGTTCCAGACCTCATCTCGGAACCGGATTTGGACATTTGAACAAGAAGCTTTTATAACACATGGGTGTAAAAGTGTTATATTAACTGCAATATGTTGTATTATTTTAGCATTAGAAGGCATAATAGTTGCTTTTCTGTGTTAAAGAAAATCAGAGTATGTTGTACTTTTTTTTTTTTTTTTTTTTTTTTTTTTAAACGTTTATGACATATGGCTGAAGCTAATGCTTGGTTTAAACAGATGCCTGCCGCTTCTGGGGTTGGTTTTTTTTTCTTCCCTTTTTATTATTGATTCAATGTTTTCATCCACTTTATTAATAGATGTATCTGCCGTTTGTTTTAAAACGAGCATAAACAACATTGAGAGACCCTCCATTTGGACATTTATGGTGTTATTTTATTTATCGGCCTTTTTAAAGCATACCTACGCTCCTAAAACTGTTTCACTTTGTGGCGGCTTGACAATTTATGAGTCGGAAAAATATTGTGTTATCCACAGGAAATTCCCTGGAGTGCTCTCTGTTACCTTTATTACCCTTCCTAAAACATTCTCTCAGGAGTCAGCCCAGATTTTTCATCCTAATATAGCGACAGATTTAGAGTTTGTTGACAGAGCGTCTCATGCTGACATGTCAGACTAACAAAGGATTGAATTTAAAAGTACATCTAATTCCTGAAGGATGAGATTGCAGAACAAAACATTAAGGAACAATAACGCTAAGCCGGAGCCTGTCAATATGCAAAACAAAATCGAGTGTCTGCGTTGTGTAATAAACATATTTCCATTGGAATTGTGAGGGTGATGAATGAATAGTGAAAAGCAATTGCAAGGGGAAACACCATGCAAAAAGGGGGACTCAGAGGGATGTGTGTGAGGTGGTTTGTATGCAGGGGTGGACAGTGGCTGAAGGAACTGATTAGCAGCAACATCTTGTGCCAAACTACTTCTTAGCCGCACTGATTTCACACCGCTCTCTGTATTCATGTATGCATGAAGCCGTAGCGGAGGATGAGTGGAGTGCAAAACAGCATCTTTTTCCTACATCCCCCCCCCCTCAGTATGCACTCCTCTCTGCCGCCTCGTAAGTTTTTATCCCCTCAGCCGTTTGGGTACAATATTGTCAAAAGCAACATTTCAGATTTCTCATTTTGTCCTTTTTTTTTAGAGTTTGGATCCTCGACTGAAGAAACATCTTTTTTCTTTTTAGATTTTTGATCCCACTGAGTCCTCCTGCTGAGGACGCACAGTCTTAATGGAAATAATAACAAAATGACTTTGAGAGCGAGCAAAACATCTGAGTGGAAGCAAACTGCTGTGTAGTGTGCATCATCATCAGGCTCTCAGCCTCTTCTCTGCTCAATTATTGGCCTCGTTTTGGATAGTTGTTAGAAAAAGACAACAACGAACATCTCTGTGCTCTGTCTACAGAACTCAAAGATTCCATTGTCGAGGCCTGCTGGTAGAGTGCTGTTATTCTAGAACTGAACAAACAAATATATATGCCTTGGGTGGTGTTATTTTCTTTTTGAAATTGTCTCTTATGGTGCTAAATATTACTGGATGGAAGATGACAAAAAAAAAAAAAAAGTTTCCTTTTTTAAAAAGAAACAAAACAGACTTCACAAGAGTTTTTACACTGAATTATTTGACAATTATTTCTTTAAAGTTCCTGTGTCCTGGAAACATTTTTTTTTTATATTTTACACCAATTCCACACATAAAATGTTGCTCTTTTTATTAAATTTAATTATTAGTATCCCTTTTGTTAATATAGGATAATGATTAGTTTTCCGCCTGCAGGTAAAAACGATTCTGAATTTAAAATAAAAGTTGTCAAATAAAAAGGTTGGCTTTTTCAATGTTTTTAGTCCGAGATGGAAACGTACACAAGTTTTGGAGTTTGGTTAGAAAACAACCTCAATTTGGGTCTCAAGCTTTTTTTTGCCAAGTCAATTCTCAAGTCTTGGGGAGGACAAAATCCAAGTCAAGATTCAAGTATTTTGCCAAGTCCAGATCATGTTGGGATTTCCCCAAGTGCATTTTAAGCCTGGCAGGCCACCAGGCTTTATTTGCCCCCCCCCCCCCCCCCCCCCCGCCAGGTTAAAGCTAGGTAATAGGCAATGCATTGAACTATGCATAAGTGGGTGCACACCACTGCACATCAGCCTTGTGTTCTATCGTGGCACCTGGTCATGCACCTCTGATTTTTGGAAACTCTGCCTGGATTGCGTGTGCCAACTTTTACTCAAAATAGACGATTTGGAAGTTGCTCTTGCAAAGCAGTTCTACCTGCACCAGCATTTATACGATCCCTCTATGAGGGCCCATTTTCAGAAAATACCGCACCAACATACGCATCTGTCACAAGATATGACTAAAAACATACAGCCTGGACCTTTAATAGGACTATACCATTTAAAAAAAAAAAAAAAAAAAAAAAAAAAAAAAAAAAAAAAAAACATACACGAGTTGTTTTTTTAGTCACTTATATCAATAAAGTAAATTAAAACATTATACAAAAATCAATGTTACAAAGCACAACCTCCTAAATTATCCCTGTAAATTAAATTGGAAGTAATTTCTGACACTTCTGGCTATAATTAGAGAAAAAGGGACGTAGACCAGCTGCTGATTTCTGGAGGGCTTAAAAAAAAAAAAAAAAAAAAAAGCCCACACTGAGTGGAAAACTCCACTCTGAGCTCTACAGTATGACATTCAGCACCAACAGTAATGATGGCCTTGGTACAAACCCTAATACTCACAACCACATTTGTTAACATAGCAACATGAACAGCTGAGCCAGTCACACAATACGCCTCTATAGAAACTCACTGGGGTTCAGTATTTCTGTCATTAAGGATCAAAACGCGACAGAAATAAATATCAAACCATTTTATTAATGTATGATGGATCGAAGCTGCTACCAGACTAGACAACACAGCTTAAAACAAAATGGGAAAACTTGGAAGAAACAAGCCCCAAACTCTCCTCTCTTTTCTATCATTTCAATTCATATACAATTCATGCAGCTGCCTTTCTATTTCATTTGGGCTTTATAGTAAAGTCTAATCTCCACAGACAGCTGCTCACAGTTGCAAGCTCTTCAATGGCTGTAGGTCATCCGAGAAGTTTCCTGTTTTTACATACACCCCCGAACCGCCTCTCTGCTGCATTCACAGGAAATCAATACAGCAATAATTCTAAAACACACCAGCTTAGCTGTTTTCATCTTGCTGAGCTTACATGAGAACCATTTTCTGTTTCACCATTCTGTCATGGCAACATACAGGTTGACAGGGAAGAATGCTTCCATACTGCTTCCATCTCTGCAAATGAGTCATCAGAGAATTTTAGAAAATATCCACATTAACTTTACTTAGATGCACCAAAAGAAAATCCAGAAGATTTTAGCAAGACTCAGAGAAGCAGCCATCATAACTCTGGAGGAGCAGCAAATATCCACTGCTCGGGTAGGAGAATGTGCTGAAACAAGAAATACTGGTTGTGCAAACTACAACGGAACCGTTTTGATCAGGGAACGGACCATTTCGATTTGGCCTGCCAGAAGTTGCCCTGGCAACACTGTTAATACAACTGTTTAACTGTGGAGAAACGTTGATCACTATACTTTCACACAATCATTCCTTCCATTGACTTCAAAAGACTCTCAATAACGATAAATCAGACTGCAGCGCATATAGTTTTCACTCATGGTGCTGACGTCTTTGAATGGTGATATATTAAGATTAAACGACTACAAGAGACATTTAGATGAGATTTAAGCAGACGTATAGTTTAGTACACTTTGAAAGTCCATAAATATTCCTAGTTTATAGATTTTTGAAATATCCCATGAGCCTTTGTTGTTTGAGTGGACAGTGTCAAACTTTCTCCAAGTTCGTAGGCCTAAAAAGCTACCACTCTGGCTGATGGCTAATCGAACACTAACATGTAGCAACATTGTCGCACAGATCAAAGACATTTCATAAAAATCTAGGAGGAAGACTTTTTTTTTTTTTTTTTTCCCCTGGCGTCAACAGTAAAGCCGTCTGCCTTGTTTGCAATCAGTCCACCGCTTTTCTGTAGGAGTACAGAATCCGTCAACACTACGGGACGAAGCATCCAGCTTGTTCACATGACACAGCTGATGTCCGAAAGAACAACCACCGAATCTGCCTCTCAAGAAACACCGACACGTCGCATTGATGTGTCTCGGGACATTAAAGAGCAATTTAAAGCTAAAGCTCCCAAATTTGCCAAATCTTTGCCGTGTGATGAAAGCACGGCCATTTTGGATTCCGCACAAATTTTGGTTTTCATTCAGGAAGAGAGTGAAAATATGGAAATTACGCAGGATGAGTGTTTTTTGTCTTTAATCTTGCACGTTCTTGTGACGGTAACAATGTTAATGATTTAATCAAGAGACAGCAGAGAGAAAGGTTGGTCGCACGCACCTCGCATGATAAATGTGCAGTTATTGTTTTTAATATGTTATTAGTAGGAATAAAGGTTTAACTGTACTGTAACACTGTTGTACAGTTGCTGGGGAAAACTTTGTCAAGGAAATAAAAATATTTATGTTGCAGTATTTGTTTTACCTGTCGTGGTGTTGCTTGAAGTCTTAGCAGCCATTTCACTTCTTCTTAGGAAACCTTGCAAACTCCCCGAGTCAAAGAGGTCAAACTGCTGAAGCAGCCACAGCATGAATATGCAGCATCTCTCGGGAACCTGGACCAGGTGTTTGAGTCGCGCTTTGAGGATTTTTGGAAAGGTTGTTTTCCCAGCCCTGCAACACAAGCAGAGACTCACATTCAGATCACATCCGGATGGAGCTAATTGAGTTTCACTCTCATTTTTAGCCAAGGAGTAAATGCATGTTACCACAGCTCAAAGACTTCTACACACGCCTCATCAGGAAGGTACCCAGGCATTTGAAAACATGCACAGGTGATGTTATCTTTGTTTGGCAGCACTTGCATCTGTGAACAGAGCTTTGGTGTTATGAGTCCAGGCTCAGACGCTCTCTGACTGACCCACACCTCCAGGACACAGTCACCCTCTGCAGCCTGATACTGAGACGCTGGTAAAAGCCAAAAACCAGCTCCATGCTTGTCATTAGTGCCATATTGTTGTTGCAGCTAAATTGTTTTGCTGTTGGACAGACACTTTGACATTTTGCACTGCATACAATTATCCTGAAATTAAGGTATTTGTTTTAAATGCCTGTATTTTACTTTTTTGTTTTATTTTGTGTTCCATAATCAACGGTTAAACAGCTGGAGAAAAATAAAAGGATTTAACTTTAAGATTAAGAATTTGGATTTTGTTTATTATATTATTCCATTCGGCCTGCAGCTCTCTTATAGATGTTAATTTTGGCCCTCTCAGGGAAGAAGTCTGGCCACCTCTTGTTTAGAACAAAGCATATATGGGTGGTAAAATGGCCTAGTCAAAGTCCAGACCTTAATACAAATAAGAATTTGCAGCAAAACTTGAATATTTATGTTCACAGATGCTTCCCATCCGTCAACTGTTTGGACTATCTGGAGCAGGGTTGTCCAAAGTGCGGCCCAGGGGACCATTTGTGGCCCTTGGACCGATTTTTCTTGGCCCCCCAACTGCAATTCAAGAACGAAACAAATTTGTTTATTAAACTTTAATTTTTTTTAAAATCAGGGTAAAATTATTATTAACGCAATTTTCTTGCAAGGGAAAATGTAAAACGTACAAAGTATTCATCTTTTTAAACCACCAAACTTTTATAAAGTAGAACCACATTTATCAAGGGACTTTTACTGAAAAACCAACTTTCCTGCACTCAAATCAGATTTTGTTTAATTTATTAAACTTGGCTAAATATAGCAAGCATTTTGAAAGAAAACGACCTGAATCTTGTTCTTACAACTCAGAATACATTTGTTCAGCAGAGCCTGAAAGAATTTGAAAACTTGATGCACATCTTCTTGGCCCATCAATACTGTTGACCGACGATTTTGGCCCACGTGACAAAAAGTTCTGACACCCCTGATCTAGAGGAAGAAAAAATGTTGCACTTTAACAACCTGTTTATGATTTTAAACTTCTGAGAGGGGAAAAAAAAACGGGTTTGCATCACAGATACTCAAACCCTGTCCCTCTAGACACTTAATGGCTCATTAGGAGCAATCACGTTTTCCCATTCCTGGAAAATGAAATCTTTAGAAACCCAGTGGTGAAACAATGATCCATTGTCGGTTCTGTGCGTGCCCACAGGGACGTGTGACAGGCAACAGGGTAACCACCTCGAGCTTCATATTCATAGCTGAACATGAAGTATCTGTTGCTCTGTTTGGATGCAGAGTTTGAAGCAAACAGCACATGGGGCCATTACTGAGAGCCGTACTGCCACCCTCTCCTGGCACACCAGCCTCTTGATTTATCATCAGGCTGCGCTCCACACTGTACGGTGCAGGAGCCGTGCTGATGTGTCCCTAGAGTCGCATTGCGATAAAATGAACTGCAATTGTTTTCTCAGAGAACTATACAAATTGCCTCATCAAAGCCACAACATGGGTCTTCCACCTCTAGCCATTAATCTATGAGAGATGGAGGTGAGTGTACTTCCCTTAGAAGAGCATCAGGCAGAGATTCAAGGATTCCATGTTTTATTTAAAGACCAAGTGGTGTTGACAAGGCTGAGACGTGTTAATGCTCCCACGCCACGTGTGTCATGTTTTATTCAAACTGCACAGTTTTCCTCGAGCTTCTGAGAAACAAAGTTTGCATGTGTCCACATGTCAAAGGCAACTATCCGCTGTTGCTCCAAATGACACTCGTGTGATGGAAGTCTCGGCAGCGCCTTGCTCCTAAACATGGAGCGGCTCCATAAATGAACGGCGGCGCTTTGGGAATAAATTAGAGCCGCTGCAGGCTGAATCCAAATGACCGGGTTAACCTTTGCTAACGAAGTTCCCACTGACTTTTCAAAGCGGAGCGAGAGCAAGAGGACACACTGTAATTTTCCATTTACACCCAGCTGTTCTTTTAATAATTTTCCACTCGTGTGTTCGCGGTTTTTAAGTTCCTAATTAGGATGAGGCTTGTGAGGACAAGCCGGTCGAATTTCATTCAATTACTAAAGAGTGGTTTACTTTCATGTAACCAGAAAACTGCGAAATCCTGAACATATGTGCGTGGTGTGTTTGGTTTGTTTCCATTTTCCCATTTTAAAATCAGCAAAAGAAAACAAAAAAACAAAAACAAAAAAAAAAAAAAAAAAAAAAAAAACAAAAACCCTCCTGCTATGGGGACAAAGGTACACAGCAGACCAGTCAGGAAACCAAGAAAATCAATGTCAACGGGACAAATATTAGTCCTGGGACCCAGCAACTATGTGGAAGGAGGTGCTCTGCTCAAAAGATCTGCGACGGAACTTTCTGGTATTGTGTGTTGGGTGTTTGGTCACCTTCAAAATGCCTTTGTGAGAATGTTCCGGGAAGACTGCTGTTGACACGGACTAAACGCTCCCACGCGCTTCACTCTGCGGACGTCTGCGCAAATAAGTAAGCTGTTCGGCGGCAAGCAGTGTTCACGCCGAGCTGCTCCGTATGCGACACCGAGCTGACGGGGTTGCGAGTGACAGTGTGACTGGCGCTCTGTGCAGGACTGACAGGTGTGGTGACTGCCCTGATGGAGAGGAAGTGGGGCTCGACGTCCAATTAGCTCAGGAGTCTGCAACCTTTTGACTCCAAAGAGCCATTTTTCCCCTTCAGTCCAGCTAAATAAGGCTCACTTAGAGCTGCAAATGTTGCATGAATTTTTGACTGTTTATATTTTTTATCTACTAAAATAAACGTGTTATTAAAGAAGCAACATTTTTATTTCTTTTTAAGATTTTTAAATAAAGAAAAACACGTGTGAAAAACAGGACAAATATTTTCTTCTGTAGGGTGTTGGCATTTGTGGAAAATTTTGGCTGCTGGTACTTTTAGTGTCAACGTTGTGGAAATTCAATGCAGTCACTTCATGTAAAACTGTTAAAACGTGTATTTGTCATTATTACAACTGCATTTAAAAACATCAGCTGAGCCATTGTGGAAGTTCCAAAGAGCCACTTAACTAGCTCATCAAACTTGCGAGTATCCATTTGGATTGTGGGAAATGAAGTAATTTGTCACGAGAAATGTAGGCAAGCGGTTCGCTCGACTATGAAATCTCAACCGTCTATGGACAGCGTTCACGCACAGTACGCCCAAGAATGTGGGATTCTTTATCTGAACAGAGGAGGATTTTACTTCAGCCAATCCCAAACCAGGGGTTACAGATCTGTGCTCTGATCCGGACGAATCGAAAGCCGATCGTGGAAAGCTGGTCAGAAATGATGGGACGATGGATGGAGCTGAATACAGAACAACCCTGGAAGAAAACCTGGAAGAGGCTGTGAAGGACTTTAAACTGAGCTGGAGGGTCGCCTCGAAGACGTGTTGTGACCCTAAACACACAGCTGGAGCGACAATCCAACATTCTGGATCAAACCAGAACCATGTGTTAGTTCAGAGTACATCCAATTAAAGATCTGTAGCAAGACTTTAAATGACTATTCACAGATGCTCTCCACCCGATCTGACTGAGTTTTTCTCTCTGCTTCCATCTCAGCACAGGGAGGGAATCTGAGCTCTCAGCAAACAAGCAATTCCCCCTGAGTTCAATCTTTGTGGTCACTCAACATAATCTAAAGAGGCAACGAAAGAGGCTTTCTGTGTAAGCAAGAGCACCCGGACATTTTAAAAGATATATTTCTCTTGAGGCTCTTTACAAATCTACCAGGGGACCCAATAAATGCGGTCAACACTGTAAAATCTTCTCTATTTTGCTGTTTCCGTTTGCAGTATACAGGTTATCCCCAGCTTCTCCGTCTCCAGTCCCTTTAAACATTTCCTCTCATCTGTCGCTCATTTGTGAAGCTACAAACTACCCAATCATTGCTCCGGTGCGCGAATTGCGTCGCAATCCACTGATTTATTGAATCAATATTTCAGGACACTGATTAATTGAGACGCGGTTTCTATGATTTATGGGAACGCGCCACAGAGGAGCAGTCTATGTGATGGTGCGCGTGCACAGAGCTCTGCTGGTTCATTTCCAAGCTCGTGGAAGCAGAGAGGAAATCATTCCTGACGTCACACAGAACATCTGCAGTGGAAATGTCCGAAACAGAGTTCCTGTTAAGGTTCTCGGGTTTTCAGGTAAGGTACCACAACTGACTAGGCAAAGGTCACCATATGTTGAGACTTCCTTTGCCGCTGTATGGATGACCTCTTCCTGGAGATTTAACTGAACTTTGACATCACATAAGCAATTTAAGAGTGAGTTCATGTCAAGGCAGAGCAACAGGCAAACAGCCTCGCATAGATAGATAGTCGCTTACCTGCAATCATATTGATTTATTAAAGGAGAGGTATTATGTAAAATCGACTTCGAGCTTCATGTCATGTTATAATGTTCTTCCCTCATCAAAAACATACCTGGAGTGTTGCTTTGAGTCGTTCATGCATGTTTGAGAAATCCTTTAATCTCCTGCGGCAGCCATTCGTGCTGCCTAAACCCACACAATGTGCCGCCAAAGCCCCGCTTTGGAGCTTCAGTCTCCAGCTGAGCTCCCGCCCCACAATGCTCCTCCAGACGAGTGGCAGCAGCAACTGGCAAACACCTGGTGGAACTGTGCGTCTGCTGAGCTCATCATATGAACTACAATGCCCCTAAGGACGACTTTAAAGGCTTATAGGAGGAACATTGTTGTGATGACGTACTGAGGCCGAGTGTTGGAAAGAGCAGGAGCTTTTTAAAGAGACGGATCTCAACATCAAGGCATCAAATTGCAAAGTCGAATTTCTTTTAAGTCATATTTGATGACAGTATTTTTATAACAGCTGAAGGTAACATAGTAACTGGATTGTGCTATAAAATGCCACTATATGCCTGGAAAGTACATATTACCCTGCCGATTTTATGGTAAATATTTCAGCATTAGTTCAACCTTTAATGCTGAACCTGCAAATGCCAGTTTGAAAGGATGGATGGATGAAATTACTGGATGAAGGGATGAACTAACAGACGAAGGAACATGTAGAAATGGACAGGAATGGATAAACAACCACATGGATGGATGGACTGAGACATGGATCCAACTTTTAGACAAATGAGGTATGAAAATTTTCCCACATGAACAGAAGCAAACATGAAGACCCCCAACAAAATGAAGGGAGAAAAAGACAGGCGATCCAGCTGAAAAATGGACAAACACAGGTGAAGATGAACGACACGAGAGGCTGGATAAAGGAGTAACCAAACGGGCAAGTCAACAGACAGACAAATAAATGGATGGACAAACAAATAAATCAGCAGATAGATGAATGTACAGGACTGAACTCCTATAGCCCTTTGCTCGTCATACTGACTAATAAAAGCGCTTCGGACTGTAACCACATTCATCCACTTTCACTCTCACACACATAAATACACAACTATGTAGGCAATTTAGGGTAAGTTCCTTGCCCAGGGGCACATCAACACACAACAGGGAAGGAAGGTGGCACTTATCAAGCCACTGTCGCCCCTGTTAAAGAAACAACTTTTACATTGACCGACATATTTATCCAGACCTGAAAAATACTGAAAACTCCAGGAACCCCGTTTTACAGACTTGTACTCAGATTAGAAGTGCAGGCTCACCTTGTAAACTGCTGAACTCAGGTGCTTTTTGATCAGAGCCCAAAAACACAAGGGACTGACTGGAGCCACAGCTTCCATAAGCAGATTCTTATTCGCTCATAGTGAGCTCCAACAGAAGAATAAGACATACCTTTTCAAAACTCACACTCTGCTTTGAACAGAAGCTGGAGTCAAACTTTGTTTGCAACCTGATCTCATCCCCGCCTGAACATTACAAAGACTCCGTCTGTGAGCCCCAGATTCCGGCTGCTGCTCGCCAATCCAGAGAGAACGTCTCTCTCTCTCTCTCTCTCTCTCAGAGCTTTGCACATGAAAGAGCCACTTCCCACCCGTCCAATTAATATAAATTGTGATGTCACACAGCGCACATCTGAAGACTTGCGTCCAGGCCCGGCTGCTGTCTGCTTCTAGTAATTACCGTGTCACACTGGTTGCACAAGGTATTTCGATAACGTTCCAAAGGGACTGTTGGGAAAAGGCTAAAAATGCAGCCAGGATTGGGGGGGGGGGGGAACAGTCCGGATTGACTGCCAGCATTTCACCCCTCACTAAGCAGGGAAAAAGGCATTGCTCTGGCATGATTACAACAGATGGTGACCTGCCTCTTCAACAACCAGAGAGATAAGAGGAGGCAGAATTGAAATTTTTGGATGCACTTCTTCTCTTGAGTATGATCACACACACACGCACATCGTCTCCTGCATTTTTCTTGGAAAAATTTGCTGTCAAATCATCTTTTTCATTAGTTTGATCAAAATTTCAAGTTCCTCCAAAAACGTCACTTCAAAAATAGCATCAAAGATGAGAATCCTCAAAGCGAGCAGCCCTGACACCAAGGGGCTGGAAATGAACTCGATGATTCCGGTCGATGGAAACCAATATGGTGACAGGCATTAGCTGCAGGCGCACTAAGCCCCTGCTTTTTATTGCTTCTGAGTGTAACAGTGTAAAGAGCTCTATAAAGGAGTACAGTGGAGATTATGCTGCTAATCTGTTCCGACAACCATGCACATATTGATTATTAAAGGCCAGATCTATAATCCTGAAGCCCACGGCGGAGATGCCTTGCTGCTGAAAGCTGAAAACGTAACTTTCTTTTAAAACAAAAATCTAGAGCATTACCTCGTCGCTGTGATTGATTGAAAAACGACAGGTTTGAAACAGAAAAAAAAACACAACCCAAAAAGTGTGTTTGTGCTGGATTTTGCATGTTTACAGCAAAGTACTATGAACTAAACTACTTGGGGTAAAAATGCTTGAATTTTTTTCCAGAGCTTTGTATAAAATTTAAAATGATGTTAAATTACATGTTAACACAGAAAAAGCGGCAAAGTACTGTCACTGTAAAGATTTTCCACTGTCAAAAACAGAAAGCATAAAATGGTTGTGTCTGCAGGGGCTTTTATTTATTTCTGCTAAACAGAGAGGAAAATGAAACCCGTCAGGAACGGATTCCCCTTGTTCGATGTGTGTGTTTTCAGTGGTGGCTGATGAAAGAGGAGGACATGCCTGTCACAATTAATATCCCGCCTGTTCACCAAAGCCTCTTGTATTGTGACAAAGACCTATCATTTGTTGGCACACATGCCACTTCTGGGTGCCAAAGCCTGGAGATCAGCATCCATCTTTCCTCCCCAGACACCTGTACCGCTGCCATCTCTGTACAGTACATTGTTTTTCAGTCATCCGAATTAATCGCCGATTCAGGAATCCCGTTTTAATTCGTCTTTTCCTCCCTGATGATCTTCACGCCACATTTCTTGTCTCTGCTTCCACAGATGGGAAACCAGGGGGAGAGATTAGACCAACCACATTTACAGCAGAAACAGCAAACGGGAGGATTGTCTTCATTTGTCGGGGACCTCGGCTCGCCCCAGACCAGCATCCCTGCACCTGCTCCGTCCCTCCTGGGTTTACGTGCTTTGCTGAATTGGATGCAATCCTTCGCAGCACCTGTGCCTCACTTTCACCAGACACTATGGCCTTTCCCTTAGAGAGCAAGGCAAACATCCAACACCATGACAAAGACAACGCTTTTATCACTGTCTCCTTTTTCCAAGTCTCATCATCTGCAAACAGTTATCAAAAGCAGAGCCGTCCACGATTCTCGCAGCACAAGAAAAAAAACAAAACACAGGATATCAGGTCAGTCTGGGTTGAAAGCTGTCAGAGAGATACGGAGCAATCGTCCGTTTTGTCACTGTAATCTTTTAAACAAACGTTTCTGTATTTCATATGCAGTGCCTTGAAAACATTCATACTGTCAAGTTAGAACAGCCAACAGGTATTTCATTGGAGCTTTATAGGACAGAGCTATGGAGGGTTATAAGGGTCAAAATTAAATACATCATTAAATCAATTAAATCTACCATGAAACAAATGAATGTTTAAAAAATTCAATATACAGTTAATTTATTAAATGTCATTAAATCATTAAAATGCAAACATATAATAGCCAATGCAGATAACTGATTAAATGTGTCTTTAATTACTTCATGGTTCCTGTTCACGCAGCGCAACCATGAACTACTTTTATCAGTCAAACGAAGCCAGCATTGAATCAGTTCTTTGACTTTTTTTAGTCTGTTTAACAACCTCCTGCTGCTATGATACCTGCCAATCGGAAAGCTCGTGAAAATCCTCTGTTACAGGGGCCACTATAATTTTTGAAGAATGAGGCTAAACTAGTGGTGGAGTTCAACAGATCCAGAGTTAGCCCCTCAGCTTTGATGCGCAAATTTGGCAAATTTATTTCATGGTGACGCCGCGGGAACAGGAACCATGAGATAATTAAATACAAATTGTCTGCGTCGGCTAGTATAAGTTTGTGTTCTAATGATTTCGTGACATATTTAATTAACAAATTAATTCTCTATTAAATAAATGCAAGAATTTAATTAAACAATTATTTCATGGTAGACTTACTTGATGGTTAATGTATAATTTTGTTCCTTTTAACTACAGCATATGAAATAATTATGAAGTGGAACAGAAATTATGCATTTTTACAACTATTGAAAGTTCTGAGAGCCTTTTAAATATTTTTAATATGTGTTGATCTAAACCCCTGATCTAAAGCAATGAGTGAACTGAAAGGAAGATTTAACATGGTTCTAATTATTTAAAAAAAAAAAAAAAAAAAAACCCTAGAAAGGTTTTCTACAAATTTTGTTTAGATTTCCATAGTTTCAGTCCTTGCTAGCTCATTTAAATAGAAACGCCAAATTTTACTCCAAATCTATGGAGGATGGGTTTTTTTCTACAGTGGCCAAGTTTAACACAAAGGAACCTGCAAACAGACAGACAAGGCTTTTTCCAGTTATCCAGTCACATCCATGTAAACCGTCTGGATTGTAACGTGACAGAATGTAGAAATTTTCTAAGGTAGGAATCGATTTTCAAGGATCTGTACTTTTTTTAAACTCACACTTGACCCTTACAACACGGACTGCTGAGGAGAGCTGACAGCGTTCCCCCACGCTGTGATTCAAACAGTACAGCGGCCTTTCACATTAAGCTGGCCTTAAGGAACCAACTCCTACCGACTCTTTATCGTCAAACACAAGCCCCCATGAAATTGAAGAAAACACAAAGTACAGATAACGCAAGCGGAGCGTGTAAATTCACTGCACAGCCCGCAGCAGAAAGCCAGGAGGGATTTACGCACAAGGGAGATGACTTGCAGCGACACTATACGATGTTTAATCCCCTTTGTGTTGGCCACAGAAAGAAAATGTGTACCCGTGGTTTGTTTTGTGCCGAGTTTGTGCTCGGCCAGTCTTTACTTAAAGCCTTCATATCTGATAAAGGTAAAGAAAGAGAACAGCTGGATGAACCGAGGCAGCAGCTGGTTGTGGGGATCTTTTATCAAAATCTCTGTGCATAAATATGATACACAGCACCTTGGAGAAGAAGTACTCATAGCCCTGGAAATTTCACACATTTATCTACTCTAACCATACATTTTTATGCATTGCATTGAGCTTTTATGTTACAGATCAACACAAGCAGAGCTGACCCCCATTCAGTTTAGTTCTGGCAACTGACTGCTTTATTTATAAATAGATATATAATAGGAGCTTCAGTTTTAGTTGACATTTTTTCCATTCATTCATTCATTCCATCTGAAAACTCTTGCTGTATTGAGCCAAGTTTCAATACAGCAATTAGAAGCAGATTTGGATGCACCAAGGTGGAGAATATAGGTCAAATCAGTGGAGCTAATCTTCATGTTGGTCTATTACATACAATTTTACATTTCAACACACGCTGCAAATATTAAAAACAAACAAACAAAAATCTCATTTCATGTTAATTTTGGTTCTTTGACATGTAACCCAGCACTGAGATGACCCAGCTGGGATTACCAACCCTTGCTGGAGACGGTGAGCTGTTGGTAAACAGTGGCCGGCCTGGCTGTTCTCATCAGCATTCCCCCTGGGGAGCACCTGCTGCTGAGGTGGATGCTTCACAAGTTATTGGATTGCTAATCTCTTCCTGGGAGGCCTTTTCAGCCAGGCCGGCAGACGAGAGCAGGAGAGGCAATAAGTCATTTTTGCAGGGAAGCTGATGATAAACTTGAGTAGGGAGGCAGCCACAGAAGAAGGGCGGACTGAAGGGGGGGGGTGAGAAACGTATGTCCATATACACAGCTGAGGGGGGGAAGGATGGCTGTCTGGCTTGCTGGGACATGCCTGCCTCTTGATTTCGTCCTCCACAGGCGGAGAGTTATTGCTTTTATTTGAAGACGGCTCCAGCTTTCTCCCTCAATAGATCACAGCGCTCGATAAAGTGTTGGGGAGGAGGCGGGGGGACGGGGGTGGGCTCAAGGTGATTGAGGATGAGCGGGTGAATCTGGAGCTGCCATCTACACTGTGTGCTTCTTCGAGCCTAAGCCGGTCTCCAGCTCTGCTGATTGCCTTCTTAATGGTGATGAATGTGGGGGAAATGGGAAGCCTACCGCTGCAGATGCAGTGATGGAGGGGAGCAATAACTCCACATCATGAGCCCCGTCCACCGACTGCACACTGTCATTACAGAAACACTGAAATAAAGAATATTAGGGGCTCGGCTCGTGCTTTTACCTGATGAGATGAACTGTAGTGCTTGGACATAAATGCGATTTGAAACTGATTTGCTTCATCAGGGCCTCATTTTTTAGGCTGTAAATAAGGGAATGCATCTCACGCTTATAAAGCGATCCAATCAGAAGGAGTCTGACAGTGAAGATATGCATTTTCTATATTTTTAGAAAACTAGAACTGTTATTGCTAAGGATGCACAGATACGAAAATTTGGGCCGATATCGATATCAAAACTGCTGATAACTGATATTTATAGACAGATTGGATATTTCCCTACTTTTTTGATACCATGAAAAATATGACGTCCCTTCTCTGCTTCAAAAACAAAAGGCAACAAGATGGTAATAAATGTTTCACAGCTTTGATTTTAAAACCATCTGAAAGAAACATTTACATCTATTTTCATTTAGCTGAAATTTGTGTCCACTCTTCCAGGTCCAAAAGAGCATGAAAAATTCAGCTTTACTTGTTATGACTCACATAAATTAATCCAGCAATGTTCACTGTAGTTCAAAGAACCTACTACATACAAACTAGCTTTCTTTTTGAAAGTTATAGCTGAATCTGAGAAAGCAAACACACAATAAGCCTCAACGTACATCATAAGCTGCAATAACATAACAGTAAACCTTAGCTTTATTTTACCCTTTAGTTCAGTAATGCCTAAATCAAAAGATGCGCACACACTACATCCAAGCGGTTTCTCTTTCCTACGCTCCTGCACTGATTTATTGGCCTGCTATGTACTGGCTAGCGTATGCAGCTGTGCAAGTCCACAAACTGCTCCACAGACCTAGAAAACCTCACTTGAGCTTGCATTCTGAGTTAAACACCCTCAATGTGTTTCATGCTGTGCAGCACACGATGCGAATCAGTTGTGTGGAGACTGCCACGCACAAGGCTGTGCAGGCGGAGCAGATTGTGTTCTTTCTAGTTTGTGCGTAGGAACAAACAGCTAGATTTTGCAGGCTATTCGAACACCTGAGAGCTGACTTCTCACATACATTTAGTTAGCTCCAGCAGGAGTTTCTTAAGTGTCTCTTTATGGCTTAACATCTGGCCAGTCTTCATCAGACACACGTTCTAAAACCTACAAGATATCAGTGTTTTTAAGACCTTGCTGTTGATGTCAAATGATTTCCAATGAGCTTATTCGGACAGTTTAGATTACATGTGGAAACAACTCTCTCTGTTGATTGAACAAGGTGTGTGTGTGTGTGTGTGTGGGGGGGGGGTTATCTATTCCATTTCTATTAAAGTCTGTAAAGGGATGTAGCCACATGTTCTTACCCGATTGCCTGATTAGTCCCGATGATGGGTGTTATTAAAAAGCAGCAGAACAGCTGGGAGACTACAGAAAAAAAAAAACAAAAAAAAAAAAAAAAACTACAAAATTAAAAATAAAAAACAGTGAAGAAAGAGACATACTTAAAGAATGTATCTTTTCCGTCGTTGAAAATCTCAGCATTACAAAAAATTACCCAAAAAATGTAAAACTTGTTTGGGGCCAAATAAAATCATTTCGAGGGCAGCACATAGCCCATGGACCGCACTTTGAACACCCCACCTGTAGAGCTTTCTAGTCCAGTCTGAGTGACTTCCCTGGGCAAACAGAGCAGCCATTTACCCTGAACCTATGATAAAAGTTTAACTTTTGATCAGCTTGGATTACGATTTTGACCTATCCTAGTAAAAAAAACAAACAAAAAAAAAAACTTATCTTATAGTATAAATTTTCATGTTTGTTGTAGCCTTTATTTTTGTTTCTTTTTCTCTAAATTATTTGAAAGAAAACAGGAAGAGGATTAGAGCCATAGGGAAAAAAGAATTGATACTAATTGGCCGCGTGACAAAAAAACCCCAAAACAACCAAAAACCCCAAACACCACCTGACTCCAACATCTTACAGCACATGCAGGGAAAGTTGTGCGTTTCACTTTGAACCTGCAGGACTTCTGTAGCTGCTTCAGACATCACAGCTCATCAAACACACCGCTCGCTCTCCGAGGAGTTGAAGCTGCAGCTCTACAAACCGCAAAGCTGCACCATCATCCTGCGCTTCATTTCACAAGGGCTGGGGGTCGTGTTGTAAATGTGGCGGCCTGGCATAAGCAAGGACAGCAGACGGCGCTTTTCTGGTTGACGGGGGAAGATTTCTGCTCGTCCTCTCGTAAAGCTACGTGCTCGGGTTAGTCTGTCAAAGCGAGCGAGCGAGCGAGTCGTTTTCCCCTGAAGAAGATTATTGCTTGAAAGGTCACCAGGTGTACGCTGGGGAGCCAACTGTGCTGCTTCCTTGAGGGAAAACGGATGACGACAGTGATGAATGAATTAAAAATGACCCCAATATCCTCACCTCCCTGCTGAGTGACATATAATCACCGAGCAGCGACATTATTTTCTGCTTCTACGCGTCACAAAAGCCAACAGAAAGGATTTATTTCCTGCTGATAACTCCCGAGTCATGACGGGAACATTTATACTTTATGTTCTGACTTTTGATACCAGCGACGTGTCACACAGGGCTGGTGACTCGCGTTGCGCAGAAACGGCACAGAACGCGTTTAGTTACAGGGCGCCGCTGTCTGCGACCTTTGTTAACCAACCGGCAGATTCTGGTCCAGATCTCCACAGTTTACTGATTGATAATTGTTACTTTCCCGTAATCAGGCGTATTGTGGAGAAGGCCTAGAGTTCCCCTCAACAAAGCCCGCGTTAGTCTGGGTCTGTTTCTTTCAACTTCCTTACAGGCGACCAGATAAGACAGACATTCCTGAAGTAATCTGGGGAGATAAAAGAATTCCTAGAGCTATAGCTCCAGAGAAGCCATTTATCATTTTCATGTCGTGGTTTTCATGTTGTGAAGCATGTATGCGGTCTAAACTCTCAGGCTAATGGGGTGCTACAAACAGTATTCAAATCTATCCACAACACATTTAGAAAGCCTCTCTGGAAAAACACGTCTGCCTGGAGAAGAGAAATAACACACAAAAAAAAAAAAAAAAAAAAAAAAAAAAAAAAAAAAAAGCCCCCTGAACGCCTGAGACGAAACAGCCTCCAAGAAATGATTATTCCAAACAAACCTTAAATGCACTTTGTCTCTATCCCCGCGTTTTCTCGGCTGCTCTAGGGGAAGGAGTTGTTTTTTTCCATCGTGAGGAGGGAAAAAAAAAAATAATAACAGTGTGCACACTGGAAAGGAAAATAAAGCATTCCTGCTGCAGCGAAAGAAAAAGAAGAATTGAGTGTGCGCACCTGCTTGGATAAACTCCCAACGTTGTTGCTCATTTGTCAATATTTCAAAACACCTTGGCTTCGGTCGCCTACGTAATCCAAACAACTACTTGGTGCTTTTCTTTTTCTTGTCATGACCACGAGGGCTGCCATCCGGTCATTAATCAAATCGATTATTTCAATCAATATTACTTTGCTCTAAACTATAGACCTTTGTTGAGAAAGACATCATGATAGCTGCCCAGAAGCTGCTGCGTGGGGGATTAAATGATAAACAAAGCCCTCCTAATGGCGGTTAATTTTTTTTGTCTTTTATTACAAGTACAGTGTGCTCTCATTTAACAGTTTTGTGATGCTTTAACGGCTCATCTTCACAAATCTGAAGCAGACGGGAGCTGTTAAGTTGCATAAACCATCGACTGCACTTCAGATCTTCAGTTCCTACTTTCTTCAAACCAAATGGAAACCTTTACAGCTCCACAAGAAGCTTTCAAACACTATACCTGCAGATCAGAAGAAGACCACACCGTGAATGGCTGCACGTCTGGCTTTGTCCAGACTTGCTTGTACAAAGACGTGAAAAGTATTCACCCCCTTAGAGATCATTTGTTTTTACCCTTTTTACACTCTTAAATCTTTCTGATCAAATTGATTTTATTATGAGACAACTTTAACCCACAGAAACACAAAACACAGCTTTTTAAATGAAAAACAACGAAACAATGTGACGCACAAGCAACGTCTGCAAACGACTCCAACAGACGACGAAGCTACTTTTCTTGGCTCGCTCGGGGTTCGTTTTCGCTTCAAAACCCGATCCGGTGGGACGTTGCAAGCTGTGCAAAACCGAGTTGGCCTAGCGTTGGTCCGCGTCCACAGCCCAGATTTCTAGAGAAGGATTTTCAAAGATGTTACATAAACGATCAGGATTTCCTGAAACTATAATGTATAGCAGCACCAATCTGATGCCTCAATAACCTAGATAATAGATTATGAACAATAAATATTTGTTTTTGAGCTCAGATGTCTATTTATTCAATAGTTTAGCAGCAAAAAGGTCATTTTTAAACTCCTAAGTATTATTAAAAAACAGCTAAATCTGAGTCATCTTTTCAGTAAAACCCTCTCCATAAGACAGTCTTGTTCCCGCATATGCTGCATTTACTTAGCGGTATGCAGGATCAGACCTCTAAGATTTGGGAGAAGAATCCTCCTGTCCTTACTGCAACAGCATGTCCGAAACGGAACATCCTCCCAGGATTCAAGCAGCTTAACTCTGTGCTTTCCGACCTGTTGGGAGTCCTTTCCAGGTAAGAAAAGAAACACTGAGAAAAAAAAACAAAAACAAAACAACCACGACTCCAGCTCTGTCTCTTCGTGCATGAAAGCTTTACCTCCATGTTTGCAGCACAAAGTATCAATCTATTAGCTTTGACTTTGCAGCGACTGTGAACCTGCAGGATGGAGGAGCTGAGCTGAGCGCGTCCGCCAGGCTTTTCTGGAACATGTCAGTCATTTAGAACACAAAGAGATATTGTTACTGCAACACCAGTCAGCGGAATGGTTTCTTTTCTTTGGCTGAAAGCCTTCTGGCTTAAAAGGGTAAATCATGACCGATAAAAAATAAGAAAGGAAAATCCTGATCGTGACAATGGCAGCTTGTTCAAGCTGAAAAAAAAAAAAAACTAATAAAAATACATTATGGATCAATGTATTAATGTTTTAGATGATCTGTGTGCCATAAAGCTGGGTCCAACACAAGAAGTCCTCATTTTGGCACCATAATCACCTTATCATAAAAATTGAGTTTTGTTTCGCAGAACAAGAGGCTGAAGTTATAGTTCAATAAATTAGAGGAGTTCCAGCTATTCTCAGTTTCCTCATGTCTGTTAGGGGTAATTAATCTGAAAATGACTCCACTTTTTGACCATTTTCCGCTTTGAAAGCCTGGTTTTTATGTTCTGCGGAATGGAATACAGAGCAGTCTGGAATCACGTGGATTTCCATTTTCAGTTGAAGGTTTTATAGTTTTCTAAAGCAAAGTATAATTTTTCATCCATTTTAGACACCGTAGGTACCCTGGCAGTTGCTGTGATACAGTCTTCTGATTTATTTTGAAGAAGTGAAGGTAATCTACGAGTTCAGCTTTAGAAACAGATCTATACACTCCTGATCACACCTCAGGCTTCTGCTGAAAACAGAAACTCAGCTCTGTGAGAAACAGCAACACTCCTCTGATCCCCTCTTTAAATAAGTCCTTTTTAGCAGTTGCTAATATGTGTGAATACATAGTGAGCTCCGCATATTGACCACACTTAAACTCATGCAAAATATTCACAGCATCACCACCCACGACGACTCTAAAGATACCTGGACTATTTCCCTGAAGTGTTTTTGAACTGATTTGAACCAGATACGACCAGTGGGGGCATTAACTCAATAAAATCATTATTGCAGCAGGATATCGAAGAGTAAATCTGCCTCTGGATGACCAAGCAGCTGCAGTGTCAAACACTCACTCCCCTAATAATGCAAAAACAGCAACCATTATGTAACTTATTATTTATGGGCTAGTTATGGGCCATTTCTAAACTACACTGAGGTTTTAAGATGTGTCTAGAAGTGTCCATCCTACCATTCCTAAAAGATTTTTAAGGAAAAATTATCAAATAGTAGAGCAAAAAAAGAAAAAAACGTGCCCTTTAGGCCAGATGGGAAGCTGGCAGTCCAACCTGCCTACCAGTCCCCATCCCCCAGGACCTGCCACTCTGGGCGGTGAGCCATGTCGCCTAGAGCAAGAGCTGCCTCGAGCAACAAACAATTCATTGGTAAAGAAAAAACAAAAAAAGGGAGTTTGACAGAAACTTGCTTAAAAGTGATGATTGCATATGTGGCATTTTATCTAATGACGCACTGATGATGATGTAGACCTGCTGCTGCCTCAGTGGCAGAAGAGGCACCGAGTTCAACAGTGATTGGAAACACCTCGCTAAAAGGTCACCTAAGCAAAGCTCATCATCTCATTCAGTAAGGACCATGTAAATATTTTTCCCCTTCTTTCAGTGGAGCGCGCTAACAAGACCAAGAGGAATGGGATGATGCCGAGATCGCTCTCCGCTACATCTGTTTTCTCTCGAAATTAATTTGGCAGACACCATTTTAAGAAGCAAATGTCAAATCTAAATATCAGCCTCAGAGGATAAAGATGCTTTAACACGGAGCGAGGGGGACTAACATCTCTTAGACAATTGTTGCTGCACCTGGTAAACAGAAGATTATTGATGCTCTGTTAGTGCGTTCGCTATAAGTAGGGCCACAAGTCACAGAAACGCTATAGGAATGGGCCCACTGAGACAAATGTGCTCACTGAGAGCAGATGCTGACAGATTTCAACCGTGCACATTGCGAGATATTAATATTACCAACTGGATTACCCCAAAGGCAGCAGAAAATGTAAGATACACTGGCTCCAAAAATAAAAATGAATTTTTTTTTCCCCTCTGTGGCGACAGAGGGCCAAGCTGCTCCTTGAATTTAATTAATGAACTCGAAGAAGAGAAAAACTAACTTTTCATCCCCCCGTCCTAAAAACCCCTGCCGCATATAAATATCAGCATGAGCCCATGTGGGGCTTTTTTTTTTTTTTTTTTTTTTTTTTTTTTTTTTTTTAAAGAGGATTAGCAAGAGGAGGTGGGGGAATGGAACAAAAAAGCTTTTACTTAGAGTCTGGCATCTGTCTGCAAAACGGAAACGGATAACAGCAGAGCGCTGCTGCGCAATATGTCCTTCAATGCCCTGCAGTAACTGTGGACAACAGCCTTCTTATCTGAAGAGGAACGCAAAAACTTGTGTTCTCAAAGCCTGCAAAGACGCGCAATCGAACAGGCGGCATCAAACTTCAGCTCAGAACTTCAGGAGCGGACAGGTGGCGCATCAGTACTGCAGCGGAATCAGCGCTGGAGGAAACAGTGACACGATTGTGACGAGAGCGCGGGAGAGCAAACGGCTCGCGTTGATTGGACGATATGTAGCCTTCCACATTTTCTTCCCAAATGATCTTGTGTTCAGCCCCCTTCACTCTGACACCTCTAAATAAAAGTCCAGTGCAAACAACTGCCCTCAAGTGTCGAAAATGCTAAATTTCTTGCAAATATTTCTGAAGTTGCACCACAAAAATCTGTGATTTTGAATGAGCAAAATAAGAAAACAAAAAAACAATTGCTAAATCCTGGAGGGATTATAGACCGTACTTCTTGAGGAAGTTAAGATCCTTCAAGGTTTGCAGCAAGATGTTGCAGATCTTCTATAAGTCTGTTGTTGAGAGTGCCATCTGCTCTGCAGCGTCAGAGCCAGAGACCTAAAAAGGCTCAACAACCTGATAAAGAAGGCTGGTTCTGTTCTGGGGACGACTGTGGAACCTCTGGAGTTGATGATGCAAAGAAGAATTTTGCATAAAATTAAGAAAATTATGGACAACCCTGGACATCCTCTTCATGAGACTGTCATTGGAGAACAGTCTCTTCAGTCAGAGGCTTCTTCAGTTTGGTTGTAAAACAGACCGCTACAGGAGATCTTTCCTGCCCACAGCCATCACCATCTATAGCAACTCCTTGACTAAATCAGTTACATCAACATTTAATTTCCCTTTGTGATAAATAAAGTATTTTTAAATTTGAATCAGAGATTTAGGCATAAAATAAAATTGTACGCTTGGTTAAATTCTGCCTTCATTTTATAGCCCTTTATTCCCTTAAACCGTCCTGTTAGGCTACAGTTGTAAATAAGAAATAGTTCTTAATCTGTCTTCCCTGAATAAATACAGATTCAATGAAAAAAAATAATAAAATAAATGGCGCAAACTTTCAGACAGCTGTGAGGGGGTTTAACATAATGTCACTGCATGGATCTGGCATGGTGTGTGATTAATTGCTGACAGTTTGGACAGGGCATTCAATGCCACAAGATCAAGAGCAGCATGGAGGGAGGTTTAAACAGATCTCTGCGTACCTGAGCACTTAAGTTTCCTGGAACAGAGATTTTTTTTTTTTTTTTTTTTAATGCAGAAGGATCAGTGGCTGTTAAGACAATTTTAATGTTGCGAAGCTCTTAAAAAGGAGGGAAACTGCCCTGAAGCCATGGCGGTGCAGGTGCTCTTCACGCTTGTGTTCACTGGAACCTTTCAGCAGGAGATCAGGAATGAAAACATTCAGACACAGGCCTCTCAGCATGAGGAACACAGCTGCACACGCCTGAAAAAGCTTGACATTTTGATCCGAGTTATTCTGCACGACACTGGGCCGGACAGCTGTGTTTGATCTGAACCGACGCGGGACATCCAGCCCTTTCAAAATATGACCGTTAAATCCTTATTTGTGATAAATGTGCTACTAAAAACAAGAAATTACATTTGCATGCTTTATTTGTGTGAGAAATTCCAGTTCAAGTTGTATATATATCCAGTGTCAGCCTTCTGTTGTGACGCTGTCACATTAAAATCGGAGAGAAATTCGTTTTTTATCATGTTCTGCCAACTTATATTTCTACCAGGCGCTGTATTCGCTGTACGGGAATGTGAGGCTGGCAAAAATCCCATCATCAGAAGCCAGTTTAAAAAAGAAAAACATTACCAGGGGATCCTCTGCTCGTCCGATGCCAGAGTGCAGCAGAGGAAGAAGATCAGCAGACTTTGCAGCAGAAGCTCTCAAGTGGAAACGGGAAGACGAAGGCAGCCAGCCTGCAACAACTACAGCTGGTGGGGGATGAGATAATAGGAGCTGCTGGAAGCAAGCACAGCCCGGATTTTCCTCTCTCCAACCTACACAACTAGGATCATAAACTTGAGCTAATGTGACCCTGAGGGAAGTGCATGCAGAAAATATACATTTTAATTTATTCACTTCCTTCCTACTTATTTTTTAACACCTTAGTTGCATTAAAATGTGTTTCCATAAGAAGACTTTTTTTTAACTGAATTTAAAACCAAGCTGGATGTGTGATATTTTCCATTTCCATGGGACTGGACTGTAAATTACATGCAGTCCTGACAAAAGCCCGACTTATTCAGAGTCATTTATATTAGTAACAGCTGCTTCTGTTGTCGCTATGGTTTCTAAACAAAAAGACAAAAACATCTCACAAAAGCTACAGTCCGAGTCCCTGTTTTCTCACAACATCCAGGTTTGACATATCAAGCAGACACCTCAACTATGAGATGCATCACTTCCTCTGAAGGCTGCACCGCTCTGACTGTAAAGGTTAGTGTGCCAAGACTTCCACCTCTGGGAAAACTGGCTGCCGTCCGAAGGAATTTACTGGGGGGGGGGACCGATAAATCGGCCCAGATTTCCTTAAGTTTGGAAGATCGGCGATCGGTCGATACTGATGTGAAACAGCTCTCATCCACAGAGGGATGACGTGAGAGACCACCAGGTCACGTCTACACGTTCGCGGTTCACAATAGCAACTTTTCAGATGAAAAATCGTCATTAGCCAAAATCGGAACTGGCAGGTCAGGCTTTTTAAAAGAGAGTGATCGGCCAGAAAACTGCAATCAGTGCAGCCCTGTTCCATTTGATTTACAGCAACTGGCTGTTTAATACATAAAGACATGGTGAAATGTGTGTTATATATACTTTGGTAACCCTGTCGTAATAAGCAATAAATCGCATAATAAATTGAAATGAATCAATCATTTCCATTCCGATTAAGATTTTCTGAAGGACAATTTTGTTTACAGCGATTTAAAATAGTTTTTTTTTTTTTTAATCATAATTTTCATCACAATAATACTACAAAATATCGCAATACAATTCTAAGTCCATATTACAGTTCAACTATTTTAGAACCTACTAGAGACTTGGTTTCATTATGTACCCTCGATTGTTTTAAATCTGCCTGTTTGCAGTAAAATACTCAAAAGTAAACATTTACTTACCCTGACTGGCCATCATTAGCTAAATAAACAAAAAGAAATGATGAGGACTATTGATAGTGGCTGTGATTTGAATGCCGCTGAGTCAGATTTGGTGAGCACATCGAAAAATGACAACAAACCACCAGGCTGTTTACAGTTTCATTCATGTCCGCCTGAAAGGATTGGTGGGAAGAGAGAAAAAAAAAAAAAAAAAAAAAAAAAAAAATCTGTGTGAGCCCAGCGTGGTGCTGCTGGATATGAATCTATCATCTGCGCCTGCACAGTCATTTGCAGAGGCGAGGGACGCGTGTGGCTCGGCTCCAGCCAACGAGATTATCAGATGATCCAATAAAGTTTGGACGGCGGTCACAGGCACGGACCCAGATGAAAAACCCAGCGCTGCTCTGAAGCTGGCTGCAGAGACGCTCCCCGAGAAGGCCAGCGCAGGGGGGAGGGGAAAGGCGGGGAGGGGGGAGGTTGCATGGACAGTACAGGTCAGAACACATCATTGTGAAAGCTGGCGAGCACCCTCGGAGAAAGAGAGGAATCAGAGAGAAACCTACTGCCAGAGCCACGAAAACATCAAGACCTCAAAACTGAACACCGTCTCCTGTTATCAGCAAACGGAAGCGGAATCTGACAGAGTGCAGCTTCTGTTGGGATTCTTTGGAAAGTAATTTAATAGATTTTTAACTAATACGATGATTTGAATTGCAGATGACTTCATTAAAATGCAGGCCTGCCTTTGCAGATGAATCCGTTGAAGACAAAAGCAAACGGCCAAACTGAATTGTGGAGGAATCGTTTGCACAACACCTCTTTCAAATCCTCTTCACCATTTCCAGCAGGAACTGAAAAGACTGGATTAAGCTCGCCAACACTGAGTGAGCATTAAACCAGTATTCCTTAGGAGGTCTCTTCATTCTATTCATTTTATTTAGATGCACCAATCAGAATTTTGTGAACCAATTTTCGATCGACAATTTTTTATTTTTTTTTTTTTAAAGCTTTGACTTGCTGATATCAATTTTAGCCAACTGAGCAGGATTAGCGTGGCTAGCATTGCTAAACCAGACATCCTGGGTGGATTCCTAGAGAATGTAAACCCCTACTTTCACTGCAACATTCAAAACTGGCAACAGTTCCTCAATTTCCTTAATTAGGGACAAACTATGGATGAGTCTGTTGTTTCCAACACAGAAAGAGGTTGAAAGGTTCAAAGCATACAAAAGACCAACTTTTCTGTCGTATGTTTAGCCTTCCTGTTATATGTTGAAAAGCTTGCTCTCTCTTAAAACTGACTTGTTTTAACAACATGTAGAAAATCAAAATTCCTTTTTAATAGCTTCTTGCACCTATATGGCTTTCTCTGACTTGACTTTGAAATTTCTCGATGATACTAAGAATAGCTGACTGAGTGTTCTTCCCTGAATAACTTTCATACTGAAGGGTTTTGCTGTTCTCGTAAAATGGCAGCGCTTAGGGAGAGCATATCTTTGAGTTTCCGCCTACCCAGTCACTCGTCAGGCCAACCAAGCCGAAAATGATCAGATTCTGGTCACCAGTCGATTTCTTGATGCGTCTCCATTTCATACCCATAATATATCCACCTATTGTTCTAATGCTTACAAGGTTCCAGACTGCTATCACTGATTCACATTTCACAAGTGAGAACCAGACGGGTTAAACTCGATGCCTCACCCTGACCAGACAGTTTTATATGCTAAATATGTTTTGCAGTATAAATTTAGGAACCGAGGCTGAGCTTGATGAGTTGCAGCATTTACTGATCTGACGTCTTCTTTGTCCTTCATAGCGTGCCAATTTTGAACGTCCACTCACTCGCTCCGTGCTTCTCCACCCTGCATAACAATACCACACACTCCAGACATCTGTAAGTTGTCCCCATCAGGCCCTCTTTGAGGACCTTTTGTAAGCGCTTCTGCATTTTGCGATAATGTTTTCCAAGGGTAAATTTTCAAACCAAACACCAGTTCACCAGAGAAATGTGTCCCCTACTTGTCTTTGCTGTTGTAAAAGAACCAGGAAGCTAAAGTTTCAAACGGTAAACAAGCTACTCCCCGCATCATTAGGCATTTACAAAGTTTCTACGGTAGAAATATTGCGAGGAACCTTGGCTTGATGTTAAGCTGCCCTAGAAACACTAAGTTTTAAAGTGCAACAGCAGCTAGGAGCGTTAAAGGAATCAGATTCTTGGTCTGCAGAGAGCACTAAATGAAATGACAAAAATAAAGACATCCTACTGCAATTTAAACTCAACTATCTCACATTTAGACCACGTTGTTCTGGAGTTATAGTAAGAGGTTACAGCCACTTTTATTGATTTATTTCAATTGCTCTTTTTCCTGTGTGGAATGATTAAATAAAGTGACAACATTTATTTTTAGCAAGAGTTGGCCTCACAAGCTTGAGATTCAACTGATTTTTCTACAAAAATCACCAAAAGCCGATCAGTAGCTCATAGTTCAAGGCTAATGAACGTACTAACTTGACAGATACAATGATTGAGAGCAAACTGTAGTTTCTCTTCACCAACATGAAAAGGATTTGTTAAAAATAACTCGCAGTATGAAGTGATCTGCCTAAAATGTCAAGACGTACATTTGGTGGTGGCAGGATCATGCTGGGAGGTTGTTTCACAGAGAAGTACTGGGGCTTTACACTAGGCGGATGGAAGAATTTAGATATTCAATTCTTTCGTATCACCACAAATCCCCCAACTGGATGCTTCGCTCTTCAACACAACTGGGGGGGGAGCAGAGCTGCACAATAAATGTAACTGGAATTGTTACCAAAATTTAACAATGCAATCCCAAAGCACTACATGGATGCAATATTTGGTAGGCTATTAATTTTCAGGAGCAATCTAACACTCATTGGCAACAAAATGCCAGCTGGTTTTTTTATTATTCGTTTGGTTTTTATGCCCACAAATGAAATGGATCTCATCGGAAAACTCAATGGGAATATTAAAGGTCTTAATGATGATGGAAAAGGAAACAGTAAAATGACGAAAATGTGGCTCAATTGCAAAAGATACTCTCATAAGATTCAACAACAGTGTTTAACAGTTAAATAAAAAGGCACCGCTTTACACAATATATGTACGACACATCCACGCCATTAAGCACCGACAGCCCTCAACAACGTAGCTGAACCAGGATAGAAAGTATAAAAAGAGGAAGCAGGAGAAATAATACGCTGACTCAGAGTCTTGACTTGTCAAGAGTCAAGTATAAGTGACATTTTTTTTTTCTTTGGTGAAAAAAAAAAAGTTTTTTTTTTTTGTTTTGTTTTTTTAAGAATGTGTATTCACCCTCCCTCCCCCCTTTACTCTGATGGGCTTAAATTAATTTTAGAGCAACCAATTGCCTTTAGAAGCCACCTAATTAGTAAAAAGAGTCCATTAGAGTGTAATCTAAGCTTAGTTGAAAAATAGCTGTTCTGTAAAGGGCCTCTGAGGTTTGTTTACGTCTAAATTTGTGGCGGCATCATACTGTGGGAATGTAGTGATGGGGAACCTGGTGATTTGTATTCAGCAACCTTTAATCTGATTCCCAGTGGGCACACTTCCGCTAACAGAGGAATTACTGTTTCCTTTAGAGCTTTAACACTGAAAACATTTAGCACACTAAGGTTGCTCCTTAATGAATTTTTACAGATAAATCCTACAGCGCTAATTTACTTGGTTGCTTTATAAACTTTCAGTTAAATAAAGCTCAACATGTGTGTTGATGTTTTGGTTACCAACTGTTCAAAATTCTTCCAGTGGTTAGACATTTCTATCCATGCTCTTATTTCGAAGTGGGTGAAGACTGTTTACGCAGGAGTTCTGTTTCCTCACATTCTCCCCCTTCTCATAACTTTATTTCAAACAAAATAAAAAACAACAGAACAAAATAAAACACAGACAGAGAACAAGATATAAACAAATATCTAAGGGGATTATAGAACATCTCAACTTAAATTGGTCCTCAAGCATTGAGGTCTTTCAAGGGAAGATATAATTTGAACTTATATTAGCACTTTAGCATTAGCTTCAGCTAAATACTGCGTCAGTATCGCATATTAGCGTTAGCGGAACTAATGTTTAGTGCTTTAGGGGTAGCGGAAAACCGTTTTACTTTGTGGTGCCGACCACTGCTGACTCCTCAAACTAAAATCTAACGACGCCTTTCATACTTTCTAGAACCACCTTTCTCTTCAATAACAGCTAACGTTTTTGGTGCACGTCTTCAGGAGTTTTGCACATTTCGAGATTGAAATGTTTAACTATCCTTAAGCTCAACCAGACTGCTTCAAGTCTTGACATGGATTCTGAATTTAATTTGGCTGTGGACTTTGAAATTCTTACAAATGAACTCATACAAATAACTTGTAGAAATTGTTAACAAAAATCATGGAACGTTTCTTCCCACCTCACAATTAGGATCCAATTCAAATCTTTTGTCATAAAATCTTAAATATAGTAAAATTTGTGCTTGTTGACTGAATATAAAAGGTTTAAGGGGAATTCAATTTTTAAAAACGCCACTGTGTCAACAATATATTTGTGTTGGCTGTAACAGCCGTCATTTCACCAAGGAGGAATCCACGACACTGTAGCTTCAAATTGGCATTTAATGCACCTCATATTTTGGCACCTCTACATTGCCGCTTAATGGTGACTGACACTAATTCCAAGCATGATGTGAAACCAATGCTGGTGAAAGGAAAATGGGCCTAAATTCAAACTGATAGTCTTTCTAAAGTGGCAATTTCCAAAGCAGACTAAAGAAACACAGCTGACATTTGACAAGCCAGGCTGTACTGTTCCCCGAGGGCACCCAAATGCCATCACACTAACAGCAACCAACAGCAATCTACGAAGTGACGGATTTTCCCATTAAACCGAGCTGACAAGAAAAGCAGCATCAAAAGCATAAGTACATTGAAACTATGAAACAAGTTAATAAGCCTGCCGGTAATCCACTTTTCTTTTGCAGTCTTTACAAACACCATTCATCAATGTCAGATACAGTTTATCTCATCTTGGAGGGCCTCACTTTGGACCATAAATCGAAATCCAATCATTTCCAGCACTGAAATATGATGTAATTAAAAAGAATCCGGTTGTGTCCTAAGGGGCCTTTTTTTAAAAAAAAAAAAAAAAAAAAAAAACAGCCAAAAATACACCTTCAATTTCCTATCCTGCACTCCGTGTGAGAACTGCATGAAATGATTTAATGTAGAATATCTGAAAAAGATCGATGCTTTTAGTCGCTGCGTAACTCAGACAGGCAGGATGCCTTCACAAGTAAAAAGCTCTTGTGTGAAGGGTTGAATGAGTTAAAACCAAGCGTATTATGCGAGCACCCCGGAGCTGGCTTCCTCTCACAGGATGTCAATAAGATTTAGCTTACAACACAGCGGCCGTAAACACAGCTCTTACACATATAAAGACTATGATCACAGGAGGAAGTGTTTAATAGTGATTTTGTGCTACGGCTCCTTTTAAAAAAGGCGGGTGGAAACCATTGATTTTGGAGGAGACGCCTCGGGGGGGGGGGAATCATAATTCTTTTTGACGGTGCATTAGTGAATTATTGATCTGCAGTGGTTATCATATTTAAAGATCCAGCAGATGTGAGATGGGTGCTGGTAAACGGAAGATGCCTACTTCAGGAACCTGTTTCCAAATCAGAACATTTGTTGGAGTCTGGATTCCAAAAAGAGTATCAAGATAGAATAATAATAATAATAAAAGAAAAAAAATATGCACTTCAGATCACAAAACACAACCTTCCTCACTAAAAGTACAGTGTTTTCCCAAAGTATTTCTATCCTTTTCTCTTCTTCACATCTTGTCATATCTCAACAGAGAAAAAAAAAAAAATCTAAGTATTATTCTATTGGGATTTTAATGTGCAGATATAAAACCTTATCATTTTTGTCCATTCTTGTATAACAGCTCAAGCTCAGTCTAACTGAATTGAGCAAAACTACTTTATGATGATTCTCATTTGGATTTAGGTCTGAGCTTTGACTAGACCACAGATCTGCAACCTGTGGCTCTTTAGGCCTTTAACAACTTTAACCCAAATTATAAAAAGAACTGAGCAATGCTTTAAATGTATTATCCACATAGACCAGACCTGCATAAATCAAGTTCTAAAAATAATTTAATGTGTTAACTTTTTTGTCAGTAGGTTGGTTATCAGTAGCCCTGTTTCTATTTCCCTGTGCCTGCTGTAGGAAAGCATCCCCACGGCATGATGCTGCCACCAGGTGTGTTCAGAGCAACATGCCTGCTGGGGTTGCACTCCGCATGCAGGCCAGATGGTTACATTTCAGTCTCAAATGAACCACGGCATGTTCAGCTACGCGTTTACAGCGTCTCCTATATGGCTTGTGAGTAAAACCTTCTGAAACTATTTTGCAGAAATTATAAAGTGCATCTAATTTCAGCTTGTGTGGTTTTATTTCCCCTGAGGTCCTGTTTGGATCAGTCTGTTTTTCCACCCTGTGTCTCTCTTTAAGTATTTAAGTCAAACAGACACCTTGGTGTTTGTCCATCATGTCCATCAAAATCCCAATAAGAATCCACTGAAGTTTGATTGCTAAGCAGAAACATGAAAAATTCCAAGCAGTTTTTCCACTTCCAGGATTTCTCCCTCCTTTGAGCCTCTGTAGTGACTCAGGAAGAGTGTTAACTACCCAGGCAGCCTCTTTAAGGCTGAAAGCCAACAGTTGCTTAAAAGAAGAGATGAGCTCTCCTGCTCTGGTATTACCCCAGGACTGGAGATGGTGTGGAGAGGTATTGATGTAACCACATCAAGGAGCGGTGTAATTCCAAATAACATAAAGAAGAAAAAGGATCGGACCTGTAGGAGGGAGATCCGTGGCATTCGGGTTTCTAAGCTAGTATCAGAATAAATCTCTGGAAAGGGATTTTCTTTTTTTTTTCCTTCTCTGTTCGCACCACGAATTACTGTGCCCCTCTGACTGGCATGTCACTAAAGGTCGCATCCAGAGCTTTCCATTTTCTGTGCTATCCTGGAGCAGACTGTACTGACACTCTGCAGAATGTAGCATGGATCTGCAGCCTGATAAATCACTTAAACTGATATTAAGCGTCAAAGTGCACAGCAGTATAAAAAGGCGGCTTCTCCCATCAACTGATATGGATTTATTCCTTAACTGGTTTGTTTTATCTTCCTCTGAGACACATATAAACGCCAATAAGCCCAGCATCAGTGGTCCTCCCTCTTGTTTAAATGATGGCATGCACTTAAAATGACAGATTAAGTATGGCAGTGATCCCAGGCTTAACTATATTACTCCAATAGTCAGCAGCTTATGGTATTTAAAAGACAGGTTAAATGCATAAAGGTAAACAAACAGCATAAGTAACATAATTTTGAAATCTGACTGCAATAATTGCAGTGCAGCTACAGCTCAAAGTGATCAGCGAAGGTCAAATACCGTGTTCTTAAACAAAGCAGCAAGCCTTTAACTCAGTTTCACTCCCATGGGCAGCATCCCTCCAGCAGCTGACAGCCCGAGGTGACCGTTTTCATCGCCAGAAAAAAAAACAACAAAAAAAACAAAAAAAACAGGCGCTCACCTCAAACACACACCCAGCGCTCCTCTCTTTTCCAAACACCTACCCGCGGCTGCGCTCCCAGGTTCCTCCGTCTCTAGAACTTGCTCCGGTCTCTGAGCTCCGTCCTCTCTGCTTCTGTCCTCGCCGCGCGGCGTCTCTCGCGCCGCGCGCCGCTCTCGTGCAGCGGAGGGAGAGGGGGCGGGGGGAGGGGGGACAGTCCGTCCAATCAGCGGAGGACTGACGGGGAGGAGGAACTGTAGCCAATAGGGACCCGGCCGCGGCCGAGAGAGAGCGCAGCGACGTCGGGTTTTTCTTTTGTTCCGCGCGAGATAAGACTTCGAAGCAACAGAACGAGCGCTCAGCATCTGATCTAAACTACACCCACGTCCCGTTTAGACTGCAGGGGAGGCTTCAGCACAATTCCTGACTGCTGTTCTGAAACGCTCTTTTATATTCCTGCCACTGATCTAACACATAGGACGAACTCTCGAAAGTTTTCACACCCTTTGAAATTCTTCAAAATGTATCATGTTCCAACCAAAAAACAACAAAAAATATATATATACATTTTATCGATATTTTTTAATGCTATTTAACATAAATAGCTATAGTTGATCTTGCCAGTGCATTACATGACCAGTCGTCTTTGTGGAAACACTAGTCTTTTATAAGTTTTTTTTTGTTGTGAATAATTTGTCTGTTTTTTTAATGTCTATGTGGACTATGTGTCTGTTACATAAAATCTATCATATAAAATTTATTGATTGTGGCTGTAATACCACAACACCAAATATCTACAATTTTGTAGTCATTTCAGAGATTCATCTTCAGGGAAATGATGTAAGAAAAATTAATCTACATCCTGTACCCTGCTAATGTTCAATTTGTTAGTAATCCATCTTTTTGCTGCATTCCATTCAGCTAAGAACTACAATCTGGAGGTTACGTCACAGACAACTGATGATGCATTTCATTTAAATTCAAAAGTAACCATCCTATACTTTTCAATGCATCACAGTGCATTTCATTTTAAAGTCCAGAATTTTAAGCTTCAAGTTTGGGGGGTGGGGGGGAACAAAATCAACTGCAGCTGGGGTCAGACCAACCAATTCAAAATGGCAGCAATAATAGTTAGCAATTAGCTAATGCGCCACGGTTTCAGAATTGCAACTGGAACATGTTCAAGTTGGTTGTTGCGCCCTCCGAAACGCAGCTTTTACAGCATTCCAGCTGGAAGTAAACCAGTATGATTTGCAAACTGTTGTAACGCAGTGAACCGGCTAACGGCTAATAGCAAGTAGTTTTTGGACTAAACTGTATACAGAACCTGTTCTTGAGTAAATGTTATACCAACTGGTATTACTCAATATAAAACAGTCAAAGGTGGAAACAAATAGTTTAACATGCAAATATTGCAATCTATACGCTCGGTGGCCATGTTGGATTTTAATGATGAAAAACCAGGATTTTCTTACTAATTTCAAGTTAAAAGGTGAGTTTTGAAGTTTTGCAAAAATGTGTTTTTGTTTTTTTTACTTGTACAAATAACAGACACTCATTGAAGGGCACTGGCTATAAAAGAAACTGAAAAACACCACATTCATCTGTAACCAGAGGGGCTGTTTTTAATCATTCAATTAACCTCTTCTTTTTGAACACAGACTGAAAACCTACATTCCAAGTAAGGGGAATAAAAATCCTGATGAACACTTCCACACATACAACTCATATTGGCTGCACTAAAGGACACTTTCATGACCAAAATCTAAGGTTTCTTTAAAGCTCCCCCCCCCCCTTTTTTTTTTTTTTTTTTTAAATAAACATGTTTTTCTTTTGAGTGAGAGTGCAAAATAATTTTGCAATGAAAATCACATTGAAATCGAATGAAGGGAGGCCTTGGAGAAAGTAATGAGCCAGCATATTGTAGCCACATTTTCTCAGCATGCTGTTGGTCTGTCATTTCTGCAAATAATGCTCCAGCTGGCCAAGGCCTCACCTTGGCTGAACCTCTTTCAGGGCACACTCTAATTCTGTTCTGCTGATTTATAGACAGTATCTGGTAGCTTTTCATTACTCAGAGTACAGTTATGCTCAATGTGCCCAAAAGCTTACTGAGTGGTCCTTAAAAATTATTTCATGATCATAAAACTTTTTTTTTTTTTTTTTTTTTTTTTTTTTTTTTAATTGGGTTTTGAAGATATTTCTCAGATGTAATAAAACCTAACATATCTGTACGATGCAACAAAAACACTGGGAGTGTGGTAAGAGATTTGGATTTGTTATTTTAGATGCTGCTACAGTTCGCCTCAAGCTGCTGGCAGGCAGCAATGAGAAGCGGGCCGGAGGTGGTAAGATCATTCCTTTCTTTTTCTACACCCCCAGATCTCACTTTAAGCTTTCAACTCACACATGTATCAGAATTTCTAAAAGCGCCACAAAGACAAAACAGGAGAACTGTTTAAAACCCATTTCATTTCTACTTTATTGGTTGTAAAACGCCGTCTGAATCACATCTGATCCACAAACAGGTCACGGCCTCGATAGTGATCCACTCAGTCACTCAAACAGCTAAAGAAGAAGCCAGCCTGGTCAGATCAGTAACACTTTATCAACCTTTCCTTTGCAATACATGCAAATTAGTATACTGAACACTAAAGACAGCATGCTAATATTTTAAGATCCAACAAACTAGATCAATGTGAACTCATTTTAATACTGAACTACACTTGCTTTAAATTTGAATTTCATATTATTAATTTTCTATTTTTTTTTTCTAATCCAGCTATTAAAGTTATGGTAATATTCATGTCTTCAGTGAATCTGACCAAAATGTTGGGAACAGTACATAATTATGATATATAGTAACTGACGTTATGGCTGATGTAAAAAGGCCATGTTCTACATTATAAAATAAGGTCTACAGACAAACAATGTAGTTTTCAACGGCACATAGTGGTCATTTAATGTTCACAGTATATACATGAATATAATATAAATTTAGAACTATTTAATGAGTTGTTTTCTTTTCACTTTGTCTTTAATTTAACCTAAATATAACCACTGGAGTTTACTGAAGCTATATGTAGACAAAGTTCAAGTAAATGAAAAAAAGTGAGGAGGCAAACCGAACTCAACAACTTCCGGCATCACAAAGTTAATACCCTTCATCATAGACCTAACAAAACCCATCTCCATTGCACAAAAACAGCACCAATATGACCTTTGAAATGAGCATCACAGCTTCATTCCAGACTACACCAACAACAAATGCCATCTTACCTTGAATACCTTTTCATTTTTGGGTCAGCGTCGTGAATCAGATGTAGAACTCCTTCCAGCTGTACGAACATCCGGTTTAAACTAGCTACAGGTGTGTTAGCCGGGCCCTGCTGGGTTTTCCTATTAGCGAAGCGGCTCCAGCTTGTAAAGAAGTGATATCACTTCTTTCAATTTAGCGCCAACGCTGCCTTGCTAACTAAAGGTAAAGGAGGTCAAAGGTTAACCTGAGCTTCCCACCGCGAGTTTAGTTTGATACCAAAACAGCGCCACGTCTCCTGACAACCAATCAAAATCCAGAAAAAAAATCCCTCTAATCCAAAACAGGGAGCTCCATCTTTTATCAGCAGGAAACGGGGGGCGCCTGTCCAACACTAGAGGGCGCCAACCCCCGACTTGTTTTCGCAAAAGGCTCTCCGTTTTTGTAAACAGGTGGGCATAATATCGGTTGGTATCAAATACCCCCACTAATGCTGAGGAAAAACATCCACACAGCCTAATGCTGCCAGCACCATGTTTTACCATAATTGTATGTTCAGTTTGATTTCCATCGTAAGTGTTGCTGCTGTGTTTTGCACAGAGGGGAAATGAAAATGCACATAAAATTTTTAGATTTTTATTTGTAGACATTTCTGAAAGGCATGTGCCATTTTCCTTCTTCACAATTATGTATAACTTTATGTTGGTCTTTTACATAAAAATAAAATACAATGAAATTTAAGACTAACGTGACAGAAAATCTGAAAAAGTTCAAGTGAGGTCCAATAGGTTGATAAGTCCGGACTCTTTTAGCTGCAAATGGGGATCTACTTAAATTTAGGTAGTTGGTCATATTGCTCTGGCAGATGTATCTTGATAGAAACGGGCAATTTCTGCTATGTACTACAGATATTTTCTTCTTTCCCCTAATTACAAATTTTTTGGAAAATTGAACACCCCACCCATCGCCTTTGACTGTCAAGAAAATCATTGCTGGAAAAAAGGTCCAATTAAAAAGATGCCAAGCAGCAAATCAGAACAGGATGCTGAGTTGTTCAACGAGCAACTGAGGAGAAATCCGCACAACTCACAGAAATCGTGAAGTCATCACTTTCATGGCACTCTTTAGCTGCTGTAATTAACACAAGCATGTATTGTCTTCGCAGCCAATTACTCCATGTGGTAAACCTGTAACTCAGAAGAGTGGAAAAATCTGTAAGGGCTGACAAAAGCCACCTAATGGGAAAATCTGTAAGTTCTACAGCAGGCTGTTGTCAAGGAAAATCAATATGCCTTTTTCCAGAGGCCTCAGGTGGACAGAGTTTTCAAGGTAGCATATGAAGGGGCCAGGCAAATTTAAATCTACAGTAACACTGACCCTTGAGGAGAAATCCTGTTAACTATTATGTGTATTTATAAGCTCAAATTAGTATATAATGCACTCCCCATTATATAAAAGTCTGTAAAATCTAACGACTACTGTTAAGGAAAAGATAAATAATTGTTACTGACAATATTGTTTCATGATGGCATGATGATATATATTTAAGAAAAAAATAGATTATAGTTGTTTTGTAAATCCAGGTTAAGCATCTTCATTCAATATCAACATCAAGCTTTCAATATAGTTGTAGTTTTTAGTTTGATAGTAGGTGGATGGCTCTTTTGATGTTGTCTCCAACTTGACCACTAGATGGCAGTGGTGTATACACACTGTACCTTTAATTTACACATTGGCAAATTACATCTTTTAAATTATCTTTAAGCTAAAAAAAATAACTTAACCATATTACTTGTTTACGGAAGAGGATTAGAGGCACTGAAAAAAAAAAAAGCAAATTCTGACTTTAATCTCAGAATTTGGAGGAAAAAAAGTCAGAATTTTAAAATTAAAGTCAGTTTTCTCTTTTTCAGCGGCCCTAATCCTCTTCCATTCTTATTTGAGTCTATCTTTAAGTTTTAGCTTTTGTTCCGTGTTTTTTGCTAGAGATTGATGCTTTGATAAAGTGGAGAAATCTTTATTTTTTTCCAGATATGAATGTTGTCTTGCAAATCATTTAGTCCCATTACAAACCTAAACTTTTATTCCTTTATTTAGAATTTATTTTAAATAAATTCTAAACTATTTCTAAGGTAGTGATTAATTGTGGAATGAAAGAAATGAAAAAGAAACGACATATGGAAATGAATAATTTTTTTAGTGGTGTGCAGTTGTATTAGGTCCCTTTTACTCTGGTTCCCGTAAAATAAAACCCAGTGCAGCCAGCTATAACTAATTAAAATATGAAAGATGACATTTGCACCTCTTGACTCAACTTTTGCAAGATTACTGGATTTTACTGAAACTCAATTACACACTGAACAATTGGTTACAGTGAACTTTATTTTGGGGTATCAGAGTGAAGGAGGATGACTTTATATTTAATTGTAAAAAACTGCGACAATGATTTTACTCAGATTTACAAATGTGTACTACTTTGTGTTGGTTTATCACATAAAATCTCAACAGAATACACAGACCTTTATTTTTATGTGAAAAACCTAATTAAATTTTTAATTGTTTGAATACTATTGCAAGGCATTGTATGCCCCAAACTTGTTACTGTGAAAAAAGAAAAAATACACTTTGAGAGGGTTCTCCAACACAACTCCCAACTGAAATGTTTACAAAGCTGTCAGGTGTAGAAATCAAAAACAAGAGGTTTGGCACTGACTATCATGCAAGGAAAAGGGCTCTTCAGGATTTCTACGTAAAAATAATATTGGGTATGATCGCAGCAGGTAGCATGTTGTGTCTATGTTGACTGAACCAATCTATCAATCCAGGAAAAAAAAAACCTGTTATTTTAAATAAAAAGCCTCCCTTTCTCCATGCACAGGCTTGTAATGTTATATAGATTTGAGAATCATTATTCAAACACAAGAAAGAAAAAGATGAAAAGAGGAGAAACTTTTTATTCAGACACAAAGAAATCTGATGAAGAAGTTATGTAGCATCCAAGGTGCACACCAGGTGCATTCAGTCAGCATCAAACAAAGCTAGATAATGAATAAAGGAGCAGATTTCAAACTGAGTACAAAACACACAATGATTTCAGAGCAGTTCGTCTCTCCATGGACACAGATGGGAAATTACATATTGTCAAGCGCTGCCTGATTGTTAGCCAAATTCAAGAGCCATCGCTATCCTCGCTATCATAGCATCTGTTTCTCTTGATCATCTCCTCCGCCGTCAGGCCGTCTTCCTCCTCTGTCCAGACAGAAGTGCCACACCTGTCTGAGCTCGGCTCTGCCGCGGCGCAAACGCTCTCTGTCTCTCTATCGTTTCCCCCCTCATCTCTTGTCTGTATCCCGAAATCTAAAAGGTCATCTAGCGACGACACTGCTGGCCCCCCCTCGGCAGACTGACTAAAAATGTCGGATTTGAAATCAGATTGCAAACCGGAGCTGCTGCTGATGCTCAGGCCGGCGAAAATATCCTCGAGGAAGCTTGATGTGTCAATCTTTTGCTCTGTTGCTGTGTGTTTGAAAGCAAGCCCTCCCTCGGCTGTCTCTGTGAGGAAATGTGTGTCTGAGTTGCAGTTTGTGGCTTCGGAACGTTTGGCATCTGCTGGCACAAAAGTGTCATCCTTCTGTGCCAGATGTAGCACTTCACTTGGCATCCAATCCGGATCAGTTTGAGAAGAATCTGCTGCATCCTTCTCAAAAAGAGTCTCATTAAGGCTTTGACTCAGGATTTTCAGGTCATATAACGCCTGACTGTTATTCGTATTATTGTTATTATTGGAATTTCCATTTAGCTCCTGTGGTACTGCCGTCTCCTCGTCTATTAGAGTGACCTTTACTGCCTCCCCGTTGTTCAAGTTGTCATTATTTCCCTTATCTACCTCCTCCTGGTCCTCTTTTTTAAAAGCCATGCTTTCCACCTGCCCGTCATGTCCATTCTTTCTCACTTCCTCCATCTTCTCTGCACTTTTCTCTTCATTTGCCTCCAGCACCTCTACACTACCCTCACCACCGCTGACATTCTCTTTGTTTTCTTCCTTCTTCTCCACTCCAACATGCACTTCAGAGTCCATTTCCGAGCCCACTTGAGCCACAGCATCAGAGACACCATTGGATTCCTTACTCTCTCGAGTGTGAGTATTAGGAGCTGGTTCTTTGGAGACTCCTGCAGTAGAGCTCTGAACCTCTGAAACTGTTGGAGACTCTACTTTTGTACAGTCACTGTTGGCTTCTTGACGTCCATTTTGTTCTCGAACAGCAGTGTCACTTAATGAAGGCTTCATAGGTTGATTTGAGAGGTAATTTTCTTGATGTGATACCTCGGGAGGGGGCCATGATGGCTTAACTAACTTCAACTCCTCCTCAACAGTGAATGATTTCTTTGGCGAGTCCGCCTGTGGCGGCCAAACCACTGAAATTTTGCTGGTGGGCCTTTTGTTTTCTTCCTCTAATTTGTTGACAGTTGTCTGTGTAGAGGGATATCTGGAATCTATGACTTTCTTCTCAGGTTTTGGTGATTTAATGGGTGAATTCATCTGGTTCTTATTATTCCAAAGTTCTCTGTGTGGCTTTTGTCCAAATCCTTCATCATAATTTCCTTTGGACTTGAATAGTTGCTTGTAGTGTGGCTTGCAGTACATTCGTCCATGGAGAGAGGCATAGTTGCCGAGGCTATTTCAAAGAAATGAAAAACAAGAAAATTATTCAACTGTTTAAAAAAAAAAAAAAAAAGTACTGTAAAAAATGTTTAGCAATGTGGGTAATCACCACCTTAGTTTGCCTTTGCAGTGTTCACAGCGAAAACAGCTTTTATGGAAGCTTTGTTTGTCTGCGATCAGGGATTCCATGGGGTACACCCTCTTCCGACACACCCTGCACAGTTCGGACTCTGGAACTCGAATTTTCTGCGAAGAAAAGCATAAAATTTATCTTCCACACGTGAATTCCTTACAAAATCACAGGTTTTCTGGGTAGAATTATGTAAAACCTGAACAAACAAACAAAAAAAAATCTCTGAACTGAAAATAATTTTAAACTTTCAGATTAAAACACTTAAGTTGCTGTCTAACTTTGTTATTTTGAAAAGTCTGTTGCCATGTGTGAAAAACGCATGGGTGCAAAAACAAAGTTCTGTTATGTCTGAATTATGTGCCTCACTTTTTCTTCTTGTTTTCCCCCTTTTCTTTTTATGATGTATGTCACCTTTGAAGCATTCCAGTTGTAAAACCAGAGCATTATCATGGCTAACCAAGTGAATACCACTTTACAGTGGGGTCTTAGCTTGCTATAATTTCAAATGAAATTTCCAATTAGAGCGGGTCAATGATGAAATCCCTGCCCTATGTACACACAGACTGTGGTTGAAACAGATCACATGGTTTGGTCCCTGAGTCCCCTGAAATGACAGTACATATGTCTACCTTCAAAAGTTATTTCTGTTAATTTACTGAAGTTTACTGCATTTCTTCAGTCTAACATTCTGAGCACTTGGCAAAAATCACTTTGTGTCCAGAGCCTTCATTTTTAGTGCTTTATTTTATTTATTTTTTATCAGTTCTCTGAAAGGTTAACCTTTCAGAGAACTTTACAGATGCCCAAGGGGCAGGTCAAAAATATCTAAGGACTCATTTTCCAAGTTGGACCAAATGTTTCTTCTTTCATAAACATAAAATCTATTCTATTGTGATAAAGTATTTTGTAAGACTTACATTGATTTTTATTTTACTTGCCTTTCTTGGCTTATGAAGAACACAGCTGTTACTGTTTCCACTGAAGCCAAGAGATGGTTGTCAACTGTATGTATGCATATGCTCCAGTGATTATTAATGTGACTGTGGTACTACTTTGTGTTGGTATATCACATGCAATCCCAATATAACACAGGTAAAAATGGTCACAAAGTATTTCTCAGCCTTATTTTTTGAATTTGAGCTAAAATTTGCTGCAAGTATTGTTGAGTATCAATAGCCTTTATAGCATAAATTTTGTGTACTGTGCGTATTCATGTGAATTGACAGTTTCATATTTATCTAACTCTGCCCAAAATATTTTCCATTTCCGTTTTAAAGATTTGTTGAAAATAAAGTGGAAAAAAACATTTTGTGAAAGCAAAGCAATTTCATAAAAAGGTGGAAATTATGTCGAGTAATTCCTGAAGCCTCAAAAAACATTAGTATCCAAGTTGCAAAACATTTTTACTCAGTTTCTTTCATTGCACAAAAATGTCCAGAAGTGCAGTTATTTAGTTCTGAATAAACTTTGACAAACTGTTTTCTTCATGCAGTTTTCTCTTTTCTCTTTCGGTCAAAGAAATCAGCATTGCACACTCAGAAAAGAGAAATATTAGCTGAATATGTCAGCTTCATTGCCAGCTTCACACATCAGAGGCATGAATAAACAGACCGAAGTGCAACCGGTGAATACAAAAAGCTGTGAAACTGCCAGTTGCCAAAATGTGAGCTACTCCAAGTTTAAAAAAAAGGAAACGCACAAAACAAAAATCAAGCAACACAAACATTAACATGTAAAAAAATATTATCAAAGCTTCCAGTGCTTTCACACAGTGTAAGTAATGTCTCAAAGCAAGTTAAACACACCAGGCCTTTTTAGTATCCTCATGCTGCACAGCTGAGTTTACCCGCCACAAAGGTCTCCTGCTGGTGTGTTATAGTTTGAGAAGTCCTCTGCTCAGTGACGCTAAAACCCAGGTTCTGGAAGACTCCTTGGCTCTCAGCCCATGACTGCTGGAAGTTTTTCAGCATTTCCTCAGTAGAGGCTTCGGGGGGTACAGAGACAGTTGGAACTCTACCCCTCACTACATCAGCATAGGACGGAGGGTTGCCACGAGTCAGCAAGCTCCCAGAATGCAATTCACTCCTCGTCTCTCTTGTCATGTTACCGAAGTCATCAACACTGCAGAACTGGTCAGAGATGGAAGTTGTTTCGGAGTGACCCACTGGCTCTGGTTCCCGCCGTTCTATTTGTTCTCTAAGCTCTCGAGCTGCTTGAGAACCATGCTCTCCAGTCTCAAATACATTCTTTATTGCTTTGACATTGAAAGTAGGGATTTCTTCAGTTTTTGGAGTATGTGCTTCAGCTTCTGTATCCTCAGTATCACTCCCCAGTCTTTCTGATATGACAATAGGATCCTTTCTTGTATAGATTTTTGGTTGGGGAGACTCAAATCTGTTCACTAACTTTGATAAATCAACCCTTGGGAGATCCTCTTTCATAAGGTCTATGGTCACGGTCTCAGTGGTTTCTTCAGTATCCGGTCCCAAACGTTCGGGGATGTCAATGGGATCCTTCCTGGCATACATCTTGTGCACTTCAGCCTTTTGCGCTTCCTCGAAGAAAGACTTTTTGTCCTTTACTGTCATCATGGAATCCACCATCTCCGTAACATCCATCACTCCATGCTCGCTCCCATCAACAGCAGTGGCCATGTCACTAAACAAGGAGGTACGCTCTCTTTCAGCGACAAAATACTCTGGTACTGGCATGGGAGGGGGTGGCGTCATTGCGCGTGAAAGTTTTGAGGTAGTATCCCTCAATTTCATTAGCTTTTCGGAGCGGCTAAGAGTAGGAGATGGTGTGGCTCTGCTGAAAGTAGATGTAGGAGTGTAAGTTCTGCGAGGAGGGGGTGGTGGTGTCCCAACTGACTTGTAAGGAGGAGGAGATGGTGTCACTCTGAGTGGTGAGTCCACTCTCCTTGATTCAATTGTAATAAAAGTAGGTGATGGTGTACGAATGCTTGCTAAGGGGGAAGAAATTCTCTGATCAGCCACTTCACTCAAGTCCTGATGGACTCTGCTCTCCTGAACTGAACTTTTCTGTTCCTCCACCTTTTTTTCTGTTTTGAACAAACCACTGCTAGCCTTCGAAGTCTTTGCAGTTACCCCACTGAAGACCTTCTTGTCTGGTTTTGGAGGCACAGGTGAAGGGGCTGGCAGAAGCATGGGTGGTTCTTTTTCTTCTTTAACTTCCTTATGCACTGTAGTCAGGTTTTTCTCCAAAACCGTGAGTTTTTTCTGAATAATGTGCTTCACATAAACCATCATCTCTTTCAGCTTTTTCTTGCTTTGCTGTTTAGCAAGTTCGCTGAAGTTCTTTTTCTCATCTGAGCCCATTAGCCATTCAGGGACTTCATCTATAACTGTCCTGACAGAGTTGGAGTCTACTTTGCTTGGTGCACCCTCAAGTTCCTTTATTCTGGCAACTAGCTTCTGGATAACACTACATTTCTCTGAATCTGTAATGTCTTTAGGCTGAGCTTCATCTTTACAAGATGCTTTACTTGTACCTTTCGCTAACACTTCCTTCGAATCATCTTTCGACTTTCCTGCCTTTACCTGCTTTTTCGTTGTCTCTGTTGCTTGTAGTTTGGTTTGCTGTTGCATGCAAACTGCCTCTTGCTTCTGAAGGTCCTGTTGTACCACCCTCTCAGTCACGACAACCTCCTTGTGTGTCTGAATGTGCTCCGTCTTCATGTTCTGCTGGCTATGGCAGAAAGACACAAGATTTTGTCCTTGATGGGTTGGCACAGATGTTACCATAGCCACCACAGGTGCTGAAACAGTAACCGATGGAGACAACTTTACTTCAGTCTCACTTTTTGCCAGCTGCTTTCCCTTCTTTGTGTGAGCCTTCACTTCAACCTTCACGGGTGCCAGCACCTGATTTTTATTCTCTTTCTCTGTTTTCATCTCAGTTCTTGCTGAGGTAAGCTGGTTGCTTTCCAAATGTACTTTTGATTCAACTCTCTGTGACACCTGACTTTTTTCTCTTTGTGAATGAGTTTCACTTTTCATTATTTCCTTTTGCGCCAAACTGTTAGACTTCTCTTCTGTCTTCTCTGCTGGCATTTTAAATGTTTTTACTTTGAAACTCGGAGTTACCTTTGGAATTTTAGTTGGCAGAGAGGGACTCATTTTCCCCTCCTGTGTCAGAGCCACATTAATATTCTTTACATCCTCTGTCTTCAATGTGACCGCAGCCTGGCTTTGAAGATTTATGTTATCCTGGACAGCGCTCTGTGTGGCAGCGATAGACCTGGTGCTGGATTTCTTAATAAACTGCTGCTGCTCTGAGACTGAGACAGAGACCACATTCGAGCATGACTGGATTTCTTTTTCTGAGGCCTCATGATGAGACACAGATGCATCAGCTGAGGTGAGAGCTTTTTCTGAGGCTTCAGTGCTGACTACTTGCTTTTTATCTAAGGACACATTTGAAGATCCAAGGGTTGACTTTTTATTTACTACTGACATTGATGCTTTGCTCAAAGGGATTTGGGAAGGGGTTTTTCTGGCAGGTGAGTCCTGTGCCTTTATTTCTTCCTCATTCTTGGATTTTGTTATTTCCAAAATCGCTTCTCTTTTAGCGCTTTCTGCTACAGAGAGTTCTGCACTGGTAGCTGAGGATTGTATATTCATTTGTGGTGATGTTGGGGTCAAGACTTTAATCTTTTCTTCTTCTTCTTTCTCTTTTTGCAGGCGGTACCTTTCCTCTGCAAGCATGAGAGGGGTTTTAAATTTTCGAGCATATGGTCGGTCTTTTGGGGCTGGAGTAGGGTCTGAAGGTGGAGGCAGTTTGATGGGAGGGACAAACACTTTTTTGGGTGGCTGTGGACTTTGTTTTAGCTCTGGTTTTACAACTGGAATGCTTGAAATTCTAGTCGATGACACCACAGCTGTTTTGGACTGATTCAATGTTTCAATCTGTTGGATTGCTTCCTGTTTCACCTGTTGAACTTTAACCTCCTCTTTATGGACAGTTGACACTGCTGTTTCTTGGCCAGGAGGAAGCTGAGGTGAAGGTGGTGGAGGGGTTGGTTGTTTTTTCTGCCACTTGGGTTTAAGTGGTGTGGGCTGCTTCTGTGGTTCTGGTTGCTTGGGGACTTTAAATAAAGGCTTTCCAATTGGCTTCCCTTGTTTTGTAGGAGGAAGTTGAGGCATTGTATTAAGCTCTTGCTGTGATGGAGGAGGAGGAAGAAAATCTTGGCCTCCTACAGATGATGGTGCTGGTGGAGGGGGAGGTGGTGGGAAAAATTCAGGTTCAGACTTCATACATTCCATGGGAGGTGGAGGTGGTGGTGGTGGGGGTGGAGGCGGAAGGTCGCTGTCCTGCATCATGATATGAGGCCGAGAACTGGACGATGTTGGGCTCTCAGTCACTGGTGATGGTGGCGGAGGAAGGGAGAGCTCTGACTCTGAGGGTGGAGGTGGTGATATCGGGGGAGGGGGAAAGTAAATCTCCGGCTTTAACTTTTTGACAACTCCATTTCCTTTCATATCCAGGTTTCCATGATCGCTCTTCAGATTTCTGAAATTCTGCTTTTGTCCTAAAGCCTTGTTCTCCATTTGCTTTTGTGATATTTGCTCTGATATTGTTACATTTTGTTTATGCATGACGGTCTTCTCAGTCACCGTAGTCTGCACCTGTTTGATTGTTTTTGTCTCACACGTTTGCTTGTTTGAAATATTCATCTGTGTTGTGTTTTGCACCTCTTTCATCACAGTCATATCCGCAGCTTTATTCTCTGTTTGATCATTAATAGTCTTCTGTGTATTCTTTATCATAATAGGCTTAGGAGCTTGTATTTTGTGTGGGGGCAGCACTTTGTCTTTCTGTTCTTTTATGCTCTTCTGATGAGAGGCCCCAGCAGGATTGTCTGTTTTGACTACAGCAACAGAGTGGTCCTCTTGGGTTATTACCTGCGTTTTCAGCGATTTGCTTTCATGGTGCCTCTGTGTGTGCCTCTGTGACTCACTGCTCTGAGAGAGGTTTTTCACAGTAGGGGTTGGAGTGAGTGCTACATTCTCACTCATGGCTTCATGTGAGCTTTCATGCTCCACTTGCTTTACACTTGATGGATTTTTCACGGGCCCTTTTACTTTCTTGGCAGAATGCATGCGTTTCTTGTTTGAATATTGTTTTTTGTGCATCAGGGACTTTATTGCTCCTTGAACATCACCTTTAACAACTTCTTCTTTTTCCAAATGTGTCACCTCCTGGCCTTCATAAAGAGATTTTATGGATGTTTTTACGTCTCCTTCAATGCTCCCTCTACGTTGCATTTTTGAAGAGTTGGTTGGCTCAAGCAGAAGTTGAATGGTGGCTTTAACATCCCCTTGTTCGCTCACTTGATGCTGGTAGGTCTTTTTCTCATTTGATGCCTCATGCAAATTTTGCATGGCAGTATAAATGTCTCCTTTAACGATCTCCTCTTTTTCCAACTCTTTTACAGCTTGCTTAGCCTCCTCTAGGGATTTGAGGGTTCCTTTGATGTCACCAGGAACTAAATCATCAACAGTCGCTTCTGTTTTTGAGGTTGCAGATTTTTCCAGTGATTCAAGAGCACCTTTTATGTCACCCTTGATGATTTCAGGCTTTTCCATTTCTTTGGGTTGACTCTTGGCCTCCTCAAGAGATTTCAAAGTGTTAGGAATATCCCCCTTTACTACCTCCTCTTTCTCTATGACCACTTTCTGATTGATAGCTTGGGTCAATAAATCAAGGGCTGCAGTAAGATCACCTTTAACAATGTCCTTCTCCTCTAGGTTTTTGTAGGGAACAGTGGGCTCTGTCATGAATACTTTAACAATACTGTGAACATCACCTGGTACTATGTCATCTTCTGCTACTGTGCGGCCAATCTGCTGCTGATTTTTCCGCAACAAGAGTTTGGTCTCTTCAATATCACCACCAATAATACTCTCCTTCTGCACCTCTTCGTGAACCTCATCAGATTCAGACTTAAGCTGTTTGAGGTAGTCCAAGGCTCCAGACTCAATACATGTTGTGTAAAAGCTGACATTACCCCTTTCAGTGTCCCCAATCCTTATCTTTTTAGAATCCTCTTCTCCTGAGTTGGACAGAAGACGCTGAAGAGCTTTGCTGACATTACCTTGAATTATATCCTCTTTCTCCAGACGAGATCGCTCCTCTTTATTTAATAGAGAATAGATAGTCATCTTAACATCTCCTTTTTCATCTTCTTGAATCAGAATCCCATGCTTAGAGGAACTTTCATTTTTGAGTAGGCTGCTTATCGCTTCTTGGATATCACCCCGAATAACTGCCTCTTTCTGAACACTTGTTCCCCTCTCCTGGTTGAACAGCTGTTTCACTGTGGTGTTGATGTCTCCTCGCTCCTCTTTATCAATAGTTATGACCTTTTCAGTTGTCTCTGTGCGATTCAGTAGGTTCACCATTATATTGCTCAGATCTCCTTTAATGATTTCCTCCTTTTGGATTTGTGGAACCTCCTGATTCATGAGTTTGTACTTGGCCATGCGGACATCTCCGATTTCATCTGCCTCAATGAGGATCCCCTGGGAGTTAACCATTTTCTGACAGTATAGTTCTTCAAGTGTCTCCTTTATACTCTTACCGATTATTTCTGTCTTTTCCACGCTGCTTTCATTGAATTCATGAAATGGAGTAGTTTCAAACAGCCACGTAGTTGTCTTCACATCTGCCTGTGGGATTTCCTCCTTTATCACAGCAGGCTCTGTGCCATCAGTTTCTTTGATTCTGTCTAAGGGTTGCCTCTCAAAGAGCCACAGAGACTGTTTAACATCCCCTTTCATCACTTCCTCCTTTGTCACTCTCTCCATTGCATCGTACTCTTCACTATCACCGCGGATCTCGTCGATTGTGCGGGTTTCAAACATCCATGTTGCAGATCTCACGTCACCTTTCTGAATTTCACTCACACTTACAGTTCTGATGTACTTTTGAGACATCTCATCGGTCTCAAATCGCTGCTTGTTTGTTTTTACATCACCCCCTTGGATATCTGCCACTGTTTTTGACCTTACTTTTATCTCCTCTGTAATTTCATCAAGAGGTTGTGTTTCAAATTTCCATCTAGCAGAGCTAACATCACCCTTATTAATACCTTCCTCAGTCACAGCTTTAATAACATATACCTCCTCCGAATCTCTAATTGAATCCAAGGGTTTCGTCTCAAACAGCCATCGAGCCCCCACCACATCTCCTCTTATGATTTCCTCTTTAGTCACAGTCGTCACTTCATGATAATGGCCCTCCTTATCACGGATGGCATATAGCGGCTGAGTTTCAAACATCATTGTGTAATTCTTTACGTCTCCTTTTTTAATCTCATCTCCAAAGATACCAGTGAGTTTTGAAATATTTGTCTCTGTGGACTCATCTTTGATTTGATCCAGAGAGTAAGTCTCAAAAATGAAGCGGCCCTTGTCGACATCACCTCCCTGAACGTCAGTTATAGTGCGGATCTCCTTTGCCTTTGTTCTGTCATCACATATAGTATCCATTGGCTGGTTTTCAAACATCCAGGTACAGTTGACCACATTTCCTCTTTGGATGTCCTCAGCCTGCTGCTTCTTCAGCTTCAGCATCATTTCCTCTGACGTAGAACTCATAATATCAGAGGAGCGGTTCTCAAAGATGTATTTCATCCTGGAAACATCACCAGACTGGATGTTGATCTCTGTGACCCTCCTAAAAGAACTAGTGTCCTCACCCGTGATGTTTTTGAGGTTCTCAGTCTCAAAGAGGAAGCGAGCCATTTGTACATCCTTACCTTGAATATCTTCTTGCTTTACAGTGCAGGTCTTCAGAATCGTCTCAGTTTCTGACTCTGAGTGATCGCGAATGTTGTCAAGCGTCTGGGTCTCAAAGAGCCAAGTGCATGTTTTCACATCACCTTTTTGAACTTCCTCCACTCCAGCCTCACTTTTTTCCACCTTTTCATACAAAACATCCATCGGCTGGGTCTCAAATAGCCACCTACAAGTTTTTACATCCCCTTTCTCAATTTTAATATCTTCCTTAGTCTTATGTTCTTGATCCTCAAAATTACTGAAAAATTTTATAGCATCGAGCGGCTGTGTTTCAAACAACCACTTGGCTGTTTTGACATCCCCAGACTCAATCTCCTGCTTGGAAATCCCTTTTATAATCTGGAACTTATTGATACTTTCATCAAATTCATCAATTGGACGTGTTTCAAACATCCACCTGCAGCTGCGCACATCTCCTTTCACGATTTCCTCGCGTCTCACGGTCCTCACCTCATGGTAATGACCTGAGCTGTCCTGCATTGCATACATTGGAGTGGATTCAAATAGCACTCTGTTGGACTTAACTGACCCACTTGGGACACCTTCAACCTGTATTTTCTGTGTCCCTTCACATTTACTTAAATCTAAGGTTTCAAACCTCTCTTTGTAGTTTGTCACGTCTCCTTTGTCAAGGGCTTCAATGTTCACAGTTCTTGTAATCTCCTTCTTTTCCTCCCGTATGCTCTCCAGCGGCTGGCTTTCAAAGACCCACTTCTGATGTCTCACGTCACCCTTCTCTTCCTCAGAGGCGATCACTTTCTTAAGTTTTCCGACTTCAGGTAGCTCTTTCAGATTTTCCATGGGTACTGTTTCAAATCGATGTTTGGTTGATTGAACATCTCCTCCTACAATCTCCTCTGGGGTCAAGGGTCGGGCATTGGCATTATCTTTCAGCGTATCCATAGGCTGAGTCTCAAAAACAAGACAGTGTCTCTTAACATCTGCTCCTATTATTTGTTCTTTCTGAGTTCTTGAAGTCTCCCATTCCTCATCCTTAATGGTGTCAAGAGTCTTTGTCTCGAAAAGCCATCTGCCTTTGTTCACACCACCTCGAGTGTTGTCCTCCATGGAAATACCACATATCAGCTTTACTTTTGCAGGATCTTTGTTGATCATATCCAGAGGCTGGGTTTCAAACATCCAGCGCGATGTCGTAACATCTCCTTTCTCAGTCTCCTCCCGCCGGATGGTTGTAATTTCCAACATTTCACCAGAATCCCCCCTGATGACGCACATGGGCTGCGTCTCGAACATACGAGTGGTTGTCTTCACATCCCCCTTTATCTCTTCCAGCTCAGACTTCAGGTTCAAGAAGTGACTCTCCTCAATGGTTTCTGTTTTACCCAGAGAATCCAGATGCTGAGTCTCAAAGAGGTACCTGGCAGTTTTCACATCTCCGCCAGTGATGTCTTTGGTGACAACAGACTCGTTCTCCTGCTCTTCTTGGTAGATCCTATTCAGGCAGTCCAGTGGTTGAGTTTCGAATAGCCAGGTTGCAGTGCGGACATCTCCTCGTGCGAGATCAGCCTGCTTCTGCAACTCCTGGGTTGCATCCACAGTTTCTGCCCCAAGAGAATCCATGGGCTGAGTCTCAAACATCCAAGCTGTGTATCTGACATCTTTGCCTGCTATGATTTCCTGCTGGGCAATATTTCTTCTCTCACTTTCATCTGGAGAGTCATCTTTGATCGTATCAAGTGGCTTGTTTTCAAACATCCAACGCATTGATTGCACTTCCCCTTTGAGGATTTCTTCCCACTCCAGGTATTCTCTATCAGGGCTTGAGCATTCACTGGAGCTGCTACCGTCATTTTCAAACATATAGCATGTCTGCTGGACATCACCCACTGTTTCCCTGCTTTCCAACGCTGCCTTTTCTGCCTCTGTAAGCTGACTCATGAAGTCTTCTTCAAGGTTCTTGCGCACTTCTGGATGTATGTGCTTATAGAGGCGTTTCAACTCAGCCATGCTTTTGTGTTTGAAATACTGTTTCTTATCAATGGTAAACTTTTGTTGGGAGCCTTTTTCTTGGGACTGAGAAGAGACGCTATATTCCTGAGCTACCTGCATCAGCTTTGCAGGTGGGGGAGGAAATTGTTCTGTTGCCTCATAAGTCACTGATGAGGTTGATGCAACTGCAGAAGCAGTTTTTACAGTGGAGGATGAGTCATAACTTGTTACAGTTGACATTTTGGATGACTGGTGTACTGGTGCCTGCTGAAACAGGTTGAAATCAACATCAACCTGTGGTTTATAAGTTATTTTATTCATGGAGAAAGGGACAACAGAAGGATAAGAAAATGGTTAGACAAGATTTTTTTTTTTTTTTTGTCTTCAAGTGATATAAGATGCAGAGAAAAGGACAACTGAATATAAACTGATACACAAACAAGTAAGCAGAGACATCTAATGATAAATTTGATTTGAATATAAATAAATACAGAACTCATTTCACTTGAAATTTTCCACAATTTGTTATGTTAAAGCCTAAAACCTCATGGTATTTACTGGGAGTTTATGTGAGAAACTAGTATAAAAGTAAAGCATAAGTGCAAGGAAAATGATAAATGGTTCTCAAAAGTTTTCACAATACCTGAAAAACAGTTCCCCTTCCAGCAGGACAACAACCCTAAACATACAACCAAAGCCACCATGAATGGATTAGATCAGATTCCGAGGCCGGGGGCTCTGGTCGGTTCAAGTTTAAAAAAATTAAACTTGAATTGCATCATATGGCTCTTTAACACACATATGCCTATTATATCTATGGAATTTAAATAATTTTAAATATACATAAAATAAACCGTACTGGAATAATTTTTATATTAAAATTCGAAATCCCTACACTGATATTTACTCTTTACAATGAGAACAGGCAGATTCAGCATAGTAAAAAAGTCAAATGAACTTTGAAATTTTTGAGTTGATTCAGACAGAGAAAGTAATTTCCAGGGGAAAATCAACAAAACAAGGCAATTTGAACAACTCAGCTCATTGTGAAAATAACAGAAAATCTGGACAAACTGTTAAATACTGAACTCTGAACCGTGCCCAGAAGAATGAAAAAACAAGGAAGCAGCTAATTTATTGAAGAAAAAAGTGTTAAATTACTGTTTAAAAAATTATTATGCAAAGTTTTCACTTTGGTGCTTAGGCGCATATATGAGCAAAAGCAAAAACACAGCATTCTAGTTGGTGCAAGAAGGAGAACTCACAAGAATATGTTAGGAACCACTATAGTCATGTGTTGGAATAATTACAGCAAAGTACAGATGTGAAACCAAGTGGAAATCTGTTGTAAGAATTGATATCAACCAAAACTCTCCATCTAGAGCTTGAGCTGTTTTGCAAAAAAACAAAACAAAACAAAAAAAACTGTTCATACTTCCTGCACTTCACAGTTATGTACTTTTTTGTGTTTATCACATAAAATCCCAATAAAATGCATTGAATTTACAGTGTAAATATCCTAGAGGTGTTAATAGTTGTGCTATATGATGAACATACACCCAATTCAATCTGTCAAGACCAGGCATTTTTAGTTATACAGTACATTTTTATCATTACCATTTTGCCACACTAAACTGCAAACCTTAACGAAAATTCCTGTTTTAGAGAAAAATTTATCTTTCACAGAGAAAAGAAAAGTTTCAGACTTTCTATCAAAAATTATTTAATCAGTCTAAGTATTTTCCCCAGTATGCACAATTTCCTTTGGATAATTTAGTAATGCAACTTCATCTTCATGTGGATTCTCCAGTAAAAAAAGAAACTATCATCAGTTTAAATAAACAGACAGGATCATTACCTTAATTTCCTTCGCTGGTGCCGCTTCCTCAATCGTTTTTTCATACTGTTGCTTCAAAGCCTGGGTGGAAACCTTTGGTAGGTCCTCTCCGCCGACAAGCATAACTGAATTAGACATAAGAAGAAGGCTGCCTCATTAAGTCATTCGAAGTGAGGAGGCTCAGGGGAATGGGAAAGAGAAATAAATCATTTCATTAAAAACCTGAGTAGTTTTCATTTTCTGAAACCATGCAGCAGTGATTGCCCAATTTCCACTTTCCAATATTTTACCTCCCTGACTTTGCCCTGATTAGATTTGCTGCCATGTACTGAATAGAAAATCATCTGCTCTCTGACTCGCTTTGAGAGCTCATCCCTTATTCAGCCCGCAGTGTGAACAATCATTAACATACAGGACCATAAGCAGCGCTGTGATAAAAAACGCCCCAAATTACAATATAAAAGGCATGAGCAGAATAACCTGTTTCATTGTAATGGTTCCCATAACCCACGGCCACATTGTTATGGTGGACTCCTTGATCATGGATCACCTGGGAAAGAACGACAGCAAATTATTAGCTCCAGCGTGTTTCCAATCAGTCAGACATAAATGACTAGGGATGATGTTCCTATCATAATATACTATTAAGGACTATAGGTTTTAGTGATGTACAGAGATCTTGTAACAAATACCTCTTGTCGAGAAAGGCTTGTTGCTGGAATCATCTCTCTGGAGCTGCTTTTTACTGTCACCTCGGAGGAACTTGACACTTCCTATCAAACACACAGAACAATGGTAACGCTGACATGGAACAACTGCTACAGTGATGGCATGTAGAAGAAAATAAATAGAGTTACATAGCACTTTTCACAGAGTCCTGAAGTGTTTCACAATCAAAACATCACAATAATATAATTAAAAACAACTTATAATGCTCTTAAAAACATCTTTTTTTAAAAACCTTCACCACTGCTCCATGTTTTCTTTGTTTGTGGTGAATGGCTTTTTGAGAGCTTTGAGAAAGTTAATCTAAAATTTAAGAGGGACATTTACTCTTTCATCAAAAGTCAAGTTAGTTTAGGTAGCTTCTTTTCCTCAATAAAATAAATCCTCAGTGAAAACTGTATTTTGTATTTCTTCTGGTTATGTTTTTACAGCACTTTAAACACTTAAAATCACTAAAAGAGAAAAAAAATACAATGAAATACAAGAAAAACTTACGTTTTGGGTATAACTCAAGACATCTGTATATAGAACTGCCTTCAGCAGCTTTTTAAGAGTCAATAATGTTAATGTAGAAAATAGAGAAATTGCATTTTAATCTCTTGGTACTCCTGATTTGAAAGATTGCAACTACAGTTTGAACGAGTGTGTGAGACCATCAGCAACCTTTGGCTTGAAGACCAGTAGCCCAGGAGGAAGAATAAGGTTGAGCTTGGCCTGAGATATGATGGGGTATAGTTTTGCCCTCAAAGTTAGAACTTCAATACTCAACAAAAACACATGGCTAATCACCTTTACTTCCGGTTTTGAAACCAGCAGTCTGAGTTCAGATATACAGTCATATTCAATAAATTAGAATACACATCTCAATGAGTCTCATTTGTAAGATTAAAAGTACCTTTTGAAAATAATAACCTTTAAGTACATATTAAACATAATAAGCCTACATTACTGTTTTTAAAAATAGTTTTTATTCTGTTGGTCTGATGTAATATTCTAATCTTAAATGTTGATTCATTAGGTGTTAGCAGAAAATCATCATGATTAGGAGAAATAAAGGTATTAAAACATTTTTGTAAATAAACTATATATTGTGTTTCCCTTAGGGATGGAACTTCTCAAAAATATTCTAATTAACTGAATGAGTCTTTATTCCTTAAATGATGAAAACAATTTCAAATCAGCTGTTTGGAAATATGCTCAAGCCAATTTACTTGTTCAAGACAATTTATGAAATAGAGATCCTCAGCTGGATTGTAACAGCCATTATTATAGTGCTGTCTATTCTATCTCAGTGGAAATGTGTAAAATGAGAAAATTACAGGGCCCAAGACAAATCCTTGAGGAACCACACATAAGAGAAATGCTTTTTCTGATGTGACCTGATTCAGAAGATAACAGGTAAGACAGGTTTTATTTGACCAGTTAACAGCAGTAACTTCCTATAAAGTAACAGGAGCAAAAAAAATGCAGCAAAAACGGTAAGTATGAAACCCCCACACCACAGCCCAGCTCACACAGGGCTGAACACACAAAAACACCCAACACTGCTTTATCACCTCTTGACTGCAAGCTGTAAGAAACAGTGGGCGGGTAAGTAATTTTTATATTGTGGAGAAGCTTAATAAAATCCCTTCTGTGGCTGGTAACAAATGTTTTTCCATTACTGCGCTGCTTCCAAGGGAGCTGCTAAGTTTGAATTCCGCCAAAGGAGGATTTCAGTGTTGGAGAGAAACAGCAGTAGATTACAAAAACGGCACAAAACCAAATCAGACATTTGCTCCTCTGAGATTCATGCAATTTCAAGGAGATGAAAGAAGAATGTATTTCCGCTTGTATGAATGCTGTTAACATGAAAGATACATGGAGGGTGGGGGTGTCCTGTTCGTCTCAAACCACTGGCAGCACATTAATTTCTATCCTGATGTAAAACAGAGGTTGGATATTACACCTGTGGAAAGGCCCTTCCAGTTGCAGTGAAAGAAGCAGCAAGTTGACCAAACAAGTTTTGACGTTTCCCCTCGTGGACCCTGATGTAAAATTCAAGATTCAGCAAGGTTCTTTTGCACTCGATGAATCCGGTCTGCTTCTTCGCCTGAATAAGCAAATGGAGGGCAATGCGAGGAGGGGGGAACTGACCTTCCTTCACAAAAATCTGGCTCCAGTCCAACGCTACTGCTAACGTGTTCTGGCATTTTCCTCACGCGCAGGATGACAGATTCACATAGATGAGCTAAGTTCAAGGTGCCCTCTTTGAGCTGACCCACTGGAAGGCCTCCGCCATACCAGACAAGATTTGTTAATAAAGAGCTACAGTAGAATGTAAATCATTCATATCTCTCACTTCACACAAAGCTCATGACAAGAAAGGACAGCAGCATTCTGTCTTCCTTTCTGTTTTCTTGACTTAAAAAAAGAGGAAGAAAAATGCAATCATCAAAACACAATTTATTGTTTATAGAAATGCTGGAGGCTCTGAATCTTGTGAAATATCACATATTTAGGATCTCAAAGTCTACATATCCCAGTTAAAATGTCATATTCTTGTAAAGAATGAGACAGTCGCACAGTTTTAAAACTTTTTCCAACTTTGATGTGATCTGTTTTCTGCACACTAGAACTCAAAACAAAATCAAATCAAACAAGTGTGCACACACTGAAACTGCTTTGTTGTGCTACATTTTAATTTAAACTTAGCATTCAGTCTTCTTGAGTTTACACTTGCCACCACTTATAGAGAGTCTGAAATAAAATTGCTGTCCTGAAGGAGGTTTTTGGACATTTCATCATTTGCAGTCTAAAGTTAAGTTTGTAAAGTAGTCACAAAGGATCAAGTAACGTAAGGGTACAAAGGTACCTGTCAGGAGAAGGCTAAGAAGTATGGTTGCCATCAGTAGCCACAATCTCCCCAACCCTTCAGGGATAATGTGTCTGATGAAACTAAACTAAAATTACAACATAAAATTCCAATAGGTAAGTTTGGCACAGAAACAGCAATGCAGATCACCATAGTAAAACACGGAGATGGCAGTATCATACAAAGGGGTTATATTTCTTTAGATGAAAGTGGATGACTTTCTAAACAGTTGTAAATACCTGTCCGTTTTTATCCAAAATCTTCAGATGTTTGGTAGGAAGCTGGCAATGGAGAGGAATTTCATATTCCAATATCTTAGTCAGTCCAAGTAGATACTCATATTAACAACAGACTTGCTTCACAAGAAGATAAATAAGGTTTTGGATCAGTTTAGTTAAGAGTCCAAATTTAAATCTGATAGAAAATCTGTTAGCTTACATGAGGAGAACTGTGGACAACAGATATCTTCACAAACTAATTGATTTGGAGAACTTTTGCAAGGCAGACAGCAAATTTTTCTAAGTGCATATGTAGCATACTAAAAGACTAATTAAAGACAAATGAATACTGAAAATAAAGTAAAGTTGATTGAAACTGTTAAGAGTTGAATAATACATTTAAGTGGTGTTAGTGTTTTTTACCCTACTCTGACTTAAAGATAGTTCTAAGGCCAAAAATGCTAAAATTCAGATTTCATAAAACTCATATTGTTTTTAAGAGATGATAAAATTTAGCTTAGACTCAATAAAAACTATAAAATACATCTTTAGGTTAACTCAGGAAGTTCTGAAGCAGATGTCTGCTGAAAATTGACCGGCCATGGGAATCTTACAGTGCTTACAAAGCCTTTCTGTCTTGTCTGTCACTCTATCATCTTGTCTTTTTTCTACAGGGAAACCAAAATGTTGCCTCAAATGATTTCAAAGTGGTGGAAGCTTCTTTAATCTTTATGTAAAGTTTCACTCACACTGTTTTCCTGGTTTCTACAATGTGTGCATATTAGGACAAGGGCTGAAAAAGTCAGTATTCTGCTTACTTTTGTCATGAGGTCATGGTCTGGTTTTGTTTTTCCCTCATTACATTTAATGATCACCTAAATACCTGGGGGTAAAAGTTTAATGCTTTATAAGCAGTCTATAACCACACACCACATGGTCAAATAATTGCTAGTAAGTAGGTTGGACTGTGGTATGTTGGAGTCACTCCAAGCATTCAGGATCCCAAAGTGAGTAAATTTTCTCAAGTGCAGACAGAGCATCTGCATGGTGCAAGTAATTTTATCATTGATTCATTGCTGCAACAATAACTGTGTAGTACTTGTATCAACTCTGTACAATATTTAGTCGTTAATTAGTTTTGAGTCTCAGTAATTCTTAGATTAAAGTTCTTGGCGTAAAATGGAATGCAATAATCATGTTGCAACAAAACTCTTCAGTCACTCTACAATTACAAAAATGATCCCTTTTTATTAAAACACCTACACACAGACAGAAGACATTCATATCTCACCTGGACGGATCTCTTCTGAACATGAAACTGGGTGACAGTGGATTGAGATGATGAAGAGGCGAACTCATGGCTCTCAAACTGCCTCTTCACAGTGGCCAGACCTCCAGGCAGGGAGCAGGTCTCAGACTCATCCATCACCTATCAACAAAAACAGATACTAAGAATTACACTGGGAGCACTGGGAGAAGGCAGAAGAGCTCAATTTTTTCACAGATTATCTGTCTAATAACATACTGTCACAACATAATCACAGAATTTCAACGTATTATTTTGGTAAATGTCAAATGGGCATTTAGCTCAGCAGTGACGTTAACCCTGGACTGTCGTCATTTTTTTTTTTGTCAAACACTGACCTGAACTGAGGCAAGTGAGGCCTGCAGTTTTTTAAAGTGAAGAGTCACCAATGTGCTCTTGGAGTAATTCTGGCAGGTTGACCACTCCTGCAGAGGTTCACCACTGCGCCATGTTTTTGACATGTGTTAATAATGGCCCTCATTATGCTTCACGGGAGACTTTGTGACCCTGTTCACACTGATAGATGTCAATGCCTTTGGTTCTCAGGTTGAATGTTTTTCAATCGAGGCATGATGTGTTGCTTTTGAAATCAGCCTTCTTTTAGCCTACTTCATATTGTTAGGTTCTGCTTTAATGATTTTATCAGCCTCGAGATCTGGCAGAAGTCAGTCCTTGGTAGCTTTAGGGAAATTAAACTCAGATTTCCAAATAAGTGTCGTTAATCACAGTTAACTCATGATTTAACAAAAGTTTATGACTTTTGCACACATGGACAGGTTGATTTGGATAGCTTTCCCCCCTTAATAAATAAATAGTTAAAAACAGCTTTTTGTAGTTACTTCAGTTATCTGGTTTATCTGATGATCAGAAACATGAAAGTGTTACGACAAGGTGAACACAGAACAAACCTGTGAGGGGGCAAATACTTTTTTACCAGCACTATTGATAGTTTTCTTTAAAATGAGGCTGTGATATAAAACATTTACCTTCTTTGAACATTGCCATGAGTATATATTAGGATAGGACAATGTCAATCTATCAACTAACAAACTGAAATAAAAATGTGCCTAAATTAAAATAAGGCAGGTTCCCATTTTTAATAGATTTACTTTATGGACCTCTATTCTGCACCAGAGGAACACTGGAGATTAACCTTTTCTATATTATACATTTTACAACAGTAAAATGCTTTGAAACTCCTCTTTCTCGTTTATTATAATGTATCATAGTATATGTAGAATGAAACCAGGAAATACTGGTAAATACTTCATAAGGACAGCATTAGAGGCAAAGAAATCAAGATGGCTTCAGTATGGAAGAAGCAATCCTTTCCCCACAAGACTTGAGCAATAATGCACTCTATTTGATACAATAATCTCCTTTTGGTCTAGTCAATTACAGCCCTAATAAAAGATTTATATGTAGGCTTCTGCATACAGCTTCAAGGAAAGTGCAATATATATGAGCCTTTGTGTGAAACTTCTCATCTCTTTATGATTAGATTTTTGATTGATACAGTATTTATGTTTTTAGGAGATCTATGACTTATTTTTTAGTCAAAGAAATAAAAGTACCTCTATTTGTGCAATACAGCAGAGCAGGTGTTATATAGCAGGGTGTTATGTTATAAATTATTACTACTGAAGGAAAAAAATCCTTCAGAGGAGATTAATGTCATGTACATACTGTCACCCTTAGTGTGTCTAAAAGTAGCCATCTTAACTTAAAGAAGACTTGCACACAAAGTCCTGATCTCAGTCCCAGAGAAAATCTGAGGAGAGAACTGAAAAGAAGTGTAAGAGCAAGGTGGCCTACAAACCTTATCCAGTTAATGTGGTTCTGTCAAGGAAAAAAAAAAAAAAAAAATCGGCCAGAATTCCACCAAACTATCCTGACAGCCTTGTGGAAAGATACCCAAAATGTTAGACCTAAATTGGACCATTTAAATGGCATTGCTACCGTGTGTAGGTAAACTTCTGAATTTGAAGAAAGTAAAAAATTAAAAATAAATAAATATATTGCTAAATCCTTATTGTGGCATCTAGGAGATACAAATAATTTTTGGTAATCCTAATTGACCTAAACCAGGAAATGTGTAGTCTGACTTCATGTCATATTGTGACAAAAAAAAGTTGTGCTTTTTATACAGATACATGGTATACAAATATATAGTTTCAACTGTATGATGTCTATTTATTTATTTGTTTGATACAGATGCTCCATACACTAAAGCAGAAGTCGATAATAAAAGCCCTAAATACAGCAAAAGTTTTTAAAGATCTTTTTGTGCAGAACATTATACTTCTTTGCTGTTTATCGATTTTAACAGATATACACTAGGGTGATGGGTAAAGGTAAGTGATATTTATTCTAGCTGCTGACCTTGTTTTTGCCACCAGGTATATTTCCAACATCTACATTTGTCTTTTTTGTAATAAGTGAAAAATTGCAATAGTCTGTTTTCAACCAGCTGACTGGAAAGGTCAAGTAAATCACTTTAAAAATCTTGAACTATTCCTTTAATGGTAAATTCATAAATAGGTTTAAAAATCTACCCTTTTTTCTACTCATCATTATATTGATTAGGATTAAATAATATGCATAACATGTCCGTTATTGCACATTAACATAACAGCATTAAAAAGCATGTTAATCAACAGGGCTGCCATGTTTAGGCATGCTGAATGTTAAACTCAGATATGCAGACAGCAGCTGTTTTTGGTAGAAAGCATAAACTCATTCACATTCTACTTTCCTGATCCGACTAGTGTTCACAACTACCAACTGCCCCCCTCCCTACCTCCCTCCCCCACTGCCAGATATAGATTACAAACATCAACATTCAGCACCTCGTGAGGCTTTAAAGTGAGGATAAGCTGAGGCTGTGGCAGTAGCAGTACTGCCACACTGACAATCCCTACCAGGAATTCAGAGTGGGTTTATCAGTGAGTCCTTCTAGAAGATGCTTTCCCAGAAGGGTAGAGCTTATCTTGCTGGGTTTAAATTTAAAGATGCATTGGATTTCTGGCTGTTATTTAAAAGATCTTTATGTGTAACAGTCATTTAAAAAAAGCAACAAGTCATTTGAGGAGGCACTTTTGGATGATACTAGCGTACCGTGGCTGAAGTTGCTTTTTAAACAATGTCCTTTTTTAACAAAACGTGTTTAGTAGTTTGTAGTGTTAACGTTAGCAGAAATACCTCTCACGAAACATCTTCATATCACTGTGGAAGAATTTCAACCCAGCAGTGGTGGGCACTGAAACTAAAAAGTTAAAAGCATAAATTACAAATATTAGTGCCGCTAACCCTAAAACACTACACCAGCACGGTATTTAGCGGAAGCTAATACTAAAACTCTAAAGCACTACTTTCGACTCAAATTATATCTGCCCTTGAAAGACCACAACCCTCGAACACCAATTTAATTTTGACTTTATAATTTACATGTTCTATTTGCCCCTAAATATTATGTAGTTAGGTTTATAGCTTGTTCTCTACTGTCTGTGTTTTATTTTGTTCCTGTATGTTTCTTGTTTGAAACAAAGTTATTAAGGGGAAAAAAGGGAACCTGAGGACAGGAAACAGAACAGCTGCTCAAACAGTGTCCATCCACTTCAAAAAAGGAGAATGTATATAAACACTGAACTATCTGAAGAATTTTTAACAGTCAATCACCAAAACTTCAACACAAATGTCAAATTTTATTGAACTGAATGTTTACAATAAAACCAAATAAATTAGAATTTTAAAATGTATCTGCAAAAATTTAATTTAAGGGAAGCTAACTATTTTCAAAGTTAGCAAACGCACTCAAGTGCTAAATAAAAAATTAGCTCCTCAATTAGCACATTTGGCAGATTAGCGGAAGTGTGCCCACAACTGCAACCCACTTTAATTTGAAATGTCTAAATTCATTGAGAACTGTGCCATTTGTCTGTAATAATTCTCTTAACACAACACTATAATCAGACTGAGGTCCAGACTTTGACTAGGCCATTGCAACACCTTCAATGTGTTACAGAATTGTGTTTTTTCATCCTGCGTATGGCCTAGTTTAGGCCAAGCTTCAGATGTTGGAACAGAAAGTCTTGCATGCGGTAAACAGAGGGGTTTATGACTGACCTATGACCACCAGATGCACAGCAGAAGTGGGAATCTAAAATGGTCTTTCACCAGTCACATCTTATGACTATTTTATAAATATGTACTAAATGAAATGTTTTATTTTGAAAACTCAGGAAATTAAAATTGATTTCCATTTTTCATTTTAAAATCCCCATCAATAGGTCTTTAGGGTTATTTTATAGTTCAGACGTGCAGGAAACATAGCAACTGCCTTCACAAGGGTGGAAAATCTGTAGACATACCTGTGATGCCAGATAAATGCTTAACACGGATACTTTAACAGATGCGGGATGTTCCAATGGGGAACTAGAAGCTTCCTTTTACACATTAGAGACCAGGTTAAGTGTTTTTGCTGAAGCTTGCTTCTCTTATACAACAGTGAGGTGAAAAAAAAATTCTCAGAGGAAGATGTTGTGGTTATACAACAGAGGTTAGAAACAAAAAGTAGAAGTTTTCTTTAAAGTAAGGCTTAATTTCAGAAAAGTATGGGCTTATTTTTCTGACCTTGACAGCTCATGCTCGGTTTTAAGTGAATGGAGGCACTACATTGTCACTAAGGATTATTTTCTCGTCCTTGATGATAAATAATGACGGTGATATGGAGAATTTGATTTTGAAATTTGGGGAAATAATGTGTGAAGTCCTGCTGATGTACAGCCATGGGTTTTATAAGTTTGCAAACTATAGAATCAAACATCCACCAGTGCAGAGCTTGCTCAATACTGTCAACAGGTGAGTATGAGAAGAGATGCATGGACAGAGAGCTGAACACTTTCTCTCAAGTTTGGCACAGAAACCACTTCTGTCCAAGATAAAAAGGACACACTGAAGTTCTCAGAAAGAACAAGGATGGATATCAGAGGACTGACAGGTTTGGCAGAACTTGTCTTTTTTTTGGTTTTACTGAGAGGGAGAGGGGTGTCTTCAAAATTCTTAAGAGAAAGTGAAAAAACAAAAGCAGTTTAACAGCATGAACTGCCAAGTTACTGTTTAACTATATAAATTTATCCACTTCCTCCTAAAAATGTGGACAACCGGACCCTTAGAGGCTGGAGTCAATGTTTCTAATTTAAACGGTGTATTTGAAACTTCTAACCTTACCCACTGGGGGTTTAAAAGAAAACAATGAAATGAGTTGAGAAAGCAAAACATATGCAATAACAAGCACAAATCCCCATTATGTCAAGAAATACGGCTGCATTTTACTCCATATAATTTGTTTTTGCTTAATATAAATCAAATTTTGTGCAACAATCGAAAAATATTTTACAAAACCAAGTTATGTTTTGAAAATGCATCATTATGTTTGGTATCTCTGGATCAATATCTATTGTGTGAGTCTAGGCATTTTCTTCCATTAAGATTAAATGCAGCAGACAGAATTTCTCTAAATCCCTCATGTCATTAAGGGCTCAGATTTGTAAAATCTCTTCAGAGCAGTTAGCAGCAGCAGTCAAAGTCACCTCAGTTTAGAAAATCAGGACAAAGTCTCATGAGGGAGTCAAGCGAACAGAACTCATGATTTTAAACAACTCAAAGGTCAAAGCTGAGTTTAACAACACATCACCTTCAATTCAGGCACATATAGGCCATTCTAAAAAATATTCTACCTTACTAATTTTAACATATTTTAAAGGGATTTTATGTGATAAACCAGCACAAATCAGCAAAATATACTCTGATACCCCTTAATAACACTTTGTATAAATGCAGCTGCTCAGGAAGGAGCATCTCACATGGCTCCTTCCAGGATTGCCCTGTATTCCAGCCAACAGTTAAATATGGCATGGGGCCCATATACCGAGGGAAAAATAATTTGGATTTTCCATAGATTGCATAATGGCCCCACATTATGCATGACAACTCTGAATAGCATAACTGAACCTACATCTGTTGAGCAACTTGAACTGATTTTCTTAAAACCTATTTCAAAGCCAAGTCTTACATAGGGTGCCTGACTTAGTGTTATGATATGGGTTTATATGGAAAAGCCAAGTGGGTCCCATACAAAAAGGCAAGGCACCCTATGATTTCCGCGATGCAGAAAATGCGGACGGAATCGCGGATTTTAATAAACACAACTAAATCCACAATAAAACGTGGAATTTCACAGAATTAGCTGATATCGGTGAGAAGGGAAGTATATACAGTAGTTTTTGTAGAGTTTTGGCTGCTGCAGCTCCCATGACCTGCTGTTATCTGGTTAAATGGGGCTCGGCTTCTCTCCACACAGACAGAATAAACCAGTCAGCCATGGCGAAAAAGCTCTCTGAAACACTGACGTCTTTCCAAACAAATAAATAATTTGAAATTCAGCGCAAGGTTCAGGGCTAGGGAGATTTTCTTTTATGTAAAAAAAAAAAAGCCCCAAAAAAACCAACAAGATTCTTAGTTTTGCATATGAGATTTAAGTTCTTTAAAAAAATGAAAATGTTCTTTTCTTTTCTTTGAGTTCTTTAAAAAAAACAAAAAACCCCACAGCAGTCCGTTATATTTGTGAAACAAAATAACTAAATGTTTACCTCAAACTATTGAATTGTTTTTCATTCACACCATAATTACATACTTTTTAGGTTAATAAATATGGTTAAAATGAAAAAAAAAAAACCAAAAACTGAATTTAAAAAATAATAAAATGGATTTCATAGGGCCCTCAAAGGCCAATGTGAGTGAAGGACCATTTATTACCTGTTAAACCTGAACCAAATCCATATCAGGGCCAAATACACGTTAGCTCCATCCATTCACATAAATACCATTTACATACCTTTATTACACAAAAACTTGCATTAGGATGAGACACTGAGTTTCCAATCATGGACTGAGTCTTATGTCAAACACAGAGCGAGCCAGTCTGCCGCCTGCTTGGCTGCTCTGTACATCCGCACATCCATCTCCAGTTACGTGGAAGTGGAAGTTATCATCTTACCGCTGCAGAGGAAGCGCTGCTGCTTTCCTTGCTGGACACAGCCGCCTGATACATCGCCATCCGCTCTTTCACTGACACCAGCTCAGCCTCCCGGTTCTTGGCCCTCTCCTCGGAACCTCCGGATCTGGCTTTACCTGCAGCTGCACAAACATACAAAACATTTAAAAATGTCTTTATACATAGGGCGATCAAAAGGAAGTTAGACTTAACACGACCACTGGATATATCTCCTCAAGGGATTTGCTGATATTTGCTACCTACTCATTACTCTTTTGGCACATCAGGGAAAACTGTGAAAGAGCTTGCCATTTAGTAATTGGTCTTCGGGGACATTTTTATACAAAATGCCTTTTTTTTTTTTTTTTTTTTGAAAAAAATAAAGTATGACATGCTGAATCAATAGAATAGATTTTTTTTTTCATTTCAAAAAAGAGCAGCGCCCTTACTAAATCATTGCACACATGTTGAGAGATTTCTAAAACTCAATGCGAAAAAGAAAAAAAAAAAAAAAAAAAAAAAAGTGCTTGCCTTTTGTTTGAAATCCAAACTTGAATTTGATGAAGAGATCTTCAAACTTTCAGTGCTGCACATTGTGCAAACACAATAAGAGATATGGAGAAAAAACTTAGAAAAAAGAACAGTCCATGTTTCTTTTTGTGGTTCCGAACATCTCTGCAGACAGCCAATTAGACAAAAGTGTTGATTCTACATTTGACTTTTTGAGCTACAAAGCATCATTAGGCACCAGAGCCTCTGTTAAGGCTCAGCCTCCACCCACACTGAACCTTTTAGCTCTTGGCATGTTATCTCGCTCTGAGCAGCAGCCCCCTGGGATGAAAGAAGACCCTAAATAGAAACGATTCGTCTTCTTCGTGTACTCACTCTGTAACCTTTTGACTCACTGAAATCCTCCTCCTCATTTCGTTTTGAGTTTTTACATATTTTATCCACATGTATGTTTTCTGGTTGACAAAATGAGTTTTACTTCTTGCAGCAACATCCACAAAGACTAAAGATCACGAGGAACAGGTATAACCTTCCTTTGCTTTTGAGACAGTTGATTCAGATTTACAGTGCCTCACTGAAAAAAGCTGAGCACCCAGGTGGAGTGGTTGAAATGTTAGCAATTTGGGTACACTGATTGTCCCATGGACTGCAAGGCATAGATTTGAACATCATCTAGACGTGAAATAGAGACATCGTCTCAACAGTCTACAGTTGTTGAGACTGGCCTTCAAAATCCTTCTGATTGGCTGAGTTTGAGATGACGGTCAAGGGTGGATTGCTCAACATCCCCACTCGAGCAGCATCTACAGTCATCACTAACAATGAAGCATCACCACTAGTTTTTGGTTCATACTCTGATGTTACTGACAGCCTACACACGAGACAATGAACCCATTGTTGGACTGATGGAAATGGTCCGATTTTAACACTGGTATTGTCTGGCACAAGCAGATATTAGGGATTCTCTAAAGGCAATTCAATAATGCAATGATCTTCCCTTGATGTGTTCTGTCTTGCCGACCAGAATCTTCATGGCATGTGTGTGAGTGCCGCAAGTTACCCATCGGTTCCAGCACTAGGATCATGGTAACCACTGAGACAGTTGAACTCACATGCCGCCCAAATGCTTAATGTAACCTCACACAGAGAATTTTATCAAACCTAGTGAAGTGTATTCGCAAGGCATCCTTTGTGTTTTATGACCTCCACTCATTGTTTTGACTGTTTGGTGCCGGGCAAAAGCTTTGCTCCATCACTTATACCAGTTCCTGAAAAATTTTATAATTTTCGTTCCCATCACTGGTTTGCATGTATACTATATTAAGTCTGATTTGGACCATTCCTTCTGTGTGCCTTTTAGGCTACATATTTTGACTAATGTTATGTTATATATTTATATATATATTCAGATATGTTATATGTTTATGTAACATATCTGAAACTTAACGTTGACAAAACAACAGAGATGTTCTTTTTCGAGGTCTTTAAGTAGTGATCAAGCTCCAGATGGTATAGTGGCAGGAAGAAGACTTTCAGTAGTACAGAAGTATAAATATCTTGGTTTAATAATGGATTCACAACTTACCTGTGAAACACATTAATACGTTTTATAATGTAAATTAATTTGATAATCAAGCTTTAAAAATTGTGGATAGAAACTCACTAACAATTATTTATCTAGGGTCAACAAGATAAAATACTTGGATATTTTAGTGTATAAAACTGCATGGTCCTCTTTCACTAAATAAATTCATTAAACAAATTCAACATTTTTCCAATAGGCTCTACCTAGAGGAGAATACAAGATCCCACTCAGGAAAAGTGCCGTTGGCCAGTCAGCTTTCTCTTTTAGAGCAGTTCATAGTTAGAATACTGAAAATAGCAGAACTAATGAACATTGTCTAAATCAATAATACAGTAGTCAATGACTAATCAAATCTGTGATCATATGTAAATTAGTGACTGTTTCATATACACCCTGTGTTGATTTTCTCCAATGTAATTTTTCGTAGTATTTCGAAATTAAACGTGATTAACTACAACAGTTTCATTTCTAAATTCCAAATAACAAAATTTTCATAGATACCAAATTTATATTTTACTAATAAAAATCTAAATGGTGAAATTTACCATTTATTAACAAAAAAAATCTTAAAATGTGTGGTTTTATATTGTAATTAGCTTTCCAAGTCAACACTTTTTTATAAAAACAGTGATGCACTTACAGCTCTTAGTCTTTTGGAGTAGCTATGTATATCATACATTGTATATATACATTTGGAAACTTAAAATTTTTGTCCCCTTCCCTTCACAAAACAGCTGGTCATACCAAGACTAAATAACAATAATAAAGTTCCTCAGTTCTGCTAAAGTTGCAGTCTGTGGACAAAATGTGGAAACGTTGAAGAGGTATGAACGTTTTTGCATGGCACTGTATTTTCCAAAGAGTCATTAGGAAACTTCAAGGTGCCACATAGTTTCTCAGATTTAAATCACATGCCATGTGTTAAAAACGTCTCATCACACCATTTATAGTTTTTTGCTACTTTCAGCAAAGTAGTTGAGGGGAATGGGGGCGAAAAGACGAGTGTTCCAGATAGCAGCATCCGCTTAATCCTATAAATATGAGTCAGAAATCCTACACCTGAGGCTGTGGCGTACCCTAATAATGGCTTGACGACAGAAACACAAGGATGATTCCCCCATTTATCACCTCAGATAAACGTTCACGTCATGGTCTGGAGCTCTACAACATGGGTCAACCACGTGAAGGTTTAAAAGTCTGCGTGCGATGACAACAGCCCTTTGGATGTCTCTGGCTTTTCAGAATGATAAGTCATATGCAGAGCTGCCATACCACAGAGTTGAGGTAAGCAGGCTTTCGGGGGAGGGGGTTGACTGGAGGAGAAAAATAAACCCAGCCTTTTTATAAACCGGCTCTGTCTGCAGCGTCATGTTCCCCCGTAACAGGCAGCTTCATGGAGAGGAACTGAGTGTAGGAGTACATATGTGGATAAGAGGGTTAAGAAGAAGTGAACACCAAGTTAAAGAACTTCAACTTCCTTTGAGATATTAAAGTATTCACCATATCCTGTGTGAGAACTAATTAGTTCTGACACCAGCTCATGCTTCATTATTCATAATATAAGAATTCAAAAGCTGCCTCCTGCTTAATGTACCTCAGGATAATAAGGACAAAATCTCTAGGTACAATTTCTGGCAGGCTTACTCTTTAAACCTGTTGAATTTCTTTCTTTTGCTGGAGAATATACACTGAAAAATAAGATTCCTGTAATGTAATTAATTCAGTGGGTTTAACAATTTTAATACATTTTCTGAATCAGCTGAATCAGCTAAATTAGTTGAATACTGGTTTTGCTCACTGGGTTATGCTAAAACGTGTGAAGCTCTGAAAAAGTTTTTGCACTCTTACTGATTTCTTCTGTTTTTGTTTTTTTTGTCATTTAATATTTTTTTTTTATAAATGCCAAACATAACCTGAGTAAATACAAAATGCAGTTTTTATTGAATATTTCATTAATTAAGCAAAAAAGATATCTAAACCAACCTGGCCATACTGTATGAGGAAAAAGTCATTGCCTGCCTTGGTAAATCATGAAGTACTGGGATTACATTTTTTTTCTTTTTCTTTTTTTTTTTTTTTGGTTTAATTCTATTAGCCAAACTTAGTACTGAATAGTATCAGACCTGTAGAATCAAGAAATCACTGAAATACAACCTGTCTAACAACATGAAGTAGGGTAAAAGGGACAGAAAACAACAGATCTTGCTGCAATCGAAAGGAATCCAACAAATGAGAAACAGTCCTCACTGAGTATAGAAGATCATTTCTGAGGCTTCGGGACTCCAATGAACCACAGTGAGAACCAATATCCACCATCAGAAAAAACACAGAACAGTGGTGAACCTTCCCAGGAGTGGCCAACCGACTAAAATTACTCCAAGAGCTCACTTCAATGACTCATCCAGAAGGTCATAAAAGAACCCAGGACGACATCTAAAGCACATGAGACCTCACTGTATTTAGGTAAGGTCTTTTCATCATTCAACAATTAGAAAGAGACAGGAAATGGCTTTCATGGGGGAGTTCCAAGGCTAAAACGATTGCTGACTGATGTTTTAGACTGCTGACTGCCTAAAACATCTTGATTATAGCCAAAACTTTTTAGGAGATAATCTGTGGACTACCAGTATTTTATGATGTGCTTCCTGTTACATTTGCCATAAAAATATGTTATTTCAGAAAGAGAATGTCATACAAACAGTCAAACATGGTAATGGTAGTGTCATGCTGTGGGGCTCCTTTGCTGCTTCAGGAGCTGGTCTCTTGCTGTACTCACGGGTTTATGAGGCTATAAAGCCCAGCTTGTTTAACAACAGAACAAATGCTAAAAGTAGCTATAGCTGGATACAAACTTAAATTCTAGCTACAACACAAATGCTTTCTCAACAAGTCTCATGGCAGCTCTAAACCTTTAACTGAGATGCTATATTCATTCTCTATATAACCTCTATTGAAATTACAGAATTCTAAAGGCAGATATTTTCTATTTATTTTGTTTTCATAGTGTAAAGTCACCTGCTTTTAGGAGTATACAGATTTTGACTGAGTAGCTTTTTCTTCTTAGATTTATATCCCCTCAGAGCAAGCACAACAACAGTAACAATACTGGCTGAGAGGGTAATGGAAGTGGGAAAGGCCATGATAAGTCAACAAGGGAGGCCTTGCTGCTGACAGCGTACACGACTCAATGGCTATATTGAGCTTAGCTAAGGCCCACCGACCTCTAGGCCCTGCCTCCTCTCCGATGCCTCCTCTAAAGGGACCGATTGTGAGTTGCTCCACTCTTGACTGACTCGTGCGGAGCCAAAAGGTGGCAGGGTGGAGAGTGAAAAAAGGGATCCACCATGCTTAGACACCCAGAATGTGATAGTAATTTCAGTGTTTAAGGACCTGAGAGGCGGCATGACTTTGCAGCACAAAGAAAGTTCAAGGAACATAGATCTGCAACTGGCAGAGGCCATGCACAAATCACAGAAGCACCCTCCCCTCCCCCGGAATGCCCTATCCTCACAATAAGAGCCTCTGGCAACGCAATTTTCTGTTCAGTACTTACTGGCCAAACCTTTTGCCTGTTGAGGTTTGACAGGAAAGCAAAGAGAGCTACACTAATTGAAATGTCAGCCCATGGAGGGTGATTTCTTTCTCACCGGCAAAGTAAAACAGGCACAATAATTAAGCTGTCAAATTTATCAAAATAACTTCTTTACAGGGACACTGAATTGTCCTCAAGCCCTTCCTTATGCCAGGCTTAGCACTTTGTCTCTGATTAGCTGTGTTTTCCGAATATTCCAGATCAGACTGCTGCTTGGAATGTCTCATGGAAGGAGACACAAAAAGACCTGTGTATGTTTTATGATAATTTATAAATCCTTGCGGCATCATGGACACAAGCTAAAAAAGATTACTGTCCACTAAATCCGAGTCATGTTACACAGGAGCAGTCCATCTGACTCTTCATTCGCTAAGGTATCAGCCACATAGGTTGTATATTCCCTTACCTTCTAGATGTTCTGTCAGGGCAATAGGTATAGAATCCAATGGAATAGAAGAGGGCCTTGGGTTGTACAGAAAAACCAAATGGGATTAGTTACCACCCTTCACCCAAACCTAAAAACAAAGTCCTGGAAAGAAAGAAAGTGTGGATTGGAGACCAGCTCCAACCGTGCAGCTCAGTAGGACCAAAGCGTCTGGTGACAGCTGACTTTATTTTAGAAGCTCCCCTTCTTAAAAAAAAAAAAAAAAAAAAAAAAAAAAAATGGGATGGACTTCTGGGAGGGGGTAAATGGAGGTGGGTTTGCTTTTTTAGTGCCAAGCATAGAGGTACCCTACATTCCTTTAACCTTGTGTCATGGCAGTCTTATAGATATGAATCTCCCACACCATGAGCTAGAAAAACATGCACACTTAGTACTGCTCTCATTTATAGATAGGGAAACAGAAAAACATTTGGCATTAATATTAGTATTAGTATTCTCTTCCTGTTAGTGGGATGGAAATCATGCTATGTCATAACTGAGCATATATACACAGTGTCTTGCAAAAGTATTCATATCCTATTGTGAAATTAAAATTACAAACGATGTATTTTATGTGCTAGACTACACATGGTGTAGTATATTTAAAGCATATATTTAAAGATAGAGGCTAAAATAACTTTGCAAAATGCTACTTGACACTCTATTGGTTGATGTCTGCAAAGCAGCCAGTCCAGAAATGCCATTCATTTTTATTGGTGCCAACTGCCTGTTCTCCCAAGACTGGAGATAAGAAAGACTGTAGATATTAGATTCTGAGGTGGTGCTAACATGGTTTCCATCATCAGTATTAATCCATATTAAGATATATTTGCTGTTTGGTGCCAATTAAAATGGACAGGTATAAGAATTTCTAAAGGGGGTCCCAAGTATTTGCGGAATTTAGCCATTTGTGGGTGATTATGGTCCCTTACCCCTGTGAACACCAGGGGTCCCACTGTACACATCATTTTAGTGTAGTAAAAAAAAGCTGAATTTTGGTCTCATTTAGCTAGAGCCTCTTGTTTCACCTGTTTGCTATGCCCCCTACATTGCTTGAGCCAAACTGCACACTGGACTTTTTTAATGTCTTTCTTGTGATTCTGAATCTCAACAAGTAGATTTTAATTTGGTGACTTTGTTATGCTGGGTTTAATTTAGGAATATCAAAGGATACTACATAAGAAGTTAGTCTACTGCACTCTAAAAGCTGACTGAAACCTTTCTCAAAAATAAAATAAAAACTGTAGCCAACCCCACTTAACTCAGAGCTCAAAACAACTCTTGTATGATGCAGTTTGTCATAAGTAGGACTGTCTGCTCTTGCAGGCAAGCATTATGATTTGTCAACAACAGGGACTTGTTGTGTTAGTCTAGAATTGGTTTCTGTGTGTAAAAGTCCACTCACTCTAATAGGATTACTATCTGATAGCAGTGGTGTATCTAAAACTGTAAAAGAACTAGTCTAGTTGTTTTTTTTCTCCTTTACTTTGCTACAGTAGGATAATTTGCTGTTAGTTCCATAGCTATACAGATGCAGGACTGGTATTGATCCTTGTATTGATAGCTGGAGAATCTAATTATAAGAATGTGATTGCAAGATTATTTGGAACAAGAATCATTAGACATGGTGGGAATGTTGGACACTGCAGCTGCAGTGGATCGGAGGTGAACAATTTAAAGTCAACTTTTTGGTATAATTTTAAATAAAATTGACTGAAAAAAAATTGCATACCAGTCATGTCTAACCTATATTAATAAAAACAGCACCACTTGCACTTTTTTAAAAATGTCACTCTACATTTCAGCCAATAAGATGTTAAACATCCACCTAAAGTCAAACAGAACAAACTGAAAAATCTTTTTTGTGAATATTAGTATAAACAGTGGAGGGCTATAAAACCACTGATTCAAGACATGTAGAACAGGTTAGCTACATTCATTTGTATGAATCCAAAAAAGGACATTCTTAGAAATGTATTTTCATAACATGATATCAATGTATCAAATTATTTTTGTCATCAATTGTTGCTATGAGTAAGAAAGGCTTGTTTTCTCATGAGAACTAGAACCTAAACCGGCAGTTCTTCATGTTGGAAATCAGGACAGTCACGCTACCAACTGATTTACTGATAAAGGACTGAGACTGAAGAGCAGTCCTTTATAAAAGCATTACCATGAATATCCCACATGGTGCTAGTTAAAACCTGGATGTGTCTGATGCTTCAACAATAATTATTTTGATGTGAGCAAGTTCAGCTATTTGAAAATCTACAGCCACATAGGTTGGCATGCTTGATTGAGTAAATACTGCCAACGCAACCTGCTCAACCTTGAGTGATTTCAGTGAGATGAATGATTTAAAACACTCTGGCAAAGTGAATTGTGAGGACCTCTCAAGGTGAAATCGCTATTCCTTCTGCCTGGTCTCAAGAGATCTTTGAGCCCATTTCAAAGACAGGTCTTTAGATAGAAAAGCATTACAACTAATTCTTTCAGTGGAAGGCCTCAAGTGCAAAAGCCAAACAGGACAGAGAAAATAAACTTAGAAAAAGAAAAAAGTATTTTTTTTCAGTATTTCTCAAGATTTCAAGGCTCGGGAAACATTGTCTTATATGTACTGCCCTAACGCAAACAGCAATGATACAAGTCCTGCTCCTTCAGTACAGTCTGTTTTCTTTTAGCTTTTCTTTACATCTGAAGGGACCTCTCTGAACAATTCGTTTTATGTTCATATGTTCTGTATATTAAACTCTGATCCTGACCATTTAACCTCAAAGACACTGTGTTTACCCCTAAACCCACACCATAACACGCCTGTTGCAGCACAGTGATGAGAGAAAAGTGTGGATATCGAGCCATTAAGATTATCTGTTGATAATCCCACTGAAATTGCACATGGATCTGCTGTTCCCAAAGTGGAAAATAAACACTCAAAGAAAATCTCATGAGAGGGCTTGTGCAGATCCCAAAATTAAGATGCAGAGATTCAGATTTTCCACAACATCTCAGAAAATCAAAGATTGACTAAGATTTGCATGTTTAATGTGGCGAAATACAAACTGTTCTCACAGTGAAACTGATATGATCTGAGCTAAAAGCTAAACCTGTTTTTCCCAGGTATTTTATGCGGAGGAGAAAAAGATCCCTAGCTATTTAATTTCCAGTGTGCCAGAGTGTAATAATGCCTCATGAAGAATGGAAAAGACTCTCATAATTTTTTATATCAACTAGGTAGCAACTCAAACGCCCCCTTGGTAAAGGTGAAAAAAACGCTTAATCCATGTTTGTGGACTACATTTCACATTTGTCATGTTACAATCTCAAACTTCAATGTATTTCAATTGGGTTGAAACACGATATAAAGCGTAATTGGGAAGTTTGAAAATGACACTTCAGTTTCAAAACATTTTTTTCAAATAATCTATATTGGGTAACAGCGTTTGTACTCAGACTTCCAGAGTCAATACTTTTTTAGAAAGACAGGGGTGACTGCGTTTCACTGAGTAGTTGTCTTGCAATGCTAAAGTTGTGGGCACAATTCCAGCTTCCTCCTGCCACATCTTGATATGTCCCTGGGCAAAGCACATAAACCCAAGTTACTTCTGTTCTGTGTATCAGTGTATAAATGTGTAAATTCAGAACATTTTTTGGGGTCTCTTCCACATCTGGAGAATGATATTTTGTTTTGATTCATAGAGACTGTATCAAAAATAACTTTCAACTCTTACCACAGATTTTCAGTTGGATTTGGAAATCATTTCATTCTAGCTTTTGCTAGCTTCAATCCTTGAAGAAGACTTTTTTTCTTCGAGGATCGCCCTGCCTTTAGCTCCATCCATCTTCCCATCACCTCTGAATCGCTTCTCTGTCCTTGTTGGAAAAAACAAAAAACACATTCCCAGAGCATGACGCTTCCACCACCACAGTTCACCACAGGGTGTTTAGGGTGATAGTCAGCATTAATTTGACTTTCTTCCTGCCACACATCTGCAAAGGCCAAATCTGTGGAGTGCATGACTTATAGTTTCCCCCCTAGTTGCTCCCACCTGAGCTGTGGATCTCTGCAGCTCCTCCAGAGTTACCACGGGTTTCTTCTTTGAGGAAGGCTCTCTGGATTTGCAGATGATGGACCAAATGGTGCTTTAAAAAGTTGATGTATTGTTTTATAACCTCTGAAGGCAGTGAGTTACAGTTAGGAATTCGGGATAAAGGGCGATGAATGCAAATGCATGCAAAATGTTGTATTTTTTTTTTTTTTTTGTTCTAAACTTCCAGTGTGAGGGCAGAATATTTTTGTCTTAGTCTAAGGAGTGGAAATTCACACACTTACCATTTGTTAGCTTAAATGTTCTTCCCAAAGTTAAAGTACAGGCTTGCAATTATACCCATGACAACAATTCTTATCCCAGTCTGCTATCTTACCTTTACGTTGTCAGGCGAAGCTTTTGTGAGATTTAAATAACACTGTGCACTCTCACATAGATACACAATAAAGTCGATTCTCAATTTTCAAACATTTATGCACTATGGGATCATTTGCATCCCATAATATCCTCTAAGTGGATCATGTCTGAAATTAACAGCCAGAAAATCTTTGTTTTTCCGCAGGATGCATATTAAAAAGACATCATCATTTGGCAGGTCAATCTGGCAGGAGATTAATCAAAACAAAAACAGCCATTTGGCAAATCTGTCTTCAACTATCAGAATTCACATACTGAAAAATTGGTGATTTAGCAATATCTCCTGAATATAGAGATAAAATATAACTTCTGAATGATGAAATAAACAAATTTAGATTTACATGCCGCTACTGTGCTTGCCACAAAGCCAGCCATGGTTTCATGCTGTTATTCTGGTGTAGCGCGAGCAAAAGCATGTAAACAAGAACGCCTGCTATGAAGGAGCCACAGCACGAAGATTTAGAAGTGAGCTTTGCATCTGTTTAAAGTGCAGTTACTCCACGCTTGTGCTTTATTTAAACGCTGCGGATTTGAAGGAAGCAGTTCTGTACCTCTTGGATCCCTTCTTCCTGCTGTCAGTCATTCCGCCTGGCAGAGATTACACAGTGTTTTCAGTGTCGCTTCATCAGGCGAGACGAAAGCTGTCGCTCCGCCAGGACAACGTTGGGGATCATCAATGAGCTCTAATTTTAGATGCGAGTTTGGGTTTGGTGTCAGGGAGGGCAACCAGGCTTGATGGATCCCAGGTGGATGATAAGGATTTCAGCCAGCATGTATAAATATTATTAGTATCTGTATATGTAGAGTTCAGGGGCAGGATTAAGACCCATCAACAAATTTTACAATGCATCTGAAACAAGTGTGTTGCTACCTGGAGAACATTGCTGTGCACAAAAACACCTGAAATCTGACCTTTCACCTCCACGAGTGTTTATCTTCTGCTTTTTTTTTTTTTATTTACCAACCCAGACGGGTGACGTCTGGCCCACAGTTTGAGAGGTGCAGTGCCCATAGGTCCCAAGCGCGTTTTTGAATCGGTGTCGCATGTTTCCACTGAAAAAAGGGGTTCCACAGCGCAAACAATGGTTCAACCCGGGCACGGCAGAATAGCCGGTTCTGCGTGAACCGTGACGTCACCCGTGGGCCGGTCAGCAGCTGGAGAAAAAAGCCGGTCATCTGAACAAAGAAATAAGAGAGTTTGGAGTTCTTGCAGCTTGTTCTTCACATCATCTGGGCAAAGATTTTTTTTCTTGTGTGGTGGGTTTATTCAAAGTACGGGCGAGGTAGACCCCCCTCAAAGAGCAAACAGACCCCCCTCCCCCACCCCTACTACATTGTTGCTTTTATTTTTGTTAACTTCTTGTTGTTGCGGTAGTTGATGGTCCATTCACGCTTGGTTGTTGTAAACTTTCATTTTTTCTCATAGCATCGTTAACTAGCCCCTCTGTGGCGGTGGACCATTCTCAGATCCAGCCAATGAAATCCAAACTTTGAATAATCATCATCATTCTTCAATCCTTCTTTATTTATTTATTTATTTTTTAAAATTTTGCTTGGCCCAGGCTCTGTCTTCTCACTCATCATAACCTTAGGTAATAAAAAGCTATCCATTTTGTCTTTGGCATAGGCTTGGTCAAGTTGACTAAATGGCCGCAGTTACTTTTTCTGGTTTATATTTTTTCCTCATGTTGCGCCCCCTTTGAAGAACTTCGGTGCCCCCTGGGGGAGGCATGTCCCACACTTTAAAATACCCTGATATATATAATATACTGTTCTTCTCACCCCCACCCCCAGAAATACATTCATAAACAGCAACAAGATTCAAATAAAAATCGGCTTTTAATATCAGGCCAGTTTTACTTATCGGACTGATACGTGAAAAAATGATTACCATTGGCCAATACCAATGTTAATGCTGATATATCATGCATCCCGAACTTCTGCACTTGAGTTCTTGTCAAGTATGAAATGTCCTGGCCACAAAAAACTTTGCTTTTGCTCTTGCCATCTCAACTAAAAGAACAAATTTCTCTGTTCTTCCAGAGTATGCATCGACCTTCAGTTAGCTCTAGTATCCCAGCAGCATGGAGTTCTTCTATGCTTATCAAAAATAATGTTAAACTTGTGTTTTTAAAATCCTAAGTCATTTCATATGTATTGTTCATATTCAAAGCTATGTGATTTTTAATTGTGGTAAGTGTGGACTGATGTGTAACTGTGGAACACAACCTATTAGGAGGATACATCTTGTCTATAGTTGGTGCATTTTGTAACTGTAGTCTCATGTGAGCATTTTTTCAATTTCTCTCCATAGTGGTAATTAAAACTAAAATTATATCCTTTGTTCAGCAAGGCCTGCTGCTCATCTCGTAACTTAATTTCTCTTTTAGAGCAAACTCCTGGTGGTTTAAAAAGAAATATTTAGGTTTTCTCTCAGCAGGAACACTTAATTCAGGGCAGGCTATAAACTCAGAGTGCAATTTTCTTTTGGATCAAAACAAACCAATTTTTTTATGTATGTTTTTTTTTCCCCTCTTATCTAAAAAAGTCCAACGTGTCAGTCCTGAATACTCATCATACCACTAGTAGATACAATTTTTGCTTTGAAGTTGCTAATTTGGCTTTTTTGGTGAACATTTTGTCAAAACCTCTTCCAATAGAATAAGCCTCCTCCTCTGCAGAATAAGCTACAAGTTGGTCCTTGCTGCAATGAGCCAAAACATTTTGCAAATATCACTACAAATCCTTGGTTGTTACAGAGTAACCAAAAATAAACCCAGGAATATGTTAAGTCAATTTATACAGGTAATTGTCTGAAGGATGAAATGAACAAGAACTATACATGACATTTTACTGCTTCCTTAGTCTCTAGGAAGAAGATGCAGCACCTCTTACCTCCATTGCTGTGTAATGATCACAAAATGCAAATTTGACGAGGTTTTAAAAGGTCCATAAAATAGAGTTCAAACAATGGCGACATAGAAATGTTCACTAACCTTTTAACGAATGAGTCCAGGTCAAGTCTCACATCTTCATGGAATAACTCCAAGGGGAATTATTTGGAAATGAATTGAGGTATAATTATTTTCACTTCTAAAAGCCTATATAAACACATTTATGTTCTAAGAAAAATGAATATGAACAACTGATTATATCCAATCTCTAAATGAATCAAGCATGAGGTGCTTTTATTTTGAAGAACCAGAATTGTCTATGTAAATTAGGGATATTTTGTTCTCAAACCACTTAAAGTGATTTAATATAAGGATCAGTTTAGGAAAATTCCATGCCGTCACTATTTCGACGCTACAAAAGACAAACAGGTTGTTATAAACCACTAACAGCCACAAACCTTCCTGATTCACTAATCAAACACACCCTTTTAGCGAAGTATATGTACATCTCTGTCAGAGCTGTGGTCTGTGGCTTACTTACTGTAAAAGCTTTTAATTCATTTTGCTGGCACATACTGGTGAGAAACATAACAGAGAATCCATTGCATACTCTCCTAGTCGTTTGTATGCAGTACAGCATCCCAGAAGGGACAAAATTAATCATTCACTCAAAAGCCAAGGTTTTTCCTGGGACTCGAGTACAAGTCTTCGGATCCAAACCAAGTGACGCGTCTTTAGAACACGAGTCCAAATCAAGTCTGAAGTATTTGGTTTTGCGACCTGAGCACAACTCTAGTCCAAGTCACCATTTCTGTCACCATAAGCTTTTTGAGATTAGAGTTGTTTAAGACTGTACAAGGCCACCTCGCTTTCAGACGCTCTCGGACCAGCGATCAGGTTCCTCTTCTGGGTTCAACTAATCTTAATCTATACTGCATGAAGAATCCAAGGGAGACATCGACTTCAGGTGAGATATTAACAGCTTTTAACCGTTCGACAGAACTTCTAAAGTCTGTCCTTAACAGAGCACATGCAGTCTAAGAATGGCAGAGAAAAAAGTGTTTGGGTTCTTGAACAACTTGCTGGTTTTTACAAATATGCACAAAAACAAAGGCAGCCCCCACTCCATGATATATTAACCTGCTCTCTTTTGTTAGGATGCAGGATTGGAGATAGTAGACTGTACCTTGCCAGAATCATCATCTGTATTTGTATGCTATCTGGGTTGGTGGAAAATAAAGTGGAGGTAACTACTGTAGTGGTTCTCTGCCAGAAATGGAATCACAGCATCAAGGAAGCCTCTGGATTTTTAGAAAAAAAATGCCAGCGAGGCAGCCTTATCTGGAAATGAACAATCTAGTTTTTCAAAAGCTGCTTTCTACCAAACATTTATCTCCCGGAACAAATGACACAAAACATTGCATTAAACATCCTTAGGGCTTGGCTGCTTGGCTGACAGAACAGTGTAACCATGATGCAATCACAGCACTCGGACCCAATATCAGACGTTCAAATCTTTTAGTAAGATACCTCTCACAAAGCTGCAATTCCAAAAATTAGAAAACAGGAGTCAAACTGTATTCATAAAATGGTTTTTCACATACAAATAATCACAAGCTGAGAAAATGATAGCCAAGTAAATTAAAGTCTTAGGGAAAAGTGTGGTATAATAAAATTGCTTTTCACAGAATCGGCTAAAATAAATTATACTAACTGATTGTTCCACAGCCTTGATTCACAAGTAGAAATGCTCTGCCCCACCTTGATTTTAATTATGTACAGGGTAAATCTGCTGTAGCACAAAATCTGTAACACTAAGACTTGATAAGTACTGGAGTATCCTACACTAAATGAAGATTCTTTAAAATACATACTCTGATTGGAAATAAATTCCTGCTAATACCTGTTGTAATGCTTTGACATTTTTACCAGACCCAAAACAGGAAGCAAAGTCTGAGTTTTTCCAGAACTGTGCTTCCTGAACTAGCTTAGAGCCCAAAAAGTAGTGAAATAGCCATTTATTTGTTATTGTGGATATGCATCAGTCAGGAGGTCAAAATGCAAAGTATTGATGGGCAACATTTTACAATCATGCTGTGATGCAGCAAATCAACAACAAAAATATACATTTAAAAAAAGATGTGGAGCTCTGTATTCTAAAATGGATCCTAAAAATATACAATGAGAGTAATATAAGCATCCACAACAGGTCATGCTGGCATTATGAATGGATGCGAGAAAGAAAAGATTTATTTAGTCCAGTAAACAGGGCAACTGCAACAGTCAAAGTGGGTCAAAAAGAGTACATGGAGACCATAATGTCCAATGTAGGAGGTTCCCTTAAATGGAAGAAACATGACTAAGAAATAGGTTTCATATCAAATTAATCAAAGGCCAAGAAGAAATCAGCTTCGACACCAAGATTTTAAATTTGAGACTTGACTGTTAAATAAAAGAAAGCAATAGCCTGACTGACTCTCGAATGCAATTTGGGTGGGGCTGCTATTCAAGTGAGAAAGTTGACGAGTGGACAGTCCACCTAATTCATGAAGGATAAAAGAATTGATAAAAAAATATCTGAATGAGACTGAACAATAGGGGATAATTAAAAAGATACCTTGCCTGTCAAAAAAATTCTGAAAAATAAATACCTTAAGGCAGCTCACGAAAGGCATTTGTCTTTTTGTTGTTAATAAAAAAAAAGACAATTTATTTGTTGATGTATAAAAGTCATCTAGGTTATCTTAAATTTAGCATATCATGAGAATGCTCAATATGCTTCAAATTAGAGTGGTTTAGGTTTAGAAACAAACAACAGCAGGCATAAAGTTTCTTTTGTATTTGCTCATTGCTGTTCCAGACCTTGGACCTTATCTTGAAACCAGATTTGGACTTTCAAACATGAAGTGTTAAAACCCCACAGTCATAATCTGTTTTTGAAAACAAAAATATCTATTTTACATGATAAAATAAAACAAAATAACAATACTCACTAGAAGTGGCATCCTGGGGTGAGGCCATGTTCTGATATGTTGACGGGACAGGCTGAGGGGAACTAATGGATGCCACTTTTTTGGCTGGAGGAGTGGCTGCCACTTCCTGGTTCAAAGAGAGAGAGAGAGAGAGAGAGAGAGAGAGAGAAAGGGAACTATCAGAGGAAACACCTGAACTGTTTCAACAGCACGAAGAGGCGACGCCACAGGTCAACACAAACAGCTGGCACACGCTAACACACATACCTGAAGTGTGGAAAATGACACCGTTAGGCGTCTGATGACATTTTAAACTCTGGATTCCAGTGAGACCTTGTTGGTGTCGTCTGGTCTGCACATACAACCAGCACACACACACACACACACACACACACACACACACACACACACACACACACACACACACACACACACAATCAGGGACCTTGAGCACAATGTGAGCGTTAGGCATTGACTGGAAAGTAAACAGCACTTGGCTGAATTTTAATGGAGCTGACTGGCTAAAACCCGACATGTTTTCATACTTTGCTCATGAAAGGCACAACATTGAAACATGGCATGTCCTTGGTGCACATGCTCAGACACACGGATGGTTTTTTTTTTTCCCTCTGAAGCAGAAGTCAGCTAGAACAACGATCCTATTCAATTGCAAATCATTCCCATGGAGAACAAACACACCTGTGTCTGTGTTTGCAAATGTGCAGGTGATTTTTTTTTTTTTTTCCATTTGCAAATCAAATGTGTCCCCTGTGGAGCTTTTTACGACAGCTCCTAGCTCAGTGTCAACACAGTGACAGAAAACAAACTCTCTGCACAGCAAAAAAAAAAAACCACACGGCGTGTGCCAGGCGAACCTGTCTAGTCCGGTTTCTGTTCACAGCACCAAGGCTGTTAGGCCCAATTTTAGAGAAAATAAATGCAGCACAGGATGAACCATTATCCTAAAAAAAAAAAAAAAAAAAAAAAAAAAAAAAAAAAAAAAAAAAAAAATCCCATTTAACCAATCCCCAGCAGATGTCATAAGGGTTAAAAACAAAACAAAAAAAAAAACATTCACACATACAGTGGATAACAAGCCAGCTCACACCTGTCAAAATGCCAGATTTTTATAACTATCCACAGGCAATATGTATATGTAAGCATAGATTTTCTGCTGACTTTAGTTCTGAAATGAAATATGCTTGGACAATAGCATAGACTTTAAATCTGGAAAATAAATTCAGCTTTCAAGCAGAAACCTGAAGGTTTTGGGTCAAAACTGACTGTCGATTTTATCCACCATGACAAAACGTCTAGGTCTTTAGAAGTAGTAGCCTCAGAGCACGATACTGCCACTACCGTGCTTTACTCTGGGTATGTTGTTCTTTTCCTGACGTGCTGTGTTGTTTTGTGCCAAACTTACATTCTGCTTGGTTTCATCTCTGCTTTTTTAGTTTTTACATTTTAACCTCTAACCGATTTGTTTATGTCCAGTTGAATTGTACAGCGCACAGCACGTCGAAGGTGGAAACAGTTTTGAAATGATTTTTTTCACTCCCCGACTGCTTCAATACACATGGAATGAAGCTCAAACCCGAGCGTGTCGTTCCGCTGAGCGCCGTTTGAGACTTCATATTAAACCATGCGGTTTATCGAGCCAAGGTTTTGCTTTGCTCTGTCAGTGATTGACAAGCAGGAGTGTTTTCAAAGGCTGATGCTTGAAGAATGCCTGCGCGTGTGTTTGAGGTGGTGTGAGCTCATTACTTCTCGACAAAACAGCAGAGAATGTCACTGAAAGACCCACTGAAACGATTCAGACGTTTAACCTTCTTCACTTGTCAGATGGGTTTGTTTACCCTTTATGGACAGTAAGCATCTGCAGTGAATGATTATTATATACAGTGGCTGTGAAGGCTATTTTAAGGATGAAATGGCTGTGATTTGATGGAAAAACTTATTTTGCTGGGAGGAGAAATCAGTGCTCTCGATACAATAATTCAGATCAAATGTTGTCCTTCCATATTTTTTCTTTTTCGTTTCACGTTTGAACCTAATCAAGGATCTCCATTTATTCGCCCTTGGAACCTGAGGTAGCCTGTCCATTTTCTGTGCCTGCATCTCTCCTTGCAGAACTATTCATTTCCCTCAAAGCTTCCCACATGTTGTCACATTACATTGAGATTTCATGTAATCAACCAAAGTATATTGTGAAATGAAAGGAAAGTGCTACAAGGTTTTCATATAAAAATAGGAAAAATGGGACACATTTGAATCTATCCTCCCTAAGTTCAGACTTTGTGGCTGCAAGCATACCCGCAGCATGATGCAGCCACCACTTTGTTTCAGCATGGAGATAGTGGGGTTCAGGCAGATGTGCAGTAATAGTTTTAAACACATTATTTCAAATTTAATTTTGGTCTCATTAAACATTTTTAATCAGCTCCTTTAACTATGAAATCTATAAATACATTTCTATAGCCTATATGCTCTACCCTAAGTGTAAAATAACACTAACACTGTTCATCATCTGAGTACACCATCCCTTGATCAAACATGGTAGTGGGAGAATCATGCTGTGGGGAAGCTTTACTTCATAACAAGGTGGTCAGGGATGAAGAGAAGATGGATGGAGATAAAAATAAAGAGCAATTCTGGAAGAAAACCTCTTAGAGGCTGCAGAAGACCTGAGCCTGGGGTGGAGGTCATTTTCTACTACCATTTTTACTGAGCCACACTTGATCTTATTTGCCGACAATCCTGAAGTTGAACTTAGCCTTTAGATTAAAAAAAACAAAACAAAAAAACATGCTCTTCTTGATCTGTAAAGTATATATAACAGATATAAAGAAAGCATTTAGAGGTGAAGAATAATGAGTGCCTCCATGCACTGAATAGCTCTCCATTCATTTCCGTGACAGGCACCAATTAAAAGACTAATCCAAAACACTCCACCTTTTTTGGATAATTGCTATGTTCCTGTGCTTCAGTTAAAGGTGCAGTGATCTTGTAGTGACACTTGGGAGCCTCAATTAGGAACTGCTGCCAACTAAAAATGCTGATTTTTTTTTAATCTCAAACTATGAAGGACACACAAAACTGAGAAAAAGAAAAAAAGTTTAGAGCTTGCTACAAAAAAATAACTGCTTTTTAAAAAAAAGTACCGAAAGGTTTATTTCTGTCACACAGCGGGGATCAAGTGCATGCCTGAGCATGAGCACCTTACAGGCTGCGAATCCAGTTGGAAATTAGAATGGAGCCAACATTTCAAAGGTTTGAGTAAACAACTTTTTTGAAAATAAGAGTTAGAAGTTGGCCTTTAGTTCAGCCAAAGAACTAAAGGGAAGACTTCTCCCTCTTTCCTCGGGGGGGACACTGATTTGAAAGTAGGGTTCAGAATCAAAGGAAAGCAGCCAGCAGAGCTTTATGAAGAGTCACGGGATGTTCACGGAGGCTGTCCATCAAATCTAACTGAGGTTGAGAAATTTAACAAAGAAGAACTGGCAAATATTTCACTCTATAAATGTGGTAGAGCTGGTAGAGACAGACCACACACCCCGAAATGTATGGGACACACCACTATCCTGCAGAAAAGCGAACATCTCCCCCAGTCTCAAGTCTTTGCAGGAATCAGGAACCTGATCAGATTTCCTGTCCCTAAAATCCCTATAAAATACATTTAAGTTTGTGGGTGTAGAAGAGCAAAATGAAATGATTCTCAACAATCACGATTTTTTTCTTTTACTTTATGAGACATAGCAACACTATGTAGCAGCAGATTGATGGCACGATGCTTCATTCAACTGTCAGCAAGTGTTACGGAGCTTTGAATCGCTGCCATATGTTCTTTTTGCACACATCGGCTGGATTAAGAGGGAACGGGTGAACAGTGCTGCTAGACGGGTGAAGGGACAGAGACCCTCTGCGTATCTTTAATAAGAGACACTGCTTGGAGAAATCTGTCAAAACGTTGCTAGCCAGCCTGTCGCACAAGATAATCCCTGTGGGAAAAAAAAGCGAGATCACTGGATCCTCTTAGAAGAAGCTGCGCTAATGAAATCAGTGCTGGCCATCTGGGAGCATTTCATGTGTGACAGACGCCTACAAAGGGGACAGTCAGAGCTGTGATGGTGAAACCATGGTAACTGAAAATTGTACTACATGGGCTGCGAGCTATCAGAGCTGACACTGTGACTCCAGCCATGTTCACGTCGATGCCTATTAGACCAGGATTTTACCAGTCCCCAGACCAGTCCGTAGAAGGCTGAGCTCAGCGTCACATCTGCAGGGACTTTTCAAATTTTACTCTGATTGTCTCAGTTGTTGACATCTCTCCTAACAAGGACGACTTCAATGAACTAGTCTGAGAGGACATGTCTCTGCCTCTTAATCTTCCCTCTTTCCACACCATCATTCCCTGTTAAGAGAAACTATTACTGAATTGAATTTGGTGGACGTTGTGTTATGTCAGTCGATGTTCACTGTGAGGACATTCCAGCTGCTATGGATGAATAGCTGTATTCTGCCTTTTCTGTGGAGTTTTAACCAAGCCCTGTTGGTATTAATGAAGCCTGAGAGTACAAATGAAATATCTCCCCCACTATTACACTACCACCACCAGCCTTATTCATTTATACAAACCGAATTGGAGCCATGCTTTCATGTTATTTGCTCCAAATTCTGACCCCACAATCTGAATGCTGCAGCTGAAATTGAGACACACAAAATCGGTTTTCATCCAAATTTAGGGTACATTCACCTTAGAAAGTCCGGTTTGTTTGGGGAGGCAGGAATGCGCGATTGAACTCTGATGCAGACCGAACAAGCTCACTCTGGTCCACCTACGAACCTCGAAATCGGCTTGGTTGACGTGAACTCTGGTGCGGTTTGAATGCACGTGAAGCCAAGTAGGAAGCAGACAATAGTGCAGGGCATTCTGGGTAAATACAATCAAAACAAATGTGCATCTACAGAAATGGCTCGTGGTCTTTTGCCAAAGAAAAGAGACATCCTACAACTGCTACAATCTGACGCCACTCCATTTTTGTTTACATTTAGTGAAGAAAGAAGTTGTGCTCAGTGTCTTGTTCAGCGATCTTTGTGTCGTTTCCTTCAGTGGTTCTTGGTGCAATGCCACCACAGGCGAAAGGGTTACTCAAAGGGTTTGGCTAGTTTGACACAGTGCAGTGTGAAAGCGAACTACACCAGCTGAAAATGTAACAAATGTCGCAATTTTGGACCCCAATCGAACTGAGTCTACTAGACTACCAGGTTTGAAGACACCCTTAAAGAACCTGTGCGAAATGTAGCCAGTTTCCGGTTCGTAGCTGACAGGACAGTTTTCCAGATCCTAAATTCCACAAAACAGCAGAAAACTCCCCCAAATGAGCATTTAATGAATGCTTTAGCTCTAGTCTTAACTTTAGATTGCAATGTGCACAACACAGGAGGTCGCCCTTTCCCTACTGATGACTGGATGTGCAAATAAGCGATACAAAGCTTATTCGAGGCACCCCATGGGCCTTGTCACCCTGGGTGGTGAGCAATGCTAACCACTGGTGGTGGTTCAAGACCTACAGATTGAATATATTTTATTACTTACCTTGGGCGCAATTTTTTTGATGCCATTTCAAACAACTCCATAAGATTGTTCCCTACAAAACCACAAACACCTACCAGGTTTCGTAGCTGCACATTTGCAGCCCATCCAAAGTTGGAAAATCATTTTGAACTCTCTGATCCCATTGGTCCTCTCCGCCTTTACCTAATGGATAATTGATGGACCAAAATGTGTTTTTAATAAGTGCATTGGGGCTAAAGCTGTTAAGTCAACCTTTCTGATACTGTTATACAAATTGAAAACACATTTAGGGCAGGATTGTTTTATCTATTCTGAGAAGGGCTCAACATTGCTAATGTAAAAGGTGTTCTTTAATTCTGAAAGGAAATGGTGAATGGAATCCATTTAGACTAAAGAGCATTCTTTCAGTTCTTTATTGAGAAGCTTTCTAGTTTAAGTCACTGTCAATCATACACATTCAGTAGAAGAGATGGTTCTTAGTTCATCTTTTTTTTATAAATGAAACTGATCCTGAATCCACAGAATCAATGCAAACCCAAAGCACTATTCAACTCTAAGCTATGTCAGTTTTACTCAGAAGAGACTTTAAGATTCTTCTTACACATAAGGAGCTTAATGACCCAGATCCGGTTTATCTTAAAGAACCTTATGTTTATTCTAAAACAAGCCCTTCGCTTTCAGAATGCTGGTTTTCTTGTGGTTCCTGGGACTTTGGTATAGTGTAACTGGATCAAACTAATATATGTAATATTGGATTGAATGTGAATATGTAACATCATTTATTTTGAATTGAACCTTTCTATTCTTCTTATGTGAAGTGCATTTTTGTTGAACTTTTTCACATTACAATCACAAGCCAAACATCACAATAACAAACCCCTGTGGTGACACTGGATTCTTTTTAGTGACATCAAACCAAAGGAAGTTTGGGTCCTTTGGTTTAGAATATACATGCATCCTTTTGGAAGATATTGGATTTATGAAAAAAAAAAAAAAAAAAAAATCAAACTGAATAAGATAAACTGTGAAGAATTCACTAATCGGTGTTAAATTTCTCCAGTTGTATTTGAAAATCATTGATTAGTAGTTTCAAGAGAACTCACCAGCTTGCTAAAAAACACTATAAGAGCTGCTCTATATGCTGCTCCTCACTCCTTTGAACTCAAACAGCTCAGGAATTGCTCAGAGGGGTTTTGCTGGAGCTGGTGAAGCTCTAGCAGTTGCTTAAATCAGTGAGGCTTGTTAATTCAGAACTGCATGGCACAATTTAGAGGACAAAGGTTCCTCTTCTCAATAGGAAACACTTAAACTGTGTTGTTTTGGACTCACACTCACTTGCACTCACCCTGACATCTGCATAATCTTTTTCCAAAATTTTATCCAGCTTTTCCTTTTAGTTGCTTTCCCCTTTATTCCTCTTTTTTGCGTTAGTGTGTTGTGACGGCTTGAATGTCTGTGGAAGATATTTGTTATTCTGATTATTTTGTATTTTGTCACATTACAACCCTAAACTTTGGTGTATTCTATTGGATTTTAAGTGATAGACCAGCTTTAAGTACAGCATCATTTTTAAGCAGAAGGAAAAGGATATGTGGTTTTCAGGAATTTAAATTTAAAAACATAAAACAATCTAAGAAAAAAAAAAACTGTTAGAGGAAGCCAAGGACTTAAGACCACAATATCTTAACAATAACTAATTCCAAAAACAAAGATGCTGCCTGGCAGCATCAATTTAAATAAGATGCTTTTTTAAAATCACAAAAATAGTCCAAAAAAAGATTTATACACATGCAGTGTGTTTCAGTCTCATGCAGACTCAGTCCACTCTTCACAAGTCCTCTGGCTGTGAATGCTGCCTTATGCATTTGCTGGCATGGTATATGGGTGATTGTTGTCCAATATGTCCAAACACACAGTTACAGCAAATAGATCCCTGATAGTAATGGAGGAAAACAGTCCTCTGAGCACGTCTGATACCTCTCCAACAAGTCAGAGTTCGCTACAAGGTCTTTGCACTCATTTGAAACGAGGTAAGATAATCTCTGGTTGTGGTTTCACAGGTTAATTTTGGTTTATGATTCTACTCACAAACGGTAACTAACCAGGGATCTCGCTGGTGCTCGCCTCATCACGCACGGCGACGAAAAGGTGCTCAGTAGCAAGGTCAGTTTGGCTGGTATTTGGTGGTGAATGCTTTTCATTTTAAATCTGCCCGCTTTAATGTGTAGTGAACCGCTGGACGAGTAACATGAATTCAATATGTTAGAGTTGCAAACTGGAGTTTTGGCAAACTAAGCTACCTGATTGAATTTTTATACCGCTGTGCTCCTCTACAAGCTACATGTATCAGTCGAGCGTTTTGTTAGAACACCTGTCAACCTTCCTTCATTTTTTTTAACTCCTGTCCTGTCCATGTTTTATTGTGAGCATGTAACTGTGCAACAACAGATTATCCATGCCTTATTTATTGTTTTTTTATTAGTCTTAATGTCTTTAAAATGTTCTTTAAAACGTTAATAAAATATCCACAAACTATGTAGTGTTTTTTTTTATTCCTATTAGGAACAGGCAGCAAAAATAACCAAGTTAGGAGCTAATGAATGATTATGAGTGCAAATAGTAACATTAACATAACTATTGCTCTAGGTTTGCTCCGAGAATGTGAATTCAACTTCTCCTTTATGTTGATTTATGTATTTGCTGTCAGTAAAAAAGGATGCTTTATTCATTTCCACAACGTTTTTAGAAAATATATCATTTTGGTTTTAAACAGTGAGATACAAGTGTTTGTATTTCAGCTGACAAACACTGGAACAACAATAGGTATAGATTGTGACATCAGGCTGTGGCTAATCAACTTTATGTTCCTAATTTAATTTGTTGACAGTCGGCCACAGTGGCTAAGAATTTTTGAGCCCATGAAAGAACCTTGTATTCATCCCCTTAAAATGCTTATTCAGTTAATATCCTTCCTCGGCACATGTTTCAAACAGGAAGATAATTTGTGGTACACCACCTCCTAGCTCTATTTTCCATGTAAATAATTATCATGTCCTGTAATTGCATGAGGCTCCTGATGTTTTTGACAGTTGTTTTAAGACAATAAAAGTCCACTTTGGTTTTGGCTCCTCTTGAACTAGCCATTAGCTTTAGCTTCTGAGTCAAACTAATTTATACTAAATGAAGATGCCAATAGTTATCTACTCCAGGTAAGATATTAACTGCTTATAATCTTTCAATAGAACCCCACTTAAAAAAACTGTCCCTTTAATATACGACTCTTCTTCTTAAACAATCAATGAAAACATAAGACAATAGCTTCCATGTCAGTGACCACTAAGAAACAGTTCCAAATTATAGAGATATTACAATGATATCAATGTTTTGCTGGACTTATTTCCATCTTGTTACACTTGCTAGGTGATTGCAGTGAAAAACGCTGGCGGTTTAATACACGTATTCCCAACTGTCCGAACTTTCTCTAACAATCACACTAAAAGTCAGGGTTTAAATAATTATTGAACAGTTGCTCAAGTATAAAAGAAAAAAGTTAAAATAATAAAGAAGTCCCAAATTATAATGTATATTTTTTAATAACTTGTCTGACTGAAATGTCTAATTAGTCCCTTACAACAACTGAGGTAATGTATGCTTTAAATTTTCCAGTTTTTCCATAATTAGGTCTAAAATTGTGTGCCCATAAAACTGCCCAAGATAATTAAGTAATAATTTAGAGTAGTTTTGAGCTAAAGGGAAGGAATATGCGAGAAAACCAAGTAGCCTGTCAAGAATGAAAGCTTTTTAACACAAGAAGGGTCACTCTACCGAGTTCCAGGAATTGCTAATTGGCCTTTGAAAACAGTTTTATAATGTCTTTAATGTCCTCTGAGGCGCTGCAGGAGCTTAACAAGCCTGAGAAAATTGGGCTTTGGAAAAACAAATTCACAACAGAATGACCCAACAGCAGCCAAATTTGCATGAAACTGTATCTAGACAAGAGTGGGGCAAAAACGAAAATTTGAATTTGGCATCGTTGCCTTTAGATGGTCTAGATTTTGACTCTCATCTAACCCTCTGATTGTGATAAAAATATCACACTTGTGCACTTTCTGTACTCGAGGTAATAACAGCCATCTGCCCAGATCCTGAAAGCCTTCATCATCAGTGACCAGTGTGGAAATGGGCTGTTTTTCTTTGCAGAGCCAAGTAATGATATTGCAAAGGGAGCATTTTCAATGCACTGAAATCAGAACCATCTCAGAATTAGACAAGCATAAAAAAATAATACACCGACAACTCAATCCTGGAAAATTATTAGGTTTCCCAGAAATGTAGCTGTATCATCTCATCTTATGTACGAGAACACAATGCTAAGTATCATCTCATCTGAGCTGAATGTATTGTTTCAGCATAGTAGTATGATAAAAACTGTCCCAGGTGCCAATAAATAGTTTATTACTGATGCTTTCCTTCTGTTTTATAAGTGCAACAGCCATGCTGAACTTTGAGGTGAGGGCTGACGAGGAACCTTCAACGTTCCAAGTCACAATTCCAGCTTTTAATTGGCATTCCAATTCAGCTTTTTAGAAGTGGAAAATTGAACTTAAATGCACTAAATCCACCCAAACAGCTTTCAGAGCATTTATTTCTAATAGCAAATATATGGTTAATATTAATGTTAGGGTTAGTTTTCAGTTTACAAGAGGAAATAAACAACATTGTCGTCTGTTCAGTTTTATATCTTGTTGATCCATCTGTCCACGCTCACCTCCGACCCAGACAGAGAACATGTGTAACCTTTTCTTTCCATTTCCTCCTTTGTTTTATCATTATTATTTATAATGTTAAATAAATCCAAACAGATTTTCCCTGTGCTAAAGTTTAACAGCTCCACACCCCTTCAAACAACGTTAGCCTCTTCCCTATGTACTCTTAATTGCTTTATCTATTTCTTCTGGTATATTTATTGTTGTCATTATAATACAATGCTTGTCCAAAACTCCCAGCCATATTTTCTAAATAAAAACAACAGCCAACCTTAAATCTTGCACTTATGCTACTGGCTTTCACAAGGGGAAGTTAGAATTTATCAACATTTATTGCTTCCTTGTTTCAAGTATCTTCCAGCATCTGATTTGGTTTCAGCTTCCAGCTGCAGAGGTTGCAGTTGGCTGGACATACTAGTTTCTGTCTCAACCTCTAAGCTGTGAATAAATAGATGGGTGAATGAATTCATGGGTGGCTGTGGAGGGCCGTGGTTAATTATGTGAGATAATTGTCACAATGAAAGGCACAGCCACTGCAGAGAGACTCTGATTTGCACAAAAAAGGATCTAATACGATTCACTGAGTGATTGTCCCCGTATAGTTTCATCAACTGATGGATGACAATTACTCAAATGATTTAAATATGCTCACTGATATCCTTTAACAAGAACAGATTTTTGATTACAAAAATAAAACTCAAAAGAAACTAAATATATGTTGGAACTAAAAGAATTTCGCGTACACACGCAAAAGTAGTCACACCTCTTACATTTTTTCATATTGTTGCACAATAAGACTACAAACTTCAATGAACTTTATAAGGATTTGATATGATGAATATATGTAGTTCTATAAGTAATAATGTGAATTCTGAAAGCGGATGGTAACACTGAATTTTATTTTGGGATATGAGAGTCAAGGGGGCTGACTGCACTGTGGCCATGCTTTTCAGTATTTTTTATTTTTAAAATGTCAGAATATAACAAAAAAAATTAAAATACTTTTGTAAGACAATGTACAATAATAAAACATTCAGTATATTGAACTGACATTATAATCCCAATTCATTAAATTGATGTTAAAATAAGGCAAAAATAAACTGAGAAAATCCAAAAAGTACATCTTAAATAATAATTTAATTTAATAAGGAAAAAAATCTATCCAAACCAACCTTGCCAATAATTATATGAAATATAAGTAAAATATAAGTTGTTTGCTTGTTTGGGTTTAGTTCAATTAACCACACCCAGGCCTGATTACTGCTAGAACTGTAAAATCCAAAAAATATCAAACGAGAAATCGTCTGTCAGCATGAGGTAGGATAAAAGAACTAAAGAAGCAACCCAAACATTATACCTAAAGTACAACACGATGGTGGTATAGGGTTTCCCCCAGTGTATAATAAGTCTGACAGGCCACCAGGCTTTACTTGCTCCCCCACCAGGCTAAAGCGTTGTTTGTTTATTTGAAATAGGGTTGCTAGCTAGCGTGGATGTTAGCGTGTCGTAAGAGCAACCTTACCGACGTTATATTTGTGCCACCAACCTGACCATGCAGTGAGACTGATATGAACACATACATCTTACAAATACTGCATTTGCTTGGATAAATAACCAATACAACAGTAAATCAAAACTGCACCAAGTGGAAAATATTACTAAACGAAACAGTAAGATTTAAGAAAAACAAGAAAACTTAATACAATTAATACTTGAAATTTTGTACTCTAATAATATTTAGTTAAGCATACAAATATTCCTACCCATGATTGTCCATCTTAGGTAATATTTCTTTTAGTTTACTTTAGTTTTAAAAGTGACCAGCATTACATAACTTGTTTAAAGATCCATGGGCTGATTACTTACTTAGAATTTCACAGAAGTGCAAAAAATTTATATTTATTTTAATTGTGTTTTTTGTGTTTGTCTTTTTTAAGAATCTATAGTTGGTGTTTAAGTATTGTGAATAATGTTTTCCAATAACATAATTAAGTAGACATATTTTCAAATTTCCTATCAACTTTTAACATTTTTTTTATCTTAAAAACACCAGTACCACTGGGCTTAGCAAGTTTCCTAGGGGAAACCCTGTGGTAATGGTCTGGCTGTGCTTTGCTGCTTGCAGATATGAACAACCTGCTAGGACAAGCTAAAGGAGAATGGTTGGCCATCAGTTTGTGAGGTTATCCTCAAGGTGAATTTTTGTGACAGTTGATGTCTTTTGACTACTTAAATAAACCAAGCATTTCACACCCATCCAATTAAAATTATAACCATCCCTTCTCCAAGTATGGCTAAGTCTAGACTCTCACTTCGCTCCTTGTACCCACAAGATTAGAAGAACGAGAGCTGAATAAAAATGCTTCACATCAAACCAGACACAGGGGATATAAATGTTGACAGAACAGAGCCACAAATACTGCCGAAGAAAAAGTCTTGACTAAATGTTGCATCATGCGTCCAGCGTAACCAGCAGGGGATGGAATGAAAACACATCACACAAGTTTATGGTGTCACAAAACTGCCTGAGAGGCAACTGAGGCAAAAGCTGCAATGACAAGATCAGCAATTTATACAAATGTATTATTTGCTCATAAATAAAGAAATTTTAATTATTAAGCTTGTGTTTGTCATATTTCTGTGGCCTTTTCGAGTCTATCAGAATGCGATGTTTTGACAGTGTTTGCTTTTGTTTTGTAGTTAATCCTTTCAGTCTTGATTTGGCTTTGGTGGGGAAAAAAGCCTTCTAAACCAGACTCTCTCTCTTTCTCTCGCTGTTCTCACCCTTTTTTGTATTTCTACAACAAACAGGCAGCGTTTACTCTTGCACTCTATTTCTTTTTCTCTCCCACTCTGTTTCTGGACCATGCTTCTATTGTGGCCAGGACTGCCTGAAATCTTGACATGGGCAATTCACGCTGTTCCTCAGCTTAGTCAAAATGAAAAGTTTGAAGACATCATAGTTTGTTTTTACATGTCTTTTGGATTATATAAGGTGGAGTTTATGGCACGCAGTCTGAACACAGGAAGATACAGAAAGAAGGAGCTAATGAGAATCTTGAATGACCTTCCACTGAACAATGGGTATAGTTGCATGACTATCTGCTTTGTGGATTTACATGCAATGGAAGATGGAAGAGTTTTAAGATACAAACACAGAAAATGTATACAGTCACGGAAAAAAAATAGTACACCCTATGATTCCTTCGAACAAATCTGAAGATATGAATATTCAATATCGATTAGATATACATATAACAAATACATAAACAAGAAAAATTTATCAGTTTATCAGTCTGGTATGAGATTAAATGGGGTGTCAAAAGAATTTGAAATCAGCCATTCCACTGTACAGAAAAACAGTCTACCAATGGAGGAAAATCAAAACAACTGCCAACAGGCTGTCCAAATTCACCAAGAAAGCAGATTGTACGATGCTAAAACCTTAAAATGTCATCATAGAACCTACAGCAGGATCTTGCTACTTGCTAATACCCCAATCAGAAAAAGACTGCACAACATATTTGTCATGGGAAGCGTGCATGGAGGGAACCTTTGCTGCCTAAGAAAAACATGAAGTTCAGACTAAAGTTTTCCAGAGAGAACACTGCAAAACGTGGGACTTCTGAAATCACGTTCTTTGGACAGAGAAATCTAAAAGTTGATCATCTGAACACCAGAACTGAGGACATTTTTGGCATAAACTATAATCAACATTCCAGGATAAGAATGTAATACTTAGAACTGCCAATCATGCAAATGAAAATGTCATGGTTTGGGGACACTTGGCTGCGGTAGGAACTGGCCAGCTCACCATTACATAATCCACCACGAATTGTGAGACCATGTTTTAAAAAAACATAAACCTAATGCGGAACTGGCTCCTGCAAAACAACAAGAAACCAAAACATACCAGTAAACAGACAAAGGACTGTCTGAAAATTACGAAATGGAAAGTCGTGAGCAGAGTCAAAGCACAGATTTTGATCTCATTGAGATGCTGTGGGGTGATAAACCCACAGCTGAAAGTAAAGAGTGGCCAAACTTTCCTCAACCTGATGTCAGAGAACGGTAGTTGCTTGAACCTGTCAGGGGGACCTTTGCTACTCTCAATTGCGTAACCCGGACAACAGGCACAAGGGAGAAGCGCAGCAGAGTACATGGCAGTGTTTATTTAAGGTGTAAATATCACACGTCATTCAAGTTGTCAACACTGCCGTCAAGTCAATGTCCAGTTGACCTCCCTTTGAATTGCTTCTCTAATTATAAGTATCGGTATATTTTACACATCAACAATAACTAAAAGGTCAAATAACAGAATCAGTTGTACAAATACCATAACGAGTTTTTAATTAAGTTTGCACCTTTAGGTCCACACTCTAAAGTTTTGTCCTTTTTTCTTTGAGGGTGAGATAAATCAAGTTATATAAAGGTTTCAAAAATTGCCAAATACTGTACATAAAACCTAGATTCAGCATAAACAGCAAAGAGAATAAGTGCAAAATGTATATTTCCTATCTGTGCGACTTCTACATGTAGCCTAAATAATACCTCATAGTTCACTGTTTTGAACTGTATCAGTTAAACTTAGGAAGCCAACTTTCCTGTGTGTCAACCTGTTTAAAAGACGTTGGTATCTGAAAGTAATGAGCCAAAGGTTTAACAAAAACTGACCAGATCTGGTCAAATTAGGTATTCCAACACCACCACCACTGGCGTAGTAGGTTTAGTAAAATGTTTCAGCATCTCATGATGGATTTTTCCCTTCTCTAAAAGAAAACAGCACTTGGGGACATTCTATACGTCACAACATCACTTTATAATGTTACACATCACTGAAAATATTGCAGAGAAGCACACAATCTGCTGTGGGAGAAAGAAATCGATCGAGAGTATTTTTCATTTCAGCAGCTGCATGTGCCCATTTCCTGTTTTCCCTATAAACACTACATCGCTGCTGACTTCAAGGCACCAAAACCAGCAAGAGTAAGTCTTTGGGCTCTACTCATTCCTGTATGGTAGATAAAACTTTCTCATTATAATGGGCTTTCATATAATCCATCACATTGACAGGCAGGCTTTACTTATAACAGTCATACGACTCATCTTTCAAAACTTTTCATAACGCTGAAAATTGGAGTCTTGACATTTGACAATGCCTTGAAAAAATACTCATATCATTTGTGCTTCTTCATTTTCCAGAAATTACAAACACAAAGAATGGAAGTTCTGATTGCAGTTCATTTCAAAGGTGATTCTACAGCAAAGTGGTTCAGGACGGCTGAATCAATGGGGCGCTATTTGCAAACCTGCACAAAGATATAACACCAAATAGTGTGTGAGGGTATAAGTTAGTCTTCGGTTAGTGTTAAGTTTTCAATATGTCGAATATTTTGCTAAATATTGATATTAATATTACATTTGCCTAAATATGAAGATTCATATTTATATCAATACTGAATTTAGCCATGTACTTATTTATAATTCAGGAAAATATTAGGATTATTATTTAATTTAGATCAATATCAAGATTAATCTTTAGTATTGATAAATATTGATACTTATATTTAATGTGGATAAATGTTTAGGTTAAAATTTAATTTAGATCAGTGATTAATATTAATATAACTAAATATCTAGTTTCAAATTTAGTTAGGAAAAAAATCTTACAATTTAATTTAGTTGGATATTTAGATAGATATATTTAACTTAATATTTAGCTAAATATTTAATCCAGTTAAATATTTTATTTAGAACTGCCACATTTAGGCATATATATAAAGTTTTATGCCCATGTTTTTACAAATAAAACTTAATTCTTATTAATATTTCTTTTAAAAACCATCGACACCATCTTTCCATTATTCCCATTTGACCATAACACACTACTTTGCGATCATCTCACGTGAAATCCCAGTGTAATACATTAATGTTTATAGTTGTAATGTAGTAAAAATGAAAAAGTTCACGGAGTATGAATAGTTTTTCAAAAATTTGAACTCACAAAAAAAAAAATTTCTGCTTTATAGACATGTTGGGTAAGAATCTTGATGGTAAAATTCTCACCATCTGAGGCTAAAGCAAATCTGTTGATTATATTTATGAACATACGTCAGTCATTTAAAATACCACAACTAGGTAATGTTTCGGTAGTTACGCTATGTCTATGATCAGTTTCATGAAAGCGTATTAAAATACATTTGCTGTATAAATAGCAAAAGCACACACAGCAAGTGATGCTTTAGAGCAAATGAGACTAATAATGTTTTGTTTTTAGTTTTCTGACTGTTGACAGAAAATCCTCTTAAAATTTGCATCAAACAGCTAAAATTTCAAACAGATCCACTGGGTGAACGTCAACACAGCTGGGTGAATTTACGAATGACAAATTTGATCCAGGTCTTGTTTGCAGGAGATAGTTCAAAGCCTGACAGACATTCCGGGACTTAGATTTTGAAAGCTGAATGGCAAAAACTCAGTGTGTGTACCCACAGCTTCAAACTAACATAAATATTAATGGTTCATTGAGGCAGGCTGGAGGTGTTCATTGGCTTAACATAATACTATGAGCAAATTACTATTAGATTTCTGCCAAATGTGTTTACATCAGAAACACTAGCTCTGCATTTGTTACATCCAAAATGCTGAATGTAAATTAACATCAGAATGAGTTGAAAATACTGCAAGATAACCAAACATGACATAAACCTTTTTGTGAAAATGATACTCCCTCAACTGAATATGTTTATTATGCGTCTTTGGCAGCAGAAGTGTATAATTACACAGCTAAAAGCTAGGGTTCTCCAGGATTTCTATGATCGCCCAGAAAGAAATCTTGCTAAAACATCTGTCAACAAACCTTCAGGTGAATTTTTGGTAAACAATTTGACAAACGGCATGGTTGAAATAAAATGAAGCACTGCACCAAAGCATAAAATGGAAGTATTTTTTGGTTACCTGTTCTTGTGCTCAGCTATTTGACAGTTTCAGTTTCATTCCAAGCTTAGTGGCTATATCCCACTGAGGGAGCTAGTGACATGATGTGAGACTTTTTGTTCTGATGCCTTATGCAGAAAAAAAAAATTAAAATCTTGTGTTCTTTCACATTTTCAGTTAAACAGTGGTAAAATTTTCCCTTATAATGGTAGTAACAGATTCTCTGACCTGAGCTGTGGATCTCTACAGTTCCTCCAGAGTCAAAATGGGTCTCTTGGCCAATTAATAATGCTTTACTTTTGCAAAAAGCACACTAATACACAGTATATTTCCAAAAGTATTCATTCATCGCACATCCTGTCTTCAAACACTTATGAGCTTCAGTGCATTTTGAGCTGAACAGCAACTCTTTTGGGATATTTTGAGCACTCTTCTAGAACCGTATTTGTGAGGTCAGACACTGATGTTGGACGAGAAGGTCTAGCTCACAGTCTCCATCCGAACCTATCCCAAAGATGTGTTGTTGAGTTGTGGTCAGGACTCTGCAGGCTAGTCCAGTTTTTCCACATAAAACTCACATATCCATGTCTTTATGGATGTTACTTTGAGCACTGGCCAAGAGGTTATGCTGGAACAAGACGGGGGTATCAACCAAGGATTACATTTTTAAAAATGTCTTGGTATGTAAAGGTTGCATGTATTCTTTCTACTGGAAGAATACATGCAAGAATGTTGGCCACCAACAACTCCCAAAGAGCCCTGCACCATCATCCCCCCCTCCACCACCTGCCAGGTCTCCATCCATTTTACTGCCAGATAGAGATGACACTTTTTATTGCAGATGGTGATGTAAATATTGTGATGACGTTATCAGTTGCAATATCAGCCTATTTCCTTATTTTCTCTTTCTCATCTGTCCCTCCATCTCTCTGTGATCTTTAGCATTTTGGGCAACGTCATTAGTGTCTGATGTGAGCATCTGCCGCTGTGAGACTCTGTCCAACTGGTTAAATACTACATGAGAATGTAAAGTGCAAGTTGATAGCTCTTAGAATACATTAGCCAACAATTATTGCACTCCAAACAGTCCTTTGCGATATCAATATTGCAATGACGATATAGTTGCGATATATTGTGGAGCCCTAATATCCACAATACATGGAAATGTCTAGTGATGATGAAATGAGGGTTTGTTGCAGCTTTGAAGCTCCTCAGCAAATATGTTTCAAAATGGTTAATTTCTCAAAGCCTCATTTAAGCTTCAAATGCTGATTAAGGCCATGTAGTGGTGGATAAATAAACATTTGACAGGAAAAATCTGTCCAGTCTGCATGTCTTAATTGCATGAAATGATGGACTTGAAAAGAATTATCTGAGCAAATTAGCACAGTGTTGACTGCCCCCTGCTTATGTGAGGTAGTCTCAGTGAAAATGATTGTGATAAAAGTAAAAATGTAATAGCCTAAAGTGCTTTTGTAACTGCGTCTCATTTTGGTAAACATCTTATTGGGAGAAATCTGAGCAAAATCCCCCTGAACAGGTGAAAACCTCCTGTTTTTGACATCTCTATTGTTAGAATAATGCACAAGTGGCTGTCCACAGCAACAAAAAAATTCTACTCAAAAACCCCAATGATCTCCAACCATTGACAAAAACCACTCATATTTTTAACTGGACATCTTGGCAAAAATCAAACCCTGTTTCGGAGTTCTAGCTCCTTAAACAAAGCTTTAAATGTCACGTCTCTCCATTTCAACACAGGGGACTTCAGCTGGAAGCACGTGACATACTCGTCACACAATGCTCAACACAACCTGGACATCACTAGATATGTTCAAGATGCATACATTAAGGATGTACTGTCCATTACTGTTTAATGGAATCCTGATGGTGACATAATACAGCACTGAGATGTTCAGAATATCAATTTGCTTCACTGAAGCTGGTTTTAGACTCAAACACTTCTGTTTCCAGGGCCTTGAACTTATTTTTTCAAATTCACTAACTTTCAAGGATTTTAAGGACCCGTGGGAACCCTGGTTGTTGTGATAAGAATTTTGATTTATCATTGCCACAGTAAATTCCAATTAATGATGATTAAAATCTCCCAAAACTCTCCATATTGTTGAGATTGTTATTCGTACTATTTTCTCCAGTTTGTTCAATGAGAGTGGAAATAATTATCAATAAATTTAAAAATATGATTATATCCAGTTACTGTGTGCAGTTAAGTGAAACAAATCACACTTTTTTATGCGACTGGTTTCCAAAAGAAGCGTATTGCACATTACTATTTTGTTATAAATCCACTAACATTTAGAATATTTAGTAGCTCAGAAGTTTCACAACTGGACTCATTGCACATCCTCTTATGGTAACACACTAAATTTCAAAGAGCTGCTAAAAGCGACCCGTTGTTTCACAATATTTGCAGAAGCAGTCTGTATGCTTTGGTGCTGGATTTTATACACCTGTGCCCAGAGATACATATTTATTAGATCATTGAATTCAATGATTTGGATGAGTGTGCTTTAAACACTTTTAAAAATGTAGAGTATTCAATAATTCATTTCTGGAAGAGCAGGCCTCTATTTATATAGCTCTTTGTACAAAATACAGCAACTCTACGCTTAAATCTCTGCTTGTCGTTCTTTGCTCTTGTGAATTTCAACCAGGCTCTTCTTCATTTGCCTGAAACAGATGAAAATCCCCTGATAAAAACAGCATCCTACTTATCTTGCTCTCATGTTCATATTTAGTCCTTGCATATCGCAGCCAGCAGCACGGTTTCTCGCTCAGCATCCTGAGCTCTCCTCCCTCGATTATCAGCACCCTTAATTCAGGCCGAGACCTGACACACATTTGCTCACACCCAAAGAGAAAACATTAGAACAAAACTGTGTCTTTGCAGCTCTACTGAGGAGCTTCATAAAGCTAATTATTACTGAAGTATGGGTATAATTTGCTAATCACATTACTGACCTGACTCACCTACTAAAACATGAACTCGTTTTTCAAGTTGATTTTTACCCTCCCACGTTCCCCACTTGTTCGCTCTGAATCACTTCCCTATCTATCTTCATCTTCATTACCATCTGCCCGTCCCTCTTTCTGAACTCTCTTTCAGAATTTAGGCTCATGCTCGCTGCATATAAATCACATTTCAGTCTCTTTCATCAGGCTCCCTTCGCTCTAAATGTCCATTGAGCATCACCAGGCACTACTATTTTTACACGACTGCTCTAAAGTGGCGCGTCCTCCGGCTCTGTTTTCAGTTTCTCCAAATATAAACCCAACCCTTGGACTGACATCAGCCAGCATTCCGCGTGCCTCAGTCATATTCAGGGGATTTAAGTCTATAATTATGCAAGCGTGTAACACAACCTGATACAGGTGAACGAACTTGCTATTAATGTATAATGAACCGAATGTGACCTGAGCACTATGTAGACAGCATGATGGGGGGGTTTTCAGGGATGCTGTAAACCCATTATTAATGTCAATCCCTTCCAACTCATTTTTATGAATTTTCAAACAGTCTCTTGAATGATAATTACAGCCAAAAATAGTCTCCTGCTCTTCAGTAAACCTGCTGTTCATTGCTTTCCTTTGCTCTTTCAAACTCATTAATGGGCTGTTGTGATGTCAGCTACAGGTAGGTAATGCTATTCTCATCTATCAGATAATTGCTCTGTCAGTGATCATTCAGATGGATGCCAAATACAATTTCAGAATCCATCCTGTATTTTTTGTGGGGTTTGGTACAACAGTTATATCAAGGGCCTACTCATTATCTGAGAAACAAACTCACTCATGTCTATCAGTCTGGAAAATTATACAAAATCCACAGCGAGATATATTTTTAGTACACAGAGAAAACTTGGAAAAGTGGTGAACCTTCAAAAGAGTGGTTGGCCAACAAAATTCACTATAAGAGGTCATCAACGACTCATTCAGGAAAAGAATCAAAAACAACATTTGCAGGTCTCAGCTGCCTCAGTTAAAATTCATGGTTATTATTTGACACATTCTGCATACCTTGGCTTTAACAAGAGGCTATCTGAACAATTGTCCTCTTCATCATCTCAAACCTGTCAGCCCACTCTCCTCTGACATCAGCGATGCATTTTTGTCTACCCAACTGCTGCTCTATGAACTGTTTTTCTTTCTCATACCATTATCATTATCATTATCTCTAAAACAACTAATGCTTGGGCATGGAAGTCACAGCAGAGTTTCTAAAATACTCACACTAGCTCATCTGGCATCAACAACCATGATCAAAATCACCTAAACCCCCCCCTTTCCCCCCCATTCTGATGCTTGTGTACCTAATAAATTGGCAGGTGAGTGGAACCTGTAAGGAGCTTCCACTCACCTGCCAATTTTCAGCCCAAGACAGTCAGGCAATCATGGAGTAAAGGTGTAAAACAGGATACAGTATAAAATGCAACTTACTCAAATGTACATTAGACAGTCTTCATCCCAGATGAAGATTGACATTGCAGATTGACATTAGTATAATGTAATTAAGGGTGCATTCACACCAGCCCTATCTTGTCTACTTTAATTGAACTCTGATTTTGACTGAAAAAGCAAACTCTGATCTGCCTAAAAACCAAGGTCTTGGCTCGGTTGAAGAGAACTCTGGCACGGTTAGAATGCACATGTGAACGCCAAGCAGGAAGTGGACTAAAGCGCAGGGCATTCTGGGTAAATAAAAAATGGCTCATGTTGAGTCCAGTGTTGAAGAGTGTTTATTTGACACATCTCCTAAAGACAAGAGAAAGCCTACGACTGCTAAAATCTCATGCAACTCCATTTTTTCTTTTGTGAAGATGGAAGTTGTGCTCAGTGTCTTGTTCAGATCTTTTCATGTCACTTCCTCCAGTGGTTCTTGGTGCAGCACCACCACAGGCGAGGAGGTAAACAGATTGCTCAAAAGGTTTGGTTCGTTTGACCAAGTCCACCAGACAATCAAGTGTGAAAACACCCTAAATCACACTGGTATAGCATCAAGTTTCCATAGTTGCAATTCTTGCGTGACTGCTCTGCGTGATCTCTATCAGCTTTACCAGCATTTGCTAGGGGCCATGTTGATCCCCAAATGTTGCAGATGCTCCTTGATGATGTCTATCCATCTGGTGAGGGGTTTGCCACGCAGGCTTTTCCAGCTGGGAGCTGTCAGACTGAATCAAATTATGGCATGTTTTGGGTGTCCAGGAGAACAGAGAGCATTGCTGCATCATATATGAGGTGGCGCCAGAGGTGCTTCCAGAGGGACTGCAACTGCAAACCTGATCCTGATCTTGCCGTTGTTAGTGATAGTCAAGTCTAGATGAATAAAAAGTGCTAACAAAATCCACAACACTGGAAAAGAGTGGGTCTGGTCCTGTTTTCACTGCTATATCCAAAGGAATTGTTGACAAGACTGCTTTCAGCACCCCTTTCAACAACACTACTTATGTTTTTAAAACTAAGATGACTGGCAGAGATGAACGATGGCATCCTGGTGCCCTCATAGTTACATAATGCCATAATGAATGATTGAAACAGTAGGCCTTCAAGTCTTTGGCTCATTGGTGAACACATATGGCCTTGTTATTGTTTGTGTCAAGCTGTGTTAGAGAAGAGACCATCTGAGTCACACAAAAGTCTGCAAACAGAAAAAGCTTGGAGAAATGCATTCAGCTATGGTAATGGATTATTTTACATTGGACTGAATATGCACATGCTACCCAGTACAGTACACACGGAAAACAAGAACCCATTTTAAACCTGACAGCAGCGCATACGTTTGTAGCCCTAAGCAAATCACATGGCTGGTATAGGCAAATGAGGCGTAGTTCAAATAAGGCAGGGAGTTTCAGATCTGTGTTCTCCTGCCAAACCACATAACAGTACAACTGTTCACATATCAAAGGAGACAGGCAACAAGTCATCATTGCACAGCACAAAAGCAACGCTGCCAGCTCCATTAACAGATTTGAATGTGCGAAACCGAGGCAACAGGCAAGAGTTAATGGAATTTTTACGAGCTCAATGGACTTTAATGAGGACAGCGGTGTTCTCATCGAGTCTGGATCAATTTCTTGCAGACACATTTCAGCTTTTAGGTTATTTAACATTTAATTGACTTCATTTAGGTACGCTGCTGCATATTGATCCAACTTTTTTTTTTTCATTTAAAGTAAAGGCAGTGGGATTTTTCATCGTTTAACCTGTCATTTAACACTTTACAGTGAAATTATTAGATGTGGCAGACCATCAAAAGTGCTTTGCTTTAAAAGCTGGGAAAAGGTGACATTACACATTTGCTGCCTTTCAGATCAGATGCTGCTTTTGAAAAACAGTCAGTGCATTGACAGCATATCATAAAAGCTCTGAGTCTCTTCAACCCTTTCAAAAGCACGAGAGTGAGGTTGTCGAGGTGATGATTCATGTTATGAAAATAAACCGAGGGAACATTCTAGACCTGTCTGAATTTATGTAGACGCCTCAGTCAGAGTCAGAAACCAGAGAAGACGAGACATGCACCTAAAAAAAAAAAAAGACCCCACCTCCATCTTCAAGCATGTGTGTTATCCTGTTACCCAGGTGTGACTAGGATTATCCCATTATATGAAATCCTTTTAGACTCTTTCATGCCGTGTTTTAAATTTATCAAGCACGCCAGGAAACGACGTCTCACCAATTATGCAAATTAGGAAAACCAGAAAGATTTGCGAAAGCAGAATTTTAAGACTCCTTCGGGCTTAACAATAAATAACTAAATAATCCTAATTAACACAGGTGATTAGTAATTGTTTCACTGTGATACAGTCCTGATTGGGGTATATCTATAATCTGCCTTCGCATGCAGTTTAAACAGAAACCATTTTTTCCACATCACCTTCATCTGTTATTCCAATCTATGCTACATTGCCATCCACTGGCTAATAGTAGCCATTACATCATGAAACCTTGTCAGGTCTGGCCTTTAAGATTGAAAACATAAAAGTGCAAAAACATATGTATGCATACACATGCATACAATATTTCAGAGCATATATAATTTTAACACCTATAAGACAGTTAAATGAATTAAATGCTAAATAATTATTGCAGCAGAATAGATGGGCTATATAAAACTTTATTACAGTATGAAGAATTTATTTTTTACTCTTCTTTTTCAATATTAAGGCAATCTTTTAAAAATGATTAGTCCAATATCTACTATGTACTATTATCAGAAAGCTATCTTATTGCATAATTTAAATTATTTGTATATTTACCATAAAGTTTAAGGAAAGGGTTTGTGGCTTATTATTAAGTAATAATACCTGGTGGTAATCTTTGGGTCAAGAAGAGGAGTAGTGAACTTAAAATGAGCCACCTTTGATTTCCTAGATGTCTTCATGATTAAAGTGACAAGAGGACACCTTACTTGGGGTCCAAAATGGGCTGTTTGTATCAGTTAGTTAGTCATCACTTTAGTATGAAAAGATCGATCTGTAGAAGGGAGATAGCAACTGGCTTTTCTGGTCCTGCACATTGGACTTTTAAATGGTTTTCTCACTTTGCTTAAACTGGTTATAAGAGGAAAAAAGTGCTGGTGAAGAAGGTCACTGAGTGATGTTGGAAAAACAAAATGAAACTTGCTACGAACTTCAGACAAAAACTAGAGGAAAATACAATATGCGTGGTGCACAGGAAAATCCATCCATCCATCGTCTTTCAATTATCTGAGATTGGATCATAGGGGCAACGGTTCCAGCAGGGAACCCCAACCTCGCTCTCCCCAGCGGCATCCTCCGGCTCATTTTGGGGGATCCAAAGGCTTTCCCAGGTTAAATGGGGATTTTTTTTAACCCTTCCTGGAGTCTCCTCCAAGTGCGACATGCCTGAAAAACCTCCAAAGGGAGGCAGCCAGGAGGCATCCTGATAAGATGCCAGAACCACCTCAAATGACTCCTTTAAATGTGGCAAAGCAACGGCTTTACTTTGAGATCCCCCCCAGATTATAGAGCTCTCACTCCTAAGGCTGACAGAAAGATCGCAAACAAACAAAAAAAAAAAGCAGAGTAATGCAATTACAGAGGGGGATAAAAGATTAATTTAACCAGATCTAATTGGTAAAAATAAAGGTCAGATCTAAGGTGTCCATATGCACTACATTATAAAGATGATTTTGCTCATCTGATTTGTCCTCAGATGTTAAAAAGTAGCAACTGGTTTGTAAATAAAGAACAAATGTTACAGAAATAGTTAGAAATTTTACATCTATTTTATCAATGTAACAACTACAGCTAAGATGTGCTGTTCTTCAGCAACGAATCCCTCAGGATTAACCTCAGATAGCTATCAACTCCCATTGTAACATTAGTGCTGCAGCTAAACTAGCGCTAATGCTTGATAAAAGTAGAAATTTTTGATCACAATGTCACAATTTGTACCACTCCAAAGTAAGTCAGTGTAATCATCCACCACAGAAATAAGGGAATTGCTGGCTCTTTTGATTAGCTTGCCTTGGTGTTATTTTATATGCTTCGTGTATATTCTTCCTCATGTGGATAGTCATGACCAGAAGGTCAGACAGATGCTGGAAAAACAAACCTGAGTCCCTGGAGGAGAAGTCAACTGCACAAGAGAAGAAAAAGTATGTTCTCTGCACACAAGACAAGCAGAGTACATCTCTTCACAGAAGAGGCTGTTGGAACCTTGCACCATCTCCTCCCAGCACCTCACACGGAGGATTTTGGCTATGGTCGAGCAGCCACCTGGGACTCCATCAGTCATTGTTATGGCTGGCCATCCGTACCCATTGCTCCGTTTAAATAAACTGAATGGTGCATAGACTGAAAAATACTGTGCGTCATCAAATGCTAAGCTCTGCAAAAGACTAGCTGGAAACAAGGTCAGGTTTTATAACCAGAAGGCTGCAATGTGTCTGTCCACTTCTCTCTCTGGGAATGTGGAGAAACTGCCCATATGCTCTACTGCCACCAACTACACCTTTTTTTTTTTTTTTTTTTTTTTTTTTTTTTAAGGCACATGAATCATTTATGACAATGCCAGGCAAGTGTTGCAATGCCATCTGACATTTTGGACAGCAGGACAGCTTGTTATTATTATTATTATTTTTTTGCAGAGAAAAAAAATTAAGTATAATTTGTCCTCCCTTGGGTCATTAACACCCTGAAGCACAATGAAAAAACAGTTGGATGGTATTTTTTTTGGTTTTGCAAACACTAACAATCCTGAGATGGTTGTTCTTGGGAAAAAAAAAAAAAAAAAAAAGACCCCACAACCAACAAACTATTTTAAGCCCAGATTTTGACAAGGCCACTCAAAAATGTAGCAAAGTTGCCACAGGTCATCACACTACCACCATAATGCAGTCATAATGTTTGACTGCATGTATGATGTCCTTTTTCTGAAATGATGTTAGTTTTACCCCACTTCTAACAGGATGCACACCTTTAAAAGCTTGAGGCATTTGTCTCTTTAAGCCCAAAGAATAATTTTCCAAAAGCTTCGAGAATCTTCAATATGTGTTGTGGAAAATGTCAGGCAGACCTTTGTTTTCTTTCTGCTCAGCAGTGCGTTTTACCTCGGAACCACTGATGTCATTTTCTCCCAGTCTATTATTACTGAATCATAACACCTGACCTTAACTTGGTTGTAAACGATGTCCTTTGTATTGTTCAGTAGCTGTTTTTTTGTTTTGTTTTTTTTTTTGTTTTGTTTTTTAGTCATTTCATGATGTATTAAGATTAACAGATAATTGTTTAGTTTAATTTACTGAACTGAAATGTTGTGTTACACCCTTTTTCCAGTTACGGTTCTGAGCATTGTTTAGGCCAGCTGACTCCTATGAATTATGACCAAGTACCCTCCCGAGTCATACAGCCACATTTCCAGACAGTACGCCATGAGTGGAATGTAGAAAATTACTTTATGTCACCCTGGAAAAAATACAAACTGAAGCAAAGTTGGTAGGAAACAACCCTTGGCATTGGCAAAATGACAGGTCCCCCTAACCAAGTAGTGCCTGACTTAATGAAGTGGCCAAAGTGTTTGCATAATGTGTTCCACATTACTAATGTGTAGGAATAAAAATTTGAGTTAAAACATATTAGTTTACTACTATCTCTATAGTTGAAAGTTTTAACCATGTCATTGACTGTGAAACTGGAAGTGTTGCTCGGGTTCCCCCAGCATCTTACATCAAAATCGATAAAGCAGAAAAGAATAACATCCCATAGTCATGTTCTTTCATAAATTATCCAATGTGTCCATACAGCCTGATAAACAAAAGTCAATGAAGAAATACACTGGCTAACAGAATCATCTGGCACTTGCCTTGATGTTCAATACAAAGCTCCCCATCTGATGCTAGTCCAACAACCCATATGGGCTATACTGTTTCAGTGGATGACCCAAATGGGTAAATAGACAATCAGCAGAGTTATGAACTGTAGGATTTCACAATTGTACGCTACATAAGCAAAAACCATCATCATGTATGCAATTGCCTTTTCAGGATGGGGATTGGGAACATTAATTTGTAGCAGCTTTAAGCAGACTCTCTTGATAGCAAATCCTACTTTGGTCAGACTTTACTTTGCGTTGCTGGAACTTTTCACTAAAACACAATGCCTTAAGTGGAACGTAGACAGATAAAAAGCCCAGGACCACACAGATCAATCTTATTCTTTGTTTATTTAAAAACAAACTGCAAAAAAGTTCCAAGTAGCTAGAAGAGGATGTTTTTCCTCAGTTACAGATCCAAATAACCTGTAGAGGACTAATATTAAAACCATATCAAAGCTCTAATTTTCCAATACTGGCATTGGTCATACTGTCACAGCCACAGCTCTTTTTTATTAGAAACAGCAGATATTTGCCTTAAAAGCTGAACTAGAAAGCAAAAGCAAACTTCAAAAGAAGCCATCATTTAATCTTGGCCAAAGTAATCCATCTCATTAACCACAGTATTTTAGAAAATCCTTTCATCTAAAGACCCAAATGTGTTTCTGTCTCTACCAGCTATAGTGGCTTAGCATTGATTCCTCTGAAACATTTTGTCAGATAACCTTTTAATTTGGATTTTTTTTATGATTCATTTTTTTTTACCAATGAGAATCTGAAAAACATGTACATTTGTAGCAAGTCTCCCTTTGTAGAACCTATTTTTGTTGCCATTATTGCTGTGTGTTTTGGGAATGTGTTCACAAGCACATAAAGACTTACATTTTTCCCCATTCTTGTTTCCAAAATAGCTCAAACTCAGTCAGATTGGATGGAGAATATGTCAACACAAGTCAGATTCTCAGAGTGATTAATGTTAACAGGTTTTCTTCCTATAGATGCTCCAACACACTTGAATCAAATGGCTAAATTACCTCCTCAGCAGGAACTCTAGCTTCACAAACCCCGACTAGTGACCTAATTCTTTAATTAAGGTGTTGAAGCAGATAAATGTATAGGAGTGAGGACTGGAGTTTGAGACCCCTGCATTTTACATAATATACAATTTTAACACTGGGCTTTACCAAGAATTGGATCTACATTCATTACTTACATATCAATATGTTTATTCAATTTGCACTACTGTTTATATCTACATTTAGCATACTCATGAATATGAACCTATTGCACATATCACTTTCATGCTAAATCAGGGACTATAATTCATACTTTACATTTACTCTACAAAGACTTTGCCATTACATTGCACTTTAATTTCGATGCTAATATCTTGAACCTTATTAAAAATGATTATTTATAAAAACTCCAACCAGTGGAGATTTGAGAAAATTCTGTATTTGTTTGCATGTGTACATGGGAAAACAGAGATTTGGGGTCCTGCGCATGACAGTCTGACAAATAATGTGCCAATATATCCACAAACTTGCTTTGACATAATTGCCAATTAATGTCTTGTGTTTCATTAATTTTCAAAAACGCTATTTCAAAGTAGTTCAGCAGAAATATCTGTCCACACAAATGAACCTCCGAAAGCCATGTTTAATTCCAAACAGGAAGTCATGACCGTTTTGAAACCATCTGATTGGCTGACATATGTTTAGCTTTGTGCTACACTTCCCCCCTTATGCGTTTGGCATGTTTAAAACGCTCAGGGGTGGATTTTTGTGGGTTCATGTGGATGACAACTTTTCTGTGTGTACAATATTAGCTTTTTAAATGTGGAGAGATTCGTTTTTATAAAGACCCAGCTGCGTGTGTACAAGGCCTGAGAATAACATAAGTTCAATCCTGTGTAGGTCCTGTACATATCAAAGATTTTTGACAATAAATTTGAGTTTGACTTGCTCAAAAAAAGGAATCCCCTCAGCATGATCCTGCCACCATGGTAGTGATGGTGTGACCAGAAAGTTACATTTTAATCTCATCCAAACCTTCTTCCATATGTTTATGTCCCCTTACATGGCTTGCAGAAAACTGCAAACAGGAACTTTTATGTCTTTCTTTAATAATTAGCTCCCTTCTGGTGGAAAGGGCACTGAATTTTGATTAAGGGTAGCAGAGTAAAGGTGATTAAATACAAATGCATGTCACACTTTTCTTTTCTTTTTTTTTTTTGTATTATTTCATTTTCCCTACACAATTATGAATTTGTGTTGGTCTACCACATAGAATCCCAATAAAACACATTGATGCCTGTTTTTGAGGTGACAAGACAGAAAAAAGAAAAAGCTTTTGGGGTGTCAATACTTTCACAAAGCACTTCATCTGATCTGATATCTGATACAGAAGCTTCGCGCTGTTTCCAGCAGGAGACCACACTGCAATTACAGGTTTATTTTTGAAAACCTGCTTAACCATAAAGCCCCCCAGAATAGGTCTTAAATAACAGGGTGTCGAATGTCCGCAACCCCGTGGATCTCTGCCACCAGTTGGCACTATGAACTGCTCACAACTACATTCCCCATAATTCCTTGGCTCCTGTGGATTGTGTCAGGTTTTATATTAAGACTTTGGGTAGGATGAGGTAAAAAGTTCCGATCCATCTTTACTAAACTCATGGTCCTTGGATCTAAACGGGTTCTGACCACATGAGGACAAGGAAGTAAGTCATTCTGTCTGATAATTGGGCATTTTGGTAACTGACTTGTAATGGAACGCTTCAGTTCCAGCAGACTTAGATTTTCCTTCTGGAGAAACCAGCAGAGATGGAAAAACAAAGCAGAAGAAGGCCACTCCTCAGTAGAACAGGAGACATGTCCTGTAAGCACTTTAGAAAATGACAGAAAAATCAAAGCTGCCGGTGGTGTTACAACTAGATTAAATTTTACAGCTTCCACCTGTGATCATATGCTCACTTTCAATATCTCTAGGTAATGACTACTTTGACCTTAGCAAATTCAATCTAAATCGAAGAGGCATGACTTACAGTCGTCGTTGCAGCTGGCTTCTCAAACATCCTCTTCAGGCTGACCAGCTGAATATCAAACCTCTCGACCCTCTTTGCAGCCTGCAGGTCCTCCCTGAGCACTAGCTCGTCTGCTGTCACTACCTGCGGCCTGGAGGGACCACAGGAAACGAAGCCCGAGGTCGCGCTCGCCACCTCCTCTCCATTTCCTGATTGAATTTCCATTGTTGTAGGGAAACTGTATACCTCTCTGTTTTTCCCTGCAGAGTGCTGCTGTGTAAGGTGAAGCAGGAGGAGAAGGCAGATGTTGCTGGGAGACCTTCTCTGTATGAGAGGCTTCTCTCAGATTGTCAAGGCATTCTGAGGTTGTAAGAGGGAGGAGGAGAGAAGAAAAAAAAAAAGATTTTTCCCCTTACTCCTCTGCCCTGTAATTACTCACGCACATGAAGGAATATGTAAACTCACATGTGGGTTTAGGAAAGCACACTGAGGTACAAACTATGAGCCAAAGCAGTGACGACAGCGCAGAGAGGAGTAAAGCAGGAAGGCTCGAAGGGAAAACCCTTTTTAGATTTTTGTCACATAAAAACATACAGTATTATATTATTTCCATATACTTTTTCAGTTGTATATGGTATCAAAATTTTAGACATCATATTAGATTCTTCGCACTGTACTTCAAATATTATGCTGCAGAGTATACCCGCATACTTTGACTCTTAAAATGTGAAATGTGAGATGTTCAGAGCGACGCTTTTAGCATGCATCTAGCAAGTGTGCTCTATTCACTAATTAGGCGACTTCTGTCGGAAATGAGTTCTCTGGGTTTTATTTAGGGATATCAGGGTAAAACTTGAACATACAGTAATTACAAACTGAGTTTTTGAAAGTTTTTGTGTAAAAAAAAGAAAAAAAAAAGAAAAAAAAAAAGTTAAAAACCATGCACTTTCTTTCCACTTCAGAAAAAAGCACTAGCTTGAGTTCATTAAATAAAATTCAAAAATAAAATAAAATGACATTTTCTAACATAGCAAATTGTTAAAAAGTTCAATGGGTGTGAATATTTCCAAAAGCTGCGGCAGATGACAGCTCAGCAGACTGCCACTAAAATAAAATGGGAAATAAAGCACGTTATCATTTCGGAAAAGAAAGGGGAGCTTTTACATTTACATAGAAACCGTGTGACTAGTCATGTGTCATATATCAATCTCAGCAGGATTCCAAGAAATAGCTTTCTTCCTCACGTCTCCCATCCCCTATTAAACTCTGTTGAGGGAAAACCACAAATCTTTCAGGCCTGCAGCAGGGATTGTTCGTTTTCTCCAGGCATACTAGCTCTTCAGGGGAGTGTTTTGCTGTAATGGGGCTTGGCAAGAAGTGAGAAATTAACACATTAACTTGGTTTCCTGCATGACTCAGAGATAGGCTGTCACATCCTGTCATGGTCAAGGAGTGAAGCTTTGTGCAGATCCAGGTCTGTCAGATGAGGAAGGAGTCCGAACGCAACGCTCAGAAAGTTAGGTGTACAAAGAGAGTAGCAGGAGCAGAGGATGAAATCATGAGATACTGGTACCTCCAGGGATAAGACTGGCTGGAACGAGTGGAGCTGCAAACCCAAAAATTGCAAATTCACACTTTAACAAAGATAAAAAATGAAGTTTTAAATGATTGACTTTATTAGAGAGTAAAAAAAACAAAAAACAACTATCTAGTATTTGCCTCTAAATCTAATTGGTTGTAACTTTCATGACTGTGCAGGAATTCTGGTCCACTTGCAGAACTGTTTTAATTCTGCCATTTTGGTGGGTTATACATACACATTCAATAAATTAGAATATTACTGAAAAGCCCATTTATTTCAGGAACGTTATCACCAAGTAAAACACATTATATACAATAATTACACTCACTGGTGTTTGAAAGCCTTTTTTCAGTTAATTATGATGTTTTTTCTTCACTTACAGCTAATAAAAACATGATATTTAAAATTAGAATATTATAAAAGACCAATTTTAAAAAAAGGTGCTTTTAATCTGACAAATGAGCCTCATTAAAAAGCATATTTAATTTATTGAATATGACTGTAGAACATGGACACCCTGTCTTAGGTGATGCAAAAGCATTTTAACCACATTCAAATTTAGACTTTGACTAGGCCACTCTAAAACCTTCATTTTGTTTTTTTTTTTTAAACCATAGATTTACTGGTGTGCTGTCATAAACAGATGACTTGACATTCTCCTTCAGAACTTCCTACTACAGAGTAGAATTAATGTTGCCCAGATCCTGAAGGAACAAAGGCACCCCAGAGCATTATACTACCACCACCATGTCTGACTCTTAGTATGATGGTCTTTTTCTGAAAGGTGTGTGTTGTCTTAGTTTTATTTTTAGTTTCCCAAAGGTCTTGGGGATTATCAAGTTGGGGGGTTTTTTTGGCGAAAATGAGACAGGCCGTTGTATTTTTTTTTTTTTTTTTTTTTTTGGTCAGCAGTGGTTTTGGTCTTGGAGGTCTCTCGTGGACGCCATTTTTACCCAGTCTTTTATATTTTAACTGAGCCAAGTGAGACCAGCAGTACTTTAGATGTTATGGGTTCTTTTGTGACCTCCTGGATGAGACACTGATAATCTCTTGGAGATTTTTGCTAGCGACTCCTAGGAATGTTCACCACTTTCTTCTTTTAATAAATTAAATCATCTCAAAACCACATTTTGTATGTTGTTGATCATGTGAAATGTGTGGTAAGAAAGGCAAAAGCAGAAGAAATCTTCAAAAGTTAATATAACTAAAAATAGTTTCTAATAGCATTGAATGTATAGGGTGGGAAGAATGGAAAGATAACACATTCTTAATCCAATCTTAGGGAATGAGCAGTCATGATATATACCTCTGATAGCAATTTGGAGAACTTGGAGCACACCGTATCACTGCATTCATACCAGTCAAAGATGCATTATTCAGAGAGGGCCACTGGTTTGTGTCACTTTTAGCTGGATCCTGTTTCCAATAAGGCCACTCACCTTACTGCAGCTACTCACAAATACCAAGAAGATGGGGAAAAAATACCAGTATACCTTATACTGTATCTGCTCAGGCCAGTTTTCATTTCTGCCATTTCTTTTTACTTAGATTATTTATATTCCATCTATAGATTAGGGTATCTTAAGGCAGAGACAACTGGCTCTGAAAGACCATTGCTGATGGAATCCTAAAGACTTTCTGTGATATCCATGTCGATTTGCTGCTTAGTGAAAGCAGCAGGTGCATATATTGTTCAAAGTGAAGAGCAGAATGAAATAAGGCGTGAGAGTGAACATAAAGACTACAAAAGTCCAAACAAGCTGTTATTTAATGCTAGAAGACAAGAAACTCTGTTGTAAAGATTTAAGATTGCTTTTATTAGGTGAACAATGTGGCAGATTCTGTTTAGGTTCCAACCCCTATTTCTTCCATTTTCCACTGTATGTCAGTGTGCATGAATTTCATAACATAATGCGCAAAAGAGCCTTGCAGTCACTTGTTACACATGTAAGTTTAAATGGGGCTTTAAACTGCTACTGTCCAATGGTAAAAGATGATCAGTTTAACTTTTATTTAGTTTTTTGATAACAATGGTAGATGATAATTGTTTGTGGCATTTAAGAAGTAACAAGTGTATAAATGACTGGAGTTATAGTCAGAGTTTATCATTTAACGAAACAAACATATATAAAAAGTCAAAAAGTGTTGAGGCTGTTTTTTAAGAAGTGTTGAGTAAGACCAAATTCAATATAGAATAAGGTGTGTCAAATGTTCAAGGTGTACTTTAACGTGTCATAAGGTTATCACTATTGCCATAAAACTATATATACACTGTGTGCACAATTATTAGGCAAGTGAGTATTTTGACCAACCTTGACTTTTTTTTTTTTTTTTTTTTTTTTTTTTCTCGACAAAAAGGCCCAAAAAGAGATTTACCTGACTGAAAAGTGAAAACTATCAAAAGTCTCTTAGAAGGATGCACCACTCTTTGTGGGGGTCTGGGAATGTTTTCATTCTTTTCTGCAGTTCCTTCAGTTATCCACCAGATGGGATCGGTGAGCATGGGGGCTGGGCTGACCTGCAGCTGATTGATCATACCTGTAGTCAGTTTAGTCTCATTACCCAGGAGTATATGAGGAGCCTACTGCCAGTCCTTTGATGCATAAGTGTAACCAATATGGTAAATGTCAAGCCTGCTGTGGGTCTGCTCTGATCATTGCTTTCCTGTAGAAGATACTTCAGTATTTTTGCTCCCAAGGTTACTTGGATGAGAGTACGGATCCTGCTCCGGCTCGTTTCCTCAACTCCTAGGAGCCACCTGCAAATCCTCCATAGAATCTCTGGAAACAAGACTCTGACTGGCAGATCTAACTCCTCTTCCTTGTTCCTCCATCGCATCACCGAACCCTGTCCGCCCTCTGCCGTACCATCTAGTCATTCCTATTCAATTACCTGGATTCATCTGTGAACTTGAACACCTCCCAGACCACCTCTAAGACCCCCTGGCGGTGTACCTCAACCACTCAAGCATATCCGGAACCATTATTTCAATCACCTCATCGTTATATTTACCCTCTGCTGAGTTCTCTTCAAAGCTCCTGCTGCTGCCCAGTTCCTGAACCAATCCATCCCAGATCATTTTTAACATAACCATAATTCGTACCTCGTCTGTAATAAATCTTTTTTACTTTTCATGAGTCTCCTGAGAGTGTTCTCTGCATGTGGGTCAGAGAACTTACCAAAACCAAGACACTCTTGATATTGGGTATGATTAAAGAACCATCAAATGTTTTGTTGCAAATAGTCACCAGGGTCGCAAGGAATGCATGGAGGAAAAAAGACGCAAATTTACTGTCAAGCTACCAGGAACCCCCTATTTTCCAGTTCTGTCATTTTCCGTAACTGCAACCTACCTGTAGTACCTACAAACAAGCTGTTCAGAGCTCAGAGACATAGAAAAGGTAAGGAAGGCTGAAACCTGACCACTACTGAACAAGATACATTAGCTGAAGCATCTAGACTGGGTCAAGAAGTATCTGAATACAGCTTTTTCAAAGCTTTTATGGATGAAATGACAGTGATTCTTGATGGACCAGATGGATGGGCCTGTGGCTGGATCAGTAACGGGCACAGAGCTTTGCTTCGCGTCAGACGGCAGAAAGATGGAGGTCGGGTAGTGGTATGGGCTTGTATTATTAAAGATGAGATGGTTGGACCTTTTCAGGTTAAAGATGGGCTCAAAATCAATTCCCAAACCTGCTGCCAGTTTTCAGAGACACTTTCTTCAAGCAGTGGTGCAGAAGAATGTCTGCATCTTTCAAAAAGACAATGACTTTTATGCAGGGCAATGCTCCATCACATGCATCCAAGTACTCCTCTGCATGGCAAACCAGTAAAAGGTGTTAAAGATGAAAAACTTATGAAATGACCCCCTTCCTCACCTGACCTGAACCTAACTGAAAACTTGTGGGGAGATCTGAAACAGGAGTTTTACAGTGAAGAAAAACAGCTGTAGCACAAAAAGTGGATCCTCAACAAATCAAGAAATTGACAGACTCCATGAATGGACAGGCTGACTACGGTTATTGAAAAGAAGGACGGCTATATTGGTCACGGATTTTGTTTTTTATATTTCAGAAATGCTTATTGAAAAGTTTTGAGTTGCTCATTTATAATTCACACTTAAACAGATGAAAACAAAAAAAAGTGAGAGGGGAAAATGTGTTTTTTAATTAGTAGTGTAGTAATTCTAGACAATAGTTGCCCAAAAAAGGTACAAATATAGATATTCTCCTAAGAAAGCCCAAACCTCACCTTTACTTTCTTTAACATTCATGTTTGAAGTTTATTAACATCTTGGATTTACAACAGTAGGTAGTTGGTGATTAATAAAGATAATAGTCAAAAATAAGACTTGCCTAATAATTGCCATCTGTCAATCAATCCGGTGGGTTTGTCAGCAACTGACTAAGCGGTGGTCGCAAATTGTCCCGAAGTAAATGCCTCTTACCTGGAGCAACTGAAACTCCGACAAGTTGTCGGGGTTTATCATTAAGAATGCACTGCGGTCATAAGGATTTGGCGAAAAGTAATCTGAAAAAATGGTTAAATATTGTCAGTGGGGAACATGCAATTAAGACACACTTTACCCAGCACATTTCGAGGGTGGAATAGAGTTTATTTCATTTCCAAAACTCAAACGGAATCTGGAAAAATGTAAAAGATGGAAAACTGTCTGTTGATCCAACAGTGATCAACAGTACAACTACCACATGTTTGTCTGTATGAAGGTTTTTGCCATCATATATCATGTGCCTAATGGTTACATCAAATATTAATGCATCGAGCTGTGTTCAAAACAATAAATGTGAACTGTGGCTACAAATCTGTTTTCACTTTCTTCATAAAGAAGTAACTTTTCAGGTATGTGGTACAAATATTCATACACAGCCTGACATACGTGATCAAAACATATTTCAGATTTGCTCGTTTACATACTTTACTAAGTAATGACTCAGCTTTTTTTTGCAAGTGTAAAATCCGTCTGACACAACTATGCCAAGAAGGACGCATAGATACAATGCCACAGATTATATTTGCCTGCACGCTCCACAAATTGTGCAGGCAAAAGATGTCTGAGTGGGACAGATTAGTGCAGCCGAACTGCTGACAATATTTATGCAATAAAACCAAAAAACGAAAAACACCATGATTAAACTTTAATATTGTGCCATGTTATTTAACAAACAACAATTTATATTAACAGTCACCAGAGAGCAGAAAGCCATGAAGAAGCCATGGGGATATTGAAGATCAAGCAAATAAAAAGACTCCCCCACCTGCTCATCTTCTTTGCCTCAATGTTGGCTGATAAGGTTGGTTGTTAAATTTTGATAGGCATTTCAGATACATTGATACAGTTATTGATGGAATGATACTCTCTTTTTTTTATGAGTAATAAACCAGCTCCAAAATAAGTCTGGCTCAGATCTACCAGTTCAGTTTAAAGAATCAAGAATGTTTAGTTACACTTAAAAGCAGAAATCATTGCGCCACTTTCATAACATCAGAATTAAGGCTGATGTGAAGTTGGCAGCAAAGGAGAATGTGAGTGAAGAAGACAGGAGAGCAGGGAAAGTAATGTTCCTTGAGATAAAAGCAGGTTGTAGGGAAGAGATCTTTATTGAACTTATGCCAAAAGCTTCATTTAGTTAACATTTGTCGATATTAGTTGTCAATTGTTCTCCCAATACACTGGGCACAAATTAAGTTCCTCCTGAGAATCAATACTAAAACAGTGCTGCTCAAAAGGACAACTGTGGTATTTCCCTAGATCTCCACTTACCCTGCCCGATCCCTCTACTTATGGTTTTAGTTACATATTAGCTTATCTGTTGCACCACAACTCTGGGAAAAATTACTGCAAATATCCATCATTATTTGCTGCTGTTTTAGTGACAGAATTTGAACCACCTGAATGACTCAAACTAAACTGTCTACTTGACCTGCATTTTTTCCCCAGAAACTGATATTTTTAGAAAACACTGCCAAAACATTATGAAGTTTTCCACAGGTTTACATTGCTATGCTTCCTGTTTATAACCTTTTTTTTTTTTTTTTTTTACAAAATCAAGAAGCCATGTGCAACATCTCATCTCAGGAGACCAAAGAGCTTTGGGTGCTTTGTCGTGGAACCAAAGACCAGTATTAGTCAATGCTGTACAGTGAAAGGTTAGCTAATTACCTTGGGTGAGTAACTTGAGATGATCGTTCCGTCCTTTCCGGAAATGAATCCTAATGTTACACATAAACAATGATGAGCATTCACTTATCTGAGCTGCAGACATAATGAAAATGATTGTGATGACGCATGGCAGATAGAAAACTTGATATTTCATGTGTTAGAATGGCTTAGTCAAAGTCCACACCCTATCCAATTGAGAATCTGCGACAAGACTTGGAAATTGTTGGTCAGAGATGCTCATCAGAAAGTCTCAGAGTTTGATTTGTTCTGCCAAGAAGAATCTTAATCTTTAGGTTTCATGTTTGAAGACAGCTGGTTGTACTGAATTCTATTTAGGAGAAGGGTTCACACTTTTTTAGATTATTTGTAAAAACAAAATTGTTGGTGTATTCCATATAGTCCCAACAAAATGCACCGAGGTTTGGCACTGTAAAGTGCAATACCTCCTAATCACTTTCAAGGCAGACAGAGATGGTGAAGATCAGATTACAGAAACTCTACTCCAGTTACTGAGCTTTTTATTTCCTGCCTCAGTTTCATTAGAGAGCAGCAGACCATCTGATAAGTTCCAAGAACTGAACAGTACTAGATTAACAGTCTGCTGCACCAATAATGAATCTGGAAACTTCCAAGACCACGAGTGTTTAAAGCTGATTCAAACTTGTTTCAAGGTTGAGGGAATTCACAAAGCTTGAGTGGAAGCTGCGACATCATCCTAGGCCATTATATGCTGGCTGGTGTAATTAGAAGCGTCGCCTGCAGTGCTCTTTAAACAGGCCAGACAGACGGAGATGCCATCTGCTGTCCTGACCGGTTCTCAACCTCCTCATCTTCTGCCTCCTCTCTGGAAAAACAGGCTCCCATCTCTTAGTCACATTCACCACTACTCACAGCCAGCGTTTACACACTTTCTGAATCTAATTCTAGTTTACTTTTAATACTGACTTAATTTAATCTTTTTATCAAGCGCAGAAGTGGGTAGCATAGCCAGAAATTGTCCTCAAGCAAGAGTAGCAGTACTTCAATATATAACTGAAGTAGAAGTAAAAGGTATTGTGCAGTAAAGCTACACCTTAAAATACTTTTCCCCCTCAACTAAATGAAACTGAGCTAATATAATTAGTTACTACCCATGTCTGGGTGGAATGAAACTGAATGTGGTATCTTTGACCAAAACCTCAATATGGGGTAGTCAGGCACAAGCCCGTTCTCAATGACAAGTGTGCCCTCTAGTGTTCGGTTCCCAGAAGCACAGAGCAGACTTACTGTTAAACCAATATTTACATACACTATAAGAAAGCATAGAATATTTGTATGTAACTGGTGACATTAAATTAGACTATAATGTTGCTATGTTTAGAATTTTTTTCCATTTGTCCCAACAGAACTGGTGAAACCTCGTCAGGTTTGTAGGCCACCCTTTTAACGCTACCATCTAGTGTTCTACGGGACTGAGGTCAGGGATTTGTGTTGGCCGCTCAAAAACATTTGATTTTTGTTGTCCTCAAGTTGCTTTGTAACTAATTTGTAACATGTAATTTGACCCAGTTATGCCCTAAGCTTTTACTTCCTGATGGATGCCTTGAGATGTGCATTAATATTTAAAAATGCACCAGTCCCTCCTGCAGGAAAAGGGCTACACAAATTGCTAATGAGAATCACCTACATCTCCGTTCATCTTCTTAGGTTTCAAGGTTCCTTCTTTTTCCTCCAAATCTAACAATGGTCATTATGGCCAAACACACTATTTTTCCTTCGAACAACATGACATTTCTCCAAAAATGGAGCTCTGGCCTCTTCCCCTCTGATAAGGCCTTTCAGCTCATGTGCTTCAATATGGATTATTGCACTCTCTTATCAGCAGCAACCTTGGCTTGATATTCCTATGCTGTTTATACTTGCATATAACTATTTGAATACAATCACCTGGGCTTTTCCAAATTATTTAAAGGAATATTTATATTAGTGTTTGTGATCTTCTGAATTTAAAGAAAGTAATTCAAATTTCTCATATTCTTGCATTTACTAAACAAATAATGTCAGACAGCGAAAGTTATGTGTTTTCTACAGTGTATTTAAATTTCTGGTCTGAAATCTCTTGAGGGGAAAATTAGAACTATCCAGGGACAAAAACTGTAAGACCAAAACCATGTGTCTCTGTTGTTGGACGTAGTTTGTAACACAGATATACTCGGTATGGGTGTAAATGCCTGTTTGAGGCTGTAAAATACACCTGTGATATAAACATAAGGAGAGCCGCTTCATCAGAAAAAAATGAATAAATGAATTGCATCTTCCTTTTCACCATACTTAATCTCAATCTTTCGCCCACATTTTTTTTGTATGTAGACCGTAAAAGGCTCGGTCAGAGCACCTTCTTCCATAAGTTTGCTGTTCTTAATTTAATTTCAGCGTTCAGTCATTTCGAAGTATATCAACCACCAAATATATTGGGACCTGATTAACCTGAAATGAAGTTCAGCTCTCCTAGCTGGATTTTCTTGATTTTTTTTTTTTTTCCCCATTCGCATTCCTCAGCTCAAGGCATAGATTGCAGAAAGGTTACAAAAGATCAGAGCAAATTCATTATACAAAGCTATCAGTCAGGAGAAAGGTGGAAAAAAGTTCCACAGCGTTATGTATACACTATGGCGGAGTGGGAGCTGATATCAGTATTTGAGAAAAAATGAGATAACAATGACATTTAAAAAATTTGAAGATGATCTAAAATCATTCAAAAGAAACTGGTCAGCGAGGCTGAACAGGGGCCACCAGAAGGAACTGGAGAAGCTGCAGTAATTTCCAACAAGTACTGAATGTTTTCCACATGTGACCTGTAGGGTTGGGAAGCCCTCAGTGGATTTCACGCCCACAGTTAAACATCATGCTCTGGGGTTAGTTTGCTTCAGATGGAACTGTGTTTATTGTTAAGGTGAAAAAAATTTCTACGAGTTCAAAATACAAGGACTTTTTGACCCAAAACCTTCAGACTTTTGCAGAAGGCTAAAGAAAGAATCCAAACACGTTTAAATCAAGTAAAACATGAATTTTCTGAGAGAAAAGTAAAAGATCCCAGAGCTACACCTGACAGAAAATCTATAGTCACCTAAAGAGAGATGTGGCCTTAACAGTCTGATAATTTGGATCATAGGTAGAGTAAGAAAATATTAGCAAATAAAGGGATGCTTCAGGGTGCTGACTCCGACTAAACAAGACTGAAACTAAATAAAATATGCTTCACCCAAGTATGAGTTTAACGGCATCAATACTCACATAACCAGACATTCGAGCTTTAATTATTTATTTTTCCTTTCTAAAGATTTGCTTTCCAATTGAATTGTACAGGATAAATTTCTTAGTAAAGTTGGAAATGTTTTCCAAAGTCTCCCTTAAAACATTGCCTTTTAAATCTCAATAAATACACTGAAGTTTGTGGTTGTTATAGAACAAAATGTGAAAAGTTCAAGTTGTTTGTGTACTTAAGCCCTGTTTGTGTAACGGTGTGCCGTTCTTTTCTCAATCCATGTGTTGTGGTAAAATTTAGAAATTTTAAAAATAATTTCAACTAAGATCCATATTTTCTCTCAGATGGGATGTTTTTGGTTTCAGTAACAGTAGAACAAGCAATCATTCGTGTTCATCATACCTAGTCAAACTGCACAAGCTGATGCTCATATGGTGCAAATTCATCTCCGCAATGGAACTAATTTAGTCATATAAAGTTCACTGATTTTACCTTCTAGAAATATTTACAAGTCCTGCTTCACTACACAAAATAGTCCAGATCATTAGCTTTGTTTTTCTATTTTTCGATCTGAAGAGCTCCCTGCATTCATTGTTCTAACTTTATCTTCCTCTCTATCACACATGCATGCACTAATCTGTGGCTGATGCCGCAGCAAGACAGCTGAGCCATTCGTTTGGGTCCCAGAGGTATCAATTACACCCAGCCAGACAGTAGAACCAGGCAGGAGCTGGGAATTAATGATGACTTCATGACTCAGACTGGAGCAGAACCATACTGTGAAAAACACTTCTTTCTAAAACTACGCTCTCTAACTCCCCCTGGTGGACGCTGGTCAAATCGGAGTGATCAAGTGCTTTAATATTATGTTTATGTCTGTGGAAATGTCCCATATGAAAGAAAAAATGTTTTAACCTAAAGCTTAACCTAAAACTAAAACCTGGCAAGCTGCTGAACTCCCTTAAATGTTAAAATAAAAAAAGTACAAAGTTATGTTCCATCTTCACAGTAGAACAGGGAGGGAAATTATACAGATTTAGCACATTGAAAAAAGACAAACACAAATTAAGCTAAGAGCAGAAGATCACAATAAGCAATGAGTATTAAAAAGTCAAGCCCACTCTAATTATGAACTCCTAATTCAAGGCTCAAATTCTTAAAATGGCCCGACCAAAACCAAAATTTGGGCCAGTCCACTTTCTTTCACATTTCTTAAGTAATTCCGTCATTAGAATTTTAGGGTTGCTAGAGAGTCAACTAAAACAAAGTCTGGATGGGGGCAATTCAAAGATCTCATCTTCATGAGAAGCTTAGCAACTGCAGGGAAAATTAAAGACTGCATTTTCAAAAAGCCTTTATCTTTCACACAAAAACACATATATGTACATCTTTTGAGTTGCATGCATTTCTCAATGAGAAAATTAAAATTTTCAAACACAAAAGTAGTGGTAAGCAAATTATTTTGTTCTTGGTTGACATGTTTTCTGCTGTCCTACAGGTTACTTGTTTTCATTGTTTTTTTTTTTTTTTAAAAACCTGCTTAAAATAAATAAACATTTAATAGTAAACACTTTTAAACGGTTTGGACAACACACGTTTTGTTCTCTTTTTTTTTTTATTAGCATTCTATTGCATGACATAAGTATGTGATACATCAGAAAAAGAAAACATAATATTTGGTCCAGAATGCTTTGTTTGCAATCGCAGACATCAGATGTTTCCTGTAGTTCGAAACGAGGTTTGCACACACTGCAGCAGGGATTTCAGACCACTCCTCCATACAGATCTTCTCCGGATCCTTCAGGTTTCGGGGGTGTTGCTGGGCAATTCAGACTTTCAGCGCCCTCCAAAGATTTTCTATGAGGTTCAGGTCTGGAGACTGGCTCGGCCACTCCAGGACCTTGAGAGGTTGGAGGTTGGTGGCTAAGATCTCCTGATATATGGCCCCATCCATCCTCCCCTCGACACGGTGCAGGGAAGCAAAGAATGATGTCTCCACCTCCATGCTTCACGGTAGGGATAGAGTTCCTGGGGTTGTACGCATCCTTCTTCCTCCAACACGCCTAATGGAGTTTAGACCAAAAAGGTCCACTTTGTCTCATCAGAGCACATGAAGTTCTCCCATTCCTCTCTCGACCATCCAGATGGTCACTGGCAAACTTCACATGGGCCTGGACATCCATGTGTTACTAATGGACCCAACTCTCTTCGGGTCACTGACCAGGTCCTGCCGTGTAGTTCTGGGCTGATCCCTCACCTTCTTCACGAGGTGAGAGCTTGCACACAGCTCTCTGGTCTCGGCCATTGTGGAAAGGTTGGCGTTTGTTATATTGAGTGTGTGGACAGGTGTCTTTCGTGCAGGTAACGAGTTCAAACAGGTGCAGGTTAGACAGGTAATAAGTGGAGAACAGGAGGGCTTCTTAAAGAAGAACTAACAGACCTGAAAGAGGTGGAATTCTTACTGGAGGGTAGCTGATCAAATACTTAAGTCATGCAATAAAATGCTAATTAACTGCTTATGAATCATACAATGTTATTGTTCCCCCCACTGCATGCGTGTATCCATACACACACACATATTTATAGAATAAGGAATTATATGGAAGAAAGTAGACATAGGTAGATAAATGGGCACAGGAGGAGCCCATCAAGTCACCGTTTACTCAGTTATAAAACTAGACACATTTTAAGTCCCTCTAAGGTAAAAAAAAAAAAAAAACAACTAAAAGAAAGAAAATAAAAACAACTTCAAACATTACAGTTATTACTATCGCTTATGTTGCATATTATTAGATGTGTTTTTCCTGCAGAGACGTAACAGATCCCATAAAATGAAGTTGTCAGATAAAAATGACCAATTTAGTGCCACAAGCTCACTACCTTGTTCCTTTAGAAGAGTAAAACTACAAAGTGAGGTTTGCTGAATTGACTAACACACCTTTAGATATCAAGTCACTATTCTCTAATATAGAGAATAAAACATATCAAAGTACAGTGCTGGAATACTGATACTTTGACAGGATTTTATGGGACTGACCAACATAAAATATAGCATTACTACGGTTAGGAAATGATATAAGAGTTTCAGATTTTTACCAAAAATAAACATTTTTTATGATCTCTGATCAGCTTTCCAGCTCCTGCTGAAGAAAAACCATTCTGACAGCATGATACTGACAACACCATTTTCCACTGTGGTGCTCACTATTAGTTTTCCTCCTGACATTGTGGTTTCCATTTTAGCCAGCTAGTGTGGTCTCCTCAGAACAGAGCACTTTCTTCCATATTCTTTCCTTTGTTTTTGCCAGTCACCCATAAATAACAGTTAATAGTTTCCTGACAACAGATTATCCTACCTGAGGTGTGGATTTCCGCAGCTTCTCCTGAGTCACCATGGGTCTCTTGGCTGCTTCTTTGATTCATGCTCTCCTTGCCGGGCCTGCCAGTTTAGGTGGACGGTCATGTCTTCATAGATCTGTGTGATCTGTGTAGAACAGATTAAATTTAGACGCTGAATAAGCATGCCACTCTTTTGATATTCTCATTTGTAAAAAGAAAAGAAGTCATTAATGTATCCTGGTCCTTCCAATTCATATTTATGTACTACCTGGTGATGTAGCACATAATTCCTAGTTAAGAACACTGGAGTTTGTGGTTGCAATGTGAGAAAATGTGAAAAGGTTTAAGGAGTATGAAGATTTTTAAGGTACTGTAAATGCTACACATGGTTAAATTGGGTGTTACAGTAGCTTCTTCTTATCACAAAAAACCCAAACCTTCATGTTTGAGCCATATCACAGCCCCCTCCTCCCTGAAACCCCTTTAGCTGCCTCCCTTCTCTATCTAACCCCCCCTCAAAACCCCTCCCCCATGGCTCGTTGCCATGGAAGCTGATTGGGAGGATCGCTCAGTCTCCCCTGCACATCGGTGCTAGAGATGAACAGGACAATCCAGATACCAAAACCCAAACGTTCAAACTGAAAAACCGCATTAGCCTCTGAATGTAATACCATCATCCATACAGCAAACTTAACAAAAGACCTAATTTACTTATTTTTATATGAAGATGTATACCCTTTTCTTTCTGGACTTCATTTAAAATCAAAATGAATGTTTCCATATCGTTTTAGAATAAGGTTCTAAAAATGTATTTGTAAAACCATTTTCTCAGAGACTGTACTTCCCTTAAGCTAGGGTACATTCAGAGTAAAAATACAAACTCAAGGCTGCACCACTTTAATGAGAGGACATAACATTCTGGGTCTAGTATCGCTATGGCAACAATATGTGTGGGGGCTGAGTAGTTAATCATATCATTTTCATTGACATTGTTGTCTGTGTGGATGTTAGTCACACAAAATACATATTTAAGGTTGAATACAGTATTTACATTAACTTCAATTTGCAAAATCAAGCTGTTGTAAACAGATGACGATCAAACACAAAGAGCCGTTCCAATAACCTAGACCTACGCAAAGTAGAGCCTAATTCTGAAGAGTTAGGAAAAGGTTACAGTTTTAAAAAATATTGTGTAAAATAAGATGCACTGCACATCACCCTGAACATGCCATCCTGGTGGTGAAACATGGTGGAGGAGGCACCATGCTGTGGGGCTACTTTTCTTCAGCTTAAAAGAAGCCTGTTTTAGTTACATCTGTCTTGTTGGAGTATATTTACAGATTTTGGATATTTTGACAATTTTCCACATTCTTCTTTGTAAATTAACTCAAGCTCTGTCAGACTGGATGAAGAATCTAAACATTAATTCTCGAGTTCTGCCACACATGCTCCATTGGATTTACTTTTGGACTTTGACTAAACCAATAATCTCTAAAAAAAGTTACAACTTACTGAAACTATAGCAGTAACCATATTCTGTTAAAAGGGGGAGGTGGAGGGCTGTTTGCTTGATTGTGTGCTCTAATTGGAGAATATTAATTTGTCAGAACCTGGCTTGTTTTGGGGTTTGATTCTTTTGATTTTAGTTTTGATTGTTATACTGTGATCCTTAGTTTCTTGTTTTGATTAAAGCAGCGTTGTTTCTGTTTTACTTTATATTAGTTCTTAGTTATTCTAGTTTACTATGTTTTATTCATTGTGTCTAGTTATCCTGTTCCTGTTAGATTCTTTTTCCTTGCACCTCTGTTTACTCTCCTTCACCCCCAGCTGCCATTCTCTCTCTCCTCAGTCTCCCTTCAGCTCTCTTTCCTCACACCTGCTAACTGTTAGCCAATCAGCCCCAGTCCACTGTTTCAGCTTTCAAACCCCCAGTATTTAAGCTCCTTTCTTGCCCTCACTCCTCGCTGGATCCTCCTGTTACCTACCCATTACTTCCCTGTCAAACTCTGCTTTCTTTGCTCCTGGATTCCTTGTGGTTTTTAAAAGTTTTTTTGATCTAATTTTTTCATTAAATATCCAAATCTACTCGCTGCCTCTGCTTCTCAACATTTCGGTCCAACGCACCACAACTACACCATGACAGAATTACGTATAAAGATAACCTACCTAGAAAGATAAACTGTTCTTTGATTGGTCCGTTTCTGAGCAAAGAAACAAAGCTGACCATCTATGAGCAGGGCATCAGAGCACAGATCATATTATACCCCCAAAACCACAGAAAATTTTTTGCTTTCATGACCCCTTTAAAACAGGAAGTACTTAGCATGCTTAAAATATTATTTTAATCTTTAGGATCATATCAATAAATGTACCAATATTTTTTTCATGGACTTCCTTATTACCTTCAATTTCCACTGTACATAATAAGCACATTTTTATAAAAGTTTAGCCCATTAAATGCCAGGTAGAAATAAACCAAAAGGATTTCTCCATCCTGCTCCATAGATGCAGAGTGTGTAAAAATTTGGTATTATTGGTAGAAAAGTTAAGCCTCACTGGCACATTTTTGGATTTCAAATAACTTTCATTTAATCAAGAAGTTTGTTTCCCACAGGAAATGAGACAGGCATCTCTCAGAAGATATTAAAACAATGTCAAAGGAGGATCGGTTTTGAAAAAGATAATTCCTGTTTTTAAAAAATTAGTGAGGAGCTTCAAGTCTTTGAGGCTGGAAGGCCTTCTTGCCACCACCCTAATCTTTTGATTCAAGCCTGGACTCTGGCTTGTTATTACTTCCACTCAGAACAAACATGTTAGTACAATAAAAAAATATATATTTTAAACCTAAATCTACCACATGTATGTATAATTGTTAAGTACATGAAGATATATTCACTTAGTGTAAAACAATAAAACATGATATCATGAACAGAACAAGGCAGAAAATGCTAATTAAATTGTTGTGTTATAAAAATGCACTTTGAATGGGAGTCAAAGGCACACAAGACGCAGAAAAGCACAACCTATTCACATTTTATACAAGTTGCATCAATAAAGCCAAAAGAATGCAAAACAAAGTCAAAATGCCCAGCAGATACCCCAAGACAATGGAGGGTTCAAGTAACCTGATGAGGTTACTTTAACCTCAAAAAACCTGTTTTTTTTCTTATTGTTTAGCATTAGTTGTGATGCGGCTCAAGTACAGTCAGTTTTTTCTTCTAGTTCTTCAGTAATGCTGGATTCTGGATATTTTTCTTGATGGAGCACAGCAACATAAACAAGTTTCTCCAGATACGACCCATTTCCTCTGACTTCTTTTCTTCCTGCTGCCGATTTAAAATTTTAAAAAGCTTAAAGAAACAAAACGAGATAACACAGACAAATAAAGCCATATTGGCATTCTAAAATCTATTTCTAATATTTCTCCACCTTGCCTCACTATACATCCCCACACACATGCACTCCTTCATTGTATGATCTCGGAGAGCTTGCTTCACCTCTGTCAGGCTCGAGCGCTTCCAGCCGGCAGCAGCACCGAGCTAACAAGTCTTTGTGAGGAGAGAGGGAGAGGAAGAGAGGAAGGAGGGGTTGCAGAGCAGGAGAGAATCAGACAGCGAGGGAGCTGACAGCGTGAGCACAGAATGAGGGTGCAGTGGGAGCAGGCGTAAGACAGCGACAGAGGCAGAGGGGTGCTCTGTGCGGCACAATAGTGCGAGGCGCTGCTGGAAAGAGAGAATAAGGAAGAGCAGGCATCATGGCAGCGCTCACTGCATCATCACGGCACATGGGGAATTCTGGCTGCTGCTGGTGAACATTGTGTGATGCAGAGGAGAGAGTCGAGAGGACCTCCTACAAACCAGAAGCAAGAGAAGGAAACAGGTCAGTGGAGATGATCAGACTAACAGGGAGCCTTCACGGCTCAAGCCAGCACGGCCTCCGAGAGCTTCACTTACGTCACATGGTGGCACTGACTTACATTTGTCAATGAGAAATCTCATGTCAGTGTTTGGGATGAGGATATGAATGAGGAGTGGGAGGCTGTGCAATGCATGCAGGCATGAGAAAGTAACAGTGCTCACTCAACAAGGGCTTTCTGGCTAAAACAGGCATATGAATAGGGATAGAACATTTAAAGATACAACACATTGGTAATTTTCCTCTTTATCTACAACAACGTAATGCCTTTTATTTTTGTACCTTCGAAAATGGAAGGCACAGGACTTTGCACTGATAAAAAAAAATTGTATAACACCGTGGGAGGCTAGACAAAGCCGGTCCGAGAGGTAAAACCTTGGCTCATCATTCAGCCCTGCTGCATGTGATGTAATCCTCAAGCAGCCCAATGTTTCTGCTAAATAACTTCTGATTTTAAATGAAACGCACAAAAAGTTAACAAGGTTCCCTAAAGAGGCCCTTGTGTCTTCAACTGTTATTACATTGCTCATCTGCTGGTAAAGGATAGGATGGCATCTGGCTTCCCCAAATCAAAATAAGATCATTGCATCTTTGACATTACTTGCTCTCTATTTGCAAGGCATCACCAACACAGGCAAGGTCACCCAAGAACACTGGCAGTTTCAACACATCTGTTAATGGAATACCCATTTATAAAAGCACAAATACCGTGTTTTTATTTCAGTCAGTAAAAAAGAATAAATTCAGTTCTGCAGACGTAAACCAGGACTGATTAATGAACGGTGATTGTGATGATGAAACTCAAGACAAATGTAAGGATGTAAAAACAAAAACAGGCCAGAGGTAAAACATCTTCGTACAACCCCACAAACATCAATGTATTTACTGGGATTTATAAAATCCAACTTTACATAGCATATAAATGTGAAGTAAGTAGAAGGGAATATTCATGATTTTTAGTACTTTTCTGGTGTGTATTTGTATTCAGCCCCTTTACTCTGATACTCCTAAATATAACTGCCTTCAGAACTCATCTCAGCCATGTGAAAGAAAAAACTGGTCAAAACATTGCACATTACCCTGAACACACCATCCCTACAGTTAAACAAGGAAGTGGTTGCATCATGGTGTGGGGATCCTTTTCTGAGCAAGATAGAACAGCAGACGTTCAACTTTGGACGACAACCATAAACATATAGCTAGAGCTACAATGGAATGCTTTCTTTTAATCAAACCACAACTAGAGACTTTGACTGAGCCGTTAGAACGGCTCAGTCAAAGTCTAAAGCTAAATCCGATTAAGAATCTGTGGCAAAACTTTAAAAGTGATGTTTACAGACATTCTCCATCCAATCTGAATAAAGAATCGACAAAGGTGTTAGAAGCGTGCACCAAGAGACTTGATGTTGCAATTCCAGCAAAAGGTGGCTCTACAAAATAGTGACCCAGCGGGTGCAGAAAACAAATACATTTCCACTGCAATTATCCAGAGCTTGCCAATTACATAAAAGATGTGGAAATGTTCAAGGGTTATTAATATATTTGGAAGGCACTGTATGCACATAATTCTGTCATGTTTATTACAGAACAGTTAGCTTACTAATTAATTCTGTTGAACCCTTAGTTAAGACAAAATCTAGTTTTTGTTTTTATCAAACTCCAAAATTGAAATGTAGATGTGGAACATGCCACTGCAGGTTTGAATTCACCAGTTACACAACAGATCAATTAAAAAAAAGTTTGTTTTTGTTATTATTGGACTGGATTATTTACCTGAAATGTTGAAATGGCAGAACAATACTTCAAATGTAAGTCAGAAGTCCAGGAGAGGTTTCTGTTGTTGTGCTGGGTGAATAGGCTAACTACTATAAGCAATACATGTCAATAACCATGCTATTTCTCAAGGAATAGCTTTTAAAACACTGAGCAAATTGTTCAGCAATTGAGGATGTCAGTATGTGGAATTTAAAACATATCAACTATAGGCAGTGCAAATAAACATTTTAGAACTGCATCTATCAGGTGTGTGGTAGTCATACTGGACATTGAGGTAATCGGTTAAGTCAAATTTGTCAACTAGAATAAACAAATCAAGACATTTTATTGTTCAAAGCAATAAATTATAAGGAAATTCTAAAAAGTAACAATATTTGAAAAAGATCTAGACATTAATACCAACATTAGGCTTTTTTTTTAGCTTTATAACAACAAAGTGTGTCTCTTTTGCAGCTAAATGCTATGCTAAAATTTGTTAGCCCATGGCTAGATTTTTTTTGTTGCTGATTTGGTGGATTTGTGTGACTAAAAAGACCTCCTTTGTGACAATGATGAAGAGATGAGGTGTGTACTAAAACAAAGCAAGAAGAAAAAAACAAACAAAAAAAAGGATTCAAAATTGGTTTGTTACTGTTTGTTAACAACATGCTAACTATCTAGATAGCTAGCTTTTTGTTTGCAAAGAAATGTGCTTGAATTTAATTTTAAAGAATCTGATTATTCATTTTAGCAACATTCCAACAGGCTGACTGAATGCTTTCCACAATATGAAAAAGGAAAATCAGTTTTAGAAAAAAGAAAATTAAAAATTTAAAGTTGAATGAACATCTGTGTCTGTTTCCTATCAATGTGTCTGTCGCACAGGCGTGACCAGCGGGACCTGCTGCAGGATGAGCGGGATCCTGAAGAGAAAGCTTGAAGAGGAACCCTCCTCTTATTTGTCTCTGCAGGGGTCAGAAGACGATGAGGTTTCCTGCAGCGACAGTGGCAACAGCAGCGATAGTCTTAATAATTCTGTCCCCTCTGAAACTCTAGATCGTAAGAATTCATCAACAAAGCTTTCTTGTTTAAATAACCTGATTAGAAATGTTTTTATAACTCAAGGAGCACAGACAATTAGTTTTAATGACCCGGTACAGCTGTAGAAAAATTAGGAAAATTAGGAAGTGGAAAGAAAATAATACATAGATTTGAAAAATTTGACTACTTTCTACAAACATATTTACTGTACATTTGTTTTATTTAATTTTGGATTCTTATGTACACGTATAGGTATTACTTTTATATGGAAAAAAACTCATCTTATTGGCCCTAATCTAGTTGGCCAGTTATTTCTATTCATGCTAAAATCATATACTGATTACAATGTAGTATATATAACATTCATGTAATGTTTTAATTTTGAGACTTCAATCAAAAAAGGTAAAGCAATTGTTTTCAAGTGCTAATTGTGCAGAAAGTTTGCTGTTTTTCAAAATATAGGCCAGTAAAAACCTGATATTGGCTGGTTTATTAGTCAGGCTATCTGCTCCAGCAGTCAGCATGAAGTCATCTCGTTGAAATCAACGTTACCTTAATAACGCTAAAGGTAATGTTGGGTTTTGCTCCTTTACTTCCCGTACAATGACTGTCCATGTTTTTCACAACCAGACATACTTCCAATTATCAAAATTAGATTTTTTTTGTGGGTCAACTGACAGAGCAACAAGTGGGGGAGGGGAAATGCTACCTTGTTCTGTGCCAACAAGAGCAATTTGGAAATTTCATTAAAAGGACTTTGAGCCATATGAATGGTTTCATGAAAAAAGGTTTGGCTTTCATTAAACGGTACCTTTTTAGAAACCTAACCCAACAGGACTATTGGAAAGCATTCCCCTCTTACAGATTTCCTGTTTTTGCTTTTTTTGTCACTCTAATGTTAAATCATTGCCTAACTTCGATTCAAATTTTTTGAAGAGCTGAGATCAATTTCATTAGTCATGCAGATACATGATTAGTGCCAGACATGCAGAATCAAGAAATTACTAGAACCTGTCTGACAGCACGAAGTAGGCTTAAATATCTCAAAATGCAACACACTTTGCCCCTGATCTAAAGAAATTCAGATGAGAAATAAAGTCAATTATGTCTATCCATTTGAAAAAAAAGGTTACAAACCTATCTTAGACTTTGGGACTTTAGTAGAAACAGCAAGTGTCATTATTCACAAATGAAGAAAACATGAAACAGCAGTGAACTTTCCTTGGAGTGGCAGAGTGCCTCCATGACTTATCCAGGAGTTCACAAAAGAACCCAGAACAACATCTAACACACTGCAAGCATCACTTGCCTCTACAAAGGTCTGTCAATTACATGAACATCGTACTGACAGTCAAAAAGGGGACAACCCCCCCCCCCCCCAAAAAAAAAAAAAAAAAAAAAAAAAAAAAAAAAGCAGAAGAAATCTGTAAGGTGATCATTTTTTACAGCACCCCATATAGAGTATGTACATGTATTAGACTGTGAAAAAATGTGTGCCCCCTAAATGAGCTTGGCTACTGCTTCAGTTTTCTTTATCTTCACCACTGCTGCTGACTGCTTTCAAGCTACTCACTTTATACATTTTACATTGGCTCACATTGTGTTTCCCCCTTCTATGTCTTACCGTCAGCCTCTATCCAGCGGCAGTCAAAGCGATTGCGGGGACGTAATGTGCACTTTGAGAGCGTCACTGTGTACTATTTCAGCCGGCGGCAGGGCTTCACCAGCGTGCCGACACAGGGTGGGAGCACCCTGGGGATGTCGCCACGCCACAGTGGGGTGAAGCGCTTTACCCTCCGGGAGTTTGCTATGGAGCAGAAACGAAGCCATAGGAACATGCTGAGGGATCATCTTAAAGAGGAGAAACTCAACGCCATCAAACTCAAAGTCAGTGGAGCAACTCATTTCACACTCAGTCTGAGGTTTGGAATTTAAATACATGTAACATTCTCGGTCCCGTCTCTTCAGCTAACCAAGAACGGCACAGTCTCCTCCATGGAGGCCGACACTTTGACGCTCGACGACATCTCAGAAGATGACCTCGATGTGGACAACACGGAGGTGGACGATTACTTCTTCCTCCAGCCTCTGACCACCAGGAGACGGCGCGCGCTTCTCCGTGCCTCTGGGGTGCGCCGCATCGACGTGGAGGAGAAGCACGAGCTGCGCGCCCTGCGGATGTCTAGAGAGGAGTGTGGGTGTCGCTGCCGGGGGATATGTGACCCAGAGAACTGTGCTTGCAGCCTGGCCGGCATTAAGTGCCAGGTAAATGGAAATGTGGTGAGGCACATCTATAATACTAAAGTTTTGTAAATGTCTGTCTGTGTATGAAAAGGCATCGACTATATAATATTACCTTAGTATCAGGAGGATTTGTTTGTTTTGCACCGGAATTAATTTCAATGTGTTATTTACAAGTTGAAAAAAATAAATAAATAAACGCAGATATGGGATTTTTAACCAAAGATAGTACGAAGAGATTATTTACAGAGGGTAAATACTTTCAGGCAGACTGACCAGTAGAGGGTGTAATCACACATGCGCCTCACTCTCACGAATAACAAACATGACCCCGTTCAGTGTTTTTTCATGTCGTTCACTGTCAGTGTTACAGCGCCACCTATTGCCCCGGCATACCTACTACATCATTTTCCGTGGTGCCGCCTCCGGTCGTGTGGACGCGCGCTTTTTCTTTATCGTTTACAAAATATACCGTGCTCGTTTCCGTGTGTACAGGGCCATAATATCCACTTTTTAACAACATAAACAAAGATTTCATGAATAACAAAGTGTAGCAATGGGAGAATCGCAGTGAACAATTACTGGATGAAAAATACTTCGAAACAAAGATTAGCTTAAATGTTTCAGAGACGCCAAGGCGAAATTTGGTTGACATTTGGTTAAAGTGAGCATTGTTTAACGTCTATAACAACAAAACTATGTTACACAAATAATAGGCAAGTCCAGAACTTTTTCATGTTTTAGTTGTGTTTTCATTATAACTCCAATTACAATTACTTTTTTCTCAAAATACAAACTAAACTCTGCTCCTTATCTGCCTCTGAGATTATTTTGTTAGCACCTTGTCATCTGTGTTCTGATAAATTCCATAAAACAATGTAGTGCTCGTCGGACCAGTAACAGTTCCAGAAGAAATTGAAGAGACTTAAGAAATCTCCGCTACTTCCATATAATTTGTGTGGCAACATTTTGGTTTCTTGGTAGAAAATTAAATGAGAGACATAAAAGATACAAAACATTTGTTAGCACTTTAAGAATACCGTGACTGGCTAACTGCTCACGGTGAGGCTAGCATAGTGATGTTGGTATCTGAACTGGCTCTATAGGAATGATGGGAAGCTTTGAAACGGTTTTTTTTTTCATGGGTCTGGTCTTCATTCAGTGACATAAAGTTAAGCATCTAAAATATTGAACCGAGATATTTTAAAGCACAGCTTGAAGGGCATTTTCAATGTGTTATTCTAATCTGATTATAAATTATTTATAAAACTCTTAGTCATCTTGTGAAAACAAAAAGTGTGGATTATTAGTTTTCCCAAAAAGATGGAAAAATCTCGTCTGTTTCTTGTGAACCAGAGACTGTGTATCAATTTGTTTCGTGACCCTTTTCTCTGTTCGGTTCAGAATGACCAGACTCAGAGCTGACCAGCCCAAGAGTTTTAGAGACTGAACCAGAGGAGATGTAATGCAGTCCGGCTTCATTACAACCAGCCCTTTCATTTAGCACCAACTAAAAGCTGCAAAGACACAGGTCAACTTCAGTATCTTTAGCAGCTAACATTTCGCCACTTGCAGCTTCCTTAAATTAAATGCAAATTGTAACTCTTTTGTCACTTTTTTTGTTTTGTTTTTACTGCTTACCCAAAATACTGTCAAACAAATTAAAGGTAGCTGAGGCTTCTCAAATACTGCTGGAACTGACTGCTGTCAGGGAGTCTCAGATATAATCATAAGGTCACATGCTGACATCAACTGGGCAGAGCTTTGTGAATCCGACTTTATTTTGATGATGAATCTGTCGTTTTAATAAGTCGTCCCACAAGACCAAGTATCAACTGAATAAAAATCACCCAAAAACACGTTACTTTTTTTTTTTTGTTTGTTTTTTTTTTTAACTGTATCCAGTCATCAAAAGGAGTAAAATTAGCCTTTCATTCAAAATTACAATGAACCAGTACTTAAATTATGAATTTCCCAGAATCTGATACATTAAACATATCAAGCAGATTATAAACTCAGGCTTCTACGCTGAGTTTATAAAGCGTATAGTCCTCTTTTAGTCCTTTAGTTTACCATAAAATGAATTATTGGCATATTAAGGCATAATTCAAGCTACTCTAAATAGGCATCATACAAAAAAAAGATCCTTACAGTCTGAAAATATAATTTCCACAGGTGTTTTATTCTATCTTAGCTTCTGGAAAATATAAGATATTCTGATGAATTGATGGAAAGAACCATTTTATTCATTTAATTGTTACAAAAAAAAAAAAAAAAAAAGCTCCCTCGGACATCTGTCGGGTTCTGAAAACAATGAAAACAAGTGACAATGTAAATATATATTTATATTAACCTAGTTGAATAAAAACTGATCTAGTAAGGAACAAACTTTGTGAAATTCCATAAAGTTTATTTGCCAGTTGATGAAATAGCAAATAAATGTACTTTTCTAATCTTTTAAAATTTGCACATCAACATGTAGTAAACCCCCCAAAAATAATACCAGTTTATGTACAGGATAACTGGTATTTAAAAAGGCATCATACTTAAAAAAGAAGAGAAAAAAATAATAAATAAATATATATATATATATATATATATATATATATATATATATATATTATATATATATATATATATATATATATATATATATATATATATATATATATATATTTTTTTTTTTTTTTTTTTTTTTTTCTTACGCACAGATTGGAAGCTGTGCGTAACTCTGAGATATATATATATATATATATATATATATATATATTATATAATGATATATATATATATATATATCCTCATCCTGTGTACACACACACACACACACACACACACATATATATATATATATAATATATATATATATATATATACTCTATATATATATATATATATATATATATTTTTTTTTTTTTTTTTTTTTTTTTTTTTTTTTTTTTTTTGCAATGGGTTGGGGTGCGTACACATCATCACATATGCATCTTTTCCAGTAGCACACCAGATGTAATTAGAATTCATCGATAGCAGGTTCTGAACTTCTCCCCAACTCATGAGTGGCTCTGATTGGCAGCTGTGCGTAACTCTGATATTTGCCCCTCCCACCCAGGTGGACCGCATGTCCTTCCCCTGTGGCTGCACCAAGGATGGCTGCGGCAACAACGCCGGGCGGCTGGAGTTCAACCCGGTCCGCGTGCGCACCCACTTCCTGCACACCATCATGAAGCTGGAGCTGGAGAAAAGCCGCGAGGAGCAGTATCAGCATCAGCAGACGGAGCAGCAGCTTGTAACCAGTGGCAACGGTTACCATGGCAACACCACCTCGATCCAGCAGCAGCAGCAGCACAACCCTCAGTCTCTGAAGATGAACAATCCCATCATGCATCTCCAGAACACAGGTGACGCTGATTCACATCTAGACGAAGATGAGGAAGAGGACGAAGAGGAAGAGGAGGACGAAGACGAAGAGGAGGACGAGGCCTATGATGAGGAAGGCAGCAGTGTTTGCAGTGGCCTGTCGGACTGCAGCACACACAGTCTAGAAACTCTCGACCCTGAGGATGGAGAAGAAGACGAGGAGGAGGAGGAGGAGGAGGAGGATGAAGAGGACGAGGATGAGGATGAAGAAGAGGATGAGGAGGAAGATTGGGACTGTTCATTGCATGGACTGAATCCTCCCTCATATTCTGTCCCTCTCCCCTCTGTCCTGAGTTACCACCAATAGCTCACTGTGGGTCTCAGTAGCCCCTTCCACAACACCCCCCCCATGCAGCCCTATCAGATGGAAAGCTCTGTCAACAACACGCCTGCGTTCCTCAGTGAAAACCTGAACGTTGCGCCCATGCTCCCCTCGGTCGAATCTGCGCTGGAGTCTGAAATCAGCACCGAATTGCACCGGCAAACCGAGCAGCAGAACCTTTCTCTGAGCCCGCGGTGCTCCAAAGGTGCTCACATGCAGACACGCGTGAGTTCAGCGCTGCCCCTGCTGCCGCTCCCGGCCCAGCACCCTCGCTCGACAGGCCTCCAGAAAAATCCAGACTGTGGTGACTCACGCGCAGGGGGGAAATGGGGAGCTGGCGCAGGAACAAGCAGGAGCGCGGCCTGCATGGAGACATCGGTCAGACAGCATCATCAGAGAACGCCTGATGAGTAAAGACCGACATGGATTGTTGCTGTTCTTTAGACAGGAATTTTAAAGTCCAGTGAAAATATGTTCCCCCTTACAGATTTCTTCAATTTTTACTTTTTTTGTCACACATACATGCTTCAAGATCAGACTAATTAGTATCAACCATTAGAACCTGAGTAAATACAAAATGCAGTTCTCAAATGATGATTTCATTTATTATTAAGGAAGAAACACTATCCTATGAGTCACCAGTTGCACTCGAGCTTGGTTACTGCCAGACATGGGGAATCAGAAATTCTTAGGACCTAAAATTATTCCAAGAACACATCAGCAATTCATCCAGGAGGTCACTGAAGAACCCAGAACATCTAAAGACTGCAGCAGGGACTGGAAATATGGACATTTCATTCCAATCTTTCATGGTATTTTTTTTGCAATAACAAGAAAAATGGCAGTAAAAAAAAAAAAAAAAAAGTACTGTAGTCTTTTTCGGGGATTATGAAATAGGCTGCATTTTGTATTTATCCGGCATACCTTTGTCTGATATTATTTGTAGGATGATCTAAGACATGCAAGTCTGACAGAAAAAAAATCAAAACAGATGAAAACAGTATGGTGGCAAAGCCTTTTTCAGAGCTCAGCACCTCTAAAGGTTTGCTGTATTGTTGATCAGAGCACTTTGAGGGACTGTCACTCATTTTGACCCCGAACGCACCGAGAGTTGATTCAATCTGGGCAAAGGTTGTCATCAAACCTATTTAAGATTGTGTATTATGACAAATACGGAAAATAAAACAATAACACAGTGGATAGGTCTGTTACTTTGTATTTGCACTATATGATTTACAATTCGGGCTCTGTTTTAAAGTGTTTGCTGCATGTTTTCTGGTTGTGTTGGCATCTGTGACGAATCAGAACAGGATTTTGAGGTGCTTGTATTGGTTTGGTATTTTCTGTTGTGCTACTGTTGCTGCTAATGTTTCTGCAGTGCTTATCTGTATCGCATGTGTTCAGTTTACTGAAGATGTTTCTTGGTGTGCGCGTTCTGTACAATTAAACATTTGTTGCAGGTAAAACACACTTCTATTGTAAAGACATACACCAGTCAATGATCCTGTCAGTAACTTCAGTGCTTTGCAAAAGTGCTCACACAAGTTGAACTTTTTCATATTTTGTCTCAGCTCTGACCAGCATCCCTGTCCTTGCTGCAGGAAAGCATCCCCACAGCATGATCCTGCCACTGCCACGTTTCACGGTGGGGATGAAAGGTTTATGCTGATGTGCACTGTTCGTTTTAAGACTTTCTGTTGGTTGATCACTTAAAGCCCCAGTAAGATACATTGAAGCTGTGATGTTAACATGACAAAATGTGAAAAGGTTCCAGGGTTATAAATACTTCTGGAAGGCACTATATCCTGAACCCATCATTAAAAGGTCCTTGTTGTTTTCCAGTGATATCTCTTTAATCATTTAAACTTGTGGTCTTCTCTCTTAAAACCCATCTAAACTGGCTTTATTCAGCCATCTTTGATAAGCCCACAGCAACCAACTGCTCAACTCTAAACAACACAAGGACAAAATTCGCTCTTAGCTCATTTGTGCTTATGAAAAAGTTCAACATTTTGCTTCCTGGAAGGTGATTAAAAATAGAATTATTAAGGTAAATTTTAGGGTTACTGTATTTATAAAATAAATTAAAACTTTTTTTCCAGCAATAATGCTAAATGTGGTTGTTGGCGTTTCACCCCATCATCATTTCATTCTTCCTCCCCACCTTGGAGAAGGTTGGAATCTGCATCTATTTAAAGTTATTTTGGGTAATTTAGTCATAATCTGTTGTAAGGAAATTTGGTTAAGTGTTTCCAATATATCTACCAGCAGGAAGCCAGCAAAGATTATGTTGGGCTAATGAGGGTTCTGTACCACTAGATTCAATGACTCAATAATTAGATAAAACAGGGTGTAATAGCAAATCTTAAAAAAAAAAAAAAAAAAAAAAAAAAAAAATGTTTACACACTTAATTTAATTTAAAGAGAAAAATTGACCTTTTTATGATCATTTTTATATAGCTACAAAATCGGTTTAAGAATTGGTGAAGAGGCTGTTCAACCAGAACCTTTGTAAACATATTAAATATATTTTAGTGTAAAAAGTTATTTCCCATTTTCAGAAAATGCAGATTCAACAACATGCAATATTTTTATCTATAAAATCACCACAATTCAGGACTTTTTCATTAATTAAACATTTTTGGTCCCATAGACTACGCACCAGAAGTAACCCATGTCTGGGAATCAAATCTCTATTCTTCTGGGTGGTGTTTGGGGTCATCAGAATTTTAAACAGTGGACCACGTCTCAGCCCAACATGGCTCATATCTGTCAACCCAAAAATCTATTTAAATGTGAGAAAAACAACCAATAACAGGGTGGCTAAATGTTGTCCATCTGCACAAATATGATCATTCAAGTAAAACCTAAGGTTCCTCATAGATCTTGACCTAAAAAAAAAAAAAATCCAACATGGCTGCCACATGTGTTGTAGATTTAAACAATCCAAAAATTAAATCAGCAGAGCAAACTACTGCATCGCATCTATTTCTGAGCATGTTCCTTACATGTTTTAATGCATAAAAGGCTGAAAAATACCAGGTTACCAACTTGTATTGCTAATAGGAGTTAGCTAGATGACTATAGGTACAACAATTAGCAAATCCCAGCTTGCAGCTATAAAACCAGTTGAACATGGACTAATTCCAAGATTACAGTTTCAACTTCCAAGACAAATGGAACACACGACAAGTTAGGCTAAAACTCATTCCAATACTCAACATCTTCTTAGGCTAGTTAGCATGCTAGCATCCTCCTGTACGACAGCTCACTTGCTAGTCAGGTTTTTGCTGTAAATAAGTTTAGTTACGTTACATATGAAGTGTATTAGCAAGGTGCTTAAGAAAAGTTCACATCACACTAACTTTTACATACTGACTAACAACCAGGTATAAATGCATACTTTTTTGGGGCTATTAAGACAGCTTTATGGATATGATAGCTCAGGATAAGATGTTGCTATTCACAACCAGCAAGGCTTGCTGAGACTTTCCACCATACTGACAGAAGCGGAAACAACTGTACACGTACCACAGCATTGGTGTTAAAAAAACCTGCACAAGTAGTCAATAAAGTTAAAAAAAAAAAAAAAAAAAAAAAATCCAATTGGCAGGACAGAAGTTAAGAAGGATGGAAGTGATGCAGAGCTGCTGCATGCACGGATCATAATTGATCACAAAGGCCAAGAGTGACTAAGTTTATAGACTTACTGCACATATTGGACATCTGCATCCCTCCAGTCTAATTCGAGCCTTACCTCTGAAGCGCTGCCATCCATGAAACTACTAGACACTTATTTTTCACCTGGTTATTAATTAATTAAAAAAAAACAATAAACATTTAAAAATGCTGCAGCATAAGTCTCACACTTGATCTATATGCTTCATTAGCTAATAACCAAAAACACTGTAGAGGTTTGCTGATATGGTTTTGCTTATAGTTATTATAGCAATAACTATTGCTAAAAGTTTTATTACCTATTAAAAACACATTATAAAAGATGCTGTTTTAAGATGTATTTTATTAAGAATTTGGTGTGCGCAATCATAAAATGATTAGTTTTATAAGATAATCTAATTATGAGATGCACTTAAATGGGCCAAGGACCATAAAACTAAGGTGCTAAAGAGTAAAACATGTTGGACACGTGCCAACACTAGGGTAGTTTTAAAGCTTGTTCACGGTTGCCACCAAAAAACCCCCCAAAAACCTCAAGATATTGAGAAAAAAAAATGTCAGACTTACCACTCCGAGTTATATATTGTCAAAAGTCGGCTTATAGCTGTTCCTTTCTTGGATAGAATTATTCCTAAAACTTAATTTAATTAATATACATTGAGTGAGTACAAAAAAGAAAAAATACATTTTTGACTCACTTCGAGGTAAACGCTAATTAGCGGTACAGCCACAGGAGAAACTCGCGCGCTTCAGTTGACTTAGTCAGGTGACACTCCATCAGCCAATGACTGCTTTGTTCATTTCCATTGGCAAACTGCCGCGTTCAATGACATACCGTAGGTATGGACTTCCTATTTACTCAGTTACATTTACTTGAGTAATTTTTTTGGAAAAATATACTGTTAGGAGTAGCTTTACCACGCCATAGCCTACCTTTTGGTTTTACATGATTCACGGTTTCATGATTATCAAGTAAAAATAATATATTATATATAATAATAATATATTATCAAGTAAAAATAATATATGAAGAATCGCGACTCTTGAGTAAAATTTTTGGCAACTCACCTCGAGTAACTTCACTGAATGAAGAACCAGCTTGTTTAAACCAACATGCAGAAACACCGTTTATTTTAAAGGGACTTATTTTTACACAAGCGTCGTCATTGTTCTGATGCTATTTTCTATCTGCTGTGGAGATCAACAGTGAAACAGTGTATATTGTCACTGGAAGTTTATTCTGTTAAGTTTAAGTTTCTTTTCGAAAGAAATCAAGTTTATATTGGAAAAAAATGCATTGGAAAAGTTTTTCTCTGCTTGAATTGGTACATTCTAATTATGTTATTTAATATTTTTTTCATATTAGTCTTTAAACTACCAGAATTTGCACATAACTTCATATTTTTGCCTGTTACGTTTGTCATTTCTTGGACTTGGATTTATTCTTTTACGAATTAAAATTTTACTTAGGGCAATCCGTAATGCCCCAAAAAGGATATTTTTAAGCCACAAAGTGTTTTTGGCTGTGTATAATAGTCTGGCAACGTCAGGATGACTGAACAGCCAATGGGCTTTGCTGCATTTGATCGCACCTCGAATTAAACCGGAAATACTGGTCCAAGGCGCAGTTTCCAAGTGTTTCGATCTACAGTAAAATCTGCCACTAAATGGTGTAGAAACTATTTAACTGTTTTTGTGTTGTGTTAATTATATGACACAAAATTAAAGTTTCCTCTAAAGGGTAAAGTATTATTCATAGAATCACCAAAAAACCCGATTTTCTAGTTTTCATCCAGCAGATGGCATCTCACTCCTAAAGAACCCAACTTCCTCTTGGTTGCCGCTGACATCATTAAACGTGAGGGCAGTGAATCATTCTTCTTGACGTAGGTGTGTTTCTTGATCGCATTGTTTTTAAGTTTACATTTTCAAGGGAAACTTGTTTTTTCTTTACGACGTGTTTTGCTGTTGTCAGACTCTCATCACCCAGTCCACAGAAAGTCAGTTTTCCATTGTCTCTCTCTCTCTCTCTCTCTCTCTCTCTCTCTCTCTCTCTCAACACACACACACACACACACACACACACACACACACAGGTTTCTGAAGTCATGTTCTTGTCTGAACGAAATACGGTGGCTGTGATTGGATGTTGTTACGCCCATGAACCTCTAGGGTGCACTGCTGAGCTAACCACAGTCATATGGATCCTGCGGGTGAGGCACAGTTTTGCTTGTTTGACCAGCTTATTTTTAAAAAGCTTTTTTTCTTTATGACTCATTGTATAAAGTATAATAAGAGTTAACAGCAGGTGGTGTGCACAATATGAGCAATTAATGTAAAGCAAATAATGCTTTGTGATCCTCCAACAATGGCATAGCCTACAATAGATTTCATTAGGAACACGAGGCCACCATTTGACCCGCCAGCTCCATATATAATGTACATCCGATAAGGTGAGCTGTGCGGTTGGAGGAGAAAAAGGGAGCGCCTGTTTGCCTTTTTGTTTGCAAGGTATTATGGGTAGGCAGGCTGCTGATCAATCACAGGCAGCAGAGCTGTGATGTTGGGTTGCTAGGCAACAGGAAGGGACAAGCAGCAGAAGCAAAACCGTTTGGAGGGAGCTTCAGAGTGGGGGGTTGTCTCAGCTTTTTGTCTGTCTCCTTCCTGTCTGTTGCAGCAATCAGCTTCTCCCTCACCTCTGTCTGAGCACATCTGTATGAGTTATGAGCATGTCTTGAGATTATCTACTGAAAAAAACAAAAACAAACCTTCTCATAACACTCTAAATGAAGATTGAGGTAATGTCTCTATTTTAATCTGTATTTCCTGATTTGAAGCAACATCTCAAAAGTATTCACCCGTTTCACCCTCTGGCAGAGGTGACTAACCTACTTTCACACTCCCAGCGGTCTAGATCCTCCACATGTTCACAATTATCCATAGTGCCTTGCAAAAGTATTCAAATAACTAACGTTTTCACATTTTGTCAAGTTAAAAATCACAGCCGTGGGTGCATTTCATTAGAAGCAAAGCAAATTTGGGAAGTGGAAGGAAAATGACATACTCTTCAATTCATTAGTTTGAACGTAAAAATATGAATAGGGGGTGGCATTTGATTTCACCCCCTTTTACACAGATAACCCTCAATAAAATGCTTACAACCAAGTGCATATAGAAGAGGCCTAATTAGTAAAATAAGTAAGTAATTTAATCCTAGCACAAATACACCTGTTCTGTACAGCCCAGGAGGGTTCTTCTTGCTTTTACAACCATGAAAATGGTGGGGAAAGCATCATGGTGTGGGGATGTTGGATGGAGCTAAAGATGAAGCCGTATACATAAGAGAAGTTGCAGCTACAAAGTACTAATAGGTTGAATACAAATAGTCTCACCTCTCAGGTTTGTATGTAAAAAATGTTGAAAACATAATTTTGTTGGCCTATCACAAAATGGCAGCATGAAAGTGCCTCTTACCTCTTTCCATCACAGCTCTCTCCATCAAATGAATGCATCTGGCATGCAAAACAGGTTTTCCAAAATAGGTTTTATTTTGGAATTCTAGATTTTGTGTTTTGTTGCCACATCTTTGGTTATAACAAAAAAAAGAAGAAAAAAAGTCACTTGTCACATTTTGCAAATCGATACATAGGTGTAACATGAGACTGAATCACATGAATGATCCTGACTGACCTCTAAAGCAATCGTATTTCATCACGCAGCAGGAAGTCGGAGTCACACAGAGAAACTCAAACATGAGGTGGGAAAAAAAAATAAACAAAAACAAACAAAAAAAAAGGTACACCCTGGAAGAAACAAAAAAACAAGCATTTACCAAAAAAATATGTTCTTTATTCTTTTGGCTTGAAAATGATCACTTCCTGCATGCAGTTCACTAAAACACTACAAGCGCAATGAGAGATGGCTACTGATTGCTTTGTGGTTTGTATCTACAGACATGGGGACCATACATGTGTTTCATCAGGTGTTACAAAAAAAAAAAAAAATCATTTTATATATAAAAAAAAATAAAATAAAATAAAAAAAAAATCAGAAATTAAAGACTTGAAAATGCACTCATATCTACATTAAAAATGGTATTTATAATTGGCAGAACATAAGCAACCTGCAGAGCCCAGTTGCACACAAACACACCCGCTCAAATAAAGAGATGGATGGTGACATTCTTGCAGAGTCTCGCACAGACACAAACACAGACACACGTGTATGACAGCCACACGTGGAATTACATAGCAGTGGGGATAAAAAGTGCTCTTACATCAAATGTAAGTGTGATGCATACTGTGGGCCCAAATAGCTATAATATTTACAAACCAAACCACTACATTTAAACCACTCGCTTCTCAATTGAAACAACATGAATGGCATACAAACATTTGTGATATTACAGCTTTTAATTGTGATATATTGTCATGTTCTAGCTTGAAAGCAGGTAGAAAGACATTTTCTTCTTATAGTTCATTACTTAAAGACATTTTGTTTACAGGAGCTCTGTGGGATGTAGAGAGGAGGGGGCATGGAGGATAAAAGGGAGCACAGTGAATGCAACACGACAGCGGGTGAACAAGTAGGTCGGAGCGTTGCCTTAAAAGACAGATTTTTTTTGGGAAATTCACTTAACTTTGCTGCCAAGAGATAGATGAGGATATTAATACCACTCCTGCAATGGCACACAGTGGACATTTTGGAGGGAAAACAAATACTTTTTACTTTGAAAAACATAAAACTACTATTATCCATTAAGTTCTGGTCTGTGTATCTGGTACAAGTTGCACCAGCCAGCCCACCTATTGCTGAGAGGCTTCAGTATTTCTTGCCAACATATGAGATGGTATAAAACAAGCTAAATCTCTGTTAACAAGATGTGCAAACAAAATTAGGAAGACCCATCCTTTAATGAACAGAACAATGTGTCTCAGCGGCTGGCCATTTCACAGATTTGCCGTTTTGTACCCAGCTTTTTCCAAGTACAAAAAGCAGATCTTTCACACCAATTGTGTTTTAATCCATACCCACCAGGGGGATGGTTCGTAACCGCTTTGACAACCGAGCGTTTAAAGAAACTTTCTAAAATAAAGTCAGATGTCGTATTTGAGCACTTTATCGTAATCTTCGTATCTAATTATCCAAAATACCCAACCACAAAGAAAAATAAATTGCTACACAATGGATTAAGCACATTTGTTTAAGGATAGAAAACGGAAGAAGGAAGGGACCAAATGGCAATGCTTGGTTCCAAAACAGTAAAACAGGGAATTGACCACGACCCTAACTATCTCTAACAACTTTAAACAAATTTAGTGCTTGATACAAATCTTTATGAAGACATCTTGTCCATGATGTAAGCAAGATTTCTTTCCTATGTTGGGCTTAAGAAAATACAGCTCAGCTGCTTCAGGTACTGGTTGGTTTGCCTTTCATCTTTTTGTACCACTGGTCTCTGGAGACATCAACCGCAGGACTTTTCATATGGACTAAGTATAAATCCGTGCCCACCAGGGGGACATTTCGTATACACTTGGACAACCGAGAATCTACTTATACTCTAGTGTAAGGAATTGAAGTTATATGTTCTCCAGTAAATAATATCTCGATCCATTTAATGTGGTCCAAATGAATCCATAACAACTTTTCACACACATTTAGCCATTCAAAGACGTCTTCACATAGACATATTTTCCATGTTGTGAGTTTGATGTCTTCTCTATTTTTCCGCTTTATCCATCAACCACATTCACACTTTGCTTTGGCAGAAGACAAAATTGTCTTTTCTATGTGTTTTTGATGAAACTTTGTTTGGATGGTAATATAAACAAGATGCACTTATGCTAATGACAATAGCAACATTTGTCAGGGTACCTGCCACTTATTAAAAATATATCCACAAGTGGTCGAGCCTTATATTTGACAGAATTCTTGATTGTAACCACAGTTTGAAACACGAATACTAAACGCCACAAAACATTTATCAGCAGTATCTTCAATCTGTTAGAGACAGCTAGCTTGCTAATTAGCTAGCAGTTCTTAGAAAGTATCTTTTTACTGTTTAAAAAACTGGGTGATGTTTTTTTTACTTTTCTCTACACAACTACAATTACACTGACGAGAAGTGTTTAACATTCAGCACTGAACCTTTTGACAATCTCAAAGATGTTTCAGAGTATGAAAATATGATTCGACTGACAGCTTCCATATAGCAGATAGGCTAATGAAGGGAATCCATTATTGCGGTGAGTTCAGAATGGCTCAAAACAACACATAGTTTAAACCATTACAAAACTAAAAAAAAAACAAAACATTTTGGTGTATGAATATCAACACCTGCTGTTAAGGACAGACACATAGTTTGACAGCAAGACTTGTTTAGTTTTACATTTAGATTAAAAACAGGCACTCGGATCAGATCAACAGTCTGACTTAGGTTGGATTCTGCTAGACAAACGTCAGATGGGAACACTACTGGACATAGCTTACCTAGAAAAAGAGTCTAGCCTAGGCACAAGAGTGGTGCCAATTGTGTCATCGAAATCTTGGCAAAAAAGCAACCAAGAATATTTCCCAAGTTTTTTTTAATTGTGTCTTTTTCCTCCAGATTGCATACATTCAGCTTCTCTGTTTTTAGAGAGGGATTTTCTACTGAAACTGGAACATGGCAGTAGATGGCGATTTTTAACAGTCACTGATGGGACACCAGTGATTACAAGTTAATTCACTCATTGCACTTGATTTGGTATGTTCCAGTTTCACATACTGTATGAACCACGAGCATTTTGGTACTGACCCTGCACTGTACGAGTTTCAGATCGTTGTAGCTTCCAGCATCGACTTTTTCTGCCCTTGGTGATTGTACGAGAGTGAAAGCAGTGGAGACATTCTCAAAAATAAAGTAGAAAACATTCTTTTTCTTAAAAAAAAGGAACTGAAACAAAAAGACAAAGCAGAGAACTTGTTAAGTGATACAGCAAATGTTCAATTCAAGACACTGGATTTATAGAAGTAGCAGCAGCACTAGCTACAGACAAATTAACAGTACACTCAAGTGTCAGCTAGTAACAACAACCAAAAGGAAAACCACAAGCGTTTTGCTGAGCGGCTGCACTATGTTCCACTCAACCTCTGGCAGTGTCTGCTGGATAACTTGCTTCCATATTCCCTCTCTGGGAAGAACCCACATATTTGTATTTATTATAACAGCGCTCCCATTTTAGGCCTCCCTGGCACAGCGTTCCTCATCTCTGAACAATCAACGGACAAGCACACATCTATCTACCTCCTCTAGAAGCTGTAAACAAATTTCCCCCATATAACTGATGCATTGTTTGTTCCGTTTTGTAGAAGTCTATTTTTTTCTGTCTTTCAAGTCTTTCCCTTTGTTTTCCTTTTCCCTATTTTCTTTTTCATATTTGTCTTTGTCTGACTTGGTCACACTGTTGTAGGAGGGTGGGGAGGCGGTAGACGGAGTCATGTCTGTTTTGTCTGAGGTGGAATTCTCATTGAACTTGCTGATGACCATCACATCCTTGTCTGGGTCGCGGACGCCCTCCTTTAGCTGCTCCTTGTAGAGAGCGGATGCCTTTTTCATAGCCTGTTGGATCATGTAGCGTCGGAAAGCTCTCTGGATCACTATGGCCGACATTTCCTCCTGCTTGCGGCGTAAGGTGGTGGTAATTGGCTCATAGGAAACTTTAGAGGGGTTGGAGGCCATGAAACGCTCCTCCATCTGTCCACGTAACATGTCCATCTCCCCACCTTCACCCAGAACTCGTTTGGTGAAAGCAAACAAGATGTCTAGGCAGTGGATGCGTTCACCACTCACCATTGGCAGATCCATAGCTATAAGTTGGATCATGTTGGGTTTGGCAATGCGAAGTGGTGGATCGAGGGCATCTGCAAAGTCAGAGAGCTTGTTGTACTCCACAAACTGAGTAGCATCGGGGTCAAAGCGCTCCCACACTTCATAGAACATCTCAAAATCGTCCTCGCTTAGTGGTTCGGCACTTTCCTCTGTGGCCACACTGAAGTTCTCCAGGATGACGGCAATGTACATGTTAACCACAATCAGAAAGCAAATGATGATGTAGCTGACGAAGAAAAAGATGCCTACTGAAGGGTTACCACAGTTGCCTTTATAGGAGTTCCCAGGGTGCTCTATCTTGCTGTCACAGTCTGGCTCTCTTTTGTTCAGGATGGGCGCCAACAGGCCATCCCACCCAGCTGATGTTGTAATCTGAAACAAACAGATCATACTGTTCCCGAAGGTCTCAAAATTGAACATGTCATCGATCCCTGACTCTCTCTTGACGTATGCAAAGTTGGACATTGCAAAGATAGCATAGATAAACATGACCAAGAAAAGAAGAAGGCCGATGTTGAACAAGGCAGGGAGTGACATCATCAAGGCAAAGAGGAGCGTCCGGATGCCCTTGGCACCTTTTATAAGGCGGAGGATGCGGCCTATCCGGGCGAGTCGGATCACTCGGAACAACGTTGGGGATACAAAGTACTTCTCGATAACTTCGGATAAAAACATACCTGAAAAAGGAAAATTATAAGAATTATCCAAGCTATTAAAAAAAAAAAAATCTATGGAAAAGTCAAATTAATCAGAATATCTTCTTACCTACAATCGAAAGAATCACTACTACAAAGTCAAATATGTTCCAGCCAACAGTGAAGTAAAAGTGTCGCAGAGAAATCATCTTGAGCGCACACTCCCCGGTGAATAGCACAATAAAGACCAGGTTGATCCAGTAAAGGATATTGTCCATGTCCTCTTTTTGCTCGTCCGTCTCTACCATCATCGTCACCATGTTAAGGCAGATGAGGATCATGATTACAATGTCGAATGCCTGCTTTGTGACACAGTCAAACACAAAGCCTTGAAATGCATTCTGAAAGAAGGAGGACAAAGAAAAGGTTAGTTTTTCACATCTATGTTTGCAGTCATTTAATACTAATTGAGCAAAAAATAGCCTTACTATTGGCCGAGGAATAGGCTTTTGTGGTTTCTTTGAACCCAACTTCTTCATGGCATTGTAGTATTTTTTCTGTTCTTCTGTCATGAATATGTCTTGACCTCCAAAGTAAAGGAGAAACAACAACAAAAAAAACTGGTTATAACCTCATTCTGTAATGTTTCCCATTACAAAGTAGAAAGGCTACAACCATATAAGTTTGGATTAACCGGTTTTTATTCAAAAAAACAAATTCATTTTGCTTAAAGCTGCAGTATGTAACTTTTATAAAAAACATATTTTTTTACATATTTGTTGAAACTGTCCCTATGTCGTGACAGTATGGTATGAGACAATCTGGGGGGGGGGGGAATCGAGCTCCTCTGCCTTCTCCCAGTGCTATCTAGAAACAACCAATCAGAGCCAGGAGAGGGGTCTTGGCGCTGTCAATCACCGTGCCTGTAGTGCTGTTCATCCCCACCTTGCTCTCTGCTACGCTGCAGCTCACAGAGGCTACCGATGATGACGGATAAACGGTTTTCCTGGAACAGTAAGTTGTTTCTTTGCCATTAGCACATTTAGCAGCAAGTAAATGAGGTTGAGTGACAGCACTAAGACACTCCTCCTGGCTCTGACTGGTTGATTTTGGTCGGGAGCTGTGCATTTCTTCAGATGGCAAAAGAGGCTCAGGGAGGAGGTGGAGGAGATCGATCTTTTCGAAGATTATGTGTCTCATAACATACTGTCACAACATGGTGACAGTTTTAACAAATATGTAAAAAAAAAAACATTTTTGTAAAAGTTACATACTGCAGCTTTAATGGGACAATACAAATTTTTAGAAGTGAGATTCAGTGAAGTTATTATTAGCTATGGTTCCCTTACTGCTAGCAGAAAGATTTTAAATTACAATGAGTTTGTGGAAAAGTAAAGAAATCCTCAGAACTCAAAAGGAGGTAGTTCATACTCATTTTTTCCAATTTTTTTTTTATATATACCACACTTGGAGACATCCACATAGGAAGACCAAAGTGTATGAAACCAAACAAGACCAACACATAAAACAAAATGTTACAAAGGAACATACTAAAAAACATTAAAAGGTGTTCTGAACAAATGCATCTTCAATTTGCCTTTAAAAAGGCCTCATTCAGGAGTGGCAAAAGGATCTGAGGGAATCAGGTTTCAGAGCGTGGGTGCTACCACTGAAAAGGCCCAGTCACTCCAGCATTTAAACTTAGTCCTTGAGACCTCTAATAACAGCTGACTTGATGACCTCAAGGACCTGCCTTGCACACAAACACTTAAAAGTTCAGATAAATGAGGAGTGAGGCCATTAAGAGATTTAAAAACAAACAGTAAAAGTTTAAAATGAATTTTAAAATTCATATCACAGGATACAATGCTATATTAACAGATAATAGTTCATTGCCGTTCTACAGCTGGTGATAAACTTAACAATCTCTTGTGAGACTGTAAACCAGTAATATCTACTAAAAGAATATCCAATAGGTACAAACAATTAGGTTTCAGTTTTTTTTTAGATTTTTAAAATTAGTTTAATAAAACAGAAGCACCGATCTGACAAACTGTTAGCTTGCCTGTTATGAATAACAACGTCACAGAACCTCACTTCACAAAGTCCAAACCATTCCTTCAAGTTCAGTTGGTTCTTTAAAAAAAAAAAAAAAAAAAAAAAAAGAAAAACATTACTATCAAGGATGAAATTGTGAAGCTAAATCTGTCTGACTTAGCATAAGGGGAAACACTTAGACTTGCTAACATGAAATTAAAAATGTGTAACAGTTCTTGTTCCATTATGTCACTTGTCCCATCCACTAAGTGATGTTCCTCCACTTAAAAATCTGACATGATTAAAATCTGTGCCTTCAATTTCATGTGGGTTCATAAGTTCATGTTTCTTATCTAGAATGACTGTTTAGCATATCTCAAAGAAGACAGTCACATTTTAAATATCACAAATCTGGTTGAAGGTCATCATTTTATATATCTAAAATGTGTATCTAACAAAACATTATATTTCATAAAACAAATGTCAGAGATCCTATTATAATTGTAATTTTAATTACAGGAATTTTCCTATTGATTTTTCCATAAAATAAGTAATTAGAGATATGAGTTTCTTTATGATATAAGTGATGTGCCAAAAGAAAAGTGCATTAAAAAGCAATTGTATTTTCTAATAAATTTTCAGAAAGTCTACCATGGCAAGATCATTCAGTATATTTAGTAATCACCAATCACCCCATCTGCCAGTCCTCTGATGTAGTGCCTCGCAAAAGTATTTGTACCCTTTGAACATTTTCACCTGTCAATTTGTCTTACAAATAAATCATCTGGAAGTGTTTGCATTGATATTCTACCCACTTTAATTAAAATCTGGTGTTAACAATAGTCTAATTACAAAATACAGTCAAGCAAACTAAAAAAAGATATTTTGAAAATATTACAACTGTTAATGGTTTAGCATTTGATAAGGTACAAGTGTATCATAGTTAAATAGAGGTTAAAAATATGAATAATAAATTTGTCACCATCAGTGGTCATGCTGCTCGGTGCATATTCAGGAAATTCAGTCCAAGAAATTTCCAGAACATGTTTTTGCAGCCAGTTTATAAAATCATCGCATCACAAGCTAACTCATGGTTTCTAACCAACAGCTATGCCTGTATCTTGCCAAGCAACAGGGGTGTATAAATAATGAAATGCAGCATGCATAATTTAGTAATGTTGACTATGTGAGGGTAATAGTACTGTTTTAGGATGAGATTCACAAAGCAAGTGTAAAAGTCAAGATCAGGCTGGCTCACATATCAACAAAAAATGATTACTGCACATTTTTGTTTTTATCCAAACCAGCTGAATCCAAATAGAAAATATATTTAATTTTAAGAATTTGGACCCCCGTGACCCACAATGAGAGCCATTATGAACAAATGAAAAAAACAAAACAAAACAAAACAGTGGTGAACCTTACGAGGAGGGGTCAGCCTGCCAGAATTAATTATTCCAGGGGGTAAGTAATGTAGCCCTCAACTGCTTCCGTTAAGGTTACGTGTTGGTTGTGGCAATATCATGGTCTTTGTTGCTTCAGAACATGATTGACTTGCTATAATTGATGGAATCATTAATTTTGATCTGGAGCAAATAAATCCTACTTAAATCCTACTATTTTACTTATGTTTTCTTGATCTGAGTGTGAAGAAGAAGAGTTCATTTTGCATACATTTCAGCCAACGCAGTAGCTGAGCTGTCACCAATGCCCCTCCCAGTCCCATAGTGCAGTTCACTGAGTGTGTCTGCAGGGAGGACTGGTGACAACACTGAACAACCATCTGTGTGAAGCTGGGGCTGTGGGGTTGATGCTCCACACTGACTGATCCTGAGTCAGTTAAGTCACACAGCCAGCCTGCAGCAGACACAGTGCAAGCCCTCCACCCCTCTCTCTCTTCACCTCCCCCATTATTTGGGCGTTGCCAGACCTTCTCGTTAGGTCCTGGCTGAATGAAAAGACATAATGCCAGACTACATTTGCTGTTGGCACTGCATGTTTGAGAGCACACGGGGTGTTTCTCAGTGACTCATGCATCCTTGGTGATCCTAGGCTGCTGCAGGTCCTTCTCCGTGCAGCAGCTGATCATTAGTTTGTGTCTTTCTTGAACACAGCTGTGAGTCTGCTTGGGATAAATTTGGGCTTGGGCTGCTCTGTGTGGAGGCTGCGCTTGTGTGACGCAGCACTGAAACCTGCTGGTGTTCCGTTTCAAAAATGGCAACACTGCAGAGCAAAATGAAAGGCGCCTGTGTCAACATTAACAACAGCTAGCAATGTAAGTAAGCAACAATTTGCTCTTCAACATCTTGTCAGAAACGCCAGCCTTTTCAGAAATGTTACTGCTTCTGCAACAGCAGTGGATTACTGGGAACAAAAAGCAGTTTTACGATTGCACTGAAATGTAAGGAGCAGAGATCCACAGATCAGAAAAGATTCAACTCATGGCATCAGATTTTACCTATGATAATCCAACAATCAAACAATGAATTATTTTTTGTACTTTTACAAAGTAAACTTGATAATTCCTTTAAATCTGAAATTGAAATATTAAACAATTTAAAATCTTATTTATTTAGATCTATGGCCTGTGATAAAATTCAGGCGTTTATGGGAGCCCACTAATGGCTCAGTGACCAGGCTAACTATATTAGCCATCACAGCTAATGATGTATTTTTCTGCATTTTGTACTTTAAAAACATTATTTATATTTCACTTATTTAGAATTACTTAAATAGGAACAAATTAAATCAACCAAAAAATATTCTACTGCCGCTAACACTACATTTTGTGTGCAAAGCAGTCATTTTGGTGGTTGGTAAAGATCCTGTGACTTTCCCATTTGAAATTCTAGTCTCAGGGGACCTTTCTGTTAAATTATCCAACTGAAAATAGAGAAATTCTAACTACAGAGTAAACGTCAATGGTTTAAATAAACTGCACCCTTTGACTCATTATGCTGTGCCAATGCCTCAAAATGTATTTCTTTCTTTTCTTAGTTTTTATGACATATCTCAACAAAGTGACAATTCCATTTGCATTTTTAGTGTGGTACTGCTTGAAAATCTTATTTACTGCAGTGGTGCTTTATATAAATGGTTTGAGAAGCATTGCTCCAGAGAAGGTAGACTTCTAACTCTGAAATTTCCTTAAGGCTGCAAATATTTCAAAATCCAACATGTATATGTATATATGCATATAGGACAAATTCAAAAAACAGAGCAGATTTGCTGTTCAGCCTTTCTGGTATTTGCTAAAGTCTGCTCTGGGCAAGTTCACTCGATGGCGACACATCACTGATACTGAAAAAAATTCAGTCACAAGACGTTTGGCTAACATGACCTGGTGTGATGGTAATGTATGGTGGATTCAATGATCAGGAAAGCATCAGATTTTTGTCAGGTTGAACTGGAAATCAACTGATTCCTGCCTCTAATCAGTTCCTTGGAGCATCTCTGGTAATTAGCTCCTGTACACATTGCAGATTCTCAACAGATTTTTTGCTTTACCACCTATTCTATGCTAAACCATTATGTTAAATATGTAATGCATTCTAAACTGACATATTTATTCAAAAATATTAGCACTTCTCCTACCCAAAAGAGTTACACTAATCTTTCGTATAGCCAGGGGATAGACTGACATTACCGTATACCACTATAGCTTCTATACCAGCCTGATAGTGTTCTATTTCCATTTAAGGGTCAAAATCAACATTCCTTTCTATGACTATTAGGAAATGCAACTTATCTTTTTTTTCTGCTGGTTGAAGTTGTCAATGATGACACCGATAAACAAATTTAGAGTGAAGAAGGAGCCGAAGATGATGAAGATGACAAAGTAGAGGTACATATACAGGTTCACTTCATATTCAGGCTGCTCCTCCAGCTACAAGGGAACAAAGAACAAATGAGAAATGGAATTGCGAAATCTGAAAACACTGTTTGCTTTGGTTCAGATGAGAAAACAGGAAGCTATCAGGTAACGAACATTCCAGGTGGGTTTGGCATAAAATGATGAACATGTGGGAAAGCACTCCATGCCCATTGTTAAGTATGGTGGAGGATCTGTGATGCTTTGGGCCAGTTTATTTTCCAAAGGCCCTCCAGACCTTGTTAGAGTGACCTCAGCCAGAAAACTAAAAATAGATCATTATTGAGTTTTTCAGAAGGATAATGATCCAAAACATTTGGCCAAATGGACAAAATTGGTTCATCAGACATAAATTCAGCATTTTAATATGACTATAATAATTTAGTAAGCAGACCTTAATCATAAGGAAGGTAAAGAGCCTACAACTGCAGTAGCCAAATCAGGGTTGCACAAAATATTATTAGGGGTGCAAATAAGATTTTTTTTCTCAAATTAACAATTGGATTTTTTTCCCCCCCATTTTCAATATAGAATTTTTGTACTGCAATAAATTATACATTTTTGGCTTTTAAAACATTATCAAGGGTGTTGAATGTGGACACTGGTGTACAGAAAAAAAAAACCTTTTTCTTTGTATTATGTCATGTTTATGTTACTGAGTAACATAAATAAGCAGCAAGAGACTTACATTTCGAGAGTCCACAGCAGCATACATGATGTCCATCCAACCCTTAAATGTTGCCTAAGTGCAGATAAAAAAAAAAAGAAGTCTTGTTTCACAGTGAGAACTCGGGGGGAGTGGAGGGGGTGACTTTAATTGTTGCGTTTAGGAATGACAACCTTCAGTTTACAAGATGAATTAATTATCTAATTAGGGAGCGATCTCATTGCATGTTTTAAAGACAGAATGACAAGATTTTGTGTATCTGATGTGTGTGTGTGTGTGTGTGTGTGTGAGCGCCACATAACCTAGATCACACGTACCACTTGCAGCAGAGCCAGATATCCAGCCCCGACGTTATCAAAGTTGATCTTGACATTTTTCCACCGGGCGCTGCTGTTAACCAAATTCAGGCATTCCGTCTTGTTGTTGACAACGCTGATGGGGAAGAGCTCATCTGTGGTGGTGTTCACGCAGTGGTAGTACTTCCCTGCGAAAAGGTTGACGCCCATGATGCTGAAGATTAGCCAGAAGATGAGGCAAACCAAGAGCACGTTCATGATGGAGGGGATGGCACCGAGCAGAGCGTTCACCACAACCTGAAGACGTTGGAAGCACAAGCTGAATTTCATCATCTCTTGTGGCTCAATTAAAACTGGTGTCTGCTTTCAAAATTTTACGATATTGCCTACAACAGCGATTCAGTCACGTAACTGCTTGATTTCATAGAGCCACAGAGCTTGTGTTTTACTTACAAAATTCAAAATTACGTTAACAATGAATTAATAAGCAAAAGCTATATTTATTCTATATTGTATAGACACATAAAGCACTTAACCCCACACATATTTACAAAGAAAATTATAGGTGACAGTTTGAACGAAGAAGGTGAACAGGTGAAAAAATCTAACATTTGATAGGTAAAAAAGCAAAACAGAAAAAACCTTAGAGAGGCGGGATGAAGTCACAACATTTTGTTTGACTGTAAATGAAAAAAAGACACACAACAAAGAAAAAAATTACAGGTTAAAGGCACAACACAAGCAAAGCCTGAGGACAGCAATAAACAGTAATCCATTGAGACAGAGTGAACAAAGTCATGCATACAGAAGAATAGTGTTAAATTGCAAGGAAAGGATATGTTTGCAGAAGTAGCAGTAAGCATGCAGTCTTACAGGCAGGAGCCCTAACCAGCCATTTAAAAACATTCTGTCTGGAAAACAAGATGCCACAACTGAGATCAAATTATGAAAATGAGAACATAAATCATACAGTGTTATTGGCCCTTTGGCACATAATTTTGCAGATGACAAGCAAGTGATAAGAAACTGCATCGAAAGCTTTGTGACATGGAAACAGAATGATGTGATAGAAATGCTCTATTTGTGATAAAATGGTGGGCCAGCTGAAAAACAGCAACACGCAGTCTGGCAAACAGGTTAATGGGTTGAAAACAAATCTTTTCAGAAACATATATAACAAACTAAAGTGAGGTTCTGTGTTGTTATTGTCAGTGATGGCTCCTTTCCTGCATTAAGATATTACAGTGAGTCTGCAGGGCAGTAAAGAAATCCTCAGAGCTTTGGAGGCTAACAGCTAATCAGACAGATGGCCCTTTTGAGCAGATCTGATACCATCCTCCTTTCCTTTAGTTCGAGTCTGGCTATTGTCACGCTTTTCTCCGCCAAACAATGTGAATGTTACTTCTCAAAGTTACGGTGCTTGAAGCCACCAACTGTAGAGTAAGCGGAGTGAAACATTAGAGCAGCAGCGCCGGAGAGGAAACTTAATGGCTTCATGTGAAAGTGTAGGGTTAATACTCGGATCTAATGGCTCGAAACGTTTTCTTTTTGAGTTGTTTAAGCTGCTTAAACAGCGCGTCCATCAAACCAGCTGTTAGCCTTCCACCGCTCTGGGGATTTCTTTATTTATTTCCAACAGGTACAAAGCTATATTACTTCTCAGAACCTCACTTCAAAAGAAACTATGCCTCCAGGTTGGGTTTCACTAGAAGTAAGCGAGGTTATTATAACTATGGACAAAAGCTGTGGTGATTTTAGCTTAGCATAACAGGCCAATAAGTCTAAAATTAATAACCAGAAGTTCCCCAAGTCAGCTGGTAAATAATGTCATTAGAAAAAGAAAATCTCAAAATCTCATTGATATGTGATTTAAAACATGATTGAAACCTGAAGTTGATTAAAAACTGCTTTCTCTAAAACATTTGAAAGAAATGGGAGTCAGGATATTTAAGCACATGGGTCTGAAATGGTTTGTTTCAGAAAACAGAAGCTGAAAGGGAAGAAATGTCAACGAAGACTACAAATTGGCAAAGGGGCAAGCTGACCCAAAGCCTCTTAAGGTTGAGTTTATATCTAATAAAATAAATTTTAGATGGAATTTATTTGATTCAGGCCGACTCAATACAGTCACCACCACATTTAGTACAAAGTAAATGACGGCAGTGTGTATGTTCGAAAAGAAAAGAACAAATTTATTTTCAGTTTGCCCACTGACAGTCGTTATCAAAATATGGTTCTGTGCTGCCGTTATCCCTCTTGTTCTTACCCTCATGCCCTCAAACCGAGACAGGGCCCTCAGGGGCCGGAGGGCTCGCAGTGTCCTCAGAGTTTTGATGGCGCTGAGCTCAGAGTAGCCCAGAGCATTTGCTACGAGGCTCACCAAGGACACCTGGGAGACGATAATGTCACAGACAAACAGGGTGAGGGGTGAGAAATCAAAGGGGACCATTTGCACGCCACATCAGCGTTGAAATGTGAACAAGCTGAGGAGTTAGACCTGTTTCACTTTTTTTTTAAGACAATCTAATGAGGGAAAATCTGAAACTTAAGAATTAGAAGAGCCGTACTGATCCCGTCGAGGAACAAGCTTTAACGCAACGCCATTAGAAAATCATTGCTATTAACTTCCAAATGTCACCAGACTTTACTTTCATTCATCTGACGTCTAAAATACTTACATCTACAATGAGGAAGTCGAGCCAGCACCATGCGTTGGTGAAGTATTTAACAAAGCCATACGCCACCCACTTTAGCAGCATTTCCAGGATAAAGATATAAGTAAAGACCTTGTCTGCATACTCCAGCACTGTTTTGATGGTCCGCCGCTGCTCAATGTAAATATCTTCGAATGCCTGAAGTGGAAGACGTTCATTCGGTTAAAACTCTGGGGAAATGGAATTATGATTTAAACACACAGTCTGTTTCACGTATCAAAGACAGAGACAAGCCGACACTCACCAGCGCTCCACTGCTGAGGAGGATCATGAATATGATGAAGGATTCAAACCAGTTGTGTTCCACAATAATAAAGCAGGTTTTCCTGAGCGTCCACCAGCTCTTGAACCAACCAACTTCCTCGCTGACCTGACAGCACTGGAATCTGCTCACACAGCCTGCAGACATGGTGTGGACAGAGAAGTATATATAATAATAATAATAATAAAAAGAGAAAAATCAGACCGCAGGCACATGAACAGCTGCAAGTTGACTTCGGATCTCAATTAAAGCCGCATTTCATCAAGTGATCTGATGACAACATCTTGGATTTTCTCTATTGCTGTTGTTTGCATTCAGAATAACCATAAGTGTTTCCTATTAAAAGAAAATACATTTTTTTTAAAAATCTGAAATTAAAAAAACCCCTAGCATTTGTTATTTGTATTCAACACTTTCTAAACGAGCTTTCACAGCAGTTTCAGCTCCAAGTGTTTTTTTTTTTTTTTTTTTTTTTTTTTTTTTTTTTTTTTGGGGGGGGGGTGGCGTCTCTACCAGCTTTGCATGGCTAAAAACTATTTTGCAAACATCAATTTCTAAGTCTTGACACACAATCTCAGTTGGACTTAGCTATGGCCTTTGACTAGGCCATTCTAACAAATGAATAGGCTTTGAGCTAAACCATCCCATTGTTGCTCTGGCTGTATGTTTAAGATCATTAACATGCAGGAAAGTAAGCCTCACTCTCCAGTGCTTTGCTGCCTCAGATTTTCTTCTGGGACTGTCCTTTTTTCTTTTCCTTCCACTTGACCGTTTCAGTTATGCATTTAAAATTAGAAGCCTCTGTATCCTACATGATGCGGTTGTAAGTGGACACGTTATATTTCACCCAGCTTGAACAACATTCAGGGGCGACCAGGTAAAAACGCGAGCAGACAGTTGTACAAAAATAAATCTTGAGTGACAGTGAAAAGCTACCTGCTATCCAAACATGCCTCCATGCAAGGGATGAGGCTACCGCTGGGATTTAGATGCGCGTGTCAGGTGAGTGATCTTTTCAGTGGCTCGCTGTAAAAATATAACAGCTGTGAAAGCAGTGCCAAAGCTTTCGGGATTCACCACGCTGCTTGTGGTTATATTACAAAAAGCATTATAGTGATTAGAATCTTTTCTCCTTTATTTTCCAACTTTCTTTATAACAAGGATGCTATTTTTACCCTGGTTTTTAAACATGGATCTCAACTGAGGCCAGCCATCTTTGGGAAGACTCACTCATGTTCCATGTTTTCTGCATTTGTGGATAATGGTTCTCGCTATGGTTCACTACAATCCCGAAGCCTTAGAAATGGCTTTCTAATCGGGCAGGGCAATAAGGCTGAAAAACGTTTTACACTATAAGTGTTTCATATCGGTCGAAATCAATAATTATGGATTTGTTTTTTGTTTTAAATATCTGAAATACTGCCAAACTGGTGATGTGGCCTTTCATGTTTTTTTCCACAATTTCCTCATTTTCACCCTGTTCTTCATATTCTTAAGCAGTTATGAGGCGAAACATGAAACTGCTGTTGCGCAGGTTTCTCAGCAGGTTGTTACTAACCAACCAAAGAGTGAATGAGTTAGTTTTATATTGAGGAATAATGTGTTGCCTTCTGAGATCGCTTGGCCTACTTCATGTGATGGGTTTGGTTTAAGTAATACTGTTTCACTGTGCAAGTTTTGGGTGTGGCTAGTTAAATTGAGCTCAGAAATCTGGCTGATCACAGTTATTTCATGATTTGACACATGGGAATAAATTTAATCATCATTTGAGGATTTAATTTCTGTATTTACTCTGGTTATCTTTGTCTAATATCAAATTTTTTGATTATCTGAAACATTCCAGTGTGGTAAATCAGCAAAAAACAGAAGAAATCTTTAAGGGAGCAGTATATGTTTGACATTTGTAACACGAAGCGAATTCACTGCAGGTGTTTCAGACAAAATGTCATCTTCCATTATATCCCAGAGACTATTTCTTGCCTGTCTCACTGAGCATTTTGTTCACCATCACTCAGCTAAAAACAGGCCGTTGCTAAGCTTTAGCAGTTATACCGATTTCCTCTTTGACATAAAATGTGCACTGGAAGTGTTGTACTTCCACCTCTCTCGTTTATCACCTATCCGGTCCAGAGCCCTGCATCCTCACCTTCTGTAAAGCAGGCCTCGGGGTCTAACGACTCCTCCGGCTCCAGCTCCACGGATTCAGCCCCATCTCCTGGGGGTCGAATATCAACCGTGCTCCCCTCCGATGAGCTCAGGGGCTGGGGGTCTACATCAAGCTTCTGCATGGATGGAGCAGAAGGTGATAGGATACAGTTACACAATCCTGCTTGGCAACATTGAGGTTCATTGGTTTTAGGAGCCAACCATCTGAGCTGCTAATCATGGTCATTCTCCGTTCATGTGTACTCCAGTGCCATAACTGCATACCTTACTGAGAAGACTGTTATAGCTCACAGAGTTGGGCTCTTCTGAAACTAACATCATCATTGTCACATGCAGCATCGATCAAATGTACCGACAGGCTTTGGTATTAGCTTTACCAGATGGCTTCGAATTAGATTATGTGTTATGGGGAGGTTGGCTTTACAGAAATGCACTGTGGGTACGTTTGATGTGACCTCCGTTCGAGGAAGAGTGCATGCAATATTCCAGTGCATCATCAATCCAAGCCTGAAATAGTACCAAGCAGAACGTGGGGTCCAGTATTTTCATGTCCACTGAAAAAGGATTCCAAATCATTTTGTTTATTATACCATTTCCAAAGGTATATGTGGCTGATATGACAATGTTTTACCAAGTCTCTTTCATGAGCGAGTATAAAGCCACTCCAGTAAGGAGACAGAACACTTTCCTCAGTGACATGAAAACACATCATTTCCATTCCTTGAAAGCAGTGTAAAGCTTCTTCTGTTTGTGTTGAAGTAGACGGATAACCACATTAGCTTACCAGCAAAAACCAGTACTGTGCACTGTTTAAAAGACAGCATGTGCTGTGCGGTTTCGCTTTGTGTTTCTATTTGTATGACCTACTTAATTTGCACCGATGCATAGCCAGAAAACACACAGGACCTAATAGAGGACTTTTACACTCATTGTTGGTAGTAAATGTAACACATGAAAGGACAACTGTGGCTCCTATTTTCAAGTTTTTCTTTTAAACAAATTTTAAACCTGGCAAAAACTTTTATCTGAAACCCTAAAATCCTTTAGTTATCAACTAATTTACATTCTAATATCATCTGCATATCGTGAGACTTTGTGGTGACATGAGGCCTCCTGTCTGGTTTTCTTTGGGCACACATGGTTTTTTTTGGCCTCATGTCAGAGCTGTCTGAGGTGGCAGGTTTTAGAACATGTAATCCTAGACAGTGCAGCAGCCCTGATTGCCGTGGGACCCAGCTAATACGGCATGGGAATGATGGAAGCATGCTGCTCGCAAGTGCATCGTTTTATGGAAGGATGTTTCCCTCCAGTTCTCAGTTTCTCCTTCAGTAGAGACAAATCTGTTTTAAGTCTTAGCCTCACATCTTATAGCTTAAAAATGGCTGGATTTTTGGGTTTTTTTGAGGAAAGTTTAGCTTATTTTTACATAATACAATTACAGTGAGACAAAAGTGGATAACACAAGCATCAAAGCCAAATGGCATTAAACTGTGTTCTCACATTTTGTCTGGTAGTCTTTCATGTAGTATCTTTCATCTTTTTTGTTTTGGCCTTTTCATTAGGACGATCGGCAATGTGTTATCTCTTTTGAAACTCTGCAAAAATGTGTTTTTTTAATTGTCTTAATGAAAATCATTAACTTGAATCTTTCATCATTCCACTATAATTCAGGTTACACAGGTAAGTACATACAGATTTTCCATGTGTGTATGCATGGGATATGAGCCAGACAAATGAATTTTGTCCAACCACAGCAAAATTCATTCCTCCATTCCTTCTTATCTACTGCACATTCTCTTCCGCCTCCTCTCTTCCTTCATTCTCAAGCTCAGAGTGTTGGATGCCAATCAAGTCCCAAAACCAAGTCAAAACCAAGCAATGAAACCAAAAGCAAACATTATGTTTGATGAGTTTGTCTATCAATGGATATAAAGGTGCTCATTCATAATGATTCGTAACTGAAATACAGCCTGATGCCTTGAGGTCAATTATGAGAGGGGAAAGGGGATTAAAGGAAAAGAAAGTGATTACAGGATTGAGTGTGCTGCTGAATGGGGCAGGGAGGGGTAGAAAGCAAAGACGGTGGGGTGGGGAGGTGGCTGGGGAAGAGGGGGATGGAGGGCAGACCAGGCAAAGAACGAAAATGGGCAATCCATTGAAGGTATGAGAAAAATATGTTTGTCTGTAAATGGCATAGGCAGTCCTCATGGTTAGTGCAATAAAGTGATCTTACAATTCTCTTCTCACTGAAAACCTTGAGAGCGCCTGTGAAACAGCTGTAATAACAAACGAGGGGGGTTAAACAGAGTAAGTTATACACACCAAAGCCAGCACATAACCTCATCTCTGCTGTCACTGGCCTCTCCATACGGTTACAGTTAGGAGACTTATTCATCTCAGACACACACATTGGGAAAAAAAAAAAAAAAAAAAAAAAAAAAAAAAAAAAAAAAAAAAAAAAAAAAAAAAATAAATTCACTGGTTATACTCAGTAAGGCACATGTCGGCCAAACATGAGGATATCTTTTTTTTTTTTTTTTTTTGCTTTTAGCATACGGCATGTAAAGAGCAGCTGAGATGTCAGACAAATGATCCATATATGGCGCATGTGGTGTCATGGCCAGAAATAGAGTCCTGGGTTGTTTTGAATCACAGGGAACTGGCACCACACCCACAATGACAGATTCCCATCACTAGGGAGCACAGTCCCCATGCTCTATCAGCCTGACGACGCTGAACAGCAAATCAGGCTTTTTCTCCGGCACAAAGGGCAATCAGTCGCAAAAAGGTTAACTGAAAATAGTTTCTTACAGTGTTTTATCTGCATTTTGTCACATTAGAACCACAAACTTCTATGTGTTTTTCTGGGGTTTTGTGGGATAGCTCAACACAAAAAAATGATATAAGATTTTCAAAATTTATTACAAACAGAAGCTCACAGAGAGAATTTGATTTTTTTTTTATTTTTTTTTTGCCTTTTCTTTCTTGCAAAATAACTCAAGATCAGGTTAGATGGAGAGTGTCTATGAACATCAATATTTGAGTCTTGCAAAAGATTCTCAACTGGATTTTAAACTGGACTTGAACATGAATTTGATTTGATCTAAACTCTTCTATTTTAGCTCTGTGGGAGACTCTGACCAATTCTCAATTTGTTTCAGCCTCTTATTTTTCCCCCCAGGATCTCCCTGTGTTTAGTTTTCTTCATCTTCCCGTTACCTCTGACCAGTTTCTTTTATCCTTGAAAAATAAAAGCATCCACACAGCATGATCCTGTTTCATAGCGATGTGTGTTCTGATCTGTGTGCAGTTGTAATTTTCTGCCTCACATAGTATTTTGCCTGGAGGCCATTAAGTTCTGTTTTAGTTCCAAAGAGCCAGAGCCATTTCTCTAACATGTTTGATTTTTTATGCTGCTCTGCAATAATGAGCAGATTTGCAGCGTGTTCGACTTACAGTTGTTGTGTTGACACATTTTTACCATCTGAGCCATCTAATTCTACATCTCGTCTGATCACATCACCTTGTTCCTTTTCACAATTATGCTCTACTCTGTGTTGGTCTGACACATAAAATCCTTGTGATATGCAAAGGAACTTGTGGTTATATTGTGACAAATGTTCAAAAATCCAAGTTTTATCAGTTCTTTGCAAGATGGTCATTTTAAAATACCGGTTTTCAAAATTTGATTTAAACACAAAGGCATAAATCATTCTAAGATAATATGTGTTTACAAAGCTTACTGGTAAGTTGGCCTTCTCCAGAATAGTGAGTCATGCAGCTCAAAGATAAAACATAAACCTGCTGCTCTGGACAAAGTCTAATTTGAGTCTCTTTTTGGCCATGGCTGTCAGGATTCTAGGCTTGAGATACGACTCCATTAGCCCAGCATGATGCATGTACATATGAGTCAGCACTTGTGTTATTTTCAAATCGCTTGACTGTCAGATAATTGTCTGAAAAGGCCATTTCTATCCAAATCTTGACATATTCACGCACTCATTTGTATTGCATGTTAATTAATGCAGACATCACAAGCTAATCAAGCTTTAAAAAGATGCCAACGGGATATTTGCAAGCTGACAGAGACGTCAGCCGCATAGTCAGCCATCTTACCTCTTTGCTGCCCTCCACGTCAGAAGAGTCGCTGCTGAAATCCTCGGTGTTCAGGTTTTCAAAGTCTGACTCGCCCACAGCAATGGGCACAGTCACTGTAAGGCTGGGGTTGTGAATAAAGGACATATAGTCGCATTCTTCCATTGGGTACTTGCTTGTGGTGTCCCCCCCTACCCCAACCACCAGCCCTCCTGGCTTTCCGTTGCCCTCCATCATGTACACCCCACTGGGGTCTTTGGTGATCTCCAGTGGAGTGTGGTTAGAAATGCAGTTCCCCTTTCCGTTACTTTGCAGATCATCCAGAGGTTTGCTCTCCTCAGTCAGGCCAGATCCCTTCGTTCCGCCAAAGCAGAGGCTCTGAAAGAACTGTCGCACTTTGGTTTTGACATACGAGATACCCCGCTGGATGCGGCCGACGGCGATCTGGAGGTTGTTCATCTCGCTGTCGTCGTCGGTGGCTGCGAGGTTGTCTGCACTGAATGAGCTCAGGAGGAGGGCCAGAAAAAGGTTGAGAACCTGAATGAACGTTAAAAAGAAATAATTATCATAGGGCAGAAACACAAGCGAAACCAGAACCTTATATCCTTACAAAGAGATACGGAAAAAAGGCAAAGGTTGTACCACTAGGTTTCCGATGACCATGACCATCATGAAGACGATAATACACATCGTCTGCCCAGCCACCTCCATGCAGTCCCACATGGTCTCGATCCATTCCCCACACAGCACCCGGAACACGATGAGGAAGGAGTGGAAGAAGTCGTGCATGTGCCAGCGTGGCAGCTCGCAGTCGTCCGATATCTTGCACACGCACTCCTTGTAGCTCTTGCCGAATAGCTGCATGCCCACCACGGCGAAGATGAAGACGATGATGGCCAGCACGAGAGTCAGGTTGCCCAGAGCGCCTACTGAATTACCGATGATCTTGATCAGCATGTTCAGCGTGGGCCAGGACTTGGCTAGCTTGAAGACCCTCAGCTGATTAAAGAAAGAAATTACGGGTCACGTTCAGGAGAAAAGATGACATCCAAAGGGGTTTGAAATTTTCAGTTGAATTTTTTTCCAGAAATAGTTTTTTTTTTAACTTTTTTGTTAAATCCAAAAATGTAAACAATAAGACATTTTAATTAATCCTTTTATTAGCCAAGAAATAGAATGTAAAGCAATTTTGCCTTTTAAATGACACCAGTACAAATATAGTGCCCTCTATCAATATTAGCAACAAAAGTAAAAAGCAAAGTGTGACCAAGCTTGCAATAACTTCAACTTTTATTACAGTACCTTAAGAGAGAAATAAATCACATGGTAATTCATGAAGTGATAAGTATTTTTTACAAAAAGTAACCAAAGAGTTAGAACATTTTAATAGATCTAATTTATTTTGGGCTTTTCTTAGGTTTTGTGAAAGATACAGATTGGCTGATAATCTCACAAAGGGAAGAAGGAAATTTAGAAAACTAAAGAGAATGCAGCATGACAAAGACTGGAGTTGATGCATGTTACTGCTGAGCACCTGACAATTTTATTGTTTTTAAACTTGGTGTTCATTTAAAAACAGTTGCTATATGACTCATTTTACCTTAAATACTGATAATTACACAAAGCTCCTGGTCACATGATACTATATTTATTTTAAACCTCAAGATGTGTTGTTGTGACTGTGTTCTCTGTCTAAGCATGGGATGTGTTAATAAGCGGCTGTTCTAACAACAACTTACCGAACAGCACTCAGCTTGTTCTGCGCTCTCTATACAGTGTCAGCTATTGTGATTTGATTTTTTTGTGTTTAGCTGTTAGGAATTTTGATTTTGTGCGTTAGCCACTATTTAGCATGTCTGGTGTGATTCTTGTTCGCAGGGATTAGTATTTTTTTTTTTTTTTCAAATCTAGTCTTTTCATCCAGCCTGCTGTTTTAGTCTGAGTCAACATTCAATCCTGCATTATAGGGTTGAATATTATCACATTGAGAAAGAATGCATTTTAAATTTTACAAAATCAAGATATATCTATTGTGATATCAGCCCATAATCACCCAAACCTAGTGGTCCAAAGTGTCTAGAAACTTTTAATTAGTAATCTATTACATTCTTGTTTCCACAGGGTATAAATAGGTCATGACACAGAAGCCGTTTCTCCAGGGGACAGAGCAACAAGAAAAAGGATACCTTCCAATGTTATTTACATTTTAGAGCAATGAATATAAACTTTAAAACACTTGCAACTTTGACAAACCAGGTTGGAAGTGGAACCAGTTTTACCTTCTCAGCACACACAGTGAGCTGAAAACGAAGATGTGAAAAAAACCACAACCGCTCCAACACTCCAACACTGTTAGATTGTTAGACTGCTGTTTCTTCCAGAAAAATGAAACGAGTAACGATTAAAAACATTTGGCGAAATCAACCAGACAGAAGAAAAAAGTTTCCTCTGAGTCCCTGGAACGACAAGAATGCCCTACTTGGGGTTTTAATGCAGGTTTTATAGATTGAAATAAACAAATAATCTTACCAATCTGAAGGACCTGAGCACAGACAGGCCTTCTACATTAGCCAAGCCAAGCTCCATGAGGCTGAGACTAACAATGATGCCATCAAAAATGTTCCAGCCCTCCTGAAAGTAATAGTAGGGATCCAGGGCGATGATCTTGAAGCACATTTCTGCTGTGAAGATCCCTGTGAACACCTAAAATGAACAGAAAGAAAGGGCTGAAGCCTAATCTGCATTAAGACAGGTGGCTAACAGATTCATTACATTCTTTAAGCCATAGTGAAGTGTAATAAACACTCACCAGGTTTCCAACTGAAAGGACGTTATCAAACTCAGTAGTCATCGGGTAGTGCTCCATGGCCATGAAGAGAGTGTTGAGGACGATGCAGATGGTGATTGCTAGATCCACAAAGGGATCCATGACAACCATGCTGACAACCTCTTTGATTTTCAGCCATGCAGGACAACAGTCCCAAATCAGACACATGTTGGCAAATCTATACCAGCAGGGTGGACACTTCTGTCTTGACTCTTCGAGCTCTGGAAAAGGAGGAGTATTCTTTCAAAATAGTCAACAAAAGTGGAAAAAAAGCACATTTAAAACAAGCAGCACAGAAAGATGCTGACCTTCCATGGTGTTGGTGAGAATACTGGCCACGCTCATGGCTCTCTGCCGCCCCCCTGGTTCATCTAAATAGTCCATGGATGGCTGGAGGAATCCTGATCTGCGCTTCTTTATCTCAGTATCTGTTGTTGTTCCCTAATAATAAAAAAAAAAAGAGAAAGAAAATTTCAATCAGTGGTTTAGGTGTTAGAAATTGGTCGAGGTATTTTTGAAAGAAAAGGATGGGAACAAACCAAATGATAAGGAGGTGAATGTTAAAATAACCCATAAAACAATAAAGTCACCTCAGGCAGCAGGAGACCTACAGGAGAGGTTGTTACAGATGTCCCACCGACCAGCGAAACCACACCATTGCAGTCTACAGAGCAATGCATCTTTCCATTAGCGGGCAGCACGATCCGTGGCGCCCCGAGGCTCGTCTGGCTGACGGCGCTGCAGCGCCGCTCAAGGCGCCGGGGCAGGAATAAGGACCCTCGTCGACTGTCGCTCTCCTCAAAGGTGCTGTGCTCGTCGTCGGCGAAGTCGTTCTCCGAGCCCATGTCGCGGGCTCGGCCACGGAAGCTGAAGAGGCTGGCGCGGCTGTTCCTCCGCGGTGAGAAGAGGGAACCACGGACGCTCAGGAGAGACTAGAGGAGAGGCAAAGGAAGCATGACGTTACAGGGTAGATGGAAAGTACAAGTCCCATGTCAAATGAAGTAACAGGATAATCGGAAAAGGCGGATGAAAACAAAAGCACGCCACACTTTTCAGATTTCTTTTTGTACATTTTTGGAAACCGTGTATCATTTCCTCTCCACTTCACATTGCTATTGTTTATTGGTTTATCACACAAAATCTCCCCAAAAATGCATTAAAGTTTGTGGTTGTAATGGTACGTAAAGTGAAAATGTCCAAAGAGGGTGAATAGTTTTCACCTTTTCCACACTTGTTCAATAAATTAGCTCTTTAGTCCATGATTCGCCAGGTAAAGTTGGAATTTACCTGGTTGGGGGAGGAGCATCTTTTTTCATAGGAAAGCCGGTTGGCATCGATGGAGAAGCGGAAGCTCGGCCTCTTGATGCTGTCCTCTGACATAGACTTGTGGAACTTGTCGCACACGCCCCTCTCCTCCTCCTCCTCTCGCTGCTTTCTCTTCTTCCGCCTGTTGCGTCGCTCCTTGGCACTTTTCGAGCTCAGCTTGGACGTCCCCGAGGAGGACTCGGAGGTGGGGCCCCCTCTCCTGCTGTACTCGCCGCTTTCCATGGCTGCTGCCGCGGCAACCTGCCAGCCAATCAGAGCACAGAGACAGTTGTCATGGAGACCCAGCGCCTGTCTCGGAGCGGAGGAGAGAGCCTGGCATGAAGAGCCAAATCAGCCTCAGACGCTTTCTATAAATGGACGTCTGAATGTTTTCACCCAAACCAAAACAGTATAGATAGAGCGCTATGTTCGAGCTGTCAAAAACAAGAGAGACATAAATCTGAGAAGCTGGACAGCAATGAACAGAACACCACACATCTTTTCCCTTTGATTTACTACATCATGGAAAGAGCCTCAACAAAAAACTGGCATACTATTTCAGCAGAAGCTGCTCCCACATAAAACCAAAGCTGGAACCTTCGCCTCCGGTAAAGTGACAAGCACTGCCAAATATATCACACACTTCTTCAAATATTTAAGCATTTACTCCAGAAAAATCCTTTTTTTTTTTCTTTCTTTTTTTTTTTTTCAAGCGTTCAAAACATCTCTGTGTAGCACAATGCAAACAAAGCGAAGGAACGAGGATCTAAATGTCTGTCACTAGTGCGTGAACGTGCACACACCTGATCAGATTGAGTCGAACCGTTAAGGAAGGAAGCAGAGGTCTGACAGAAAACAAACAGCAGATAAACTGAAACAAGGTGGATTACAGACAATAACATACATCTTAATTAAAGAATGTGAGTCATCTGATGTTTTTAATACTTAACTAGAAAGTCAAATACACTGACTTACAATGGTTTAAGTGTAAGAGTAAGAAGGTACAGAATAAGGGTAGGAACTGGTGAAGAGGCAAATGAAACAGAGCTCTCAAAAAAATACATCTGAGCAATCCAAGAGACGAGATTCTTCATACAGTTGTCATTAACAGGAAAAGGTTTTCTGCTGGTATTAAATCTGTTTCCGTAATCATGGTCATATATGTAAATCTTATTCCTCGTGTCATTCCATTCATTTATTGTCTAATGTGTTTTGATTTTCTTATATGTTTTTGTGTATTTATGAGTTTCATGTCAATATTATGAGAAAAATGTTTACTGAGAAAAACAGTGACATGTTTAAGATTAATTTCCCCTGCAGTATCTTTGCCATTTTGCCTCAGTGTTTCTTTAATAAATAAAGACGTTTTGGAGTGTGTTGTGTGTTTTGGGCACTTGGGTTTAATTAAATACTTTCACAAACTGGTAAACATCAGACAATAAACCCCTGGGTTTCCTAGGCAACTCTGCCTCACACTGAAAGAATAAACATCAGTCAGAGCACTTTGCATATACTGAATACTAAACAAACAAATCAGAATGCCCAATAGGTTCTGCATACTTTCTGATTTTCAACGAGCAACATAAAATGTCTGCCTTCGAAGGGAACTAAACCAGCATACAGAGAGACTGTTGGTGGTGTAAAGTTGAATGTGAAAACTAAAGGGTCCTGCCTGCGCCTCCTCCTGCTGCCTCTTCAGCTGCTCCAGCATGGCTTGGAACTCCTCCTCCTTCTGCTGGGCCTCCTCGATGGTGGCCTGGTTCTGTTCATCATACGCCATGGCGACCACAGCCAGGATCAGGTTAATGAGGTAAAAGGAGCCCAGGAAGATCACCAGCACAAAGAAGATCATATAGGGCTTTCCTGCTGCACGCAGAGTCTGATGCAGCCAACACAAAGCAGAAAAACAAAGTCAGACTGAGGTTAAAAATCTTCAGATTTTTTTCTTTATTTTGGTTTCTTTCAGCAGGTGACAAGGATTTTATGAAATTCAAGCAGTACTTTCTGACAAACCTGCTGGTAGAGGTTTTCCCAGAAGTCCTGCGTCATGAGCCGGAAAAGGGAGAGGAAGGCCCAGCTGAAGGTGTCAAAGCTTGTGTACCCGTAGTCTGGATTACGGCCCGTTTTGAGACACATAAAGCCCTCTGGACAGAGTCTTCAAAAGACAAAACAGAGTTATGAATAATTTGTAAAAAAACAAACAAAAAAAAAAAAATGACGTGGAACATATGAGACTCATATGACTAAAATCCAATGCAGCATAAATGCCAGCCAGATTTATGGGAAATGCAAAAAACACCAATAAAATAAAAGTATTCATATCCTTGGTCGCATTACAGCCAGTGGCAGTTTTTGATCTTGGCAGTTTCCCAGAGTGGCATTCCGAGGAGGGCGGGCCAGACAAGTGTCTGATGTTAAAATATAACTCATCTGTCAGTTGTGCCCTGAACAAGTTTTCTATTGTTTTTATGCATGCAGTCAAAGTAGACGTCCCCTAATTTTACTGCTTAGAACAGCTCAGATATATTAAATGATCTCTGCAGGACTCCTCAGCATTTTATCCTAGAAATCTCAGATACTTTTTTTGCATTTTCATTGGCTGGGGAGCGGCAGGAGGGGCTCAACTAGGGTGCCATGCACTGCCCCTGTGTCTGACTGTTTTAAATTTTTTTTTTTGAATGAGTGACTGTAACTAGTCACGATAACAAATTTTGCTGGAAGATAAATTGTCCCTATTATTATTGCGATAAACAATAATATTGTTGTTTTGAGGCCATTTTCAAGTAATATATTTATAATGGGATAATAATGCAAGTTTGCCCTCTCAAAGACTAATAAATTTCAGTTTTGTACAGAACACTTCGTACTGGAACTGGAAGATATTTAAATGTCCAAAATAAAACACAACAACCAAAAACAATAAATAAAACAGAAATAAAATGGATTTTATAATCACATCACATCCCTGTAAACAAAATTGCCCTTCAAAACAAAATTATCGAGCTCATTTAAATTTATCATGCGATTGATTAATAAAATGCTTACTGCAGTATAATACTTCTTTTTTCTTTGAAGCTAGCAGCAAAACTGTATTTCTTAACTATGAAAACAGAAAAGCTGCCTTTCATACATACGAATAAACAAATCAAGTACATCAGAAGCAGTCCAAATAAGCCAGCAGTTTGGAAGCTTGCCACTGAACTGGGGCATTTCTGGAATCGACTCTAACTGCGTCTGCTCAGCTTTGCTGTGCATCTAATTGGCCATATAAATAAAATATGTCAAGTCTTACCCTGCACCACTGCCATTTCCACAGAGCAGAGCATCCCTACGGCCAGGGAGGTGATAGTAATTACCTAAAGGGGAGGGGAGACCGAAGGACAACAGTCTGAGCCACATCATACAGGCGAGGCAGCGGATATTAAACAGACAGAGAAGAACAACCATCCTGTGAGGATAAATACAGTGCTGTGCAGAAATATTAGGACGACTTGAAGCATGCTCATATTTTGTGAAGTATTTTATTGGATTTAATTTGATAGGCCAACACAAATAGTTGCATAATGCCAAAATAAAATCAAATATTACAAATAAAAGTCGGAAAAGTGCAACATGCCTCCTATTCAGCCAAAATTTATTCAACCACCTTTCAGACCAGCTATTTTGGGTTGTCTCCACCAATTTTTCAACGTCGAGCAACATTTTTCACTCTGCTTTTCTGTTCACGCTGAAGAAAAGAATCCCCACAGCATGATGCTGCCACATTTCACTGTGGGGAGGATGCATTATCCCTGACCTGTTTGTTGCTTTCTTGGTCTTTCTTAGTTTGTTCTCCAATGTTCTCTAATAAACCTGAGGCTTTTACAGAACAGGTGGATATATACTGAGGTGAAATTACAAACAAGTGGACTCTATTAACAAAACACATGATTACTAAAGACAATTTGGCTGCACTGGTTTTCATTTAAGGGTTTCAGAATAAAAGGGGGTGAAAACAAACAAATCCCACATTTTTTTTAAATTGTGAAACAATTTGAAAACAACGTATTTTCCTTCCACTTCGCAGTTATGGATTATTTTGTGTTGGTCTATCACAAAATTGCTTTCACAAACTTCAGTTTGTGAAAGCAATTTTGGTAAATGTGAATATGCTCAACAGATGTGCCGCTGTAGATCTTTCTTTTTATAATTGTCGAGATTTGATTGTGTTTCTCACCGTGACGTCAGAAGCACTTTATCTCTTTGACTGTAAACAGAATCTCACACCTGATTCAGCTGCCGAGCTATATCGCAGCAACTTCGTTTTAATCAGCTTCGTCTGCCTCTGTCGCCTTGTTTGTCTCCAACTCTGCCTCAGCTTGTCATGCAGCGGGTGCGTGTCTCCTTGATATCCCGCTGGCGGTCAGTGACTCACTCTCCTGCAGCACTTTAGGCTGCTCATGCCACACAGATGGGCTTCAGGAGAATGACGGCTGCTGGTGAGGGGGCGAAAAGCCGAGGCTTTCGTTGTTGGGATGATTATCCGCTGCATTTGCCCCGTTCTCGCGGCAGCTTTTGTTCGAGAAGTGTAACCCGCGCTCCGAGCCACTTCTGTCACTCGCAAATCAGTGTGTCCGACCTCCGCAGAACCCTGTCTATACATAAGACGCCAGTCTGCAGCGGGGGGGCCAAGCTGACCCGGTTACCCCCTGTAGAGATGTAGCTTTCTTTTCACACTGTATCACTTGACTTACTCTCGTCATTGATGAACTCCGTCCAGTTTAGCGTGGTATTGAACGGGCCGGTGTCGTTGCCAGTGATGTTGACGCTGCTGCTGTTGCTGAAGTTTGGCACACGCACGCACTTCTGCCTCAGGTTGCCCATGAAGAGCTGCAGGCCTATCAGAGCGAAGACGCTGAGGCAGAACACGGTGAGGATCATCACGTCCGACAGCTTCTTCACCGACTGGATCAGAGCGCCAACTATGGTCTTCAGGCCTAAACGGGGGAGCGGGCAAAGGGGAGGGAGACGCCACAGCATGATCAGTGCCTGTTATTTATAGTTAATGTCTCAGAGAAGACACAGCTATTAAGAGCTTACAGTAGCAGGCAGCCATTGGGTTCTGCAGTGAAAGTTCCTGTATGACATGCTTGCTGTCATACAGGAATCAGGCTGGCAAAGTTCACTGCTTGAGTCAAATTCGTTTTTTTACTCAGTTTTGCTTTTTTAAAACTGAACTCGGAAATCTGAGTTGAACTTTTAAAGTGAGCTGTGTTCAATGCAGCTGCAAAGGGCGTGAGACATGCTGAATTTTATATTTGTGTGACACAATATAATACAGCGTTTTATTGAGATTTTAAATGACAGATAGACACAAAGCAGTGCATAAGTATAAGTAGAAGAAAATAGATAGGGTGTTTTTTTCAAATGTTTTTGCAAACGAAAAAAAACGTCTAAACACGCCACGCGTTTGTCATGAGCCATGAAGAGGAACTCAGCAAAGATGAAATCTAAACTAACCTTTGGACGTTCAATACAAAAGCTGTGCTGAACTCTGTGTGTGTGTGTGTGTGTGTGTGTGTGCATGTGTGTGTGTGTGTGTGTGTGTGTGTGTGTGTGGGTGGGTGGGGGCAGAATCATTATGTTGGAATGCTCTTCTCCAGTAAGGACAATCATCTGGTTGGAGTTGATGGGATATTGGTGCTGAATTCAAATGGGAAACTGAGACAAACTAGATGTTCTCTGACCCTCGGCATCCAATCTGGCTGAGACTGAGCTGAACTGGAGAGAAGAATGTGCAAAACCTCCAGTCCCCAGTTTCACAAAGCTGGTTAAAAAAAAATAAAAAAAAAAAAATACAAAAATAAAAAAAATCCCAAAAGCTTTGCATGTAATTGCAGGTGGACGGACAGTTTTTGTTTTTGTAAAAGTGTACATTTGCACGTACTTTGTGTCTGTCTATTTGATAAGATTCCAATAAAATCCACTGAGGTTTGTAGTTTTAATGTGAAAAAAAAAGTGGACGTGTGAATACTTTTGCGCTGTAGCTGTAGGTGAGTGAAGGTGGACATAAGTTTTCCTCGTCATGTGAAGGTGATGCAAACTGCTATCATTGTCCTTCTGAAAACAACACTTAAATGAAACGTCTCGTTGCTTTATTACAGCTGCTCTTGTTGCAAATCTTTTCCTTTCGAAATTCTTTTCGAAAGGAAAATACCGACATGTGCTGGTTCTGGTTCTACATGCTTTGTAGTGGCACAAAAACAAGACCAAGAGAATTTAAAGTCAGAGTAAAGCACGTGTACGTTTATGTGAGGAAACATCCGACTACCTGCCTAAGAAGGCTGAGAATCACACTGCACTGCAGTTGGCAGTAAGCATTCGATTCAGCTCTAGATACAACATTCTTTCCAAAATATATACCATCCCTCCTATTTACATGCCCAAACCATCCAAGTCTTGCTTCGCTAACTTTGACTCCAAACCAGTCAACCACAGCGCTCCCTCTGATATAATCACTTTTAATCTTGTCCATCTTTATCAATCCAAATAAAAATCTCAACATCTTGAACTTTGTTGCTTTTTAATTAATTGTTCATTTAATTGTCCCCACCAGACATTAAATCAGAGTTCCCTACCCTCTTGTAAGACGTTGTCCAAATTTCAATTAGTGACAGATTTCCACTCATCACCTGAACCTCCCAGGGAGGTGAGGGTTCGGACACCTATTCTGAAACCATTCAGCATGCGTCGAGTTCTGAATGCATTTTTCCTCTGCTTTACTCCGACTCTAAATAAGGCTAGTATATTGTTTTAATCGCTAAGGAGATATTTGGGGAGGATAATCTTCGAATAAAGAGCCAGTGGTACGTTACAGCGCCATTCATAAGGCTAAATACAAACATGAGTGTCATTGATTTGGAGTCTTAAATGTTGCACTTGAGTTACTTTTTTCCCCACGGTTCGATGATGATATAACACAGAACTTCAATGAATTTTTAAAACTAGAGTTAGATGTAAAAGGTTAGAATAAATTGTTGATTTGCTTCAAAACTGCAGGAAGTCTAATTTATAATGCAACTATATACACACGACCCGTCTTGTACTTGGATAAATGTCCTTTCGCACGTTGCAAAGAAACCGCAAACTTTTCAAAGTCATCAACGAGCTTCTTGCATAATACTGGCTGAATATTTGACCATTCTTCTCAGCAGAAATGAGAGAAAACTGGTTGGGTTGGTTTTAAGCATAGCCCATAGATTTTCTTTGGTATAAAAGCCCCATCTTGATTCCACCAAATATACTTATTGCCACTGTTGCCATACAGTTCAGCTCTTTGCCAGACTGTATAGCTTTTCTCCAGAAAGTATTTAGATCGTACATGTGGGCAGTTCGAAGTTTCAGTCATGCTTGAGGACACTGCTTTTTGACCAATGCTTCTTTCTTGTTCAACACTTTCACTCACTGTGCAAAAAGGCACTGCTGTTCCAGTATCTTCCGGTGTATGACATGCTTGAGTTGTTCCAGAACGTCATTGCAAATGTCATTTTATCAAAGCGCGCCAGCTTGGGTCAGATTGCAGGAACATGAGGAAGGAGTTGGACTACCTCCAAATTCTTTAACTTCATCTCCAATCAGACAAATAGATGGTAAAAACATGTCCAGCTGATCGAGAAGAGACATCGAATTTAGTTTGGAATGGAATAAAGCTCCTCAACTCTATTGAATAATTAAAGCCAACTCTGTGCCAGGAAACCAATCAGCTTCAATAAACTCTACCAAGAATTATGCCAGAAGCTCAGTGATGAGTTTGTAGTTTCTCTGCAACTTCTTAAAGAACATTTAAACAAGTATTGAGGGTGTATTTATGTAGTCACCCATTTATAATTATGACCCTTTGTGGATAAGAGATAATTTGCATTGAATTTAAACTGGTTGTAAAACATGTCTGTTGCCCAATCATTTAACCTCAAAGAAAAAAAAATGGCTCAAATGCATCATAAGACCAAAACTATTATGACATTCATGCCAATGAATGCGTCAGCGTATGGAAATTTCTGACCCTAAGTATATGTGAACTTTTGTTAGTTTGTGATGGGATTTACATTAGTGTTCAAGTACCATTTCTTACCACTCACCATGTATTTTTACCATAAAACACACAACACTGAACAAGACATGCACAGGAAAACAAGGTAAGGAGGAACCCTACACACACAAGAGCTTGCCACAAGAAAATCGGCTTTTGCAATGTCTCATGCAAAAAGGAAAAAGAAATAGTGCACAAACTCTACTTGTAAGGCTCCCAAGGCAAGAATAGATTTCAACCAAAAAGAATTCTGCCTTAAAGGATGTGTCTAAAAGCCAAGAATCCTGTCAATCTGTGCAGATTGGAGCCAGATTCCAGCTTTTACTGGCCTTGGGACAAAGGCAGCATGAGGGACGGCGACAAGCGTCGTCAGGCTTATAGCTACAGTGAGATGAGCTGAGAGTGGGGGGGGGCATGGGTTTGGATGTTAGCGAAATGTCAGTTAGCCATTAGCATTATATTAACCCTATTGGCCTTGATGACTCTCTCACCTGGGATGACTGATATTGTTTTCAGGGCTCGCAGAACCCTGAAGGTTCGCAGTGCTGAGACATTGCCCAGGTCCACAAACTCTGTGACATATCTGTAAGGGAATGCAGTGGAAGGAGGGAGAGGAGGAGGAGGGGAGAGGGGGTATGGGGAGGAGGGTTTTTTTTTGGGGGGGGGGTGGGACACACACCCACATACACACGCGCATACACAGATCAGACATCCACACACGAGGCGTGACGAGACAACAGGGAGGGCCACGGGAAGAGGAGGGGGAGGGGGGGCGGCAAACGGTCACACACAGAGGACAAATGGCAGGAGTGCTGGCAGCAGGCGCTGGCGCCCTTACCTGGTATTACTGAGATAGTTTTCAAAGCTCGCAAAACTCTGAATGTGCGCAGAGCTGAAACATTGCCTAGGTTTACAAACTCTGTTATATACCTGCAGGATTAAATGCACAGTTACTACAGAGCAATGCACAGGCAAACCGACTGCTCAGTGACACACATGTGAGAAATAATCCACCTTCTAAATGGGCATTAGAGATTACAACTGCTAACACAACACTGGAGATGCACCGAGAAATCAGCTGGTGACCGAACTGGACGATTTTCATCTTAAAAACTCAAAAATCGAATTTTTGTTTGCACAGTGAACACAGCATACCTAAGCCTAAGCACTACCTCTTCAAAGTAACAAGATTCTTCCGAGTTCCTGCTAATGAGGGAAGAAGACTGCTCTGCTCCGAATATAAATGATTAAAGACCAGTAATGGCAAGAAAGTTCGAAAAAATATTTTGAATGTGTCTCTTATATCTTAAGGGATTCTCAAAAAGAAATCAACATTGTCTAAAATTAGCATTAGCATGTCAGACCTTTAAAAAAAAAAAAAAAAAAAAAAAAACCCTGAAAGAATTGAAATCAGCCATAACATTCTGATCGGTGCATCTCTACACGATACAAGATATAAGATACAAAATCTTTACCAACAAAGGAGCATGCACAGTAATGCTCAAGGCTTCGTCTTGCACTTTTAAGACAAATACCTAAAATCATTGAGGCGTGATCCAAATATGGGCCAAGGTACGTGCTTCAGGGCCTCATATCCATTATGACAGGGTACATTTACGATTCCTAGCCATGCTTTCAAAAGGCATTCTACTATGCTTCAGATTACAATGCTCCTCTCCATTCTGTTCATATTCTCACATTCAGGATTTAATAATCCCAACAACTGTCGTCATACTTACGCCATGAGTATAACGCTGAAATCCAGCCAGTTCCATGGGTCCCGCAGGAAAGTGAACTTCCCCACACAAAAGCCTCTGGCCAGGATCTTTATTAGGGACTCGAAGGTGTAAATCCCTGTGAATGTGTACCTGGAAAGCAAGGTGAGGAAGAGAGGAAATCAAAACACACGCAGAGAGAAAAATTGGATCTGGCTGCAGCAGCAATGCGAGAGAGCAAAACTACAATGAACACAGAACAGAATTAAACCTATGTTTTACATACAGTGAATTGAAAAAATATTCAACCCCCTTGTTACAACCACAGACTTCAGTGTTTTGTATCGGGAGTTGATGTGACAGACCAACACAAAGTAGCATATAAATGTGACATGGAAGGAAAATGATACATATTTTTGGAAGACATTTCCAAATAATCTAAGAAGTGCAAAACGCATATCAGACCCCTGGGCTGTACTTTACATTGCACCAGCACTACATACACCTGGGGAACAGTTACACAGTCACAGGTTAACAGCAATAATTTGGGTTATGGTGAGAAATGAAGTCCTATTTAACCATGTAAACATTCATTGTCACAGTTTCAAACTAAATATTTCATTACCAAACTAAATATTTAGTTTACAAACTGCTAAATACTTCTTAGCAGTTTCTTGGAGTTTATTGGGGTTCACAACACCAAGCTTTCATTTTGATAGTCCTCTTCTGGTGATCAACAATTAAATTTCCATATTGGCTAAATATTTAGCTCTGAGTTAAATATTCAGTTTGGAGCTGATAATTTAGTTTGCTAACTATTTGGTTTGAAGCTAATTACTTTGCTAACTAAATATTTAGTTTGAAGCTAATTATATAGTTTGCTAACTATTTAGTTTACAAACTGCTAAATACTTATTAGTTTGCTAACTAAATATTTAGTTTTAAGCTAATTATCCAGCTTGCTAACTGTTTAGTTTGAAGCTAATTATTAGTTTGCTAACTATTTAGTTTGAAGCTAATTATTCGTTTGCTAACTATTTAGTTTGAAGCTAATTATTCGTTTACTAACTAAATATTTAGTTTGAAGCTAAGCATTTAGTTTGTAAATTAAATATTTAGCCAGCTAATTAAATATTTAGTTTAAAACTGACATTTATAAATGACTGAATAATGAAAATATGACTTTGAAAAATGAATTCACATTTTTTTCCTCTTATGATGGGCTAAAAATCCCAAATTATTACAGTTCATTTTTCATGTGTAACTTTACAAATGGCACCCCATATAGAACAGGTAAGCTGGTACTTAGGTTTGTGTTTATAATGTGACAATTTGTGGAAATGCTCAAGGAGAGAGAATACTTCTCATAATGTAGTGAGCATCTGTGTACTTACTCTACATTCTTTGCCCACTCCGGGGGGTTACTCAGGGTCATGAAAGCACAGTTGGTCAGAATGGTGAACATGATCAACATGCTGAACAGCGTAGAAGCAAAGTTAAGGTGCACAAGGAAATCAGCTGCTTGAAAGAAAAATCAGGCAAACACCATCTAACCAGTCAGCACTGAAACTAACATTGACTGGTCCTCTGTCTGTATTTTAGTGATGAGCACTGAGGAGATCAACAAAGCAAGTCTGAGCCACACAGTCTTCACCAACAGCTCCTTTAACTCCCTCTTTTGTCTGATAAACCCCTTTAATCCAAATCAAGCTGCATCCACCATGAACTCTCAAAAGGATATGAGTGCACTAAAACTTTAATAGCTATCCTCCTCAGAGGGTTGAAGGGGTTTAGGATGTACAAGGCAGAAGTGGCATTGAAACGGAAGATTGCCTTCCCACGATTCAATACTATGAAGGTCTGAAAGACAAAAAAGATCAAAAAGGTTAAGATTGGCATCATTCAAAACATCGTAGCTCTTCAGAGGACACAAGAAAATGGGGAATTAACACATCATCCATATGTGAATTTGTATGTTTGAGACCACTTCCAGAGAGTAGCCATGTTCAGGCCAGTAATTTAACCGGCAGAACAGCTCATGCTAGCTATTATCTCCGGGACTTTAAAGATCTGGGATCTGGATGACTTTTAAAATGGTAATGCTTTACTAATTTGTTTTCTCATCGCTGAAAAATCAAAACAGTAAGCTGCTGCTGGGAGTTGAAATCTCTGCTATTATGGGAAGTATGTCCAGAGAAGAGAATGGATACCTCTGACCCAGAATGAAGCTGTTAAGTGCAGCAGAAATTAGAAAAATCAATAAACTAACCTGCATCATCATTACATCGTTACAGACAATGATGCATGATCATAAATACAGAAAGTGAACATGGAGCTGCTGAAAACCTTGGCATAGACCAGACTGTTGGGGAAAAAATGGACTAGATTCATTTTCCAATTAAATGCACAGCTGAATCCAAGGTATGTATTCCATGAAGGATATTAACACTTCCATTAAGTGTTATCTTAGCTGCTGTTGTGCTATACAGCAAAGCAATAACTTGTTTAAATGGAACTAAATTGCCCAGTTCTTATTGGATATGCACTGGTTATTACAAAACTACATTGTTATACTTCAACTGAAAATATTTTCTTATCTTGACTAGAAAGAGCCCTGTGCCTTCAAAAATGGTTGCTGCAGTGTTAAGCATGATATTGAGTATGGAGAATCTTGATGTTTCATCCTTTACTAGTGAACATGTTTTAGTGTCTGAATGTGCAAAATGCTGAGAAATATGAGGTTATCAGCTTTAACTGCCAGTAGTGGTTAGCCGGGTCGATGAGCACGACAGCTAGTAAATCATGCAGGTAAACGAAACACTGTTGAAGATGCACAAGATATCAGTTTAGACACTAAATTAACTTCATCCGAGGCTAAGCTAACCTTGTACTCACTTCAAGAACATCATGTTCATGTTTACAAGTGATAAATACTCCAATTTAACAAAGTGTTTATTACTTTACATGCACTGATACAGCCTACTAAATTAAACAATCACTGAAAAGCTAATTTATTTCAGTTAATCAACTCAACAACTGAAACACATTATGCTGTTTTATGACAGAGTGACAGCTTTGTTAGTGGCAATTTGATGATTATAGATTCTCAGAAAAATAGATCATAATATGATGAAACAAAATAGGCTTTAAACGCAGAAATGCAGAGCTATCAGAGAGCTGCTCAGTCTGGAGGAGTGTAGTTATGAGTTTAATCACGAGCAGTGCCAGGAGCACATGCGTTACGTTCTGGGGCAGACTGACTGTGATTTCGCAGTCCCTGCGAGCAGCACGTCTCCCTGAAGAACAGGCAACAATAAAGAAGAGAAAATATTTGTTTACATCTTTTGACTGCATTACCTAAAACCAAAAGTTGCATGTTTAAAAAAATAAAGTGGCAGAATATAGATATATTTATATGTATAGCGAAGAAAACAGCTAATCTGAATTTTTTTCACTCTTTTTGGGCCAGCAGTGAATTTCTATAAGTCAACATGAAATATCTGGGTTTATTTGAGTCCATCAAAACCACAACCAGATTGCTGAGTGTTGCTGCAAACATCATCGGAGAGTTGTTCACAACTGCTGCGTGTTCACGGCCCGCCCACGTTCCCATATGCATGACCACAATAGAGAGGAACAGACTGTGATGGAGACGCTCACAATTGGGATGAACCTGAACCGCACGTTAACTGGTTAGAGTGAGCCTTGCCAGTGGAGAAGCACCTAAAATGTGGACCAGAAACTGGAACCAGGGTTTTAAAAGCACTACACACAGGATATGTGCAACAACTGTTGAATTCCCCGTGCCAAGCCACTCCTGAACCAGAGTCAACTTCAGAAGTGTCCTACCTGGGCTTAGGAGAGAAAGGAACAGCAAGCAAGGACATGAATGAAACATGAAGCTCCTGGAAATACTGGCTTTGTTTTTAATGTGAATATAGCTTCTGTGGAAACTCTATAGCCTATAACCCTATATATATATATATATATATATATATATATATATATATATATATATATATATATATATATATATATATATATATATATATATAGTTTTTGATATGAAGCTAGCCGATAGGTATAGATTTAAAAAAATTGGGTAACTGCTCATAATATTATGGTGTGTGAACAAAAGGTGAGATCGATCAAAATCTATGCTCTTTTGTTTCTCTTTCAGAGTTTAAAACCAACTCTGAAGCAGACCTTCTGATTGCTGTAGTAGGGGTCCAGGTCCTCCAGAGGGGTTGACACCAGGCCTGGAGGAATGTCCCCGTAGATGAAGGGCAGAGACTTCCCCGCCTCCAGGTCGCTGTTGGGCTTGGGCCCATTTTCATCGTCTTCGTCGCTGCGGCGCTCCGCCCGTGGTCGCCGGGCCTCCTCCTCGGTGATGCGCCTCTCGATGGCGGCCAGCGACTCGGGGACGAAGGGGCGGAAGCTGTCTGGTCCGGGCGGTACAAGCAGCTGTGCCATCTTGTCATCCTGCTCCTTCAGAGGGCAGCGAGGGGCTCAGCTTTAGAAGAGAGCTGCAGAGGGGACACAAGAGGAGTTGGGCCCTTAGAGGATCAGACCATCTACAGAACCTCAAACACAATATATCAGTGTATAATCTGGTGAAACCTCATATTCATACATGCAGATAGGCTGTGATTAAAATCATTAATATTTTATGCTTCATCCTGCACAATACTCAGAAAAGAAAGGTGTCTTAGACGCTGCTTGGAAATGTAATCAGACAGGTTTTTTATTCCAACATGGTGAAACCAATTTGTTTACTAGGCTTGCTGGCAAATGCAGAGAAACAAGTGGGAAAGGATCCAAACTACAGGGTGCTGGTGGAGGTGGAGATTAGTTTGCACTTTAATATAGCCGTGCATGTTAAACAGGACAAAGCACATTGCATCTAAGACAATAAAAGAATGCGTTTTTTTAGAAAAAAAAAATGTTTTCACACGCTTCGAGTTGTTGTTTCCTGAGCCTTTAGGTTGATCAGATTTTTCCACAGCATACCTCAGCTTTAATATTAACAAGAGAATATTGCAGGTCTGTTAATCTGTTGTCATCACTTCTCTATGAAAAGCTCTTATTTTGACGTGAAAACCTGCCATCACATCTGGATAGATATTCGGTTTGACAAACATGGACTCGGAGAGAGAAACCCTTGAAAAGAGCCCCTTTCACATGCTAATGGTTCGGAGTGACTAACACCATTCTGGATTGCCTTTCTGTTTAACACAATAGTCTGACATGTTCAGTTTTATAACTGATGACTGAGGGTTCATATGAGTATCACGGAACATGGGGGAAAAAAATCATATTTATTTATCTTCTCTTTCAGACAGAACTCTGAAGAGAATAAACTGATATAACACCTAAGAAAAATATTCATACTCCTTAATTGTTTCACGCGTTCTCATGCAACTATCACAAATTTTCATGTATTTTATTGGGAAATGTGAAGTGTGGCATGTGGATGGATCCCCCTTTACTCTGATCCCCCTAAAAAACACCCAGTGTAGGCAAATTCCTGTAGAAGTCACCTGATTAGTAAAGCAAGTCCACCTGTGGGTAATTTATTCTCGCATAAGTACAGATGTTCTGCAAAACTAACACTGCACATGCAGCAGCATGCACGCCAAACCACAACATCGGAAAATGCAGATCCTCCTCTCTTTTTACATTTTGGTGCATCTTTATAAACGATTCTTCATAAAGTCAAGAAAATAACAGACAACTGAGTAATCTGTTCATGAGACTGGTGTGCAACAACAGTATCTTCAGTCAGAGGCTTCTTCGCATTCACTGTAATATAGACTGCTACAGGAAATCCCAACCATCAGCATCTACATAAACTCAAGAAAATTATGAGTTACATTTATTTCCCTCTGGAATTGATAAAGTATTTTAGAATTTAAATTAATTTTTATTGCTCTATCAAATAACATATCCAGGAAATAAATTGGTGGTTGTAATGTGACAAAACGTGAAAAAGTTCAAGTGGTGTGAATACTTTTGTAAGGCCATGTAGATAGTGTAAGGAGACAGAGATCAGCAACATAATACATGAGGGAAAATCTGAAGAAGAGAGGTATAATTTTTATCTGCAGCAGCATTAAGCTAACTACTCCTCCCCATTAAGATCTCCATCTTTGTCGTTTTATTGCTGTGTTCTGCCTCCTAGTAGCAGTGCTCACTGTAGACTCAAAGGACATTTTGTCCTGCAGTAATTAATTAGAAGATGGCTTCAAATTAGAAACAGGAAAAGACTAAACCCTTATCAATAACATTTAGAATAAACTAATGCAGTGAGCTACTGCCGTTTCCTTAATCAGTAGCAGCACCAGATGCCACTGTAAGCAATCCACTGCACCACCCTTCACACCCAGCCTGAGCTTGCTCCCACAGGACAAGTGGTGAGAAGGCACACAAACAAGTTCTTAAACAAACAAAAAAAAAAACCCTAGTGAGCCATTATCAGCAACTCCTTTGGTGCTTCTCGGTGTGTGCAATATCACAGGTGGGGCGTGTTTCTAGGGGGACACTGTGGTGGCCCAGAAATCTCCCTATTGGCTGGGTCTCAGATGTGATGCCTGCTTGATTATTCGGTTCTGCTCCTTTTCCCAGACAGAGACTGTGTCAGTCAACAGGTGTTTCTGCAGGTTTCTATTTCAACGAAAGACAGACAGTCGAAACAAACAAGCAGATGTAGTCACTACATAGCTTAGACAGACACTGCAGATGTCTGGAAAGCATTGGTTATATGGTGCGAAATAATAAAAGTAATCTAATAACTGGCAAAGCATGAATGGGTGGATGCTATTTTGAACAGATACACTATTGGATTTGTTTTTAATAAAAAATATCCTGTTTAAAATTACACTCAAATTCACTAAAGGTCAAACTGTGCTTCATTAAGCACATTAAAATAGGAACCGCAAGCCTAAAGCTAAGATGGGGATTTGAAGCTAAACAGGTGTGTATAGCTTTGATAAAAACACCTCACAGAAAGGGTTTCTGTGGTCTGAGGAGTCCAGACTGATGCAGATGCTGTGATGCCGATTGTACAGGTCTGTGTGGGAGTTTTATGATCTGAGGCTAGATATTCACTGACAAATCGTCGGGTGCCTTGATTTTCCGTTTGTCTGGAGTAACTGGTGATTGGCCTGTCGGAAATGAATGAATCTGATCTCTCTCCCTAATAGTAGACACATCATACCAAATAGACACTAAAAAGGCTGTGCTAACAACAACACTCTTCTGTGTGGAAGTGGTTCCTGAAAGAAATCAACTCACAGTTAGCCATTTTCAACATCATTGAGGTGTTTTAAAATGAAATCAGTAGGAACAGGATTAGAAAAACTTGAGATGATGATAATGTAGATAAATATTGTGATTATCAGTTGCAACATATTATTATGTTGCAACTAAGAGGCATATTGTCTTCTTTTCCTTCTTTCTCATTTGTGCTTCATGATTCAGGAAGCACAAGGCATCTTTTTCACACTTAAATCTGCCACCTCAGTTTCCAGACTGCAGTCAATAAGGATCTTTGGAACAGAAGATCCATTAAACACATCTATGTATGTCCTAAAATCTGCCAAAGGAACTTGTGTTGTAACCTGGCTTGACAGCTTGTCAAGCTGTTTATAAGTGGATTATGGTCGTTAGTCCACATCTTCACCTCCAACTCATCCACCTCTAAGCTCAACTGTCATGATGGCCACATGTACAGTCAAATTTAACATGACAGACTGACAACATGGATGGCCAAAAGACATTTCTACTTATGGATCCTGGCAGCAAGAAAGATTACATAACTATTAAAGTAAGATATGATCTGACTCACACATACAAATAGTAATTAGAGTGGTGGAAAAATGGTTACATACGGTCATCCTAGGAATGGATTTCAGATTAATTTGTGGATTTTGATCATTTGCTTTCATTGTTCTTATTAATAAAATGAAATGATTACACAATATAAAACCTTAAAAGACCATTAAAGTTTTATATTGTGTAATAAAACTTTAAAACATCAATGCTTAAAAACAAACAAACAAACAAACAACATCAATACTGATTTCAAGATCATCTGTTCAAACATAGGAGCAGCATGCTGTGGGACAACTGCTGCTACTATACACACACACACACACACACATATATATATATATATATATATATATATAGATATATATATATATATATATATATATATATATATATATATATATATATAAGAATGCAAAAATAAATGTTTTGTGATTTTTTTTTTTTTTTATCTGCCTGGTGAAAATCTATGCATGCAAGATTTTTTTTTTTTTAAATTAAGAAACAACATTTTTGACATTGTAAATCCAAAACAATAAAAGGTATACAGTCTTCTCCTTTTCTATTTACTATGACATGAAGAGAAATGCAGAACCTGGCTAATAAGAGCGTGACATTTTTTGTAAAAGGTTCAGGGTTTGAAACAAAGACAGTTTTAAAATACCTAACATTGTCTGGCAGATAATATGTGAGAGAAAGTCCTGACCAGAGTCACCAGAGTTGTGCTGGATCCCCCCTTACCTCTTGAAAATCATAGCATGTAAATTAATGGAGTGGCATCGATTGCTATTATTAGGGGAAAGCTATCTAAATTTATGGTTGGCATTCCAGGAGACTAGAACATCTTATCAGCAGAGGACTGCTTACTTGTGAGACTAGTGTTAGTCAATAAAGAGCAGAATACATGTTTAAAATCGTTTAAGCCTTCCACAACTTTGTACATCTCTAAAAAACAAAATGAAAGATCCTAATAATAATAATCAAAAATCACACAGGCATTTAAGTGGTTAAAATTTCAGCACGTTACCCAACATTTGTTTAAAAAGAAAAAAAAGAAGAAAAAAAGCTGCTGGACACAGGTGGAAACAAGGACCCCAAAGGTACATCTACATACTGAGTCTCAGTGTAATCTTCATCTCTTTAATATTAACCCTCCAGTCGTCATGCACAGGCGTTCGCAATGATTTTCCATGGACAGATGGTTCGCTGTCCATGGTGCTGAAGAAGAGGAAGGCAGCTGTCTCCAAAACAAACAAGTGGAAACCTCGATTAATGTAGCTTATTTGTCTGCTGAGAGTAGTCTAAAGCCAAGTATAGAAATCCAGCACAGATGAGCTCAGTCTGGGCTGACATGGTGTTCTGCATGAGAAGAGACGCTGCTGGTGGTACTAATGGAAGAAAAGCTGCTAGGTACGTTTAGACAGTGACCTCAGAGCAACTCTGACAACGTTTCCACCCGCTATGGAAGCTCATACACAAGCAGGCAGAAACTCCTGTGCGCTGATTTCTAACAGCGTGTCTGGAGGTACAAGTGAAGGCTGACAGGAAACAAGAAAGTCGGACGGTACCTGAATAGTCGCGGCTTCACAATGAGCCGCAGCAGCAGCAGCTGTCGCCATGTTGACGAAGTCTCCGTTTTCACCTCAAAGCGTCACATTCGCCACTAACGAGAAGCCCCCCCACCCCTCCCCCCCCGCGGACTTCGCCCCTCCGGACACTTCCCCCAGCAACAACACGATAAAACCTCCCCACAAACACTCATGACACGAAAAATGCCCGTATAATTTACACGCGCGCACAGGTGAGAGACTAACCGAGGTTGAGGGTTTCAGTAGCTTTCACGACGGCAAGCAGCCAGCCTCCACCACCACCTCCTCCTGGAAACCGGTTGACGCTGAAGTTGGCTTCTGATTCAAGCCACTTAATAAAGAGCTATTCCGCATATTTTCTTGAGCCTAGACTCCTTATTTCAAAACATTAATTACTTGGAAAGATCGGTCAAATTGTTCTTGAATTTGGTCAGGTTCATTAAAATACGGTTTGTGGATCCTTTTTAATGAAAAATGAATGAATAATGTAGAACTTTGAGGACACACATGGAAAAACATGATTTAATTGGTTAATTGCTGCTAAAATAAGGTGACATTGGCTGTCAGTATAATGACATTATACCATATATCTTTTGTTGTTTTCACTTTGATATACAGAATAACACCAAAGTACAATGTCAGCAACAAAAATGCTACTCTTAGCTTGCTAACAGTGGTTTTAAAACAGCATTACCTTAATAAGAGTGATGGGAGGGGGTTAGGGGGCTTCTCTTTGTAAACAAAAGGAAGGTGTAGGACCCTTTTTTCAGTCAGATGACTGGCAGTGTGCAGCAACAGATGGGGTAAGTGCAGCAAACAAGCTGTAACTTTTTTAACTGTTGGTAAACCTGATCACGTAATGTAATTATTGCAGTTATTGTTAGTTCCATATTTTACAATTTATTGATTTACTCTTTAGCAAATATACATTTATTCTGTTAGCTTTTAGGTGTCCACTGGTCACATACTCTTTCTGGATAGTTATTTGTATGCATGTTATACCTTTCTTGCCCGTTTTGTTTTGCATTTCCTAAAGTAAGTCAATAAAGTTTTTAGAAAAACAAAGTCGAACTCTGAATGCCTGATGGTAGTCATGCATGAGTCTTACATGGATGACATACATATATATATATATATATATATATATATATATATATATATATATATATATATATATATATATATATATATATATATGTTTAAGAGCAGAGAAGTTAATTGTTGTGGAGCAATGTTAACTGCTATTCATCATTGCGCATTTTCAGTTAGTGGTATCAGCTATAAAATAAAAACATTAGATTTTTTGCTTAAATATTTCCTGGGACAATCAAAGATTAAATCCAACAGTAATATTTAGGAAAGTGCTAAAGTTTTAAAAACAAATACATTTTTATATGTTTTTGTCATTACCCAAAGTTCTTTCTGGCTTTTTGGTTATGATCAGGTCACAGCCAGGTTTTCTAACAAGATAATATTAAAAATTAAACCGATGTTGTGTAATAGAAAATTTGAAAATTTGTGGAATACACTTAACAACCAGGTTTGTGCCAGGCGACCAATCACTGTTAATGAGGTCTAGCAATATTGCCAAAAAGAAGGGTTATTATCCAACCAGAATCATGCCAGAAGTGTGTTGGTGGATGTGACTGGGCAGGAGAGCTGACCAAATATAAGAGGAGATTTAAACATATAATAAGCACGTACTTATAACTTGAATCCTATATGAATTAAAAATGCAAACAAATTTAAACTTGTGCACCAAATTTTTCTTTATTTAACAAATAAAGCAACAGTTAAATCCATATAAAGCCCAAATTAATATGGCGTCCATGCTCATGATTAGTGGATGTAAATATCTGTTCACATGTAGTTTTTAGACCTTCTTAAATGATCTACATGTTAAAAAAGTGGCGAAATGTAGCTATTTACATCAAATAGCTAAGAGCTTCACTAATTTTTTTTCATGAAAATGAATGAAATGGCCCTTTAACGGAGTGTCGAATCACAAGCGAACTTCATGGCCATCGAATGAACAGCGTGTCAGTAAAGTGCAAAAGGACATTATTGTCAAGCAGACACAGGAAGACCTAATTTTTGATAGACTCAACCTAATGACATCTGCTTTATTGCGTAGTTTAATGGCGGCTACTCTCAAGAGTGACGTGAAAGGGGAAAAACAAGTAGGCTACACATGTGAAAGGTGATGCGAAAAATGACAGTTGAACAAATGGTTCTGAATGAGTCTGGGCGTATTCTTCCCAGATGTGTGTCCACTGTTGTCATTTCCCTACACACACACACACACACACACACACACACACACACACACACACACAAAACACATTGATTTTCCAAAAATAGATGGAGAAGCATTTTCCCCCCTCTCCCTGTCACCTCACTCACACGTAGGTCTTGCCTACCTGTTCGAAACCTTGATGAATGTTGTACGTTTCTGCGTCACATGCCATCGGGAATAATAATTTCAACAAAGCAGGAAAAAAAAAAAATTTAAAAAAAAAAATCGAAAAATTTCTCAACAAGCAAGCGCACGTCGTGAAAGATTCTAGTTTTTTCCCCCTCACATAGGTTTGTTTGTCACGACGAGAAGATAATTTGATTCGAAACAGGGGTACATTTTCTCTTTAATGACCAGCTGAGCTTAAAAAGAGGAATAAATATATTTTAATGGTTTTTTTTTTAACGTTTTAAACCTCATTAATAAATTAGGGGAAAGAAATTCTGAATCGGAACAATGCTGAATATTCTTGGCACGCGCGCAATTAGCGGAAGGATATCAAAGAAAAAGATAAAAACACCACACCGAAACCTAAACCACTGATGTTACATGGATTAAATTGATCAAAAACACTTAAAATGACGTCACATAAAATTGCCAATTAAAATGGCAGAGAAACCACATATTATAGAGTCCCAATAAAGTATCAGGCTATATAAAATATATTTTTTTAATGTTCCGTAAAATATATGGGAATACTTACCACCATTACGGTGCCCAGCAGGTGGGGACCCTGAAGGTAGATCCCATATCCAAAAGAACAATCCTACAGTGATTTAATGGGTGGGTAGTCAATGCGTGATTTAAAGGCTTTTCCCCTTCTTTTGTGAAATCCCGTTATGCGAACGGTTAATCATCTAATAAGCGGCTCTTTGATGTTTTTTTTTTTCTTCCCTCCTTTTTTTATCCGCCCTTGCTTGCCGTGGAGAAATCATTCCGCGCTTCCGGTTGGTTAGGAACGGCGCGGCGGTTTGGGAGTGAGAGTCGTTAACGCGGGGACCGTCACAAGATGGCCCGTGCGTGCAGCACTTCTAGAACAATTCAAAATCATGGTTCGAGATGCCTGTTGTTCGTCACCAAAAGCACTGAAAAACGCTGAATTTTATCAAAATTTTAATCAAATCTATTCAGGTGATAATAACTATTTTACATGTATTGAAAGGTCTATTATTATTATTATTATTATTATTATTATTATTATTATTATTATTATGTTTTTGTTATCCAGCATCTATTTATTTATTTTTTGCTTTCTTTTTACTTTTATTCTATGTCAATAACAATAAAAATCATTTAAAAAAAAATATATAAATTATGACGTATCATTGCTGTTTTTTTCAGGTCATCATAATTCACAATGGTTTACTAACGTGCTCGATACCTGTTTTGGTTTTCAGACACGTGCAACCTCACGTGGCGACCACCTTAGTGTCCACAGACCACATGCTCTATGAACGAAGCGCTTCACTCTCAGCATCTTTGCTGGAGAAACACTGCCACCTGCCGGACAAGTTGTGGAATTACACAAAATGTTATATAAGGAATCTGGGAAATTTTGTCCCTGTTGAAGCTGAACGAAAATGGGTCTTTGTAAAGGCAGTTATGTCGTTGGAAAACAATGACGTGAACAAAAATACTGTACTTTAATTGTAATTTTACATATTAGCTCATGTTTAAAAATAATTCCTTTCTCATGTATAAAATAGTTGTTTTTTTCAGTTTTCTGGTCTGTAACATACGGGTGTTTGTGCCAGGAAGAAAAGCAATCAGTTTAGAGATGCATTTATTATCTGTTAATAAAAGTAAAGTTAAGCATTTTAAAGCCAATTATGTATCTGGGAAACAGATTTTATTTTATTTATTAACACATATTAAAACTGTTACTTAACAGGTTCAAATGAAGCAAGTCTGAAGACTGAAGAAAAACACATGATTCTGTATGTGATTTATCTTAATCAGTGCATTAAGATCCACTCAACACCATGGAGTATGTTGAAAAGTAGTAATCAGGTACTGAATGCCTTGGTTATTGGGATATAACCAAGTGTAGCCACCTGTAAAAACAGGGGTTTTATTATTTTGCTTTTTTGGAACATATAGGCAAAATGGCACCGCAATGTCAGGATAGAAGGACATCAGCAAAAACTTTACACAAGCAGCTGTTCCTGTCTATTAATCTAAGAAGAGGCGACCAGGTATTTCTAAACTGTCTGAAGTCCATTAGTCCCTACTATGCACAAAGAAATTAAGAAACATGTATGTCTTGTCTGGAGCAGACAAGATTTTATTAAAACAATGCCAAGTGGAAAAAAAAATACATCAGCAATGCCCTTAGAGAAGAAATTGTTGTTGCTCAACAATCTGGCAAGGGATAATAGACAAATTATAAACAGTTTGAAGTCCATTATTCGAGATTAAGAAAGATTATATAAGTGGGGGGAAATCAGTCATACATCACGAATGACCTTAGAGAGGCAATTGTTGCACAGTGAAGTTTAAGGGATGTGAATACTTTTGCGAGATGCTGTATATGAAATAAAAAAAAAAAAAAGAAAAACATTTTATTTCCTCCCAATATTGAAGTTCCGTTACAAGAAGGAAGTCTAGTGTCTTTCACTCCAAAAACATAAAATCTTACCAAGTGTTTTTGGTCCAGTTTCTAGTGCAAATATCTTGAATACACTTGAAATAAGACAAAATACTTGGTGAGATTGCGTGTTTTTGCAGTGTTCAGGACTGGCAGCAAGTCTTGGGTTTTCAAAAGTTACATCTGGTATCTCCATTGGACGTTTGGATTGATAAAAGCTCGACTATCTTTGCACATAACTGTACAGCTGCACTGTAGTCAATTGCATAAAGTAATGTGCCTATAATGAAAAAATGCTGTCATTTGAACAAACATCAACTCTGTTGCAGAAACAGGAAAGAGTGATTCTCAGGGTGGAGACACCCTTGTGCTCAGTGAACCACATCCTTTTCACATGGGTGAAAGGAGTTTCACTTCAGTATGAGAACATATTTGACACCGCCTATAAACACACCCTTATAATCAGGCTTTATAATTCTAACAGTTCTTGTTGTCCATTGACCTGGAAAGGGTTATAAGGCAAATGGAAAACATTTACCAAGGCAGCAAGAATTAGACTTGCAAACACCTTTAGTATCTTGTGTCCTACATTTAATCATATTGTGTATTTATTTATCAGCCTCAAATCTGTAAAAAAAAAAAAAAAAAAAAAAGGTATGTTTTTTCCAAATCAGGGGGGAGGGCATATTTCTCTTAAATCTAACAATTTAAAGACAAATAAATGAAATTTATAAATCCTAAATCATATATAATTTTATTTTATTTTTTTTCAGAATTCCAATACTGATGCTTCAATTGACATCAAATGATTATAATGGAACTAGTCATTAATAGAAATAAATGAGTAATCATATTAATATCTTCTAACAATTTATTAAGTAAAGAAAAAACAAACAAACCTGAAACAAGAACTACTGAGAGGGAACTTCTTGAGGGGAAAGAGGATAAAATAAAATACTATAAGTTTATTTAAGGTCTAGAACTTTACCAAAAGTTCTGTTTTTCACGGGGTTTTTACACACAGTTTTGAGTTCTAAAGACCTGCCTTTAATTAAACGCAAAAGTGTGAATGAAAGGAAAAAGACACTTTAGCCAAGAATTGTCAAGAAATGTATATTTTCTGCTTGTTCATTTGTCCATTGGAGCTAGGTTCTTTAAATTGCGTTCATCTCTGTTTAGGCTCAGATTCAGTTTTGTGAACTTCCTTCTGTTTATCTTTCACCTTCCCTCTGCCTGCCAGTTTTCTCCTCTTCCCAGCTGTTTTTTATCTTCTCATCTCTCCTCTGCCTGTGCTCCTTCTCAGCTGCTTCCACTTCTCCCTAATTAGCTCCCCTGTCATTTCACCACACTTTCTTTCATTTACTTTCTTTCCATTACTTTCATTCTCCTCCGTGCTTCCCCTGCTGTTCCTTGCTCTGACCTCCTCTGTAAGTTGTTTTATTTTCATTTATTAAACCTTTCATCATGAACCTCCCAAAAACCTCTCACCCCACATGACATGAACAAGTTGATCAGAGCAGATTGGGCTTCTCGTTCTGGTTCTGTTTAAGCCTCTGACTTGTCTCCAAGTCAGCAGTTGCCCAGTGTGATGTCATCAGACAAATTTGGGATTTTTTTTTTTTTTTTTTTTGAAAAGCTGTTTTGAGTAAAAGAAATTACTTCATGTTTTTGCAGCTATAGGTGGCTCTGCAAGCTATTTAAACTATGGGGTGTGCTTAGTCTTTCTGTTGACTGTTTACACAGTCATAGATACTCAAAGTCACCAGACTGTAAAATATATATACCATCTAATCTACAAGATCACTCATAATTCCAGTGTTCATGTTCCATATCAGGTAATTCTGTTGTCAAATTGTAAAATACAACTGCTTTTCAGAGCAGTTAAATAATGCAAAGTAGGAAACCCCAAGTGAATGAACTCACTTACAAAAATATACTTATGCAGAGTTGTAAAATTAGACATTGCATGCAAACATCCCTTGGGGAAAAAAAACCCCATTATGTAATGTTTCCTCGAGCTCTGCCCTTGATCGTCGTCTTTCGCAGTTCTTTGTGAATTTGCAGCCTGTTTAATTAGCAGAAGGGGGCGAAATTTTGAAGCCTTATTCAAACTCTGGCTATAAGTGGCTTGTAATTCACATGTCATTCTCTTTGTCTCCTGGTTGTGTGCACGAACATATGAGATGCCTAAATTGGAGTATATCTGGACTAACACAGAAGTGTCGGGGAAATCCTAACGTGTACATGACTGAAAAAGGATTTTACACAGAAGTTTGTTTTTATCAACCTAATGTTTAGAGAAAAGCTTGACTGTGGAGGAAGGCTAGGCTGCAGTGCCATGCAGAAATATTCACACCCCTTGGAGCTGTTTTAATATTTTATGTTGCAGTCAAAAAAAAAAAAAAAACAACAAAAAACCTGTTTTACTAGATTTATCAGCAGCATAGTTGTACAGAGCATCCCCTTCAAGATGAATGCGCGAGATACTGGGCAATCCTAGAAGACAAAAACGTTTGAGTCTTCAAAGAACAAGGGCAGGCGGGTGCACTGGGTTTTATTTACGGGTATCAGACTAAAGAGGGCTGAAAAAAAGCTGTGTTCCACTATTTTCTGATTCATTTGGGTGTGCATTTTCTATTTTTTGTGGAGTTATTCTTTCCGAGAAACAATAGGTTTAGCCATGACAACAGTCTGGATGGTGACTAAACAGGCTCTTTTGATTATTTCATATTCATAAAAGGAAGCTCATTATATAAGCAGTCATACAGTGATCTGTTTACTGCATCCAGCCCACTGAGTCTCCAGTGACAGACTTCGCCATGAGATTACAAGATTACAGAAGGTGTGGACATGTGTTCCCTATGTTTGATTTGATTAAAACTGCTACTTTAGAAACTCACATGTTCTCAGATGAAGAAAGCTTTGTGTTTATGCCACACAGCTGTCTGACTCATTGCCAACACATTTTTTTTTTCAACCCAGAGTGGGGTTTAAAAAACAGAAGAAAAACAGATGGATGCTGCATGTGTTTATAAAGGGGAGCCAAAGTGACTGAAATAGAATGGTGTCTGGATTTAACAGCACAAGCTCTATGATTTTTTTTTGTTTTTTTTTTTTTTTTTTTTTTTTTTTTTTTTTTTTTTTTGTTTAAGTCTCGTTAACTTTTTCTACTCAACCAGACTGTAGTTTAGGCAGAATTATTAAATGTAGATAATTTTCTAGGATGTTTTCCATATCAGTATGCTCCTACATTTCCCATAAACCTTTCCCTTCAACTCTGATTAGCTACTGTACTCCTTTGTTCCCACAGCATGATGCTGCCACCAGATTTATTAGATTTTCTCTCTTTTTCATTTTGTTCTGAAAAACCAAATCTAACTTTCACTTTTAAGAGTATTATGGAGCTTTGCTTGGGATGAAGCATGGTGCTAATGCATAATCTACTGTAATGAATAACTGATCAGCAATAATTTACCCTGATCCTATACAGAGGATCAGTTCCACCAGTACCAATGGACTGGTATATAGCATAACCACCAATTTAATTGCAAAGAAGTGCTTTAAATATGACGACTAGCTCACCAGATCACTAGGTCCAGATGCCTCTCACTATCCACTGAGCGGCCATGCAGCACACGCAAACACAGACATGCAAAGTGCTGTCATGTGACTGGCCAGGGCCTTAGAGGTGTGGCAGCCTAGACTGCTAAACAGGGATTAGAAGGGAATAGAAGTTTCTCAGTCTCTTGGGACCAGCTCTATCACTTCACATAGCAGAAGAGACAACTGAAGGAGAATGAGACCAATCTGTGGGCACAGGTTAGTGCAACATCATATAGATGGATAGATTTATTAGAAGAGTTTCTGAATGTGACAGCATGAAGAGACAGTCTTCTACAAGCTCTAATCCCCCTGCTTTAAGAAACACAGTAAGCTTATTTAGAAGCTAGCATTACAGTCTGCAATAGCGACGGGTGGTTTACCTGTATTGAGCCATATTGTTCAGTTTAGTTGTCAGTATTATTAAATATTTTACTTCTTAAATTAGTACCCTCTTTTCTTAAAAACAGCATTTTTATGTTTAATCCTTCATCTATACACATTCACACAGTGCCTTGCAAATTATCCCTATCCTTTAAAGTTTTTCATTTTTTTTTTCACATTACAACCTCAGTCTTCAATATTTTTAATGAAGTTTTATCTGAGTGACCACATAAAGTAGAGCAGAATTGTGAACAATTTGGTCTTCATGCAAAACTAACAGTAAGTCTCACTCTGAACACACCATCACAAATGTGAAACACGGTAGTGGTAGTATTGTGCTTTGGGGATGCTTTACTTCATCAGGTATAAGGAAGATGCTCAGAGTATTGTATGTTTACAGAATTTAAAAACTACTTATCCTTTCCTTCCTTTTTCATAATTATGTGTTATTTTGTGATCTATAACAGAAAATCCCCTTATTACATTGATGTTTGTAGTTATGGAGAAAAATGTTATAGAAAATGTTTTTTTTTTTCCTCTCACATTTACACGTTACCTTACAATACACAACAGCAGATTACAGAACACTTCTTGAAATCAGTGAATAAGAAAGAAGATATGAAACGTCTCCCTGGCACTCATGAATTCAGCAGCTGGCTCCATTTTAAACCCCAAAAAGTTGGGAGCGATGCAACCAAACCTACAAAGGCTATGAGATGGTGAAGGAAACTTTGAGCATTTTAATGACTACTTATTTCCATAATTATTGAAGAAAATCGAACAACAAAGATCAATAAACTGATGATGACATTCAAGCACAAAAGTGTGTAATAAAGTCTATAGGTATAATAGATGGGTACAAGTTGGGCATTGGGTAAATTGACCTGAAACTATAAGGACCTCCCCATTTTCCTCATTTTAAAGGAAAACGCCTCCCTTTTTGATTTATTATCATTTCCACCCGGGTGCTCCTGTGCTTAATTGTCAAGAAATGTGCCTTGTCAATCCAAATGAACCAAGGATTTTACCACTTTCTACTGACTGTATGGTATTCATTCATACTGTGGAATTATTTAATGTTTGATTTGGCCAATGTGGCTCAATGCCTTAGATGCTAGAAGCAACTGAGAAGAAACATTAAGAGCCCAGTCAGGGAATGGGAAGATGGTTTCCTCTGTGCAAAATGTGAGCACTGTAACAAAATATGGCCGAACACCACTGGCCTTGATGTTTGTGTCCATGTATCTATAGTCATATTCAATACATTCAGTTATGCGATCTAATGTAGCTCTTTCGTCAGATTTAAAGTACCTTCTGAAAACAACAACCTTTTGGCACATTTTAAACATTAAACGCAACGTTGTATTAAAAATATTTAATACAAAAAAAATTTTTTTTTTTTTTTTTTTTTTTATTGGTTTGATGTCTAGTCTTAAATGCAGTGAAAACCATTATAATTAACAGAAATAAAAGCAGGACTGGCCCAGGACGCCATTCCTGCAAGGAACGCACCAGATACAACTTACATTATAAATGAAATGGATAATATCGGCTACGTAAACAACAAAACCAGCTGAAGGTAAAAATAAGTAGTGGTGAGTGGTGGTGTGTGCGCGTGGACTAACCCTGTGCTGAGGGAAAGGGGGCGCGTGTTGACGAGCACACATACAGCTGTTTAATTGGCACGCGCCTCTGAACTGATGGAAATCCAGTGAGGCGGACTGTTGGGTTTTACCGAACTGTTAGATTAGGCTGAACTACACCATACAGGGCTTCAGTCGAACCATTAAGTGATTGGCAAGGACAAGGAGCGTTAAAGTTAAACTTACTGAGGCAGCCGTCGGTAAGTAGCTCCGTCATTCCCTGGGAAACGCTTCAGTTAGCAACTGTGGTTTCCAGGCATTGAATTCTACCTCTTTAACCTTCTGAGAAACTTTACATGGTAAAAACCGAACTCCCACTTTCCCCCCACCTTTTTAAGCATTTCATTTTGACTTAAATGAGGTCATTAAAGGAGTTATTTGTAGATAAACACAAATCTACAAATAACAAGCATGGTAAAAAATTTCAGGAGAAATTAAGACTTAATTAAACCTAAGAGGTCTTTTTTTTTTTTCTCTGATAACAACGGTGTTGCTGTATTTTAAATAAAATAAAATTTCCAGGGCCGGCCCAAGATTCTATGGGGCCCTAAGCATGAATTGTCTCAAGGGCTAAAGGTGTATAAATAATTTGTTAAATCAATATCTGTTTTATAATTAAGCATAATATGTAAAATATAAATTTGTCTCTAATCTCTTAAATATCCAATTTTTGAAATCCAATAATCAAACTTATTTTATGTAAAAATAATTTAATTCACTCTTTATTCTTGTGTTTTTTTTTTTTTGTTTGTTTGTTTTTTTGTTTTGTTTTTTTTTTGTTTTTTTTGTTTTTTTTACATTTTATGTACTGAGCTAAGCTGTCATTTTGGTTTATCAAATAGACCCTTACATCTGATTGGCTAACCAACAGATAGTTTAACTGAAGACCTGTGACATAAAATAAATGTGTTGTAACACAGAAAATTGAATTTGAAATAAATACTTAAATTTATGTTTTTAAATATTTTTCCATAATTTCCATTTAGTCTTCCCACATGTAATTTAATCCCTCCTCCCAAATCTGTTTTAATCAATTACTACATTCTGCTCCATTTTTTTTTAACTTTTACTTTTCTTCCCAAATTTATTTTTTTTCTACCAAATTCCAAAGTTTTTAGTTTTACAATCACCATCCATTTTCTTGTAAAACTTTATCTAATCACAATAGTAATGTATAAATCTTCAACAGTTGAACAGATGTACATGGTTTTTGTTAAAAATCTACCCTCACAGTGATAAACATTTATTTTAAAATAAAAAAGCTACTCTGCACATTTCATGTGACAGTAGAGGAGGTATTTGTGTAAAAATATAAGCTCCACAGACAGGAAATTAAGATTCAAACTATATTTTTAGTTATGCATTCTTATATGGAAGTGCAGGGATATAGCGAAGTTCTTGAAATAATTTTGCAAATCTTACATGCTGTACTAGCATGAACTGGTTTTTATTTTGATGGAAAAACTGTGTTTCAGGAGATTAACCTGATACTGGATACAGTCTTTGCTTCCCAGTGGACTCTGAGTGCTCTGACCATCCCCTGAGATGGATGAAATAAATCCGCTGGAGAGGGAGCACTCCCTGTGCGTTATTCTCCCAGCGGGGATTGAAAAGACCATTACAGTACATGGGAGGTATGCTTTACCTTTATTTTTATTTATTTTTTTTATTATTATTATTATTTTTTTTTTGCCCCAAACTATATCTGTTGAAATCTCTAAAACCTTTATGTGGTACAACATATACCATGACTGCATCTTCAGTAGAGTCGAAAGAACACCTAATGGAACTATTTTCTCTCTTCAGTAAACCGGTGATGGACCTACTTGTGACACTCTGTGCAAATTACCATCTCAATCCTTCTGATTACACTGTTGAGTTCCTGTCACCCAACAAGAACAACATCAGCTTTAAGCCAAACTCTCCTATTGGCTTATTAGAAGCTGAGAAGATTTTGTTGAAACCTAAAGGGACTGAAGAAAAAACTAAGAAGCCATACATGCCTGAAGTAAGAATTAAAAAAAAAAAAAAAAAAAAAAAAAAAAAAGACTGGGGGGGGGGGGGATTAAGAAACAAAATGTATTATTAAAATGTCTTTCTCTTTGCAGGCAACAGTACGTTTACTAATCAACTACAATAAGTCTCACAAGACAGTGTTGCGGGTGAATCCCAGGCTCCCACTTGAGACGCTGCTGCCAGCAGTGTGTGAAAAGTGTGAGTTTAACATAGAGGCAACCATTTTATTGAGAGACCCTCAGTCCAAAGAGCCACTGGACTTGAGCAAGACACTGAATGACCACGGACTGAGGGAGGTGTTTGCTAAAGATACAACAGCTCAGGACTCTGCAGACTGCCAAAACAAAACAGCTGAAGGAGGTATGTTGAATAGCAGAGACACAGGGACCCTTCCCTGTTTGCTTTTATTTAAGATATAAGGTGCGGTATCATTTTGTATTTCTCCACACAAAAAAATGGAAAAAAAATGCATTTTTGTCAATACTTGTCACTTAACAACCTCACTCTTGATTTTTGGATGTTATGTGGTCAACAAAGTTGTGCACAATTAAGTTGAAAGAAAATGATAGCTAGTTCATTTTTAATAGAAATAACATTTTAAGTCAAGTTTATTTGTACAGCTCATTTCAGCAGTAAGGCAGTTCAAAGTGCTTTACATCATAAAAACCAAGTATACATCAAAATCATCGAGCAAGTATCAATGCAGCAAAATCATAGCGATCATCAAGCAAATATAATTTGAAAATATTGATCAGTGTTCCACTTACTACTAATCAAAGGCAGCTCTAAGCAGGTGGGTTTTTTTTTTTTTTTCTTTTTTTTTTTTGTTTTTTTGTTTTTGCCTTGATTTAAAGGAACTCAGTGTGCTGTTTTGCAGTTTTCTGGAAGTTTGTTCCAGATTAGTGGAGCATAAAAACTAAATACAGCTTCTCCGTGTTTGGTTTTGGGGATGCAGAGTAAACTGGAACCAGAAGACCTGAGTTGTTTGGAAGGTTGATACAATGACAACAAGTCTTTAATGCATTTTCAATCCTGGGAGGGGTCCCAGGATTGAACCTTGGGGTACTCCACATGTGACGGCTGTCCACTTTGACGAGAAGTTGCCTGTTGTATGAAGAAATCCCTGTTCTCTAGGTAGGATTCGAACCAATTAAGTACAGTACCAGAGAGTCCGACCCAGCTCTCCAATCGCTTCAATAATATCTCATGGTCAACTGTGTCAAATGCTGCGCTGAGGTCCAACAGAACAAACACTGTGGTTCTTCCACAGTCTGTATTTGTGTGGATATCACTGAATACTTTGACGAGGGCAGTCTCAGTGCTGTGGTGAGCATGGAAATTGGACTGAAAGACATCAAAGTGGTTTGTCATTGTTAAGAAGCTATTTAACTGTTGATACACAGCTTTTTCAATCATTTTGCTGATGAGTGGAAGGTTAGAGATTGGCCTGTAATTCTGCAATAGTGACATGTCCAGATTGTTCTTTTCTAACAGTGGTTTGATAACTGCTGTTTTTAAAGCCTGGGGGAAAGCACCTGATGAGAGGGATGAGTTAGCAATTTGAATCAGGTCAGCTGAAATGACAGACAGAACTTTCTTAAGGAAGGTTGAAGCTGGGATATCAAGACAGCAGTAGGATGGGCTTAATTGTTTCAAAATTTCTACCAAGTTTTTTCATGGTTGTTTGTGAAATTCAGCCATTTTCTCTGCATTTATATTTGGGCATAACATCATTATTGGATTTGGTGTGGATGTGCAGATTAACACTCTTTTTAAATTGTCTCTGTTTAAAAAAAAAAAAAAGTTGACAAATTCATTGCAGGCCCTGGTAGAGCGGAGTTCAGGTGTTACAGTCACAGGCCAGTTTGTCAACCTGTCAGCTGCGGCAAACAAGGCACGAGCATTGCTATTTTTGTTTATGATTTCCTCAAAAAAAAAAAAGTTACCCTTGCAAGTTTTAGTGTTGTGATAGCTTCGCAGCCTCTCTTCGTAGATTTCATCGCAAACATGAGGTCGAGTTTTAAGCCATTTAAGTCGACAAAGGCTATTCGTTTTTTACAATCTAGAACACAGCAGAGTATTTTTCAGAGGATGGTTAATATCCCAAGCTTTGAGCAACTCTCACAGCACTGTTCAATCCATCATCCAGGGGATGCAGCAGTAAAAGTATGGCACATCTGCAAACCAAAAACCTTTGGAGGAGCAGCAGAGATCTTCAGCACAGGAGGGTGAAACTTTCGAAACGGCTCTGTACAAAGAGTTCTTGTTTGGAGTTTGTCACAGGCCGTGTTGGAGACACAGATGACGCCAAATTTGGAACTTTTGGGCCTATGTGGAACATGGAACGGCACATCACCCTGAGCACAGGGAAACATTATAGGCTTCATGTTAGAATGTTCCAGTCAAAAGTCTCAAACTAAATCTAATTCACAATCTGGGGCAGAACGTCCATCCATCTGACTGAACTTACTGAAAAATTTGGCAAAAAATCCTTGCTTGTGTGGTCAAAGCTGGTTGAGACATACCCACCAAAGACCTGCATCTGCAAGCAAAAGGTGGTTAAACAAGATATTGACTCATTAAGGCTGAATACAAATGTACACTGCAGTTTTCAGATTTTTATTTTTTTTTTTTTCATCTGTAAGAAATGTTGTCACGTATCATCTTCTTCCACTTCAGCTATGCAATATTCTGTGTTCTGCCTTGGAAAAATCTAAATGACAAACAATGACGTTTGTAATGTAACAAAATATAAGACTTGTTGTGTGCCACCTGTTTTATGTTTACTAACCAGTAGTTGAGGTCGCCATGTGAAAACCAGCGTCTGTCAGAAGTGAATTAAAAGTAACCAGCAGTTTATGAATGAGAAGCATGTTTTCATATTGTCCAATCTGACCTGTGAAGATTTTGTGCTGAGATTTCCTGTTTTCTTGCTGCAACAGCTGGCACGCCAACAGAGCTCATCTCACCAGCTCCACCGCAAGGTAACATGCGCACCAACAGATGTCCTGGCTTAACATGTTGTACAGTTGTTAATTAGTCTGTATTTTGCCAGTTTTTTTTTTCTTCTTCTAATTAAAAACTGTTGGCATTTCTTAGACTTGCAAAGGAAGGAAAAGAAACAAAGGAAAAGAGGCTTCTTTAGCTTTTTCAGAAGACGGAAGAAGACGAATGAAATGGTATGTTTTCCATATGCGTCGGAACTTGATTGAGAATGTTCTGTCTGTTTACATTGGATTTACATTTTCCTTTTTGGTAGAATGGGTCAGTGAGTGCGCCGACTTCTCCTGGCCTGGGCAACCAGGTGAGACTCCGTGGGAATTCAGAGAGCATGTCATCAACTAACACCCTGGCTGCTGATATGCCCAAAAAAAGGCCAGCGCCGCAGCCGCCTGTGGCCGTGTCGCAGAGCGTCCCCAGCAACCTCAGCACCTGCTGTATCCAAGGGGCACAGGTATATCAGGACACACACTGTCCCCTCTTCTCCTGTAATTCGCTTTATTTCATGCTCCAAAATATTTTGCTGGATGATTTCGCTTTAAAATGCCAAGTAAAAAAATCTATCATGCAAAAATTGTTTCCGTAGTCATCTGCAGAATCTGCTTTAAGGAGTACAAAGAGGAGGGCTCCACCTCCTCCCAGTGCAACCACCCAAGATGAGCAGAGAGTGGAAGCTGATGTTGGAGGTAAGATTCAAACCATACATGCTGCCTTATTTCCCAGTTGGCTTTTTTTTTTTTTTTTTTTTAAATTTCTTTGCCCCCTAGTGTTTATTGCCTGAAACAACAGCACAGATGAAACCCACCTCAGGAATCCCCAGCTGTACAGTATTTCAGAGGAAATCAAATGGGTTTCAGGCTCTCTGAATCACGGAGCCCCTAAATCCTTGCAGCCTCAGTCAGTGCCGCACGAGGTCAGCGGCGATTCGCATTAAATGTAGATTAAAATGTCACAGCAAATGGCATCAAATGGAAGATTTAGCAACTATATCCGGCGCAAAATGTAGCTTTTATCAGTCTGAACAGTTTAACCTCGTTCAGGGCAATTAAAGTGACCCACGGCCTTGTTCATAGAACATATTGGTTTCTGGCTGTTTGGAGATAAATCCCTCTATTGTCCAAGCGTTCGTTCCCCTGTATTAATCTGCCTTCTATTCCCTACCGCCTCTCCTCAGGCTTCAGCTTCTGTCTGCATTGCTCCTTCTTATTGATTGCTTTTAGACGCAGGACACTACACTAGAGATTGTAGTTTCGATGAGAAACATTTGATCGTGGCTGTTTTTCTAAGTGATCCAATTAATGACGTAATTGCTTGCAGCCAGCATCTGTTTCGCTTCTCCTTTGTTTGTGTTTCAAACTAATATGTCCCCCTGCTGAGCTGCTGTTGATTTAAGTCTGGAAAAACAACTCCCAGCCAAGACTTTATGGTCAATAAACCTACTCCTTGTCTCCCACTCTTACAGTCAAGACCTCCCATAATCTAAAATTCCCTGTGTCCGTAGTTGGGTTTACTGGTCAAACTGGGTTTGCTGCTGTTTTGTTGGAGGTTTGTGAGCATCTTTATGTTAAAAGTGGAAACCTTTAGACTGAACCTCTTTGTTGTAAACATGTTTGATCTTTTTACCATTTATTTCAGTTTCATTATGGGTGGGATTTTACATTGTGCCTCTTAATGAATAAATCTGACAAAATGAGTTATTTTAAAATATTCTGTTTTTCCTCTTTCTTTCCATGCTACATATTTACTTGTCATTACAACTTGTGCTAATTTATTTGATGTTAGTCATTTTTGTTTTCCTTTGATTAAAAGTTTTGTTTAATGGAGGTTTTTGTACATTTTTATGTTGTTGTTTTTGCTTTTAAAATAAAAGTAAATAGAATTTCAATATTTGAGATTACATCCTTGCATTTCTTGCCTCCATTACGCCGGATGGGAAGCATCTGTTTACTTTGACTTCTTACCTTGTTAAACATGTTTAAAGTATTCACCCCCCCCCTTTTAAACCTTTTTAAGATGAACCTCAAAACTGGATGTAATTTTAGAGATTTCATGATAATAGGTGTTAATAGGTGTCCTGCCAACAGTCTCCCACTTGAGCTGTGGATCTCAGCAGGTCCTCCAGAGTTACCATGGAGTTCTACACCACAAGTATTTGAATTGTGAAGTGTTTCTCGGAAACAATTTTACCCAAATTGGATACATATTTTAGCAATTTTCTTGTTTCCTTTATTGAGATGAGCTCATATTTCAATAAAATTCTTCAGATAAGTCTTTTCTGTTTTTAAAATTACCTGTAAACAACTTTGAGAGAGCTTACTGAGAACCTTTTAGGGCAATAGACCAGTTTTTCTCTTTGCATTCCACTTTAGTAGAGCTTAACAGTTAAGGTTGCTCTCTGTCTGTCTTGTCTTTTTATAAAATGTCAATTTTTTCCCCCCATATTTCCTATCATCTAAAGAGTACCTGAAGACTCTGGAAGAGCTGAGAGAGACTGATGATTCACAGCCACAGTCCTCCTTGTCCTCTTCAAGCCCATCACTGACTCATCTTCAGGAAGTAGCTGACTCGTATCGCCCTTCGTTTCGAGGGAAAGACTTATCTGACGCCCGCTCGGCTCTTGCAAAAGTCCTTACATCTTCAGTTTCCAAAGGGACGCTGGTGAGGCGTTTGAGAAGCTCCGCTGCTTTCCCAAATTTCCATGTGTCGTCCTGCATGTCTACGACTTCAAAATGTCCAGATGACGGAGATTTTTGCGCAGAGCGCGAGTCTGTTTTCAGGTCTAACCTCCCGACTGAGAGCGAGTGGGAGGACCCAGTACAGAGGAGTGGATGGACTACCTTCAAAGTCATTCCACTAAAGAAACCAGTTTCCTCTGATCCAAAGATGACAGCCCAGGATCAGAAATCACCAGATCCTGCGTGTGAAGTTCTTCCTGAGGCTGAAAAAGATCCACATTTCCCTTGCAGAACCGGGATTATTAGCTCAGAAACGTATCTTAATCAAGTTGATGACCGCTCGGCTTCTGGTCCACCTCCACATGACACTCAGGGCTGTTCTTTGCTTGATGACGAGGCGACAAGTGAGAAACAGAAGGAGGAGGAAGAACCAGGAATCACAGCTGATGGAGTTCCACCTCCACCATTAGACGGTTGTGATGGAGAAACGACCAATGATGATAATTCAGAAGATCAGAGCGAATTTGTTCCGAGTCCTAATGCAGACGTGGTTCCATGGTTTTCATGCACTGATGAAAAAGCTGAGGAGGATGTTTCCCATGAGGAAGATGAGGAGGACGCTACCTTCCCTCCCCCTCCTCCACCTGTGGTGTTTGGAGAGGACATGGAAGCTGCAGATAAAGGTTTTCAAGGTCGTCCCACCTGGAATGGGCACACATGTGCATTTAGCGTGGCTCAGGACGACCCCTCATCCTCAGCTGCAACTGAGCAGCCTCTGGCCCCATCCAGGTTTGCAGAGGCAGTCGCCCTAGCCGTGCAGAGATCCCGCCTGCAGAGACTGGGCCTCGGCGTACGCTCATGCCCTCAAGCCTCCGGCGGTCCAAACGGCACTCTTCCGTCGCCTTCCAGGTCCTCATATCAGTATGGTAAGTTCTGACCTTTCAGTGCCTTGCAAAAGTATTCACGCCCCCTTTTCACTTAAAAAACAAACAAAAAACCCCTCTAATTTTATTTAGATTTTCTTATGAGCACAGAGTACCACATAACTGTCTCTACCAGCTTTGCACATCTAGAAATGGGAACTTGTGCCTTTTGTTCCATGCCAAATAGTTCAGTCAGATTGGATGGAGATCATCTACGTTAGTTGCCACAACATTTCAATTAAATTTTAGTCAAGACTTTGACTTGACCACTTTAAAACATAATGCTTTGATCTAAAGCATACTGTTATAGTTCTGGTTGTGTGTTTTGGGTTGTTGTCATGCTGGAAAGTTTGCTTCCAGGGTTGTCCTGTATTTAGATTCATTCATCTTAAGCATAAAGTAAGTCCACAGCATGATGCTGCCACCACTGTGTTTTACCATAGGGATGGTGTGTGTGAAAGCTGATGTGGAGTGTTAGATTTCCTCCAAATATAGCCAAATAGCTGGATTTTGGTGTTATCTAACCAGAGCACCTGCTTCCACCTGTTTTTGCACAGCACACGGCTTGTGATAAACTACTGATGGACGACTTTACATAAAGCCCAAAATTGAATTAATAGTTATTTCAACAAATTGTACTTTCTAAGGCGTGGACATCTGCAGCTCCTCCAGAGTTACCATGGGGCCTCTGATTAACTCTTTGCCCAGCCTTTCAGTTTAGCTGGACTCCCATGTCTTTTTCTCTAACAAACCTTTAAGGCCTTCTAGAAAACCTACTTTTGTAGATACAGTTGGCCTCAATTTAATAACTAGGTGCCTTTTTTTTTTAGATCTTTGTAAATGAGTTTAAAAACCACGTGTTCTTTTCCTTTCCCCTCATAGTTATGTCCAGCTTTGTGTTGGTCTGTCACAGAAAATCCCAACAACACAAATTTGAAGTTTGTTTAATGTGACAAAATGTGGAAAAGGTCACAGGTGTGAATATTTATGCAAGGCACTGCACTATTGTCTGGTAGTTAAATCTTGACTTCTAAAAACGTGTTTTTTGTTTTGTTTTTTCCCATAGGTGCCTGACCTGCATCTGTATACAGCTATATATGAGGCTGAGCTTTCAGGATGGACTAAGGACACCAGGCTCAGCTTGGCCACATCATAGTTTTCCATAAGCTATTTTCTCTAGTTTTCACTTAATGTTCAAGTGTTTAAACTGTTGTGGAGAATGCCAAATTTTCTCTCTATTCTCTTTTACATTCAGCATGTGCCAAAGTGGATGTAATGCTGACTTGAGAGCTTTTTGTTATTCATTTAAAACAAATGGAAGGAAGTAACCTAATGGATGATTTCTGTATTTATAGTACATATTGTTTGATAACCACTCCAAATACACAAATTTTTTTTAAAGGTAGTTTGGTTTTTAGCCAACAGGTGGCAGAAGAGTGTTGCTTGTAAATTTAAAATCCCAACAGCTTTTTTTTTTTTTTAGCGTAAGAGATTTTCATATAATTCATTCCAGTTGATGTATTCCTGCTTAAACATGACACAATTTTATTGCATTTTAAAAAATAAATACTTGTTAATTGTGTTTGAGTAGCCATGAAAGCAAATGAAGCATTCCTCAATATCTGTTTCAGGGACATGCCTAGAATAAAGAGTCCTACAAAAAGCTGCATGTGTTGTTGCATTTTGATCATTTTCAGCAACAAAATGAGGGGTGGGGGGAACACACAACATTCTTGGTTGCAAGCATCAGTTTTATGCCAAGCATTTCATCGCCCTTGTGAGTAAACTCAGTCCACTTTGCTCACATGCACTCACTGTTGTCTTCAGCAGACCCATACCTCGGGGCAATACTACACAGCTATACTTGGGTGCCAAAAGAATCCGCACTACTATATGTATTGATCCAGCCGTGGCCTTGGAGGAACAGCAGGGAGCTGTGTGAGCTGGAGACCCAGCCAGAACCGCCTGTGGCTAAAGCTCCCAGTTTGCCAGGCCTGGACTGAGTGGGCTCGCTTTAAGACTTCCTCGTTCTCTCTCCTTGCTCTATCTGAAGGCACAGAGAGAGAGAGGAGGGCGGGTTGCTAGAGGATGATGGGAGGTGACCATTGACCCTGTCGTGTTTCTGAAGTGCTCCCCCCAGAGGGGGCGCCTGGCCCTCAAGGGCACAGTTGTGTTGCACTGCCATTGTCATGAAGAATGCCATCATGGCCCCTGAGGGAGAGAGCCACACCGAACATTTTCTTTAAGATATGTGTGTAAATATGCATAGCATGGCTTCTGAAGCTTCTTTATTCTTGTATTTGTTCTAAACATGTAAAAAGTTTTGGGGAAATGGCTCTCAGGCTGCAGCAGTTTCTTCTTCCAGCCCCAGAATTATGACGACCAGCATAACTGACAACGTTGGCATTATCCTTTTATGCATGAAAAGGTTGAATCCCAACATGAGCACAAATACTCATGATTATACAGACACAAGAAAGCTCTGTCTGTAATGCAGGGGAATGTGAAATGCTACCCTGTCATGGAGAATTATGCTGCTGCAAGAAGTAACAGTACTAATTGATGAACATATTGGAGAAATTGGGTCAATATCACGTGTGGGTGGGTTATCAACACTTGGGTATGAGGTTTTTAAAAAAAAATAGTTTCAAAACCGTAAAAAATGTTCACATTAAGGGTCCGTTGGGTTAGATTCCTTTCAGTGAAATGTCAGTGCTGCATTAACTACAATGTGACTGCATCCCCTCTCCCACCTGTCGCTGCACAAGGGTCAGCTGGCAAAAAGAAGGCTCCCACTCCAAACTCCGCTCTTTTTGATGCAAAAACAAGGAAAGCTGAAGGAGTCCCCCCCCTCCCCCCTGCTTTCTTTAGGGTGATGCAGTTTTAGAACTGCTGTTGGCATGCCTGTAAGTGGCATGTCTTTAAATCAACTCACTGCCAACTAAATGGCCTCCGAGTAGAACCTTGTCATACTCATGTCTCTATAAAGTGTAGAAAAGGATATCTATATTGCTGCATTTGTGTTTTAAATAAAAACATTTAAATTAGTTTTATCTCTCACCAACCCATGCTTTCTCAAGAGTTTTTCTTTTCCAGGAGGAAACCGTCACATAAAGCTTTATGAATTCAATACCAGGAATTGCCGTGTTTGGAAGGATGCCGTGTTTTTTTTAGTAAGCTGTACCATTTACATACTTAACAGGTAAACAAATTTCATAAAACCTCACAAAAACAAAGAAAAAAAATCTGAAAGCATTTTAATCTCCAAACTACTCCAACAAAACAATCTGCAAGGTTGAACTTTTTCTTTTTTTTTCTGTCTGGGTCTTCCAGGGTTAAAAGAACAAAGAAAAAACTTGACAGCAGCAAATTCACACCACATAAAACAGAATTAAAACAATGAAAGGTGTGGTGGTGGTGCAAAGGTAAAGCATGTGACTCATGTACAGTGGCTGTCACAGGTTTGAGTCCCAGCCTGCAGACCTTTGCTGCATGTCTTCCCCTTCTCTCACAACCCCCTTTTCTGTCTGTCAAAGGCCACTCGAGCCAGAAAAATCCTTTAAAAACAATGTAATGAAATAATCAGTATTAAGTTTAACAGTGTTGTCTAACCTTACGCTTTTTTTAAAACCGATAATGACTTTTTTCTTTTCATCATTCATTTGGAGGAAATTCTGATCTATCCCCATATTGATATTGATACACTGAATCAATAACTGTAATAGAATGTGGTCATGTGATGAAATAGAAATGTAAGGCGTTTATCAACTATATATGGGGAGCATGTAGATGTTGAACAAAAGAGGCCCGAGAACAGAGCCTTGAGGAACCTCACATGGGTTTTGCTCTCTTTGGTCTACCAAGTAGGATGTGAACCAGTCAGTGAAGTTTTTGATGCATTAATGCTAAGAGTAAGATGATCAAAACTTTTCACAGCTGTCTCACTGCTCTATTACTGGCCTGTAATTACTTACTATTCAGGCATTCGGATTAGACTGCAGATCACTGTTGTTCTCAGGGCCTTGGAAACCTGAGAAAAGAAAAAAAAAGTGTCAGAATGTAATAGGAATTTTCAGTGTTAAAGCATTTCATGAACGGGGACAAAAACGATATGATTTTTATATTTTTCAGCTTCTGATTACTGGTCAGAGGTGATTAACGGAAAATTGTATGATTGCAATTACTGGGCGATTGATTGGCGCCACACTGGTTCAGACATACAGCTCCAGAATCTCTCGCTATTCCTGTGGTTAACATGAACGGAGAAACTTTTTCCTCAAGTTCTCTCTCTCCCATGAAAGAGTGAAACTGACTTATTTAAGTAAGTAGGAAACTTCATAAACTTTGTCTAAACGGAGATTTGCTGTTGCCGAAGTTTAGTAGTTATTTTAGTGAAGAAATCTGACTTGACTCACACACTGCACTGTGAGTACACTCCAAAAACTCAAGCTTAAATCAATACCATAATAGCTGGCCCACACAAGAGGAGGTAATGCACATTTAGCATTTATTTATTCCTTCATCTTTTCATTCATCTCTATTTAGTTCTCCATCTGATGTATCTGGCTTGTGGTCTGAGAATGCCCACGAGCTGCTAGGAGTCGGAATCTGATTATAAAACAGTAACTAGGCCCGAGGCGAGCTTCGCTGGATCCACCACGTCTGATGTGTGTCAGGGGTGCACATGTGCAATCGCAGACTGCTAATATATGTGTGTTTACATGGCACCTCCATGCCTGGGTAGAAATAATCAATAGATGAATCACCCAAAGCAGTACAGCTCTCCCCAGGCAGTGTGGTGCAGCTTAATGCTATTCTTTTCATTCACCTTGGGAACGGCATCCGTCAGGCCTCCCCCCAAATTGAGGCACTGTTGCCTAAAACATCGCCAGCGCTTGAGGGGCTGCTTGGAAAGTGATGCAGGGAGAGCGCAGTTGACCTCTCACCTCCTCCATGTTTTCGCTTGCTTCCCTCCTCTTTGGCGAAGCGGCAAATCACAGAGTTCCAGCCTCATTGGCATTGTCAGGCGCTTACAGTAGTGTTTCTCTGTATTGTGCTGGTGGTTAACTGGTTCAAATGTTATGGAAATGATATTTACCTCTTCTCTGATCCTGTAAACTCCAAACAGGCAGGCTTTTCCCCCCCTCAGTTGAGGGGGAAACGCTTAAAGAAGGCACTATGTGTGCAAAAAAAAAAAAAAAAAAAAAAAAAAAACAAGCAGGGAAAAATAGAGAGAAGCGGAGCAGCGTGGCGCTAAAAAGCAAATCGTTTGTGAAACTGGATCTGTGGTGCCTTTCAAAAGTATTCATACCTCGTTATTTCTCCAATTTCTCGTGTTGTTTTGCAGCCACAACTTCAAATTATTTATTCAGGATTTTAAGGGATAGACCAGCACAAAGAAGAGCTTGATGAAATGCTTTATGGCTTTCCTTTTTTTAAATTTTAGATTAAAAAAAAAAAAAAAAAAAAAAAAAAAAAAAAAAAAAAAAAATCTAATGTGTGGTATACAGTTGTAGCCACCTCTCTTTACTCTGATTCTCCTGAATAAAATCCAATTTGTATAATTACAGCTTATTTTAGTGCTGGACCTTAAAACAGGGAAACAGAAAACCACAAGATTGATGATAAAGGTAGGCTATGAAATTCAGTAATAGAGGTGATACATTAGGCAAGACGTGGGGTCACCATTATTTAGCATTTTTTACAAGGTGAAGAAATTGCAACCATGTACACAAACTTATCTCCACTCCTAAACATCTCTGCAAATGTTTTTTTAATCAACAGATTGAGAATAACAAAAGTGTATTATTTATTTATTTTTTTAGTAATCCATGATGTCCCACAATGCTTAAGAGGAATTTTGCATGTTTAGTTTATGCCAAAGTTTTGAAAATAAATATCCTTAATTATTATTAAAATGTATTTTATATTGTTCTTTCACTTTGTATTGAAACAGATGCTATCTTGTTCATTTGAAACTGTGTCAAATAATTAAAAATACAGAAACATATGTTGTTATGTTTGGCCACACAAACATAACAAGCCTACAGAAATATGTGAGGTTTTAAACCAAGTATGCTTTTTGTCCTGAGCTCACAATTTCCACACTGAAACAAAGTAGTGGCAGCATTATGCTGTGAGGACGCCAAAAGTCCAGACCTAAAACCAACTGAAAATCTGTGGTAAAGCTTGAAAGCTCCATCCAGTCTGCAAAGAAGAATTGACAAATCAGTCAACAAAGTATTTCCTTTTCTGAATCGAATGCATGCCACACTTTTCAGATCTTACTGCTCAAAATGTTTCCTGAATATGAACTACTTTGGTCAATCATATAAATTCACTGGAAATGTTTTTTTCTGATCAAATTCCAGTTGTACATGACAATCAGGTCAGTTCGAGCCATGAATTTGATGGCTGCCCATTCGCTGGTCAGCCCATGTTGTTGCAGTTAAAAAGCCTTCTTGCTCAGTCGTTTTTCCTCATACAACCCTTATCAATGACTCCTCAGAGAGGGGGGTAAACACAGCTTTCCTCTCTGATAAATGGGTCTGTGTCTCCTCTTCTACGCAGTGACAAACTGACACAATCATGGCAGTTAATTTGTCACCGGCAGCTCTTCCTTTGATCAAAACAGAAGCCCCTGCCCTCTTATTCTGTACAATAAAACAAATGAGCACTCAAATGCAAAACAGTACCCCCCTCACTCTGATGTGCCACCAGTGCGCTGTATCTTTGATTCTAATCACTCTTTGGCCGACTCCTGAAATCATTAATCTCACTGAGAACCCGACGGGAAGCTGGGCAGTCAGTGCAGTGTGGATTTGCAACCAAAAGGGGGCACACTGATCCCTGGTTGGGATTTGGTTTGTGGGGGTGGATCTGGGACACACTGGATTTAATGGCAGCGTTCAACTACAGGCCCGGGACAGCTAAATGAATAAAATATGAAGAAAGTTGTCACATATTTGTTTTAGATTTTACTAGGAGTCTTTTAAAGAATTTTTCCTATTATCCTAAAATGCTTGTTTTCTTTCTTATTAAATACCCTCATCTAAAAGCCTGGTGATGGATCTGCCCCAGTCCTAAACCCCTCCCAAAAAAATTCTTTATTTATTTATTTTTGTCTGTCATCATTAATAATTCATCTCTTTTCTTGGATACTAAAACAACAACAAACAGAACAACAGCTCGGATAATGTATTCAGTCAAAAGCTCCATGTCTGGGGGAGGAGGAGATGGGGGGACAGCGAAAATGTGCAGCGGAGTGAGACAAGAGAGCACCCCGACAGGGAGAGGCTCAATGTCACTCTGCAGCATGGCGGGAAGGAAGAAAAACAAACGCCGGAGGGGGAAAAAAATAATAATAATAGTAAAAAAAAAAAAAAAGAAACTAAGAGAGTGGAAGACACAGTTTGTAAGTCATAAAAGCCCAATTAGAGGCATTAGGCTCCTCAAATGGAGGATTACAGTGAATAATTTGTGGCTGCGATTTTTCCAGGCTGATTGTGCCATTAATGTGGGTGACAAAACGCATTTATTTTTGAGGAGGGCTTGTAGGAAAGCTTTCAAAGCAGGAGAGAAAAAACCCCAAAAAAACAATAATTCAAGGTTACATGTATGTGGTGCCAAATCTGCACCCCAGCTGTCCACTGACTCAGCCTCCTTACTTTAAATCTCGTCAACCAACCCCCCCTCCACACACTCCGTCACCCCTTCATTTGGAGTAGCTCGACCTTGAATGTCTCTGGTGTGAACCGGTGCCCCAGCTTTCACATTACGGCAGAATGGATCCTGACTCATTCAATTTAAACCCATCAAGAAAGCACAATACAAGGCAAATTAGCTGCCATTATTTAGACACGTTCTTAGCCCCCAACGCGAGGTTATGTGACAATTAGTTACATTTGTCTCCGATGTCTTCTTGGCTGTCCAGTTCTTCTGTAACATCCATAAGCTGCTAAATCCAGATTTTGGATTATATAGCATAGAAAAGGCTTAGACGATCTGGCATTAATTATAACACTTAAACCCATCTGCCTTGCATGTTATTTTATATAAAATAGTGATATAACAATCTGTTAATTTTCCTTTAATTGGATCTTACAGGTGATTGATGGGTCAAGTGCTGAAAAAGTAAAGTAAAGTTGTACTTCTATAGCAGCTTTCACAGAGATATAGAACACGAAGTGCTTCACAAAGGCAAAACAATTAAAATAGGCAACAAAAAAAAAAAGCTGGATTTCAGACAATTTGTACATCTCGGGATGGTCAAAAAGAGCAATACAAGTATAAACAAATTTTCAGAGTGTTTTCAGGGCATAAACCCCAAAGGATATTAATACAATAAGAAGAGGATTGGGCCCAAAACTGAATCTTGAGGTACCCCACAAGACATCGATGCACAGTTACAAGAAGTGAATCAGTTTAACACAATGCCAGAGATGCCAAACAAGTCTCTTAGTATGTTAATAAGAGCAGTATGATCCACAGTATCAAAGGCTGATGTCAAGTCCAATAAAACCAGCACAGAATAGTGTCCAGAGTCAGCTGCCATCAGCATGTCACTTGAATTTTTAATAACTGCGTCTCTGTAGAATGCAATTTTCGAAAACCACATTGAAAAGTATCCTTGATGCGCTTTTCTTCCAAAAAACGGTTTGGTTGTTCTGCTATAGTCTTCTCAGGGATTTTTGATGAAAATGGCTGCTTTGAGATGGGTCCATAGCTGTCAGGAAGAGAAAGAGCTGGATGTGGCTTTTTTAAATAAGCATGGTACGGAGCCAGAAGAAATTCATGTGAAAACTGCCTGTGTGTTTTATTTGGACACGTGGATATTAAATTTCAGTTTTAACAGAGAGGAACAAAGAAAGCTGAAAAAAAATCTTTTAAAATTTTCCTGGAAAAAGTCATAAAAAAAAAAAAAAAAAAAAATTGAGAACATTATTACACTGCATTTTGTGTAAACCTGTTCAAACCTCAAATCTTTCAGTTTGGTGTGCTCTTGCCTTATGAAGTGAGAGTAAACACCACAGTGACCTCCAACAACCTCCCTGATGGTTTCACAAACAAGACTGTGTCGGTTTATGAGTCTGGTAAGAGATTAAAATAGGTTCACTGTATGGGAAACAGTCTATTAATGGAGATTCAAAGAAGTTGGCTACATGCCCAAGTCTGGCTGTCCCATGCCCAAGCGAGTCCACCATGAAAGCAGACTGCAAGATGCTAAAAATCCAAGTGCAGCATTCCAGGAAAAGAACCTCATACCAACCAGGAGGTGGGAGTTTCATGGTCACCATCACAGAATCCACCATGAATTCTGCTGTGTATTATACAGTGCTTGAGGAAAATGTGAGACCATTTGTAAAAAAAAAAAAAAAAAAAAAAAAAAAAAAAAAAAAAATTGAATCTGAAGCAGATCTGGAACCTGAACCATGACAATGACCCAAAACATGTAAGTAAATCCACCAAGAACTAGCTGAGAGTTAAGAAATGGAATGTCAAAGCCCAGATCTTGGGCTGTTTCAAGTCCACCCAGCTATGGGTGGACTTGAAACAGGCTGTACATCCAAGAAACCCCTCTAACATCTAACAGCTGAAAGTGAGGAGTGAGGAAAACTTTGTTGTTTAAGTACAATTAAGGTATTTTATTTCTCAGTAATGAAAAAAGGAAATTAGAAACTTCTTCTGAAAAAGAACTGAATGAAGCTTCCAAATAACTCAGTCAGTCAGTGTTTGAAATCATCCAACTTCTTCACTGATCAGATCGGACTGGTTATCAACAGGTCAAGAACTGTAAATCTTTAGTAAAAAAAAAAAAAAAAAAAAAATCCATCAAATACAGAATAACTAAAAACTTTTTTCGTTTTAGTTTTCCAGTGTACTTTTTGTTGCTGGTTTTGTAAAACTCTGGCAAAGGTTAGGGACATATGCTTTGATAAATAAATTGGGACAACCTTGTAATCCCTTTAGTTGCTGCTGGATTCCACGATTGCTTGAAGCACAATTATTCGTTTATTGTTCATGTTTGCCACATTAATTTTTTTGGTAGAGGCCCAATCAGTACACCTGTCAATAATCATTCTATATTTAATAGAAGATTTCTTAGAAAATATCAAAAGATATAGTAAAAGCCCTGCAACTGGTGAAATAGTTCTGAGAATTAGTCAAAGAGAGTAAAAATGCCAGTAAATTACCTTTTCTTTTCTTTTGTTTTATAAACATAAATATATTGAACTTACTTTATTTTCTCCATATGGTGTGTGTGTGTTAATTACTTTCGCTAGAAGAGTCTAGGAAAACATTTTAACTCAACCAAAGTTGTTTACCTCCTGTGTGTTCCCAAAACAATATGTCATGAATCCACTTTAACAATGAGCATGACAGCAGAATGGTTTCGCTTTAACCAGTGGGAAAACACTGAATCTGGATTTTCACCTGGAGTCAAGTTCTTTTATTGGACAATAATTTCAGGAATAAAAAAAAAATGTAATCTCATACCATGTGTAGCCTAATTCTTCACTGTGAAGTAATTGTACTCGAATTTTTAAGAGTGTCAGTCTTCAGCAACTGGTGTGGGAGGGGAATGGGGGTTGAGGTGTGTGTGTTCTGTTTTTCTCTCCTCCATACCGTTGAAGAAGACCAGAGATAGTGACTCTAGCTTGAGACTTGTAAACTTTTGACTCCATTTGGACTTGTTCCCTATAGACCTGAGACTTGACTTGGACTCCTGGTCTGAGACTCAAGTCTCATTAACAGTTTTTATCTCATGTATGGAAGAGTGAAAGAAAGCCGGTATGTGAGCTACAGACCGCCGCTAAATTAACTAGAAAAGACGGTCATATCATGAGACTGTTATTTTGACTCAGTGCAGCTCAAAGCAGAAAAACCTCGGGGGGGTTCCACTGGAACATCCACGTTGGCCCACCCTCTGCCTACCATGGTGTGTAAATTGAAGGCACTGTAAGAAAATGTTGCTGTACACCACAGATAGCTAGCAACTTATAATTTGGAGCTAAATTGATGGGCTATTTTGTTGTTAGCTCAAAATCGAACATAACTTTACATCTGAAAAAGATCTGTGTCTGCCTAAACTTTCTGTTTCTAGAATGTTCTTTATCTGGGAAGTGAGTGTGTTTTTAGTTACGTGTGGCATTGGATGCAAGAACCGCCACTCCTGGTCCGATCCACCTTTCCAACAAGCCAAAACCCTCTTTAAAACACAAGGTACATCTGTTCCTTTCGTATTGTTTGTGCTGTAACTCCGTCTCTGCCGTTATTTTCACGGTGCACAGCCTGAGTGGGTCAGGCCTATAACACACTGCTGCTTTGTTCTGTTGAGAAATGCTGATATAATGCTGAAAAAGCTCTCGAGTTTGCTGAAGAAGAACCATCAGGGGCAGCGCCATTAACAGGTGTTCATGTTGCCTTGCAGCGCCGGTTCTTTATAGAGCCTAAAGGGAGCTTTAACCTCCGCGCCATAACACTTAGGGTAAACAAACATGAACTCTACGCACAGCAGGAGTCTGCAATTCTGACTCAAATGCACTTCCAGCACAAATTGTCCACATAATCTGAGGATGCTTTTAGCATTCTGGCAAAAGGCACAATATGTAAAAAGCTTCAAACAAAACAGATGCTATATGTTAAGAAAACCCCCCCTCGAAAGCTGTAGATGTTGGAAAACAAGCAGACAGTGTCTCCGCACATCTGTCAGAAGCAGTTTGGTGGGAGTTAAATCTGTATTCATGAGTCTAAGTCCTTCCTGTTCCACAGCTTTGTTTCATCCAGAAAGAGTTTGCTCGGCCTAAATGCTTCCTTTCCAAAACAATTTTCAGCTTTAAGATGAAACCAGCATTGTTTTCCCTCCTCTTAAACTCCGCCACCGTTCGTAATTGCCACTGACATCTCTCTCTGCATTGCTGTAGAGCATTTTCCTCAGTCTTAGAACAGCGAAAATAAAATCACATTATATAGAGAGAAATAGTTAGCAAAGGAGCCATTAAGAGATTAGATGTTTTCAGGCGCTTGAAGGAAAATCTCTCTCTTGTGTGCCCTTCATTTGTCAGTGTCAGTAAAAAGAGATGTTTTCCCAGCCAATTGAGTGATACATGCTGGAGCCATTGATTTCAGAGTCTACCAAAATAGCACCTGGCTGTGTGTATGCTTGCATGTACATGTGTGAGTCTTTACTTTTTGTCCTCACAATCTATTTTCAAGGTAATAACTAAAGTTCTGCATTTGAGAATGTGCTTTGAACTCATTCTTAATTGTATGTTTTTCGGATATTGTAAAGATGAGGGGGGGGAAAGCTGCATAACTGGCTCTTTCTGTCTCCAATGTAATATGAATTCATGGTGTGATACCTGGAGTTTATTAATTCAGGGCCACAGAGACAGCTGAATAATGAAATTTAATGAAAATTTTAGACGGACTAAAAGTCAGAGTGCTTCTGTCATTAATTTTAAAAGCTCACATACCGTCAGGCTTCGCTCAGTAATGATAAATTCCTCCAGTGGACTTCATCCTATATCCTAACACCGCCCGGTGTTTTTATCCCCCGAATTCAAGGTTTTATTAAGATAAAATAATTTAGAGAAAATTACATATTTGAAAAATGATTCACCTTAAAGAAAGGTTAGACAAAGAAAAGTATTTGTGGCTATGAAAGAATCTGCTGCTAATGCTTTGCATTCTTTTTGAATTTCAGCTGTCATGAAAACAAGTATGCTCATATTCCATCTGTAAGTGTCCCTTTATATTCACTCCAAGTGCCAGTCCCTCCTACAGCGAAATACAACCTAATGCTGCCACCCCTGTACTTCACAACTGGGGTGGTGTTTCAGGCTTCGAGGCTTCTCCTTTTCCCTCCAAATCTAGTTTTGGTCATTATGGCACATTTTAGTTTATTCAGACCACAGAGCATATGAAGAAATAAGGTCTTTGTACCGAGGTGCATTTGCAAACTGCTTTTGGAGTAATGACTTCTTCCTCGCTGAATTGCCTATAAGCCCATGTCGTACAGGACTCAACGTGGGTAATGAAACTCTTTCACGAGCTAAAGCAAGTATCTCTACAAGGTCTTTTGCTTTTGAAGCATATTTAAAAGGAATGTTTTGCACCAAAACATGATAATCACTGGGACATAGAACAAACCTCCTTCTTAAACAGCATGTTGAATGGAGAGTTGTTTTATTACGTGAATGTGGCACTTGAAAATTATACCCAAATATTAGCCAGACACATGGAGGTCTTCAATTCACTTACCGACATACTGCCTGATCCCCCCCCCCCTGTTGCCATAGTCATTCCTTTGTGTTTAATGTCTTAGTTTACTTTTGTTTTCTGTTTCTTGTACATTTGAATTTAGTTCTCTTAGATTATTGTCAGGTCTTCTACCCTTGGTTTGTCTCTTTGAGTCTTAGTCCAGCTCCCCCTGTGTTAATTAGTGTCCTTGCTCAGTTTCTCCTCTCTCTCTCCCTGCCACAGCTGCTCCTCATCACCTCTGATTTGCTCATCCGGTTCCTTCGTCATACTCAACTCTCACCTCAGTGTTTATGCTGATTTTTTTATTGTTTTGCTAGATTTTTCCATTAAAGTGTCTGTTATACTCACACTAGTTCCCTTTGTGACTGATCAATTAGTCTCTTTTTCATTATTATTTTTAAAAAACTTGTCTGCCTCTGGTTTTGCCTGCATTTCCCTTTTCAAAACTATTTTATCATAGAAAAGTTCTTATTAATACAGTCAAATATTTCACTCCCATCTAAGGAGTAGATTAAACTCAATAAAGTAGGATGTTTTACTTTTCCTTTTAAAAATATGAACATATCAACTCATTTTGTCATCTCATGTTGCAAAGGTAGCTTTCAAAATGCATTGATATTTTGTAGCAGCCTTCAGCATTTTAAATTATACAAATCTATTTAAAAATAAAGGTGCATTCTCTGCATTGCACATCTCTTCAGTTAATGGAGTTATCAGCTTTCCCCCCACAGATGTTCAATAAGGTTCTGATTTAAATTAAACATCATAAGGCTTGAAGCCTCTGCTCAGTGGCTCACAAATCTCATTTTGCTTTACTTTTTACTGTTTGCTGGAGGGAGAACATAGCTTGTTAGATGTTATCTTAAAGCACCACCTTCAATTTCTCTGTTTTTGCTGTGTCCTCTTTGTCTCATTGTTTCATATAAGATATTGAGTCTGTTGACCAAAGAGGATGCTGGCAGGAGTGTAAATCCAGTCAGATCCCTGTGGTTTGATCATCCCATCTCACGTCCTGCGTACTCGCCAGTATACCTCTGCCTCAGCATGGGCCACATTCAGCCAAGCATGGTGCTTTTGGACCAGCCATGGAAGCCCTAGGTTCTTTGACCCCAGAGGAGATTGGCTCCTTGGTAGCCCTGGCATGTATTGCTGTATGCCTTTGGGGACCGCAGTATGACTCCATACAGTGGGACAATGTGTTAGTTGTGGAGGTGTAACACTCCAGGTCAAATAAAAGATTCAATGCAGGATAAAAAAGGCTGATCTTCTTTGCTTTTTTTTTTTTTTTTTTTTTTTTTTTTTTTTTTTTTTTTTTTTTACGTTTTTGTTCAGGGCTTGCTGTACTGGATTAAACACTCACACTGGTATAATCATTTTTAGAGAAACTAATGATAAAACTCAATTAGATCTTCTACTTTTGCTGCAAAACTGACCAAAAACAAAAGAAATATGTCAAAGAGCCACTTTGATACACCAAACGTCATCTTCTGTAAGACAAGCTACTGTCTAACACTGGAAAGCTTTTAGTTTGAATTTTGACATTGACCTCCATTGTGCTATTTAGTCAGATATGAGTTCCTCTTCACCATTAACAAGTTTTGGCCATATTGTGTTTGACTCCTGTCGCTGTTTTTGTTACAAAAAATGTTCTTGCAGGTCTTTCTGGATAAAAAAGGCTGTATAGCATTAAATATGAAGATGTGTACTGGGTTACTGCAAATCTATGGAATAACTATTGGTTGTGACTCGAGAGTAGGAAGAAGGTCTAAAAAATTAGACTTCGTCACTCGTCTCATCAGCATTGGCCAATCCACTTTGTGCCGTGCAGATATATAGTTGTGTGTATGTCAAAAGTGTGTTACTGGCTTCAGAATTTGGTTCATTTTGCAAAATTTGAACTTTATCTCAACAGATAGCGAGTTACTCTGGTCATCCACACCTTCTTCTCTGTTACCACCACCAACATTCACATATTCACAGTAAATAAGTCTTTTATTTTTAATATGTACCTCTGGGTTTCAAAGCAGCCTATTGGGGAGGTAATGTTTCTTTAAAGCTTAGTTCGTATGAAAACTGAGCATACTGGGATCTGCTGATCACACAGAATAACAAAAACATTCTTCTCTGAAAGAGTTGCAGCAGAAGAATTTTCTAGTTTTTTTTTTTTTTTTTTTTTTTTTTTTTTTTTTTTTTTTTTTTTTAGCAAAAGAGGAGAAAAAGTTGTATTCACCTTTGATGTGTTATTGAAATTTCTGTCTGACGTCCTGATAGAAATTTAATTCAGCCAAATCTTTTGAGCATGATTGTTTTGTTCCCCAAAGATTTCTTTGTGAGAGCTGTGAACATTTATCACCTCAATTTTCCCATGTTTTTTTGGCTATAAAAATTACAGTGCCAAGTCAAAAGATGTGAAAGAAAAGATAACTTAATGCTTCACAAGCTGCACACTTCATAGCTGGAGATAGCAATGCTACATCAGTGTAAAAGAAGATTTGCAGAGTTGAATGGGAATTATTGATGTTTAAATCTGAGGATGACAAAAGTTGAGAACTAGTGTGAGATTTTAGCTAGTAACAAATGGACATGAACCTGTAATCCTTCCACATAATACAGTATGTTTCAGAGCTGATTATACTTTTTTATTGCACTACATATTTTTAAACAATGTTTATATTTTAAAATTTGTGTTTTCAGTCGCTCTTCACATTTGCTTTTATTAACTCTCTGGTTATGTTTGGGCACCTAAATCATTAGGTTGGGTTAGGCATTAACATTTTCTTTTTAGGGTTACCCATTTTTATTTATTTGCTAGACTTTAACAAAATGATGTAAATATTCCGTCGACTGCACGGTTTTTAAATATAACAATGTCAAATGTGTGGGAAGTATATCTATAAAGGTTCTCTGAGTCACTACTTTGTGGAATCAGCTGCCACAGCTATTATGGCCACTCAGCTTTGCACATGTACAGACTGAAAGGTTTGCTCATTCATCATCACAAACTACATCAAGCTCGGTCAGATTGGATGGAGATATCTGTCAAAAGTCACGGTTTTGTTTCTGGTGCCTTGCCCTGTAGTTGGCTCCCTCCTTAAACTCCCTGTCCCAGCTGAAGATAAGCAATCCCACAGCATGACTGACATGTTGGCCAAAAAGTAACATTTTTGGTCTCATCTAACCAGAACATCGAAGGTCTGGCTGGTTCTCTGATTACTGCTCTCCTTAGATTCCATGTGCCATACTCACTGTATTTTCAAATGATGGACTGAAAAGTGCTCTGTGATACGTTCAAAGCTTAGACTGTGTTTTATTTAGGGATATCGGAGTTAAGCGGGCTAAGTCCAGCTGCATTCCACACTTTTCAGTTTTTTATTTAGATAAAAAAAAAAAAAAAATTTCTCTGTCACTTTACAGTTAATTATGGCTTGTGTTGGTCTATCACATCAAATCTAAAATAAAAAGTGTTGAAGTTAAATAGTTAAAAGGTTAATTTTGGCCTTTAACTGGAATATTTATTCAAAAAAGTAATGTTAAGAACCCACATTAGAAAGTCAGTCATACAGTAAGTTGAGGTAAATCTAGTCCAGATGACTGAAGTGCATTCCTCTTTTTCATTTTTAAAATAAATGAATAAAAACCATAAAATTAGCCCGTCAACTTTGTGTACATTTTGCAGCAGATAGGTATCCCTACACTTTTTGAGTGGGTTCACTGCCAGCTCTTTTGAAGGTGTTTGTCTATGGAGTGTCAAAGCTGTCAAATGATGTTGTCACATAAACATGTCACTAGCGAGTTCCAATATCTAGCCCCCTCCCCGCGACGCCTCCTCTGTTAAATCTTTGCCTTGGCAGCACAGTATGACTCTTCATAAACAAACAAACACAGACAAAAGACAGCCCGATTCTTACATGTCGAGATGTGCCTCTTTGAAAGCCGAAAAAGAAGGAAGAGCTTCCGCACAAGCGACCGGCAACTGTCTTCCCACTTAGCTGCCCGTAGCTTTTGAATTGCATTAGAATACATGAGGACTCCGAGACAGAGAGGTTTTCCCCCCTGGTTCCTAATGTATGACTATTTCATATGGACAGGAGAGAGAGGGGTGGGGGTAGGGGGGCGTTGAGAGGAGAGCTGTCTATGGGGGTGATTGACATGGGCCCACATTAGGAGCAGCTTTTGGAAATGGGTCCGTGGAGACTTGGCGGATCGGGTCTGCCGAAGGAACGGCGTCTCCGCAAGGAGCCGTGCCTTCTTAACCCCACTCATTGGTATGCCGATGTGCGGGTAGCGGGCCGTGCTCCAAACGACACAGCCTTCCAGACTGCCACTACCGCACCTCCCCACTACCACCGTCTCATTCCCTCCTCACACCCTACACACTGCAACGTGGACACAATCCCGCAGAGAACCGGTGACGATACATGGCGTGGAATACTGAATCTAAACAGACTCGCATTACTAATCGCGGCTCATTTTTAGGCCTGCAAGTAACAACTTTCAGCAAGGAAAAGTTTGACACACACACACACACACACACACACACACACACACACACACACACACACATGCACACACAAAGCGTCAAACATGTCAAGTTTCAACTCGGTGTGAATAAGACGACACAGAGCCTCGAGTGCGTTCCTCCCACATGTGACAGAACAGGCAAAGTAAAATGTTTAAATTTGGTTTCAGATCTCACTTCTGGTCTCCAGAATGAGAGGAATAACATGTCAGCATTGAGACATACTCTGCTGTCAGCTAAGAAGACAGAAGCTCACTTTACCCTATTGTGACTTTGAACTATATGACGGTAAGCAGACAGATTGTTTTTGTCAGAGAACCAACTGACCTTGAACCTGACTGTTCTCTTTTCAAACTCTTCCTCCGTACATCTAAAAATACTCCCATCAGAAGCAAACTGATAGAATTTACAAGACCTAATGTCATTGCAAAGAAGTATTACCACAAACATACAGTACATATTTTTGTCTTTATCATTCGGAGGGAGTTATCATTTAGTAAGCTTGGAGGTCCAAGGTGAGACAGGATTATTTGAGTACGCCTAATGAAAGGCAATATAAAAGGTGCCTCTTGTGTTGTTTGAAATCAGCTTGTTTTGTTTTTACGGCTATGTTACATGTGCTGGCACTAATTATACAAGCTAGGTAGTCCTCGCATATTCAAAAAAGAAAACTCGACCATTTTTGACATGTTCATTTAAAGTTACTAATCAGATGTAAATATGCAAAGCAGGTCCCGATGGGATTTCTTTGATATGCAAATAGAAAGTGCAAACAAAGGTGGAGGAGATGAAGGTTTTTTTCTTTTAAAAACGGGGAAAAAAATTCCTGAGATGTTTTTTTTTTGTATGACATTCTGCTTGAAAGAGAAAAATGTAAGGTACTACGACTAATAGTATTTTGTAAAACCAAACTCCAGTTCCAGATACATTGTTGGAAAGTATTACAGAACTTTGGTTTTCACATTTTGTCATGTTACAACCAGAAACTTCAATGACTTTTGTTTGATAAAAATTAATTTGATACCTATAAATAAAATCTAGTACAATCAAATGCCATCCAAATGAACTGACACTGAGGGGAAAAAGAGAAAATTAAATATATTTTTTTACAAATAAATATCAGAAAAATGTGGTGTGCAGACGAATTTAGTCCTCTTCGATATAACTAAATAAAATGTGCAGCCATATATCCGTAGCAGTCACATACTTTAATAGAGTGTAGAAAATGCTGCTCTATAAAGGCCTCAGAAGCTTGTTAGAGAGCATCACTGAACAAACAGGATCATGGGTAAGCAACTACAGCACATACACTAATGTGAAAAATGGTGAGGGATATTCATGTCTTAGAATGGTCCAATCAAAGTCCTAACTTTGATTAAAATCTTCAGCAAGAAACTTGGTTTAAGAATAAGCAGTGTACCCCCAAAAGTATGGAGTCAAGACGGCTGAATATAAGTCCATGCCACACTTTCAGGATGTTTATTTGTAAAACATTTTGAAAATCATGTGTAATTTTCCTGATGATATTTTCTGAGATCAGTATCCAGTTCTGGGTACACAGGTACAAATATTGTACTATGAAAAATTCCCCAGCCAAACATATAACTTTAGTTCATAAATCAAAAGGTAGCATTTGATATGGATCTAGTCCTGTTTGCCTTCTGGCTATGGTACGACATGCAAACAGGCATGACAGTGATCTTACCCCCCTCTTTCAATCACAGCAGCAACTTACTAGCCAGTTATCTGTTTGATGGGATGTAAATGGAAGGTCAGTGTTTCCATAATTTACTCTTGAACCATAAATCACATTATATGATCTCCTCTGCACAGGGAGCCGCCTTGTGTCGTTGATGAATGCTGAAAACTACCAACTCACCGATGTGTAATGGGATACTTACAGGCACAGGTGGAGATTTTAAAGGCTTTGTTTTCTCCTTTGTGTCACTTACTGTCAGCTAGTGCGTTCAGAATAATCACCGAAAGCAGTCGTCATTTTCTGCATGCAGGCACAACGCGAGCCGTCCTCCTCTCTTACTGTACGCCGACAGAAGTCCCTTTGTGGTCAAGCAATGGGAAGCAGTGGAGGGAAACTGACTTTTATTGACACAAGGCTGTCAGAATGGAGACGGCACCGCTGTTCATTTCCAATTTCAGCCCGCAGATTGGAATCTGCCACTGGGCTCTCCAGTGTCTCAAGCACCATTTTCCGAACCTATGGTGTGGAAAACATGATTTAATTCCTGTTCAATGCTTTTCATCAGATTCTCCATCTCTCCAAATCGTCTTTCAGTGGCATCATTTTGAAGGAGTAATTGTGCATCACTGTGGATGGAGGACTGCAACATCCTCTGGTAAAGCATAAGGTAAAATTACAGTTGAATGCCAGGAAAAGGACATAACAAGAAAGTATAAAGGTAAAGAGAAAAGTTAAAGCTTCATCTGATATTTCAGACCTATGGGGGTGTAGGGATATTTTTTTTTCTTGTAAAAGGGATTCAGAAATTGGAAAAACAGGATCGTATCAGTCAACCATTACCTGACCATTTGATCAATATTTTAAATATATCTTTGCAAAATGGTGCATTATACTCCTCTACCAAATACATTCAGGAAGAAGTTGATAGTTTAGAAAAGATGTGTATTGTTATTCAAATATAAAACATTAAACTTTTTACATTATGTCTTTTGCACTGAATATGATTCCGCCCCCCCCCTGTTTTAGAGTTTACCTTGCTGTAAACTCAATTTCTGAACAGTGACACTAATCTAAGAATCTAAAATTAAGAGGGTAATTGAAATTTGCCAGGGCTTAAAATGTGATGACAATTTCTACTGATAAATAATGCATTTTTCCTTCGCCTTGAAAGCTGAATGTATTATCACACCCGTAGAATGTAGCATTTTACAAGAGAAGTCAAATATTTTTAAAGTAAACCTGTTAAAGCAAGCTATCAAATAAGTAGTGTTAGCATGGGAAATGAGGGCCTCGCAGGGGCTTCAGTGCCCCTCTTGCGGTGGCTAAAGAGGACAAACCAACTTCAATCATACCTTCAGCAACAAAAAACATTGTTTTGAGAGAACAAATATGGTAAATGTTTATTGTTGCTCTGTTTTTGAACAGAACAAAAATAAAATTAAAGATGAAACAGATCGTCCAGTTTTTGTTCCTGCTTCCGTACAAACTGGCGTAAATGCTGCAGCACCATTAGCTTCATTTAGTAGCTAAAGAAAGCTAGCAGTTAGCCACAGTCTCCAGTCTGTTTATGAATCATGAACTGTTTTTGCCATTTGGCAACCATTTACCGGTTAAGTAATTATGAGTATCTTACTGTAGTCAGTATTCCTTTTGCTGAGGATGTTGCTTTATTATTATTATTAGTTATCAAAGTTTCTTCTGCAAATAGTCATAGCTTTCCATTTTCTTAAATGAAATCAACACATTTGCATACTTAGAAATAGAAGTATGCATTATAAGCTATAGTATAGTTTGTATGTTTTATATGAAACATTTAACCTGGGAGAGATAGTTTTGTTATGTGCATTTTCTGAAGTACCAGTGAACTGGTACAAGAAACTTTTGATTCAGTGGAAACCCAAAGAAATAGTTTGATCTTCAAGTCAATTTGTTGTGCAGAGGCATATGAACTTGAGGAGATACTTTTCTTCTGCAGCGACAGGGAAGCTGAACAAAAAGACTGAATAAAGATAAATACAGTGCAATTCTGGAAGAAAGCATGTTCCAGGCTCGAAAAATCTTGAGAGTGGGTGGAGGTTCACCTTCCTGTAGGACAGCAACAATGAACATACAGCTAGGGCTGAGAAAAAATGATTTAGATCAAGGCATATGGTCAAAGTTCAGACCAAATATCAATTCAGAATCTGAGGCAGGACTTTAAAATTAAGTGTACAGATATAATCTGTGGTCTTGAGCTAAATATAAATGTTTGGTTTTAGCATGACAAAATGTCAAAAATATGATGATATAATAATTTAAGGATCTTCTAATGTATTACTGTATTCAAATTAAAAGCTTTGTTACATCCTCAAGTATGTAAGTAACATTGTGTGTAGTCCTACTTGTTGACTGACTATTGTGGCTCCGCCAGGCCTGGAAGTATAGGAGGAAAAATAGAGAGAGGGATTTATTATCCTGTATTGAAGTTCACCCCAAAAGAGCTAGCATTTCACAGGAGCTGCATGCTGACCTTTCCAACAGCCAAAAATGTCATTGAAGGTTTAAGGCAAAGAAATCCAGTCGTATTTAACCAAGCCTTCAAAATCTTTGACATTTCTTCTGATGTTGCCACAGGATGGCACCCTGAAGACTGAGAGCTGGCCTCCTCATAGAGAGCTATAGCTTTCTACACATACAGGCTTCACATGGAAGCTGCTCTTGTGCAAACACCAGTCTCCACTATGAAAGCAGAGGATTTAGAGATATGGCATTGTGGCTGATAGGAGATCAGATTTTATTCTTTTCCTAAAGCCTCTCTTTGTCCTTTTCTTTACTTTTCTTTTCTTGCCTGAATGGATTACTAATTAGCAAAGACTTTGAGAGTATTAGAGAGATTTTATATTTTTGCTCTCTTTTGTCTTTTGCTTTTTCACTTACCATGTTTAAACAAATTTAACAGTATTTACCTTACTGCTTTGTTTTTTACTATCTTAGGGTTGATCCAACATTAAATTGCCCCCGTGGATCTGTATGAGAGTCTCATGTTATGTTTACCTTGGGGGAAAAAATACCATAGTTTCACAGCATGAAAGCTTTTAGACGTAAAATAAAGGAGGAATATGTGATCTAAAAGCTTTTATTTAAAACAAAAAAGCAAAGATGACTCATACCACTGCCAGAATTGCAGTACAGATTGATTACTACAATTATAATAATGTTATAACACTTATTATTATTTTTGTTTTCATGCATTGACCGAAGCAAAAATATAGCCTAAACAGTCACCACATTTAGAAGTAGTTTCAAAGTCGAATTATCCATCCATTGCTGTCCACTTAGCTGAAATTGGGTCAAGGGAGCAACCGGTCCATGAGGGAAACCCAGGCCTCCCTCTCTCCAGAAACACTTTCCAGCTCATTCTGGGAGATCCCAATGGGTTCCTTGGCAGGAAGGGGATATATAGTCCCTACAGCTAGTTCTGAGATTGTAGTAAAGTGTCCTTCCAGTAGGACGTGCCCTGAAAACCTCTAAAGAGAGGTATCAAGATCAGATTCCAGAACCATCTCAGCAGATTTCTTTTGATACAGTGGAGCAGCAAACTAGTACTTTAAGCTCTCCCCAGATGATAGAGCTCATTATCCTGTCTTTAAGAGTGAATTCAATCACTATACGGTGGAAGCTGATTTAAGCTACTTCTATCTGGGATCTCATTCTTTCACCGAGGATCCATATCTTCTGAGGGTTGAAACGAGGGTCCGGTAAATCAAGCACTTTGGTTTTTGCTTCTGCTTTTCTTCCACCATGACAGAGTGAAGCAGTGCTAGCTAGCATTACTGCAGTTGAGGCCCCAGTTCATCTATCAATTTCACACTCTATCCCACTATCAATCTAGATATTTCAACCAGTCACTCAGGGCGGAAACTGAACCTTGACCCAGAGGAAGCAAATAAGCAAACAACCGAGAATCATGGCCACAGACTTCGAGAAACGGACTCTCAACTAAGTACCTCATACTCCTGGAGAATTTCCCATGATGTAAGCTTTCTGCAGATCTATAAAACACATAGGCTAGATAAGCAAAATAAACAACTCCGCAGTAGTTCATGATTACCTGGCCCAAACAAAGGCCACGGTGATCATCCTGAATCCCAGGTTTGTCATTCTGTGCCCCCCCAGAGCAGAGGTCCCGAACAGTGACGTTTAGTGAGGTTCATGACTGGTGAGGCACTGACTACCCCAGAGTCAGATGTAAAAATCTAAGATCCAATATTGAGGCTTATATTTCAATTTTGACCTCAACTGATTAAAGCTTTTACTTATGCTTTAATCATTTCCATACAATTCAACAATATGATAGCAAGAAAAATAAAAGAATATTTAATGCAAGGTCACATTTGATTTCTTAAAATTTTATTGGTTTTTTTTGCACTTATCCTTCTCCACCAATATCTCCGTCACTCTGTTGTGAAAAAAAAAGAAAAAAGAAAAGAAGAAAAAAAAGTTGTTTCTTTCTCATTTTCCTTTCATTTTGAAAAATCTGGCAGCCAAACGGTTTGAACGCTTCTGTTCTGACTGTTTTTTTTTGTATTTCTCTGACTGTTTTCAGTCTTTTTAATGCATAGTAGAAGAGCACCTGTTGCCTGTTGTGCCTACAACACAACAGCCCTCTAACAGTGAGGCACGGTATTTTTTTGTCTCACCCTTCACATTTTCACTGTGCATCTATTACCGATCAGAAAGATTAAATATGTCACTCACATTCGTTAAATATAATAGAGAGACTGTAGAACATCAACATATGTAGAACATGTGCAATTAGACAAGTATATTGGCAATATTAAGAGAACAACAACTGGTATGCGCCAACTGCCTGCATCATTCACTATGTGTGACACAGCGTCACCAGAGGTGAGGCATTCTTTCATTATTTCAACAGGCAATGCATAATTTCAGCGATTTTTGACCATAAAAATTTTGATATTACCAATAAAAAAAATGAAATTTATAGAAAAGTTAAGTGGCCAAATTGATTTTCTCTCATGATTATTAGCATCTATTTTTGGTTCTTATGGACCTATTTTACTTATAAGGATTACAGGTGAGGCACTGCCTCACCTACTTCCCCTGACTGCACGTCACTGGTCCCTAACCACCAAGTTGCAAACTAGTACTGGTCTGTTGGTCGTTCAGTTGCCTGCAGAGAAAAAAAAAAAACAAACAAAAAAAAACATTTCAATTTTGGCAGCTATGATCATACTGTAAGAGCAGTTTTGTTTTTTTTGTTTTTTGTGAAAAACTGGAAGCATCCATCTATTTCTGTTGGTGTCACACGTAGGAAGATATAAAGCCAACAATGAGCAGAAGGACATAAGTGTGAGTTGAGATAGAATAGGCAGTGTGAGGCCCAGTACAGGTTGGTTATTTGTTTACTTCGATTGCCTTTGTATCTGTTTCAGTTACAATCCTATCAATGTCCAGAGCCTTCAGCGTCTCAGGGTGAATGTCCACTCCTTTGTCCCTGTCAGCTTCTTACAAACCGATGTTTTCTTTGCCATGGTGATAGACTCACCTTCCCCCAAGACCTCGTGCTGCTTCCACCACCCAACATTAAGCAGTCCCCTCCCCTCACAAACCATGCAAAGTACAAGATAGTTTCTGCTTTCTCGTCTTGTGTCTCATGTCTGTCCAACCAATAGCTTTTCTCCGTAGCCTGTCAGTTTTAAGGTAACACAAGTATTAAAGATGGTCATTTAGTCAGACTATCTGTTGGGTGAACCGCCCTGTCATTTTTAGTTCGCCATCTGTAGTTTTAAAATATCTTTACCTTTGTATAAGTGTATCTTTAGCTAAGTATAAGCTTCCAAACAATGATGTATCTTTTTCAACTCGAAACCTTTTCAGCTGACCAGCATTGTGCAGCAACATGTGGGGAAGGGGGAGTTCTCCCACAAACAATAGAAATGAAATGACAGAAACTTCTAGTGGTTTTGAAATTGTTTTGCTTAAAACCTTAGTATACCTTGATGCTATTAACCATGGTGTACTCCCCCCCGCCTCCCCCTCACACACACCCCTCACCCACCCACATACACACTTGCAAAGTCTCCGATTGAATCAGTGTGGTGTCAGTCCGCATCTTCCCTGCCACTCACTAAATTGGAGAGAGAACTGCTCTGCGCTCAGGCAGAACTAAACTGGGATGTGCTAAAGCTGGAGGCAGAAACAAGGGATGGAGATGGGGGAGTGGGGAGGGGAAAGGGTGGGTTGTGAAAGAGAACACAGGGGTGGAGGTGGTGAAGGTGGAAGAAGAAGGAGTTGGGGTTGGGGGGGGAGGTGACACACACTCTCAACACCACTGGATACCTCCACGGTGGTCCCTCAACGATTCACATTCCCCTAATCTCAGTTGGCAACCTCTTGGACAGGCACACTAAATGCTGAGACACACACACTCACACTCACAGACACACTCACCACCCCCACACAGTTCTAACTCTCTTTCTCTTTTAGAAAATGAAAACAATGGCGTGGATGCTTTAAGGAGAGGCAGCGCTGCAGATTGAAGTCTTTCCTCTTGTGCAGTAATCTCATAGGATTGAGAACAACTCAAAGAGACTGACAGCAAGTGACAGAACTGCTGAAGAGTCAACCCTCAATCAAAGAACACTTAGAATACACTATTCATCTAATCACTTAAAAACAAACAAAATACTTTTTCTACCTTTAAATTTGTATTCACATTAATGCTGTCTTGCCATTGTTGCCATTGCTAGTCTTATTTACCTCATGTTATTGGTTTGTAGTCTGGGTGCCTGTCAGCAAAATCAAAGAAAAATTTAGTTGATGCAATTTTAAGAAGTTTAACCTCCTAACTCTAACTCTCTACATGCCCTCAGTAATACTGTCCATTCAGAATTCCTTGGGTTGAACATGGGGCCATTGTCTGCCTGGATTAAAACAGAGGGCTGTGCTTTTATATGCCATTTTATATGCCTTGTTACATATAAAATGGCCATACCATAGCTGTAGTTTTCCTCGCATCTTTTTCATTATTGGGCCCTTCTTGAATTTCATCCCATGTCTTTATACTGATTGATAAACTAGAAAGGCACTGTGCTAAATGTTTACAGATCTTAACTGTCAGACCAGGACTTCTTTGTGTAAATTAGCAGTTATTAGCCTGAGCAAATAAATATATCATGTGGAGTTTCTAAAGGCTCCATTCTTGGGTTACTTTTTTCTACATGCTCCCTTAGTTCAGATTATGAAGTACTCTAACATATTTTATGATGTGTATGCAGATGACACACCTTTCTGTTTCTGTGTAACCACATAACCACAATTCCTAAGAGTCACTTAAGGAGTATATCCATAATGTCAAATGCTGGCATTATGGACAGAATTGCATTTTTAATGAAATGGCTTGAGGTTAAATGTTTAGAATATTGTTCCACAAGGTATTACAATAGTTTGCTGGAATTTTGGCCCGCTCCTCTTGACAGAACTGGTATAACTGTACCAGGTTTGTAGGTCAGCTTGGTCTAACATTGACTCATCTGTGCCCAAGTATTACCTTCCTTGCTGATGTGCTTCAGTATTTCCATATAATATTCTTTCTTCATGATGGCATGCATTTTGTGTAGGGCATCAGACCCAGTAAAATAGCCCCACAATATGGTGCTCCCACCTCCATATTTCAAAGCTAGAGTGGTGTTCTCAGGTTGAGAGCTTCCATTTTTTCCTTACATATGTAAATGTGGACACTATTGGTGCACACTTCAAATGTAACTTCCTCAGACCATAGTACATGTCTCTCAAAATGCACTTGCAAGCTGTAATCTTGCCTTTTCTGTTGGTTTTATTGTAATGGGTTCTTCTTTGCTGAATGGTCTTTCAGCTCATGTGGGTAAAGGACTTGTTTCAATATGGATAATAACATTATCTCACAAACTTCAAGCAACATCAATACAAGCTTTTTTGCTCTGGGGTTGATGTGCACTTTTTACACTAAAATCTTTCACTTCATCTTCTTTTTGAAAGCTATGATGGCTGAATATCCCATTGTGTTTAAACTTTAGAAAATTCACTTTAAAAATACTTTAGACAGTTCTATGACAATTGTGATATTTTCCTGGAGTCATAGATTTTTGACATAGGACCAGGACTGCACTTGCATATGGCTGTTTAAAATCCCACCCTCACCCTCTCAGATAATTTTTTGTACAAAGATAAAACATTCTTTTTTTTTTTTCAAAACAGTAACTATGCCTTACTACTGCTTTCACCAGTTTCCCAAGTGTGTCAAAAGCACAGTCTGATGCTGTAAAAGAAAACAACATAATCGCTGAACTACCACAAACACAGCGGCAGCCGTTCAATCCAATGGCCTTCCTGCAAAATCTGTCTCATAGGCTTAAAAAATTCTTGGCTTTAATCAGATCACAGGAGGTAAAAAAAAAAGAAGACAGATCTGTTCTCTGAACTAACGGGCAGTTTGCCTTCTTCATGGTAATCAACATCTTCCAGTCATAACTTTTGCGATTTGTGCTTTTCATGTTGATTTCCTCTGAAGTTCTCCCTCATTTTGGGCTGCTTTCTGCCCCCACACCCTGCCTGTGGACTCTCACTGATTGCCATGCCACAGAAACCAAGTTATTGGCATAGCTCATCCAGCATTGGGGTTAAAACAATTTGTGTCCATCTGATACATATTGTTCTCCTAGCTCTCTTTTATCTTCACCAAACATATTGGACGGTTACATTATCTCCATCGAGTATTCACAAACCCTCACCCCATAGGCCTATGGGTTTTTGGCACAGATATGCTCATGTTGTGCTAATTAGTTGCTGTAACTGTAGCAGCAGAATCTGTGAGCCAACTGTTGCTCAATTGAGCTGTTTACTGGAAAGTGCTGGAGGCACATTTTGATATTTATGATTTCACCAGCAAAACAGCTAAAACCTTGAACTTTTTGCTCTGTGTCTTTCACTTTACAACTCTGTGCTTTGTGGGAAAGCAACAAGAAGAAGGCCTTTGCTAAAAGTAACCCAGAAAAAGTCCTGTTTGTAGTTTTACACACATGGGGCAAGGTAGCAGACACAGGGAAGAGCGTGTTCTGGTCAGATGAGAGAAGTTAAACATTTTGGTTGACATGCAAGACATTGTCTGGCTCCATCACCATCCCCAAAGGAGAACCTGTTGGTGGCAGCATCATGCTCTGGGGGAGGCTTTTCGTCACCAGAGAGAAAGCAGCTGGTCAGAGTTAATGGGAAGATGAGTGCAGCTAAATACAGAGCAATCCTGGAAGAAAAGCTTCCAGCAGGATGATCCTTGATATGCAGCCAGAGGAAAAATGAAGATTTAGATCAGTATTCATATGCTAGAATGGCCTAGTCAAAGTCTAGACCTAAATCTAAATTTGCATACATTTGATCCCTGATTTTGAATTTTCATAAAATCCCGGTAAAATGCATTCGAGTTTTTAGTTGCAATGGTACAGAATTTGAAAAGGTTCATGGGGTGTGAATTCTTTTGCAATTCACTGTAGAGAGTTATTTCTTGGTTTTTCAGTTTCAAAGATATTCAGAAAATAAATAGTTTCTTTTCTGGCTTCAGACTTGATAGATCCATCACACAATAAACTATGTAAAAGCCTGTATTTTAGGGATTAATGTCAGGAGTGTTTTCTTAATTAAAATGGATATGAGGTCTGACAAAGTCCGACACACCTGCAGGCTTGGCTCCCTGCCAGGAGCAGTGACATGCAGAGACACGCTAGTTTCATCCATCTGGCCAAGCTTCTACATTTTACTTTACCTGTGCATCTTTATTCCCATTCAGAATCCCAAACTTCTATGATTGTATTCAGAACCCGACCGCCTGCATGAGCTTATACCTTGAAGCTTGAATGCATGATACGAAAGGCATCTAGAGAGCTTTGACTTGAATACATATACATAAATAAGAGAAAACATCATAATTGAATTTTATGCGAAGTATAAGGTGTAATTTTGACATTTTTGTCCTTTGCAGAAACAATAGCCAGGCAAAAATGGGCCAGATTGTTCCCTTTTGATATAGACAGTTCGTGGCCAGTCATTTAGGCAAAGCTGGGAAAGATTTTCTATATGAATTAATTACAAATGCTTGGAAATGTCAAGTATAGATAAAGCTTAATACCCTGTCTCCTCCCTTCTGCAACAGAGAAGCTTTTAAATGGCTCTCTGCCAGCCCCTATCTGCCAAACGACACCAAGGTTACTGGGAGAAACTGAAATATTCATAATATATGCAAAACCACCACCGTCCATGGACAGTGTTCATTGGAATTCAAGAGCGAGCTTCAAACCTTTGACAACTGCTTAAGTAATTAGTTGCTGGGAGAGCGAGTGAAACCCCCCCCAATTCCACCAACCCAACTCCTCTCCTCCCCCATCCCTCTCCCTCCCTACCCATAATGCCTGAATCTGGCAAGTAAATATTAGAGCATTTTATCTTTTCAGTTTGATAGCATAATTGAATGTGTTAAAGAAAGGTTGTTAGGCATCTTGTAATCTAAATTCATCTAAAGATTGTTTGATATGAAACAAGCCACTGTTTAGGATCTTAAATTGACTGGCTGAAGGGACTCAGCTAATTTAAGCTACAAAGCTGGGAGACATAGGACCAAACTTCAAAGAAACTCTAATTTGAATTCAAACTCAAATCTGTAATAAAAATAAAAGATTGGAATGACCAAATATGCACACATTTTTGATTCATGATGGCCACTTGCATAGCTAAAAAGGTGTCCCCACTTAGTGTTTATTTGACTTACAGATTTAAGCCAATGTATTATTAATAGAAGACAACAAAGAACAGCATGTTTTATGCTTCAACAATAGCAGAATCCAGTGTCGAACACGGGCCCGGGCTGCTCGTCTGCTGTATCTTCACCCCCACCATCCTCCTCCACAACTGCTACTCACCGGTCACTTTCGTCAAGGCTGGGGAGCTGCTCGCACAATGGGAATCATGCCCGAATTGGAGCAGAGCCAGAAGCCCATTCAGAGCAACTCCCCGTGCCTAACACATTACCCAGGCTTATTAATCTGAAGAGATCGTGTGTTTTTTGTGTTTACTAACCACAATTTGCTCCTAATTACAGTGAAATAATTATACTTCAAAGGAGCAGGGAGGCAGGATAACTGTTCAAAGACGAGCGCACCTCTTGTCATGGGGAGATTTGCTTGCCACAACAATGCAGGACAGCAAAATTAATCACATGGCCTGCCAGGGATATTCATACCCCCAGCAGATTTAGATTTAGCATTTTTTCCAATAATATTTTGGTGATTTATCTTAGGCAATGAGCTTTCAGTGTTTGAGGTTGGAAGGCCTCTTAGCCATTGCGCTAATATTTAGCTCCCTCCACTGAATCTCGATGCTTGATTTAACTCTGGACTCTGGCTTGGCCACTCCAAAATATAGCAATTCAGAGGAAACATGTTGGTGGAATTAAAATGTTACTTCAGACCTAATTCTACCAGATGTGTGAATATTTTTTGAATCAACTATAGGACAGTGTAGAATACACAAACACCGATTTAACCTTTGCCAAGAACAGCAATCCTTCAGGTCACTTTATAATATCCTGGACAGACCTTTTAGGTTAAGCCACAGCAACTTTTAATCCAAAGCTGACTGTAACCTCGAATCTTCAAAATACTGTGTATTTTTGTTTAAATGCCTGCCGATACTTGTTAATGAATCTATTGTATGAATAATCTCATTGAGCTTCCTTAGAAATTCAGAAAGTTTTAAAATGATAAAAAAAATGTTTTGTCACAATAGGTTTGGTTTGGTTATGAACAACTATAAACAATTGCTTAGGGCAATTATTAAAGAAGGGCTATTATGCAAAATCAACTTTGTTGCTTCGACTCATTCGTCCATGTTTGAGAAATCCTTGAATCTCCCATGGCAGCCATTCAGGGGCGCCTTAACACTTGCTCATACAATGCCCTGACTACTTACCCAAAGCTCTGCCTTGCCACTTCAGTCCCTTGCACCCCTCCCCCATGCCTCCCCCACACATCTCCACCAGACTAGTGGCAGCAGCAATTAGCAAACACCTTTTAAAGAGGTAAAAGCTAATTTCAAGGTGCCAGATATATCAGTGATGTGAAGTCAAGTTTCTCTTAAGTTATTTTTAATATTTACAGCATTTTCATAACATGAAAATGTTATGAAACATTTTCTATATTACCTTCAGTGACAACTGAAAGTAAAATAGCTACTTGATTATGGTTCAAAATGGCACTGTGTGACTGAAAAAATACACAACTTTAACAAAATTAGTAATTTAGATCAAAATTACCAAGTTGAGGCACCATCTGATTATCAGGAAATAATAGCCAAATAGCTTTCAATCTCAATTATTGCTTAGAAATACCTTCCTGAAAAGGCTTAGGTATTAAAATAACAAGACAAAGGAATAAGTCCGACACTGGTATTCGAACAGCAAGGCACTACAAATGTATAGATAGAATAAACAAAAACAAGTTCTCAGCAAAATATGAGTTTATTAACAAAAAACTACTAAGTGAAAATGAAGGTATAAATGAAAGCTAATAAACTGCCAAAATGTAAAACAGTAAAATATACAAATAAAAATGGAAACAGTAACTAATAAAATTATGCCATAATGTCTGTGCATGTTGACAAATCAGGTTTATTTAAGAGGAATTTGGAAATAAGGCCAGATTAATTAAGTGCTTCAACCAATGTGTAGCACCAAAATATGTAAGGATCATATTGCTTGCTCTCTCTCTCTCTCTCTCTCTCTCTCTCTCTCTCTCTCTATATATATATATATATATATATATATATATATATATATATATATATATATATATATATATATATATAGATAGATAGATAGATATCTATATATATAGAGAGAGATATAGATAGACATAAATATATATAGATATAGATATATATGTGTGTGTGTGTGTGTGTGTGTGTGTGTGTGTGTGTGTGTGTGTGTGTGTGTGTGTGTGTGAGCAGCACATACACAAGCGTGATTGACACTGCAGAGACACTCCTCTTGGCTCTGATTGGTTGTTTCTGACCGGGAGTGTTGTGTTTCTGCAGATGGCAGTAGGACCACAGGGAGGAGGCAGAGGAGCTCGATCGTTTCACAGATTATACCTCTCATATTTTTCTGTCAGGACATAAATATTTTTATAAAAGTTACTCTCTGCAGTTTCAAAGACCAAGGTTTGTATTAAAGAGGGTTGAAAATGAGGCCAAATTAGCTCTAAACTAATTTAGATTAGTTTAAAACTAATTTAGGAACAACAATTGGTTAGTGTTTCAAACAACCAGTTCACAGTAAGTGAAGATAAAGCATTATTTTTTTTAAAAAAGTAATGTTTCATGAAATAATTCATTGAATTAGACATCAATAACCTATTGGCAAATAGATTCTTAATCTATTGATCAGTCACCACAGCAATGGATTTAATCTTGGTTTTGGAATACCAAGATGGCATCTTAAGAAACTGATTTAAAAAACACTGTTTTTGCAATCTCTTTAAGTCCAACATTTACTTTAAGCACAGCTGATAATAAAATTAATTGTTTTTGAGTGTTACCAGTTTGCTCAGGTTTATAGAGAAAGCTGTTCTGCAAATAGCCGAATCAATAATAATTACCTTAGTTTAGCTAGCATTTAACTTTTGAGAAAATGGGCATTATACATGTTTTAAGGACTATTTTATATAGGTTAGTGAGAAGAGAGGGAAAGAAAACTCTGGTAAAGCAAGTAAACATATGTTGCATAATTGAAATGCAGCATCGGCTGGGGAAACAGTGGCATGGTAGGACCTGAGACTCATTCTCTCTCACAGGACAGTGAAAGCAGCAAAAGGGAAAAGTGGTGGTGGTGGCCGCTGGGATGAATAAAAGGAAAAAGTAGCTACAGCTGCTGCTCTGCATGCAGCGGGCCGTGTGTGGAGTAGAGGTTCCTCTCCTTCCACCTCTGGTGCTGCTCTCAGTTCCTGGAGCTGACTTTGGTTCACTATGGGTAAAACTGTGGTTCTTCTCCCTCCGAAGAATGGCAGTGGCGTTGGTTCAGTTAAATGGAAACATTGTCTCTGTTTTGGGAATCCGTAATTGAAAGATTCCTTCTACAGAATTATGAATAAGCCAGAGTCAAGGCTCATTCCTCTGCCAGAAATCAGACACTTGGTACACAAACAGCAGTCTAAAGTTACTTTGGATCCAGAGATTCTTGAAAGGAGCATCTCCCTTTATCAGCAAAGAAATAAGTTGGTATCAGAAGTGGTGTGGAGGGTCTCAGCACACAGTCCTGTCTAATGTGCCTGGGACAGCTACGGAGAGGGGCTGGAACTGGGCCAGCAGACTGGCTTTGTTAGCCGTGTCACATGATCACGCTGTAACACTCCTCTTCCTCCTGGAACTGAAAGTGGATTAATGCAGTGCATTGTGGGATTAATAGTTTTTATATCAGTCTCTTTTGGGTACCAAAATATTGGTCCTGCCTGCACACAAGAAAACATCTCTTTAATAACTGTCTGCTCTGCATGAAAGAGTTGTTACACAAGGAAAGTGTGAGCAGAAACACTGCATTGACAAATGTCGGCAACAACTCACTGTGAATGAAGTAGCACCTTAAACTTGAAAGGAAAAAATAAATCTGCTGAGTATGAGGTGACCAACTGTGCATAATACAGACATATTAAGCCTATCTCCAAGGCTTCATTCAACGGCCACGGCTGGTGTGAACAACTGGACCTCCCCTTTTTATGAGCACAAGTGTCCTTGTCCTTGGTGAGGCGAAGGTCGATGCGTTCCCTCCTCTCTCCCCTGCTGTGGTGCTTCCACTGGCCATTCATTTGGGCTGGTGATGGCTCTAATAACATCTTCATCGCATTAAAGCCCAACCAGGCTGAGGAGATGTTAATACTCCCCTGCACTCGCTGCCGGCAAATTGGTCATGTATTACAACAAGTGCTTTTTAAGAGCTGCTGTAGCCAAGTCTGTGGCAACGACAGATATTCACGGCTGCCTGTGTGTGAAGCTCTTAACACAGTGGATTTTCAAGTTGTGACAGTTCAAGGGAAGCGGCGCTGTTAACATATTCAGAATGGTGCCGTAGCAAGGCCATTTCTCCAATTCCTCTTTGCATCTCCTCTGCTCGTCTGACAAGGTTGCCTGGGATTTTTTAAAAAAAGATTACAGAGGAATGCTTTCAGCTCTCAACTCAAAGACAGGGTCCTTTAACAAGGTAATACCAAGTTAAATAGATAAAGACAGTGTCAACTTTTTACATCAGGTTTGCTTGAAACAGTGTTTAATTAAAGGTGTAATAAAAAAAATCTAACTTTCGGAAATAACAAATTGGAAAAATATGTTTAACAATATCCTTAGTGTCCATCCATCCACCCATCCATTGTCTACACCTGCTTGTCCATGGAGGGTCACCGGGGGGTGATCTCCAGAGGTCATTGGGCAGGAGGCAGAGTACACCCTGGACAGGTTGCCAGTCCATTTCAGGGCAACCTAGGGACAGACAAGACAAACCATGCACACAGACACATACACACACACACACACACACACACACACACACACACACACACACACACACACACACACACACACACACTTAAGGACAGTTTACAGAGACTAATTACATTAACAGTCATGTTTTTGGACTGTGTGAGGAAGCCAGAGTATCCAGAGAGAACCCACACATGCACAGGGAGAACATCCAACCTCCATGCAGAAGTCAAAGTCAGGTCATTCTTGCTGCAAGGCAACAGTACGACCAACTGCACCACTGTGCAGCCTGTACCTGCATGTTATGACTGTCTCTGTGGTTTTTTTTTTTTTTTTAAATATTTGGACTTATGGACATTTAATATATTTTACATAACTGGACAATTCAAGTAATGCAAATAAATTATAGAACCAAAAGTAAAAATCTTTACAAACATTTCTGCTAAATCCTAAAGAAAGGTGAGAAATCAATACGGAGAATCTCACAACTCTTCCTATTTTTAAAATGGCTAAATACAGACACAGGTGCATGCAAAACACATGATGAAAACAATACTGTTACTCAGCATTTTAAAGGAGGTTTGTCCTGTTTAAACCTCAGACATTTACTTTGATGAGCTCCTGATTGTTGGTGTGAGAGTCAACACAATGGTGAAATTGAAAGACCTGTCTGAAGCCTTCAGAAAGATGATTGAGTTGCCTATGAGTGAACCAAAGACTACAAGACCCAAAAAGAAGCCTACAAAAACCCTTAAGTGTCATTGTCATCAGGATCTTGGTCTGTTGATGTTAAAGTGCATGCTTGTTCAATCAGAGAAACATTACACCAGTCTGAATTTCATGAAAGGTCTGCAAGGAAGAAACCTTCCTCTTTAAAAAAAAAAAAGCTCCCAAAAACATTGTCTAAATTTTCCAGAGAGAAAGTTTTCCAGAGAGGAAGTTGACAAAACATTGGACTTCTGGAATCATGTTCTTTGGACAGATAAGTCTGAAGCTAAACGATTTGGACACCAGAACAGACGATGTGTTTGATATAAAACAAATTCAGCATTTCAGGAAAAGAACCTAAATACCAACTGGGAAACATGGAGGTGGATATCCCATGATTTGGGGATGCTTTGCTGCAGCAGCCAGCTCACCATCACAGAGTCATGATCTGGTGGAGGGTACTCGGATTCACTGTCATGTCATGGTCAAGAAAGACCTTGAAATTATTTAAGCATCATGAAATGGTACATCCTTCTGCTGGGAGAAGCCACCAGAAGACAGGTACACTATGGTCATAAAGAGATGGATGGTCAGCAACAAAACTCAAATAGGCAGTGACATTTTCCCAATGTTCAGTTGGTAATAAAGGGCCCAAAGTGTCTCCAGATAATATGCTCTACACCATTACACCATCAGCAGCAGCTTGTATTAGAGCAAATCTGCAACTAGTACTGACCTTTCTTCAATTTGTAGAGTTTATCACAGTCAAACATCTCTTCACCACCTCCAAGGTCGTCTTTGACTTTAACCCTTTAGTTACATGCCCACTGGTAAATGTCTCAGCTCCTGACTAGGATGTTATATATGACTTCCTGATAATTTAATTAACAATACTCTTCAGTAATCTATATGCTTTTTAATTTATTGTTTAACTTGGGACAGAAGTGGTCTGTAAAACATGAAAAAGATCTTATTGTTTGCTCGTTTTTTCATTATAAAGTTTGGCTTTTTTGTTTCCATTAGATTGAAGCTGTGGTCCTTATGGTCCTTGGCTAGCTGTCAGTGTCGGTCACCATGGTGAGGGAGGGATTGATGGCACCAGTTTGCTAGTGAAGACGTATACATCATGTTGGTCCAGGGCTGCTGCCTCCAGATGGACCTGGGCCATCCATTGTCTGTCAGGGACACAGCTGTCTGAGGAGCATTGTCCTCACTTCTCCTTCTTTCTTGTGCCGCTAACGAGTCTTTCATTCGCTACATATGATGAAGTCATGGAGACTAGGGTTTTTTTCTGTCAGTCTGCAAGGTTTTTCAACATTAAGATGTGCTCCTTTAGATTTCTGACATCTCTTTACAGCATCAAAGCCACATGTTGTTGCAGAAGTACAGACAATTTAAAAAAATCTGACTTGTGAAGGAGAGTTTAATATTTATAATGTTATATTTCTAAGGTATGTACACATTGCACAAGAACAAAGGGCAGCTAAGTATTTTTTGAACCTCACAGTCATGACTGTTGACTCATCACTCATCACTCCATTGATTACTCAAAATATTGTCCCAAATTTTATCCTTCAAATTTCTACCAGGGAGGCATCTCGTTTATTTACAATTAACCTTATCAGAATGACTCACGAGAAATCATAGTGCTTAGATGATAGTGTGATGCAATGAGGTGATAATGTGAACTGTTTAAAGGATGGGTTTTTATGGTTAATCTTATCTTATCCACAAAGCATATAGTTTATGGGAAGAAGAACAGAGAGGCTGCCAAAGACTCAAGACTCAGATAGAAGTTCAGCTTGCAGTAGGACAACAACTCTAAACATACACCTAGAGCTGCAGTGGAATGACTTAGAGCAAAGCGTATTAATATATCAGAATGACCTAGTCAAAATCCAGACCTAAATCTAATTTAAAATCTGTGGTAAAGCTTGAAAATTATGTACACAGACGCAGTCTATTGCAGTCTATGAATGCAACTCATAGGTGCTGATCATCTTCAATATGTCCAAATAGTCTTCAATTTTTCCTTTTGCCACATCCTCAATCCTGCTTGTCTTTGTTGCTTTCTGCTCCCATTTTCTCTGGTTTTGGATGTATTGGTATATTTGCTGCAATCCAAACTGTCCTTAACAAGAAGCAGAAATAGTCATAAAATTATTACAAAGGTTGAGCAAATTTGACGCTGGCTAGCATCGTTTTTGCTCAAGGCCCAGACTAGTTCTATATTTACCAGCTGCTTGGTCTACTGTTAACTCAGAGATCTAAAGTTTCTCCTATAAACTCCTCGTAGGGATAATGGGCTGGTTTATAGACTTTCTACTCAGGAGAAAAAAAGAAGAAATGAATATCAGCACAATTTTTGTTTCAGGAAAAAAAAAAAAATCCACACTGGGAAAACAGCAGTTCTCTGCTCACTGTATTTCCTAAAAACAAGCATTATTGTTTTGTTTCTTCTTTTTATCTGAATCACTTAGGTGCACTGAGACACTTCTAGCCTGTGGCATACCTTGTTCATGGCATTACCAGTAGTTCCCTCTAATTCTTGGCAGAAAATTGAAGAGGTATCAGGATTAAAATGTTGAATCATTCATTAAACAGAAGTATGTAGGATAACTGTACACACTCACACACACATTCCAGCCAGTCAGCCAGCCAGCTAGTTCATTCCTTCCCCCCCATGGTGTGAGGTGGGACCAGAGAAGCATGGAGTTATTCACTGTCTGCCTCCTTGGTTCTAATAGTCTGGCACAGCGTGACTGACGCTGCCCCTCTCAGCCATGATTGAGTGTATTGATCCTGAGCTTCTGCCGCCGGCGCGCTCCCAGGACGCCATGCGGGAGGAGACCGACAATCAGATCCTTCACTGGGGGAAAAAGCCCTCCTCATCTGCCTTAATCATCCGATCGATGATTAGCGCGCCGACCCACTCCCATCTTCCTCTCACTGACAAAGACATCTCCTCAGCCTCTGCTCTCTGTTATTTTCTTAAATCCCCACTTCACACTGTTTATTTTCTCCTCTTCTGCACTTGCTTTAGTTTGTGTGTGTGTATGTGTGTGTGCATCCTGGAGCCAAACAACAATATTCTTCGATAAGACGGTCTTTTGCTGACCAGTGTTTTTGTTTGAGTGAAAGTGAGGATGACAGAGGAAGAACTTGATTAGGAGGAGAGAAGAGCAGAGGGAAACCAGGCAGGTAAAGATGAAGAAGGCTGGTTGGGGTTGGGGGGATGTAATGAAATTTAACAATAGGAACTGTTGAATCACCAGCTGCTTTCAGGGGCTGGGATGCTTCCAACCCCCTCTCCTCACCATCCTCCTGCCAACTGTAGCCAGTGCTGCAATTCTCACTCGTTCATTCGCTGTCGATTGAGCGGCAAATTGCTCCCATCACCTGGCATTACTCACCAGTCAAATCTCTTAATCTGATCATTATCTGGGTACTAAACAGTGGCGCCACTGATTGGGTTTGCTGAAGCAAGACGTTGGAAATGATTGAGTGAGGTGTGAATTCCAGCTCCATCACAGTGGAGCCGTTGAAATGTTGGGATTAGAAAACGCTGGTTGTGTAAAGTGCCTTCTTCCAAATCTTTCTTCTCCCTTTTCCCAATCAATTTCAAAGGTGTTTTGTGTTTATCCCTCTTTCTTATATAAAATTTTCATTCCACTCTAGTTTTGCTGTCCACACAAAGGGTCTTTCAGTTTACACTCAGGATGTCCCGGAAATTTATTTTTAACTTGCAAAAACAGAGGCTTTATGAAGGGTAGGAAAAAGCACAGTGTCTTTCAAATGATTCATTCAGTTTGAAGTTTTCATATTGTGTCACTCTGCAACCATATCTTTATGAGGTTTTATGTGAAAAACACAAAGTAGTGCATAACTATAAAGTAGAAGGAAAATGGTATGGTTTTTAGAGCTGCACAATATATTTAAACCCAGTAATCACTGCAGTTGTAGAACTGCAAGGATGCAATATTTGGTAGGCTATAATATTAAATGTGCCATGCATTCAGACTCTCCTCGTCAGTAACATATTCGGCCATTTGCACTCCTGGAATAGCTCTTAAAGACAAAATGGTCAATTTAAAGGAGAATGGTGGAAACAGAAAAGAAATAGAGAAGAAAATCTGTGTTAATCGCAGTTGATGTTGGTGTCGTAAAAATATCTGACAATAAAACTCCCAAAGTGTGGCATTTGGACTGCTTTTACAAACATTTTCGAAGGAATAGGTCACTTTCAGAAGCTTACTGATTTCCAGCTGTCGGTTCAGTCCTTAAATTGCCTTGTTACTAGATATTCCTATGACAGACTAGTGATTTTATAACAAAGTGGGTTGGGACTGAGATCCAGAGGTGTGGCCTCGAGTCACATGCCTCTGACTTGAGTCAGACGTGAGTCATTAATACTATGACTTTAGACTTAACTTGAAAAAATGTTCAGAGACTTGTGACTTGACTTGGACTTTTACACCAGTGACTTGGCACTTGAATTGGACTTGAACCTATTTACTGAAAAAGACTTGATATTTTACCCAAAATCTGAAGTTTAAAACATATATTGTTTAAAAAGTGCGTTTATTTGGGAAAATTATAGTTTAAAGGAAGACTATTCTTACAGCTAATTTTAATTTAACCATACAATGGTGGAATTTTAGAATTACTTTGTTATACCTTGTAAGTTCAGTTGCACATTTCATCACAATTTGAGATAAATACAGATTTTAAAAAAAGTACGCATGATCTATTTTTTTTTAACATATAATTGCAACATTGTTGAAAAAAGACTTGAAAGGACTTGAAATTCAAAGTTTCAGACTTGGGACTTGACAGTTGCTTGAGACTTGACTCGGGACTTGAGGATAAAGACTTGGGCCCCACCTCTGCTGAGATCAATAGTAATTCATTCACTAAGTAGTAGGCCAGATCAAGCAGTCAGCAGATACTGAGCTGCGTAGTGCACAAAGGTCACCAAATGCATACAGAGTCAGTAGCTACAGACATTCAGATTAGCCCAAGAACAGTGCAAGGAAAGCTTCATGTGAATGGGTTTCCATGGTCGAATAGCTGCATCCAAGCCTTACATCATGCAGTGCAATGCAAAGAGTCAGAGGAAGTGCTGTAAGCCAAGCCTCTGTCTGGGAAACCAAGTACAAAGCTTGGTGCAGAGGAGATTGTAGTATAGGGTTGGTTTTTGAGATTTAACCTCAGTTCATTGGTTTTGGTATTTGATGCCCCCAAGTTTGCTGGAACAGTTTTAGGGGAAGCCGCTTCCTGTTGCAATGTGACTGTGCATCAATGAACAAAGTAAGGTCCATACAAACATAGATGTGCAAGTCTGATGTGGAAGAACTTGACTGACCAGTACAGAATTCGGACCTCAACCTAATAGAACACCCTTGGAATAAATCAGAGCAGAGACTGTAAACTACGCCTTCTTGTCCATCAGTGTCTGACCTTACAATTGTACTTCCGGAATAACGGTCAGAATTGCCCATAAACAAACCTCTAAATCTTGTAAGAAACCTTTCCAGCAGAGTTGAAGTGGTTGAAACTGCAAGGTGGCTGGCATCTGCATTAAGTGTAAAAGCAAACAAGCAAATGCCTTTGGCAAAATGATGAATTTTGTTCAGCTCTGACCAACCTCTGTGTTCCTGCAGAACAAAAGCATCCCCACAGCATGATTCTGCCACCAACACAAATCTCTGAGCTTAAGTGACATACAGTTGGGCATTAGGTGTCTTCTAAAGTCATTCGGTTAAACTGGTTGCATTCTCCAGTGATCACTGACCTTTGCCCTGTGACTGCTGGATATAGGCATCAGCCTTCCCTCTACCTTGCACTGATATAGCAGGTTTGGAAAATGGATGATGGACTGATTTTATTTAGAGGAATCAAAGCAAAAGGGCACAAATACAAATGCATACCACTTTTAGATTTTCATTTCTAAAGAATACACATCAGACAAATGGGAAAAATGTTCAAGGAGTATAAACACTTTTACAAAGTACTGTAGCAAGACACAGGGGAAACCAGTGGAGGCATTGACAGATACAGCAAAAGTGAAAAGATAAGACAAAAAGGGTGGGAATGCTTTAGTAGAAAGGCTTTCTCTGAAACATCCACTTAAGGTGCTCAATCATCACATTTTGTCACATTCCAGTGAAACTTTTCAAGGCTGTTGCTTTCTGCCCAGGCAGCAGTGACAAAAAGTTCAGTGCTACCTCTGTGAAAGAAGGTTGATGGAATGAGCACCTGCTTGCTTTCTTTTAACTACTGGGTGCGAATGTAGACCTGTACAATCCTCAGTCCACTAATGAGCCCTTCCACTGCGTGCCAAGTACGACAGAGCACATGATTGCCATGGCCCTTCATCGTGCACAAGAACAACACCAACCAACAGCTTCTAAGTGCTCATTTTCAATTACTTTCTATTAGAAATTCCAGCATTTACAGGCCCCAGCAGAGAACCCACTCTTCCTGCCCACCCACTAACCTACCCACTCTCAGTTCGGCACCCAAATGGGCCAAGAGCCCGTGAAACATGCCGGCTGGCAGAACAATGCATGATGTAAGTTTTGAGAGCATCGAGTGCCACTTCACGGAGAAAATCAGCCTGCACCATCTCTCGAGGTGTAAGGGCCGCAGGGTGGGGGAAGACACGGGAAACAAAATGACTGTTTTTAGAAGATCCACTTCTTCTTGATGAAGCAAAATCATTCTTTCCCTCTGTGAAAACGGCTCTTGTGGATCCAGAGGATTACTAACACTAGAGATGGGTTATAATTGTTCAAGTGGCATTCTCTAACTTGCAAATAGCCCCTCAAATCTGTGTGGAGGGTTTTTTTCTTGAATATAAATGGTGAAGTGCTCCCTCAAAGCAAATGAAGTAAAGAATTTAGAAGCAACAGTAGACAATGGAGGCATTTGCAGAGTGTGAGAAGTTAATCTAACACTTGCTGGAAGCAGAAACAACTGATGTATGTCTGTTTTATTTTTATAATGAGGCCTGTGGTGTGGACCCCCAACAAACAGGAAGATAAAAATGGAGCAATGGACAGAAGTGGACCTCCTTCTGTAATTGAAGCACAACTGCAGTCTTCACTAGTGTGACAAGGTCTTACCATTCTGTTGTTTTACACACCACTGATTGTTGCATTGTTCCAATGACAGAAAGGAGGCTGGGGAACTCATTTACCCAGATGCCTTCAATATTTCTTTAAATCACAATCAGGCTCAGACCTTTACAGAGTCAGCTGAAGTCTTCCAAAGGGATATAATGGTGTGAAAAAGTATTTACCCCTTTACAAATTTTTTTCTTGCACTTGCTGAGAGGACTGAGGAGAGTAGACAGGAGTACAGGGAGATGCGGGGCATGGTAAAGGTAGAGGTGGCGACGGCCAAACAAAGGGTGTATAATGACATGAATGCTAGGTTGGACAGTAAGAAGGGAGAGAATGATTTGTACATGTTTACGGGGCAGAGAGATAGAGATGGAAAGGATGTGCAGCCAGTTAGGGTGATTAAGGACAGGGATGGAAAAGTACTGACAGGTGCCAAGTCTGTGATGAGAAGATAGAAAGAGTAGTTTGAAGAGCTGATGAATGAGGAAAATGAGAGAGAATGTAGAGCAGAAGAGGTGACTGATCAATCAAGTATGCAGCAAATCATCAAAATTATCAAGCAAATATCAAAGGATCAAAATCATTAGGATCATCAGGCAAATATAGTTCAATGTTCTACTTACTACTGATCAAAGGCAACTCTAAACAGGTGAGTTTTTAGTCTTGATTTAAAGCAACTCAGTGTTTCAATTGTTTTGCAGTTTTCTGGAAGTTTGTTCCAGATTTGTGGTGCATAAAAACTGAAAGCTGCTTCTCCATGTTTGGTTCTGGTTCTGGGGATGCAGAGCAGACCAGAACCAGAAGACCTGAGTAGACTGGAAGGTTGTTACAATGACAACAGGTTTTAATGTATTTTGGTGCTAAGCCATTCAGTGATTTATAAACTAACATAAGTATTTTAAAATCTATTCTCTGAGCTACAGGGAGCCAGTGTAAGGACTTTAGAACTGGGGTGATGTGCTCTCTTTTCCTGGTCTTAGTGAGAACACGAGCAGCAGTGTTCTGGATCCGCTGCAGCTGTCTGATTGACTTTTTAGGCAGCCCTGTTAAGACACTGTTGCAGTAATCAATGCAACAAATTTAAACACATGGATAAGTTTCTCTAGATCTTGTTGAGACATTAGTTGTTTGATCCTGGAATTGTTCTTCAGGGGATAGAAGGTTGACTTTGCAATTATCTTTATGGGCCTCTGTAGGTTCAGGTCTGAGTCCATCACTACGCCCAGATTTCGGGCCTGATCACTAGTTTCTAGCTGTAATAACTGAAGCTGTGTGCTGACTCTCAATAGCTCCTCTTTAGGTCCAAAGATAATAACTTCAGTTTTGTTTCTGTTCAGCTGGAGAAAGTTTTGGCACATCCATGCATTGATTTGTTCTAAGCATCTGTTCAGTGCTTGGATGGGTTTGGAGTCACCTGGTGACATTGTGATATAGAGCTGTGTATCATCATACAAGGATGCTGAGGTTGGAGCCAGAGGGCAGGAAGCCAAGACAAAGACCAAAAAGGAGATTTATGGCTCTGGTGAAAGAGGACATGCATATAGTTGGTGTGAGGGTGGAGGATGTAGAAAATAGGACCAAGTGAAGACAGCTGATTTGCTGTGGAGACCCTTGAAGGGATATCCTGAAAGAGAAGAAAACAATGTCCCAATTGAAAGGAATTGGAAAACAGATAAGAAATGTTAATGGCAGGGTTACAGAGCCATTTGTAATGATTTTGTATTTGGATGTGAGAACATGAGAACCATTATCCACAAATGGAGAGACACTTAATAATAAAGAACCTTCCCAGGAACAGGGACCAAAAATTACTCCAGGGACACATTGACTCATCCAGGATGTCACAAAAGAATCCATAACAACATCTAACAACTTCAGGCCTAACTCTTAGTTAACGTCAGAGTTCACGAATGAACAAAAAAAAAAAAAGACTGGGCAAAAATGGCATGTTTATGAGAGATCCAAAACCAGTGTTGACCAGAAAAAACATTATAGACCATCTCTCATATACCAAAAACATCTTGATGATCTACAAAAAAATATTCTGTGAACTACAAGACAAAAGGGGAACTTTTTAAAAGGATTGTGTTCCATTTCATTTGGTGTGAAACCAAAACAGCATTTAAGTAAACAAGGTGGTGAAATCTTAAATTATCCCCGATTTGCTCAGTTCTTTACCACCTTAAATTATTCTTGTCCTGTTGACTTTTAAAAAAGTACCATCTGAATAATGTTACTAAAACCAATAGTTTCTTTTATAGAAAAAAAATATATTTTACAGGCTGAAGCCATCATACATAGCTTACTGACAGCACAGCAACATGTGGAGGAAGATGAGGACTACTAAGTACAAAAAAAAAAAAAAAAAAGATTCTCTCTGGGATCTTAGTAAATTGAGCTGAAACTCTGCCTTTTTTAAACTGTGCTATACCTGGAAACTGTGTCATACCAGCAAATTTTCTCATGTACTGTAGTTTTAATGAATGCATTGACATATTAGAGAGCGCAGAGTTTTAGGATAACACCAGAGGACATGATTTCTTTCTTTTTGTCTCTTGTACAAGAAACCGTTATCCCAGCACTGGTTCTCCACACAGTCTGCTTCCATCTATGATGGCTAAAATTACTCCCCAGCTTTGTTCATGACGACAGTCACCAGCATATCCAATGGTTAGCTGTGACTCTCTTTATTCAAATGATCTACTGAAAGTAGACTGAAGGATACTAAAAGGAACCCAGGCAAACGTTACTAAATACAAGTCTTTACAGTACGTGCTGTTACCATAGACTGCATTAAACTGTAAGTATATGCTGCCTGACAGACTGTGGAATAAATTTAGTTTGTAGATTATTCATTTATTCCCTTCTGTTTTATTAAACCTCTTTATTTTGCCAAAATAAACTTTAAAAATTCATGAATTTATTTGGGTATGTTTTTAAGTATTTTATGATTATTGCTTATGCCTATGGTGTGATTTGTTGACTTAAGATTTGGGAGTGATGCCACGGCAAAGTTAACTATGTTCCAGTTTAATGCAGCATTGATAAACTATGTTAAACTCTATTTTATGTATAATCAGTCGCATAATTAATATCAAAATAATTTGATAGAAATTCTGGGGAATTAATAATCTACCCTCCCACTGAAATAATTCATTGAAAGAAGCAAGAAAATTCCTCTTACATTTCTGTAAATAAAATTTATTTTAAACTAATACATGATTACACTACATCTTTTTTTCTCTTCTCATCTGATTTAAGTAAAAAGAAACCCCAAAACAACATATGTAATTATTATGGTTTTCTTGGAACCCAAATATGAGAAACATAACTGTAAAAATGTTGCGTTTTAGTTTTTATTGCATTTTTTCTCTTAAGAAATCATCTGCTGGGGCTGTTGCTGACTTACTGGACTTTGCTGTGGAAATGGTTCACCACATATGGCAGCTGCAAGCTCATGGGCCGACTTGCTGAATTTGATGGATAGTGAAAAGGCCTTTGGGCGCCGTGTTTTTGGCCCTCTCTGCACCAAGCATCCTTTCCTTTCCCTGTCTTTGTCTCTTCCTCTACGACTTCCCCTCTGCGCTTATTGATTATCAGAACTTCTTCCCAACAACTTCCTCCTCTCCTCAGCGTGTCTTCCCCACTCTGACTGCTGGAGTTTCTCCAGCTCTCCCCGAACAGGTCTGATCCCTAACAAAGGTGAGGGGGGAGGCTAGAGCTTGTTGTGTTCCAGCACAGCACAGACGAACGGAGAGAGGTCTGTGTTTCTGGCACATGATTCCTTCAGCACACTGTCATGTCTCTTCAGCTCTCCCTTCCTCTGATGTTACCTGACAGGTTAGAAAGTGTGCACAGGTGGGTGTATGTGTGGATGTTTCATGCATTCTGCAGTTGGGGGCATCAGTGAGGAGGACTTGGGGTGAGGAAGGGAGGACAAACATCAGGATATGGATGGGGTCGAACTGGAGGGGGCACAAGAGGAACAGATACTGGGAAGGGATGAGGTGAGAAGTATGCTGAAGATAAGGAGTGTATATGTGCATCGAGGATGTATGTGTAAGTGTGTGGGCTTATGTGTGTTTGTCTATTGATTTGTGTACTTGCGTGTGTACCATAGGCAAGGTGGGTGTGTGATGGCAGTGCCTTCAGGCTCCTCCAGGCGTAAGAATCAGTGAGCAGGTGGAGCGCACCGGCGGTGCTGTCTTCTGACGAGTCCCCGCCGTCTCCTATTTTGTCAGGACCCCTGGAGCGAAGACTGGGGAGTGTGTATGTGTGTTTGCGTCTGTGTGTATTCGTGTTTGTGTGTTGCGGTGTTGGGATGCACTGTGATCATTAGGATTCACAGTGGCTTTGACAGCAGGACTCTGGAGCAGTGGACACAGCATATGTCCAGGGAGATAACTGGTTGGCTGACTGGTTATGTTACAGACTGGCTTCTACGTTAACTGTGTCCACCAATAAATCTAAACCCTTTGATTCAAACAGACTTCACTCTGGATGTGAGGTCAAGGCCAGGAAAAGCCCATGAGTCTGAATTATTTGCTTGCTCTCACAGTTGTGATTCATTTTGCAGCAGCCTCGCTTCTCTTCAAGTGATTTCAAAGCAACAGACAGGAAGCACGTTTTTAATTTTGTATCATGGATATTCGGAGTTGCTACAAGAACATAAATTAGGCTTCAAGTTTTTCCAAAATATTAAAAACAAAGGATTCAAAAGTGTTTTAACATTTTGATCATATTGTTTGAGTTGTATAGGTTGGTTTTGCTTATTGCTTCTCAAATAATAATAATAAAATCCTTGAATAATGACCAACCCTGAGTCCCACTCCCTCTCCCAGTGGAAGTAGCTGTCAGTCAGCTGTGTATTGTGGCCAAACTAGGCAAACCCAAAGAACTTTGACCCCTTTCAAAAAATAAAAAGTTGTATGTTTGGGAACTTTGGCTACAGCAAAAAACACCTTCAATATGTATAAAAATGTTATCCTTCAAGCAAGATGCTAATGTAGGACAGGATGCAAAATATCAACAACTGAAAAAAAGCATGTTTTTAATTTGTGGTTGCAGGAGCCCCTGTAACCACAGAAATTAGACTTTAGAATTGCTTTTTTAAATGTTAAAAATAACAGATTCAGAAATACTTTAATTCTCTGTCATACTGTTTTGAAATGGAATATGTTGTTTTTACTTATTGCTGCGCAAATAAAGAAATTCCTCAAACTATATGCAACATTGGTTTCTACTCCCCCCTCCCAGCGGCGCTAGCTGTCACTCAGCTGTGTAATAAAGCCAAACTAGCTGAACCCAACAAACTTTTTCCCCTCTCAAAAAAAGAGAGAAGTTCTATATTTGAGAACTTGCAGTACAGAAAATAAAACACCTACACGCTGTCTTTAAAAAAACTGATCCAACAAGTAAGACGCAAATAGTTTTCAGCTGCAGGATGAAAAATTTAATTAATAAATAAAGTCATGTGTTCAGGTCAGCTTTATTTGCTTACTCTCTCTCACTGTTATGATTATTTTGCAGCAGTTTCACCTCTAATGAAATTTTAAATCAACGGACGCAAAGAACGTTGTTTATTCTGTCTCTTACATTTGGAGATACTGAAACAAAATGAATTAGGTTCTGAGGTTTTAAAAAAATGTTTAAAATGACCAGATCAAAAAAAAAAAAAAAAAAAAAAAAAAAAAAAAAAAAAAAAACACACAACATGCCTCTACCAGCTTTCCTTTTTTTTTTTTTTTTTTTTTTTTTTTTTTTTTTTTTTTTTTTTTTTTACCAGAATTCTCTCTGTTAGTGGAGTTTAAAAGACGTAAAGAAAGAGCAAGAGTGGCGCATGGAAGAAAAAGAGGAAAGCTCTGGAAACAGCTACAGTAAAATGAGCAAAAAATTGGCAACTTTTTCAAAAAAAGGTACTCACAATTCGAAACGTCAAATGAGGACAATGAAACGGGTAAGGCAAACGACTTCAGTCAAGTCAGTGAATTGTGTGGCGTTGTGGTGTATGACATAATGTTGCGTAATTTAAATGTCTTAATGGTGTGACACCCCAAAACTGTCTCATAGTCAGAGTAAAGATACAGCGCCAAGCAGCCATCAGTCCACAAGTGGATATTGAGTAATTATTAGAAGAATATGGTTTAGAACTGCTTTTATAAAAAGAGCCCTGAAATGCTAAATGACTCAGCTCATTACCACTGAACTGAATTGATCAGAGGACTTTGTAAAAACGTGAGCTTTCTGCAGAAAATTATGACCATTTTAAAATGAGATTTATTGTCACAAGCAGAGCCAGGAGCTGAGAAAGAAACTGTCGAGTCTTTTGACAACGATCCTGTAATAAACAATGTTGCAGTGAACAGTCCACTGCTCAGCCGTATAATTTTTAGGCTTGTTTCTTCAAAACTACTCTTGCAGAGGAAAAAAGATAATAGGGTCATTAGAAAATTGTGTCATGCTGTGAATAATAAACTTGCAGAGAACAGTGCAATATTCTTTTAATTGTTGAATCATAAAAGAAATTCTGATGTTGGAAAGAATAGTGTTGGAAATTTTGGAAAGTTGTGATGGAACCGTTTTATTGAAAAAGAGATAATAGTGGTATAAGAAAGTGCAATACTTAAAAAAAAATGATATTCAATATTTTTATATACTCTTTTATATTCAAGGTTCAGATACCTCTGAAAGCTTATTTGAACAAAATATAGACTCTGATATTGTTGAAAAGGATGTGTTGTAAAGAATGTTGTTTGAGATGTGTGCTCCTGTTGAAAGAAATCTACATTGTGAAGCAACTCTTACCTGCACTGAATTGGAAATATTTTAGAAAAATACATTGAATTACACGGCTTTACAGAACAGCATGTTATTGCAGATTTAACATGTAAGATTATAATTGCATGATTTTAATAAAGATAGATCATTATCGAAAGTGGGGTGGTTTGAGGCATGAAACTCCAGGGCTGAAATGAGTCCCACTCCAGCCCTGTCGTATGACATATATGGCACCGTAAAGTTGTGCCAGAAAACTTTTATGGATGCAATTTTTTGAATTAAATCTTGTTTAGCTTTTCTTCTTTTTCCATTCCTGGTTTGATACTAGATTAGAGCCCCTGCTGTTTGAGAAGAGAACTGCACTGCATAGTCCAAAGTAAAAACTTAAGAGAGATTTAAGACCTTATCAATCCAGCACAGTTTTATTCGCCATGGTTATGTGGACCAACTTGCACTTGTGAGCAGTTTATTGTAATTTTCCAGTTCCTCTTTTATGTGAGAGTTATAAAGACCCCTCTCTGAAAGGTGAACTTTTTTGTCCATAATCTGAAAAATACATTTTTCTGCTGTTTATTGAGTTACTGAAAGGCTTATGAGGGTTGTTGTTGCATGGCAGATTTCTTACTGAGGCTCATTGTAGTGTATTTTATAACACAATGCCTTCTTGTTAAGAGCTTTTTTATTGTTATTTAGTCACTTATTCGGTTTAAAAACATAATTCACTTGCTTGATCCTAAATATCACTCTCTATTGAATCAAAGCCTTGATTCTGTTGTCTAAGAAGGTGAAAGGATGGGAAATATTTCAGCTCAATGATTTTTCAGTCTTGTATGCCAGTCTACGTTATTTGTGTTATATCTGTGAACAGTAAAACTTCCCTATTTAGTAAGCAAGCTATCTGACTGACAACTCACAGCAACAGGTTGGGGAGAAGCAGCGTTGCAATGCACTCTGCTTCAAAAGCTCCAGTCTCTCTGGTGCTTTCTTTATCATCCCATTGAAACTGGATGACTGAAGATGTTACCAGATTTGAGACATTTGAAATACTTTTAATGTGTTGATCTGTGTATCGAATTGAGACATTTCAAAATTTCAAGTTTTAGTTTCAATACCAATCAGCTGTTTTTGTCAAACATTTTTAGAATCTTATCCAAATTCACTGCACTAAATAGAAGAGACATATTTAATTTTGTTGTTTGGGATGTGTGTTTGGGGCAAGACTGTGACTATCCTAAGCCTGCGAGTGGCTCAGGTGGTGAGGAAAGGACATCCTAATAATAGCCCCTTGTCTCCAACTGGTCCACAGGCTGCAGCTGTATCGATCCTGCCTCTCCATCCTCAGCAGCAGCATCGTTAAAGCCAGGATAACCGAGGGTTTACTTTGGATCCTCTTGCAGTGCGGAGCGGCAATTTCTCCGACCCAAGCGAGGGAAAGCTGACCGCCCTGGGGGGAGGCAGCCGCGGGTTTTTAATTGTTTGTACTGTTAGTTGGCCACGCTGGAAGCGAGCTCTCGAGGGACGAGCCTTGAGCCCTGGGTCCTGACCTTGCTACTCACACGTAAACACCAGTGACAGCGAGAAAGCACTAATTCACACAGTGTGTCAAATAAATACAGAGGCAGGACCTGAACAAACACAAATATACATACAAGCACATGACCGGTTCATATTAGTGATCCAGGAAACTTTTACAAGCTTTTTAAAAGCAGAATTCTTGATGTGATAATTGAACAATTCCACCTAATCTCTGTAATAAACCATAATTCTAATTGTGTAAAACATAAGCGTTAACATTTATGATGTTTAAGTGCTTCTTAATAGTTCAGGGAATTGCACTGATTCACTGTTAGAATTCAAATGGATTTTTCAGTGAAGAACATCTAAAATCTTCAATGCACTTCACTGTTTTTCCCCTCATCTGCACAAGTGGATGTTTTATCCTTTGATCTACAGTACATTAAAGTAATACTGATGGGTTGAAAAACCATTAGATGGCCTTTTGCAGGGCAGCAGGTCTCTTTTAAAAGCACAGTGAACCTCTGTACAGATCGGGTTAGAAACTTAGTTAAAGGCACAATAACACATAGTCTCAAATTAGTCTTAAATGGTGTTAGCCCTCAAATAAGACCATTGACTCTTGACCTGTGCTGCTGCAGTCCAATTACACCTACGGCTTTTTCCTGGTTTTTAGTCGTTTGGAGCGAGACGGCAAGTTCTCGGATTAAAATATGCACTTGTGGTGTCTTTTGTCTCTCTGCCTGCCTGTCTTACTGTCTGTCTGTCTGTCTGTCAGCGTGGCAGGTCTTGTTGAAAAGAGAGCGGGTCATCTCCCTGACAGAGCTCAACTGGTAGTTATGGCAGCCTTGCCACGGCTGGCTGGCTTCACACAGTCACCAGGAGACAGGGGATCATCAGGTCTGTCCTCCTGCTGCACCACACACACTTCAGGGTCCATGTGCTGTCATAAACACACAACATGCACCTATAATTGTTTCTAAGCTCCTTATTTATACAGCACTTTGCAAAAGTATTCGCACCTTTTGAACTGTTCTGCATTTTGTCACATTGCAACCACAACCTTCAGCATGTAGACCACCAAGAGCGTCAAGAATAATTACATAACATTTAAAAAAAAAAAAAAAAAAAAAAAAAAATCTAAAAAGTGCTGTATGTTGAAAATCTCAGGTGGGAGAATCGGCACAATTCTTAGATGTGCACTCCACAAATCTGGCCTTAATGGATGAATAGCAACCATGCATAAAGCTCTGCTCATACCCTAACATGGTGGTGAAAGCATCCTCCTGGATGTGGGGACAATTCTGGATTAAAACATGTTAGAGACTGCAAAAATACAGCCAGTGTTACAATTTAATGGTTTGGATCAACGCAAATGGGCTAGAATGGCCAAGTCAAAGTCCAAAACTAAATCCAGAATCTGTCAAGACTTGAAAATGGATGTTCACATATACATTTTTGCCACACATTTTTGGGTTTTATTTGTAAAACAGTTTGGAAAACCATGTATTTCTTTCCTGAAAATTTTAAGAAATGTTAATAATCTTGGAAGAATGGCCTTCAAGACCACAATTGTAGCTCGTAGTAGTAGCTCATTATCATTTTGTCTTTAATTACTTCTTGTGCTACTCTGGGGCTTTCAAAATAATCTTCTCAGTCTCACACTTCAAATAATATATCTATTATTCTTTAGCATAATTTTACTTTTTTTTCGCATTAATGAGTTTACTTGAAATTAGGTTTACAGCATTTAAATTTAAATTTCTGCCAACTGAAAAAAATGTGGTGTGTACAAATCACTGCCAAATTTCACAGAAAATTCAACTTTCAGGTAAAAATTCAAACTGGAAAACTGTGAGTGCTTTGAAGAGACGGAAGACTTTAGTCACCAACATCTGACAGCTGATACTAAGTAGACTCTTATATCAATGTTTGCAGGCTAAACATGATGATGTCCTCCATTTCACCCGCATGTGACTTGACAGCTTGTTGACAGCTGACAATTGGAAAGCATCCCCCGTGCCTCAAAGCTGGGAAACTGAGAAAAGGCTCAAAAGCTGCATAGCATTATCATAGTTCATATTCTCTTACATAAAAAGTGAAGAGAACTCAAATTCCAGCTTGACTTTAATATATTTTGATGCAGCACAATGCCTTTAAAGGGAAGGAAAATAAAAGAGCCATAACTCGGCTGGTGAATGTTCCAGTTATTCCACAAAGCCAATAGTGTTTTAATATTCTTTGCTACTTAATGTCCCATTTAAACGTTCTGCAGCCCTCAAATATGAATCATGAATATCTACACCCGGAGGTTGGCCGGCACAGTCTATTAGAATACATCACTATCCTACCAGGGGACCACTTTGTGCATCCCACTAAAATGTATCATATCTCCACTGTAGAGAAGGAGACATGACTTCATGTGTCTTGTGATGTAAGTATTATTACAATTCATGAAATTCAAACACTTATGGCAGGGCCATTAATTTGAACCATAAGCCATTGGGGAGAGATTTACAGTGGAGTTAAGGGCGATCACACCATTAAAGGACCAGGGAAGAAGACAGAGAGAGATTAAAGCTGGAGTTCGCCCCCAGTGGCAGCTACTCGAAAACCTTTATGTGTGCAGTGGCTCACAAAACTCAACACATCCCTAATAAAATGGCTAAACTTTGGGATGTAAAATTAGGCCATGATAAATTTAGATTTTTACACCTTTCTGTGATATAATTCACCTGAAAAACATATCTTTTAAAGGAAAAATATAAAAAAAATTAAAAAGTGAAAAAACCTGAATGCATTGAATTGTGAGAAAACTAGAACGCCCCCTCCAGATTTTCAGTTCTTTTAAAAGAAAATGTTTACATATTGATGCTGAATCTTTCTTATTTTTCTCTGGAAAACAAAACAATTGAACAATTCAATTAACCAAGTCAAGTTAAGTTTGTCTGTACAGCACATTTTAGCAGCAAGGAAGTTCAAAGTGCTTCACATCACAAAAACATCAATCAAGTATACAGCATATCATCAAAATAATCAAAATCTTCAAAAACATCAAAACCATCGAGCACATATGCAGCAAAATCATCAAAATCATCAAGAAAATATCAATGCATTAAAATCATAATGATCATCAAGCAAATATAGTTCAATGGTCTACTAACTATTAATCAAAGGCAACTCGAAACAGGTGGAGTTTTAGCCTTGATTTAAAGGAACTCAGTGTTTTGGCTGTTTTGCAGTTTTCTAGAAGTTTGTTCCAGATTTGTGGTGCATAAAAACGGAACGCTAAGGGACCAAAATACATTAAAGGGAGCCAGTGTAAGAACTTTAGAACTGGGGTGATGTGCTCTCTTTTCCTGGTCTTAGTGAGAACACAAGCAGCAGCATTCTGAATCCGCTGCAGTTGTATGATTGACTTTTTAGGCAGACCTGTGAAGACACTGTTGCAGTAATCAATAAGACTAAAGATAAATGCATGGATGAGTTTCTCTAGATCTTGTTGAGACATTAGTCCTTTGATCCTGGAAATGTTCTTCAGGGGATAGAAGGCTGACTTTGTAACAGACGTAAACTTGCAGTTTGTAACTTTGTCTTTATGTGTCTCTGAAGGTACAGGTCTGAGTCCATCATGACACCCAGATTTCAAGCATGATCACCAGTTTGTAGCTGTAATAACCTCACCTGGTGACATCATGATATAGAACTGTGTATCATCTGAGTAGCTGTGGTAGCTAATCTTATTACTTATTATAATCTGGGCCAGTGGGGGCATGTAGATCCTGTTCAATCCTGTAGGGTCCCAGGATTGAACCTTGGGGTACTCCACATGTGACTTCTGTCCGCTCCGATGAGAAGTTGCCTATCGACACGAAGAAATCCCTGTTCTTTAGGTAGGATTTGAACCAATTGAGCAAGGTGTATGTTTTCTAGCTGTGAAGATGGCCTACCCTCTGATATCTGCTGTGTTTGACTAAAATAATTTCAGGGATTAGACAACACTTGTTGCCATCTGTCAGTCTCTCTAATAAGTCTAAGGAAAGTGTCTCCCACTCCCCATTTTCAGCTGTTTGAGGAGTATCCTTCATGTCCAGCCAGTTTCAAGTCACCAAGATTTAGGGTTTGACTTGGCCCATTCATTTCTTAATTCTCAGACAAAGCTTGGTAGATTTACTAGTGTGTTTTAGGTCACTGTCATGTGGCAGAGTCCAGTTTAGCTTTAGTTTTATTTTCTTTGTACAGATGGTCTCATATTTTCATCAAGCACCCTCTGATTCACTAGCTCTTCCCTGAGCCTTTGATATTTCTCAAGTTTATTGTGTTCCTTTTTCCTGATGTTTCCATCATTTGGGATGGCCACATGGATCACAACAGCTGTCTTCTGCAGCTTATCAATGATCACAATGACTGTTTGCCAATTACCATTTATATCTGGAAGTCCCATAGGATCTGAGCTCAGTCGTTCTCCACCTCCTTGGGAGGCAATTCCCACTTTGACCTCGGAGTCTCTAGTTCGTAGTCTGCACAGATTTTTTTCCCGTACATTTTACCAGCCACTTGGTTATGACGTTCCATGTATTCTTTTCTTGCTAGTATCTAACATCCTGCTGTGAGATGCTGGATTGTTTCAGGGGCCTCTTAGCACAGCCAGCACCTGGGATTTGCTGGTGTAGTAGATCTGGGCTTCTATTGCTCTGGTGCTCAAGGCCTGCTCCTGTGCTGCCATTATCAGAACACCTTGGGCATTGACATATATACACACACACACACACACACACACACACACACACACACACACATATATATATATATATATATATATATATATATATATATATATATATATATATATATATATATATATATATACACACTTCAGGGAAATCAAACATAAAAGATGGGCATTCTGAACCCAAGCAGACTGAATCCTGAAATTGAATCAGAGGGTGCTTTGACAAGTACAGCATATGTCACATGAAATTTAGAAAAAGTCTGGAGAATGATTAACTATTTTATTTTTTAACACCAAAAAGATGTGGCATTTTAACAGGAGGGTTCACACTTTTCAGAGCTGCCAGAAGAGGAGCAATTAATATTTCTGTTTCACGCTCTGGGGTCACCTTTCGTTAATATTACGGCCAGGATTAGATTGGAAATTGCTGAGTTCTGAAGTTTTCCCAGTTAAAACATGACCCCTGCCTTCTGCCTTGCCTTTCTCTCAGTGTACATACAAAAGCATTGAATTTTGCATGAGCGCCTGAGCATATAGCAACTGGAACCCTATAGTGTTGTTTACTGATACTTCCTCAAGGCGTCTCATTCGCGCAGTCCATTCTGATAAGAGCGTGAGCAGCTGAGACCTGTCTCCCGTTGGTGCTGTGTGATGGTCTTGTTATACAGCTGAGCATGAAGAAACAACGGGCAGAGGTCAGGACATGCAGGCGTACTTCTCTGCTTCAAAATGACCAATCAGGAAGTGTGCTCCCAGCCAATATTTATTTCTACAGAAGTGCTATAAATTGACATGTGACTCACAGCAGAAATAGACTGGGCAGTCCTTCATAATGCAACAAAATGACTACAAAACTTTAAAAATGTATGAATGGTGACACAGTCTGATGAAGTAATTTGTTTTAAAAGGCAAATTAAAAGAATAAATAAATAGATTCACAGGTGGATTAGGTCAGGACTGAGACTGGACCAATCAAACATAAATATAATCTAAAAGCATTGTAGGTCAGCTAGCTGCAACAGGAAATTGGAAAAGTAGCTGATAAAAACTCGCATAAACCATTGCTTTAAACCTTATGATGTTGCTTGTGATGTATTCAGAACTTTTGGCCAGATGATAATTGTTTTGGTAGATAAAGTGGTTTGTAAAAGTGTTCAAACACCTTGAAATCTCCATGGATAAATGTTCTACTTGTAAGAAACCTTTGTCAAAGAAGCCTTTGTCGAAGGGCTGAACTTAAATGGCGTAAAACTTGACTTCCCATTTATTATGAAATCTGCAAAGAGAGGCTGCGAAGCTATCACTCATCACTGAAATATGCAAGGGAGACATTTTTTGCGGAAAACATAAACAAAAACATCAACAATGCTCGTGCCTTGTTTGCCACAGTTGACAGGTTGACAAACTCGTCTGTGACTGTAACACCTGAACTCCGCTCTACCAGGGCCTGCAATGAATTTGCCAACTTTTTTTACAGAGAAAATAAAGAAGAAAACAGGGGGTTAATCTGCACATCCACACCAAATCCAATAACGATGTTATGCCCAAACATAAATCCAGAGAAAATGGCTGAATTTCACCAACTCAACCATGAAAAAACTTTCAAGAAATTTTGAAACAATTAAGCCCATCCTACTGCTGTCTTGATATCCTACCTCCAACCTTCCTTAAGAAAGTTCTGCCTGTCATTTCATCAGACCTAGTCAGACTGAGGTTGAGCTTTTTTGCAAAGATGATTTGGGCAAAAAATTTTTAAACACCCCAAAGGACTTACTGTTGTGACTTCAGACAAAAAAGTATTTAAAAGTATTGTCTTGGGGGGGCTGAATATAACTCCACAACACGCTTAAAAATGAAAATTATGTATTTTTTCATTACACCTTACAATTACAGGTGATTTTCTATTGGTCTACCACATAAAATTCCAGTCTTTTTATGCCGGTCATTTTTGTATTGAAAGTCACTTTCAAATACACCAACAGTCACTGTAGAAATGTTCTGTTCCTGTTTGCCCATGTATGAGACACAGTTTAATTATGGCTTTACAATTTTCTATCAAAACTCACAAAACTGTAAAAAGGACAGACTGCTACTCAAACATCACGAGGACATTCATTCATTCAACTTACCTTAACTTTTACAACCAACACAGAGAAAGTGCAAAGATACTTTCTGTGCTTTTTCTGAGAGACAGATGTTTCAGAGCAACACACTGCGTTTTGTGCAAATTCCCATTTCAACTACCACAAAAGCATCATTTATGGCCACTGATGGAAAATACATCAGCTTGAAATAAACTGAAATTATCCTTGAAGGTTACCTGACTTGATGGGTTGTTGCAGAAATACAAATAGAGTGTGGTCAGCTGAACAGGGCCTAGAATGTAATTGCAAACATGAACACTGAACACCTCTAGCTGGAAAAAGAAAGCACCTTTATGGAGAGGGGGGGTTTCAGTTTGTGTCCATCTGACTATAATCTTCCTCGAATGGCTCAGGCTCTGTGTTTGCTATCATTTGTCACATGGGCACAGTGTTATGGGTTCAAACAGAAATTTGCAATGGCTCAGTGCACTCCAACAGCACAGTTTTCCATCTCCGCTCTCCTTTGGCCCACTTTCATTATCCTCAAGGTATTCAAGAAGTAATGGCTTCTAGGGGTGCAAACCTACTGGCCATTTCAAGTACTTCGGCCAGACCTTCAAAGTTATTGTTCAATACCTGTGTGCAAATGTTTGGAGAGCTGGGACAGCATAGTCAGCTGCAGCTGTAAATGTTGAAATCCATGACACCTTTGTGCAATATACGTTATTTAAAAACAAAAAAGGCTGTGATATCTGCATTGCACAAGTATTTACTCCTTTATGGATTTGATGAATGAGTCTTTTTACATCACTGTGGAGGAATTTTGGCCCACTCATCTTTACAGAAGTGATTTAATGGAAACACAAAGGGTTGTTTTGGAGTATGAATGACTGGTTTAAGGCCATGTTAGAGTAGGATCTCATTCAAATTCAAATCCAGACTTTTACTAAGCCTCTCCAAAACCTGCCCTTTATTTTATTATATTTTTTTATTTGTTGTTTTTGCTATTTAGAGTTGAACTTTGTATGTTTTTGGATAATTGCCCTGCTGCTTAACCCAAGAGCACACTTTCTCTTTCAGTTTTTTGGTAGAGGGCAGAGTTCATGGTTACATCAGATGGAGCAAGTTGTCCAGGTCCTGAAACGGCAAATCAGTCCCATATTATCGCACTACAACCATCTTTGACTTGTTGGCATAATCTTTTTCTGGTATGCAGACCAGCTGTGACGAGACAAATACTCTCCGGAATGTTCCACTGTTATCTCATCAGTCCACAGAATATTTTTTCAAAGGTTTTGGGAATCATCAAGATGTTTTTGGCAAGTATGATATAGTCTATGATGCTCCTTTTTCCACTGGAACTCTCCCATGATGTCATTTTAGCCCAGTCTCTTTTTCTTCAGTTGTTCTTGTTCTTTGTATGTTAAGCTTCTGATAATCGCTTAGAGGTTTCCACATAAACAAAACTTTACTTTCTTACTTACCCTGGATCCACTGATATCAAGCATACTTTTAATTCAGAAAACTGCATATCAATAGGTTGTTTACTTGTCAACAATAACTATATAGTGTCAAGATAAATAATGTCTTTTTACATGGTTAAAATTCAGGTCTGTGCTGTGTCTTTACATGTAAACACTCCCTGAGAACCAGCCTGTCTTTTCTCTGAGGAGCTGCTGTTGAGTACCTTCAGCTCCACTGAGCATCACCCTTCACTGGGTCTGAGGTATCTGATTGAGTCCGTCCATGTGGAGCACTATTGAATCAAAGGAGTAAACCTCAAGGACACGGTCCGCCACACACACATCAGCTGTGTGTGAGCCAGAAAAAGTTCTCACTCATGTAAATCAGAGTCTATAAAAGACAGTATAAAGTGAGCAAATGTGCTAAATAGACATTCACACATGGATGTTTCATCGGGGTGTCTTTGGTTAAGGACTCAAGAAAAATAAAAGAAGGCTTTGCTCATTAACACAGAAACAGAATTTTTTTTTCTTTTAAATGTATTTCACTTTGCTGATCAGCAGCATGGATAATTAAAAATGAACAGAGAGATGGTATCATCACTGCATAGTTAGGAAACATCACCAAAACATAACTGCTTCCAATTAGACGTTTTTAAACAGCAAGAGACATTATCAGTCCTCACTACCATGTGATCTATGTTCTCTCTTTTGTTGTTGCACTGCTGGAACAGGGGCATTTTTTTCCCCCTTACAAGTTCTTTTATAGCACCATGGAAAAGTATTCACAGCCCTTGAACTTTTTCACATTTTGTCCTAATACAATCCCAACCTTTAGTGTATTTATTGGATGTTATGTGATAGACCAACACAAAGTACTCTCAGTTAGATTTGATGGAGAGCATTCGCACAACATGATGTTGCCACCACCATGTTTTTTTGTGGGTATGGTATTTGCAGGATGACGTTAGCTGAATGAGTGTTAGCTTTCTGTTACACATGGAGTTTTGCATGTAGGCCGCAAAGTTCTGCTTTGCTCCTACATTGCCACAAATTATTAGTTGGATTTAGCTCTGGACTTTGACTGGGCCATTCCAACACATGAATATCCTTGATTTTACCCTTCTGTTGTAACCAGCCAATCACTTCAAAAGAAGCATGCCTCTCTATCAATATGCATCAACACCATGTTAGAGTGGGCAGGGTGAGGCTTGGGGTCTTTCCACACCCCTGTTCTCTTTTCGCCTTTTTGGGGTTGGAGACTGGGGAGAGGGGCAGGCTGTCTGGTAAGGGTCTGGGCTGGTGGGCTGCTCCACTACTGCAGGGACCTGGATGGTCTACTTGTCTTCACCCCAGAATGAAGGGGACCGCCTCCTGGGTCCGGGGACTGGTTGCCCTTGTAGGTTATCGTCACCTGGAGTTGGGAGTATAGAGTGTGCATGGGCAGTGCGATTGGGTGTACAGCATCCATTCTTGTGTGTCTTTACATTGGGTGTGAGTGTCTGCGTGTGTGCTAACGAGGGTGGGAACATGTGATTATGTCTGTGTGTGCCTGGTTATCTGTCAGGTCAGGTCCTGAATCATCACATGATCCTTACTACTATTTCCCTCCTTGGGTGGGTGGGTGGTGCCTCTGCCCACTAGTGAGTTGGTGGTTCTCAGTAGCCAAGGCAAATCAAGAACTACTTCCTTTCTTACTTGAAAATAAGAGTCTAAAACATGGATGCTAGGGGGCAAGTTCATAAGTTAGCTTTTTTTAATATGTACTAGAAATTGTATAGCAGGGAAAATCCCTGTTTTGCAGAAATAGCTGTTTTAGCATTGACCACTGTAATAGTTAAAAGTTGTCTGATGCCTTGGGGGCACACAAATAGTATTGAAGTTTAATTCTCAGATCGTCACAGTGAGGAAGGACAGAGGAAGGAAGGCAGAAGAAAAGGAAGAAGAGCGAAACAAAAGATGGAAGTAAGAGAATAAGGAAGAAAACTTGGAAAGAAGCCCAAAAAGGAGGAAGGAAAGAAGGACAGAATAAAGGAAGTAAAAAGGAACAAAAAGTAGGACAGAAGGAAGAAATGGAGGAAGGAGAAAAGGTAGGATGTGGGGAAAGACCCAAAGAAGGGGAGAAAAAGGAAGGAAGGACAAATAAAAAGCAAGGTAGGAGAGAAGCAGGGGAGGAATGACCAAAGGAAGGACACAGGAAAGAAGGAATGACACATCTCAATGATGGGCTATCAAACAAAGTGTGCTTATCCAGACTTCTTCAGAGTATGTAAAAACTCTGCATAATGAAGAAAAAAACTTGAGAATTTAGGAAAAGTTACAGTTCTGGATACAGTTAAATAGTGAAACCCACACCCTTGGTCCCATTATACACATGCACTATTCAGAATGAGGGCACATCAAAATTGACACGATCTTTAGTTGTCTCAGGTCCACAAAGTCTCTTCCATTATCTCATTGATTTTTCAGTTAGCCAACTTACATGAGAAGGGTTTAGAATAAAAGTGTGCTTTTTATGTACTTTTGTTGTTCTTTTACCTCAGAACAAAATCTCTGATTTCCAGTATATATTTTTTTGTTTTGTCATGACATCAATTTAATTTAAGGTGTTCTAAATTTCTTCCATGGGACAGACCGTAAACCACAGGTTGCTTTGTTGTACAACCCAACTAATTTGTTGGAAAGGTTCCCCTACTTAAAACATAATTATAGTCCAGACATTTCTATTATTTGATTGCTAATTCAGTTTTTTTTCCATCTGCAGCTTTGGACTCAGAAGCTGTATAACATCCTGTGATTTATCATTTATTCCCAGCATGTGTAATCTGTTCTTGTGCCACCATGGTGAGATAATTTTGTGATAATTTTGTTACACTTGATTGTCAGATGTTGATTCACATTAGTGTTACAAGCGCGTATTCCCACTCAGAGGGAGATTTGTCTCATTTCAAATAGCCAATAGAGAGATACACAGAGTGCTGCTGAGAGATGGACTGGTCAGCAACAATCACCTCCGTGCTCCCCACTGCAGGACACAACGGAGAACCGCTGCAGACTCGGCTACACCTCTCAAGTGGTTAATTAAATGAATCCACGCACAGAGCTCGCACACTACGCTTGGTTTACCATAAACAATGTGATTAAAGCATCCATGGGCCAGCCAGAACACAGAGTTGGTGAAAAAAGGAATTCAGATCACCATGGAGATGTGCGAGAAAAAGAGGTATGAATGCAGGCAGGGATGTCATTATTACTTTTTTGTTCATTATTTTCATAATGACTATCATTATGTGGAGGCTCTGATTGAATTCTATTTTGTTAGTCAGGTTTGTGGTGAGCAGAAATAATTATCACTTAAGTGATATTAAGATTTATGTTGAACATTTTCATAGTCAGAGCCTGCGTGTTTGGCAAATAGGCTTCCTTTTTATAAAAGAGAGGAAAAAACTACTGCTGGTGAGAACCTACAACATTAAATGTGTGGGGAACAAAATCAACAAGCTCAAATGCAATAATTTTACATTCTAATTTGATTGCTGCATTATTCTAACCACAAATGCAAGATTTTAATACAGTCACCTCATAGTATAGAACTCCTGATTACCTCATTGGGAATGGAATCATCAGTGGACTTATTCATTTACAGCACATGAAATATAACGATTGATTAAATCTGCGCAGCCATAAAAGAAGACAATGTGGCTTTTAGCTGCAAGGAGACTTTGTGGATGTGACAGAACAATCCAGTGGGAAATGATTATTGACAAACTAAAAAAAAAATGGGAATTGCGACTCATAATCGCTTCTTAACCCTACATCCCACACAAAATCCTAAATAAATGGTGAAAATCTTTGTCGGTGCTGTTACTTTTATTTTGTTTTTTTTAATTTAAGCAATATGATGCCTTATACTTTTTCTTTGATAGAGAGCAAATGGTACTCAGAAGAAAGGGTTTTGTGCATTCTCTTATTAATTCTTTGGATTTGAAGCTGGAGTTGATTACAGGATCAAAAGTCATTAACTTTAAAGTCCTAATATTACCAGGCTTTGCCATGCTAAGATTACTAACCTGTAAACAATTTTTGGAAGGCACAGACAATGATGTCTTTGTAGACTTCTGAATAATTTATTATATTTGAGTAAATAGAGGCACACCTGTGGATTATTTTAAGGCAGTACCTCAAACATACTGCTTCTTTGTGGGACATTATGAAAAAAAAAACCTTAAGGAAATCTAAAAAGACATAAATAAGGTAGCTGTGGACCTCCACAAATTGGGTTCATTCTTGGGCACAGTTTGTGGATGTTTGGTGGTGGCACATCAATCTGTTAAAACAGTTATATGCAAACAGCATGGGAATGTTCTGCCACCATACTTTTCAGGAAGATGATGGGTTCTGTGTCCCAGAGATGAACGTGTTTTGTTTGCATTAACTCAAACAAAAGTAAACGACCTCTTGGAGATGTAAGATTAAGCTAGTTAGAAAGATTCAGTATCCACAATAAAATGAGTCCTGTAATGACATGGGCTAAAAGGGCACTCAGCTAGGAAGAAGCCATTAATCCAAAAGCAACATGAAAAACAAGATTATAATTTCCAAACTCACTCAGGGACAGAGACCTTAATTAGTGGAGACATGACCTGTAGTCTGATATATCTAAAATCGAAGTGTTTGGCCATAACGACTCTAAGTCCATTGGAGTTTTCAGTTTGTCACCTTCACATCAGCAAATTTAGTGCAATCAATTTCTGTTGAGTGGCACAAGAGAATAAGTTACTTCATTTTCTTTGAACACCTCTAAATAAAGTTATTGTTTTCAATATAAATAGCTAATTTCTTTACTTTTTCGTTACAATAGAAGTTATAGATGACTCTACCAAGACTGTTGTAGCTAATGTTCACTCTGGTGTCTGTGCTGAGCACCATGTTTTGCACTGAGATGCTACTGTAGGCTTAGATTGCTGAATTACTCAATAAATCCCGTGCATCTTCTTTGCAGCTGGCAAACAAACTTCAGGTGCATTACCACCTAATACCTGTCCAGATGATACTGAGTCTCCGGAGCTCACTTCACTTTGGTGAAACAAGGTCACACAAAATGGGAAGCCAGTGCTTGATTCACTCAAAGTCACATTAGATTACATATCATGCCTTCTAAAGGCTCCCACGTACTCGGGTGTACTGCACGTATTCTATGAACCATGTAGACTCTGCGGCAACTGTACACCAATGGTTTCATAGACAAGTGTACTATTTGCCTACATTTCTTGTGACAAATTTGTGCATTTTCCACATTCCTAATGAATGCTAGCAAGTTTGATGAGGTAGTTGGGTGTATGGCCCCATTTCCTCTCCGCTATGGCAGCCACCACAGTCTAGATGTAGCGCGTCCTTGCAAGTGTTTGTGTCGACTCTCAGCCTTATCAGTTCAGAGTTGCAAACATAACAGTTCTGTGTGAACACTGTTTCCTGCCGAACAGTTTACTGCGCAATACCGAGTACGGTATTTTTGTTCTGCAAACAAAATGACGCAATTTTCATCACTTGTCAACGTCAATGAGAGCTGATTTTGGCACTTTGGATGAAGTATGTGGGAGCCTTTGAGGCGTGTGGTGTAA